>CM048745.1:564552048-565203992 GCA_026315105.1 Locusta migratoria
TTTTTTTTTTTTTTTTTTTTTTTTTTTTTTTTAATCCCACTTTTGTGTCCCATCCTCGTCGCCACTTTTCTGTCCCAGCCTCGTCGCCGCTTTTGTGTCTCGTTTCCATCGTAGGTGTTGGTGGCAGAGTAGAGAGAGTCCGACACAGGAATAAGGATGCACGCTTGTGCAGGTACGGAGATGAGCAGCCAGTGGGACAGCAGAAACTAGAAACACTAGAGTAAATTAGAATGAGATATATATTACACAGAATTTATACAATACTTAACTTTTACATAGCTCAGTACTGCAGAATGCTGACACATAGTTCAGCTAGAGGCCTGCCTAGTGCCTATCCGATAGCCAAGTCTTCACTGGTGCCTATCTGATTCCGAAGTGTTAACTGGTTCCTATCTCAGTCCCAAGTGAACGATGTCGTTCAGTGGTGGCCACGAGCGGAGTTGTGGCAGAGGGCGCTCGTGGCTGACGTCGTAAGAACGCCGCGCCGTGCGTGCATGGCGGCGCGCGGCGAAAGTAGGTGGCGTGCACTTTAGACTTGTGCGACACCACACGTTTACGGTAACTAAGAGTTGCATTCGAAAAGAGTTACAGAATAATGTTAAATTGTGATATTGTACTTCCCGTATCCCCCCCCCCCCTCCTCCTGTAATTCCTCGCATGTTTTACACACACCATATTTCAGTGAGGATTTTACGTCAAAATGTGTTTAATAACTTTGAACGTCTTGTTTCGTTAGATAACGACTAAATAAAGTCTCTCTAGTAGCATGCACTTCGAAATTAAGTGACCGTTGCATGCTAAGTTTTGAATTTAATGCCTTTCATCTACGACTTGCTTCCTGTTCACTTTTTTTGCGAAGTTCACTTTTTTTCTGACATCCTGTTCATAGCTTGGCTTAAGCCTACATATTCCCGTGTTGAGACTAACATTTAAATTAAAAACTGAACTAATACGATATAATATAATTTAGAAGCCACTAGCTGGAAAAGCCGGCTGCACTCATGCATCACTTAAAATACAACTAACAGCCCTTAGAATAACTTCTTATTTGGTCTAAATAAAATCAACAAAATTAGCTTACTTCAAATACACTGTATGTCGTGTTATGTTAACAATCTGTAGCGGTATTAAACCGTTGCTTACATGTACAGACTTATATTTCCTTTTTTACCTCTCTGTGGGCATAACTATTTCTAATACAAAAAAAGAAAAGGTTTTTTTTTTTTTTTCTTAACGTCGCACAGACAGTTGCTCGATTTTGGCGTCCATACTTGGGGTCTGGTATTTACAAGTCACCTTTCAAGCCGATCTATGTTTGAAGGAAACCTAAAAAACTTTTAGCGACCATGTTTGCTATTATTTGAGCAGTTTGGAGACGCACTACCAACCATTTCACACTGTGGAACAATAAAATGACGAAATAGTCGCTGATTCACTTCGCTACATCACACAAAGCATGTAACACTGTCGACGGATTGGGATTCAAAATGGCGGATTGTTCAGCACGGTATATCTAGTGCTTTAGCACCACCGCTGTCGCCTCTCTCTGACGTCACTTCCTGCACGCCGTTCCTCTGAACACATGTGTGTGTGTTTGTAGCCGAGGGGAGGGTCATAGCCAGGCATGGCGTCCTTCAAATAACAGATCGTGAAACGTATTCACATCCAATAACTCTTCCTTATAAAGGGTGAATCTAAATTCGCGCACTCGGTCTTCGCTGCACGATTCCTCACATGCTAACAATTAGTTTTGCGTAGTTTGCGAACGAACTAGTTCGGAAGAGCGCTCCTACAAGCGAACTACGCGAACTAGTTCGCAGATCCTTCACGTCTTAGTTCGTCCGCTCCTTTTCCGAAGACTGACGGGTAACAGCGAGAGGACGCGAGAGCGCGCAGAAACGCGTGATTCCCTTCTGCCAGTTGCCGTCATTTCGAGCTGAGAAGCAGTTCAGCTGTAGTTTTAGTAGCGGTATCAAAATCCAAAAAGAGCGACCTACTTCGCGGCCGAGCTGCGAACTAAACGGAAAGCTACCGGTGGCGAACTAAAATATACGCGATAGGTCGCGAACTAAAAGATTTGCGATAGGTCGCGAACTAAAATATGCGTGATAGGTCGCGAACTAAAATATGTGCAATAGGTCACGAACAGAATTAAAAATCACGTGTTGGCCTTCTGCTGATGAGAGCCATTTCGAGGATAGCATCTGCCTGCTAGATTACATAGTTCAATACTGCAAAATTTCTGCTTTGAAGTATTGTGCAATCTGCAATACCTGACTAATAAATTCCATAATGCCAAGATCTAGAGATAACTCTAAACGTGACAAATTATCCACAGACTGTTTCTTATGACGTGCTTGATATCGTTAGCGGCTCAAGCAGCAAGCGCATGAAGCAGCTAGGTGGGGGAATTTCTCCCTCCATCTGCATGCGCAGACCACGCCGCTCAACCGTCACTGGGAGCGGTCGAAGTATTATGCGCAAGAGTACTAGCAATAAAAAATTTCTCACAAAATTTCGTCCTGCGCATATTTCCGGCAGTAAATGAACGTCGAAGATTGAGATAGGTGTGCGTCCCATACGTCAGTGTGTTTCAGAATTACATTACTACACCAACACACTTCTAGTGGATGTGGGAGGTGTCTTGAGGAGCAAAGTGAGCATAGAAACCTATGCCCGGAAACGTAATCCAATAACGCTACAGAGTGTCGAAGTTGCTGGAGGGGATGTCTAGCGGCAGGAGCTGGTGCCTGTAACTAGCACTCTCCCTAGCGTCGTACCGTGGCGTTTCCTTTCTTCCAGGAGTGCTAGTCTTGCATGGTTCGCAGGAGAGCTTCTGTGAAGTTTGTAAAAGTAGGAGGCGAGGTACTGGTGGAAGTAGAGTTGTGAGGCGACATCGTGAGTCGTGTCGGGATAGCACAGTCGGTAGTGCGCTTGCCCGCGAAAGGCAAAGGTCCCAGTTTCGAGTCCCGGTTCCGGAACACAATTTTAATCTGCCAGGAAGTTTCATATCAGCGCACAGTCCGCTGCAGAGTGAAAGTTTCATTCTACGTAGAATTTGATTCTGGAATTTAAAAAAATGGGGGTTTCCATTTGAAATTTTAAAGTTGCCTCCCGATCCACCCTCAGAAGTTCGCGGTGGCGGTCTAGTTTTAGCATCAGCAGATGTCATCCTTGAGAAAATAAACTTTGGATTCTTCACATTTTTCCGTGTGAAGCTTGTTTTTCGAGTTATTCTGGTTTGTCAACTTAAAATTTACACCCTGTGTATTAATTTCGAAACTTTTTACGTATGTTTTGCGAATAATACTTTTCTTATTATATCGCTTATCGAGTTGTACTGCTAATCGCAACGAATTCCTCTCTTTTTGACAACTTACCTGATGAATAGAAAATATTGTAGGGAAGGCGAACCAAAGACTCCGTTTCATTGCTAGAATATTTAGGTGACACAACAATTATATTGAAGAAATTGTCTACAAAACACCTGTGCCTCTGTTTTGGACTATTGCAGGGCTTGATTTCTAAAATTTTAGGTGCCAGAATGCGCCCCTTCAATCAACCCCCACCCCGTTGTATCCATGACACTTGTAATAAAACTTACAATGACATATTAATTATTTTATTATTATTATTATTATTAGAAAATGCTGTATTGAAATTCAGGTTTTAACCACATCTACATCTACATAAATACTCTGCAAGTCACATTGAAGTGCATGGCAGAGGGTTCATCGAACCGCTGTTATGATGTTTCTCTACAGTTCCATTCTAGAAGTTCGCGGAAAAAAAGAACAAGAAAATCTTTCCGTTTTCAATCTGATTTATTTTATTTTTATGATTACGTCTTACTACGTAGGTGGTTGCTAACAAAATCTGTTCGAATTCGGAAAGGAAAGTTGGTGAAAGAAATTTCGTAAATAGATCTCGTCGCAACAAATAACGCCTTTCTTTTAATGATTTTTACCCCAACTCTTACATCATTTCCGTCACACTCTCACCTCTATATGTCAATAATACATAACGAGCTGCCCTTTTCTGTCAATCCCACTTGGTGGGGATCCCACAACACGCAACAGTACTCCAAAATAGGACGCATATGCTGTGTAGGCAGTTTCTTTAGTAGAACTCTTGCATCTTCTAAGTTTTCTGCCAACGAAACGTAGTCTTTGGTTCGCTTTCCCTACAATATTTTCTATGTGTTCTTTCCAGCCTGTAGATTCGACTGATTTATCGTACAAATGAAGTTTAACGTCATTCTTTTAATGGTCATTTGAATGTTTTCACACTTCTCTTTATTAAGGGTCTGTACCTTATAATAGCAAACATAAACCACAAAGTTGAATAGAAACAACAGCCTGTTCCCGTACCAGTGCCAATTTGCTCCCCAGTTCTGCTTCATACATATTGGCACAATTCGGTAGTCATCACAACTATGAATTCATTTCTTTCAGCTGCTGCCAGCCGCAACGCTCAAACACTTGTTTTGTGGCTGCTCTGTGAACGTGTGTTTATTATTAATCAACGAGGCATTCAACGGTTAATAACGAAGATATCCATGATCCATTTAGGTCTCGTACAGTTCCGATTTCCCATGTCCTCAGGTATAATTAGTTCTGCATGCCTTTTGTACCATAGTAGCTGACCGTTGTGTCCCGCTTGAAATAATTTTTCTGGAATGTAGCTAAGATCCTTCCCGACTAAACCAGCTTTCAAATAAAAATCACATCTTTAAAATGGGAACTTCCGATTCGGAACTGTGTTGGGGCAAATAGATTAATTACGACACGAAATAAAACTATTTGGTAAAAGCACATGATACTGACGCTCATATCCAAACAAGCCTTACTTTATTTACTTCTCACTGACACACATGAGATTTCGCCCTGCTACTACATCCCTGAAGTCGTTGTCAGTCGCAAACTAAAGGGATATGCACTGATCACAACTTTGCAATGAAGCTCAACTTATCTCGGGTGTATTGTACCTACGTCCGCACACACACACACACACACACACACACACATGCACACACACACACACACACACACACACACACACACACACACAACTTTCTCCACGCACCTGCCCATCGCATTACGTTGACGGCCCATTGTTGCAGCGCCAAATTATAGTTATTTTGTGATTTGATACACGTGTACTATTTCACATCGACTGTACAGATCTGTTTAAAAAAATTAAAATAAAGAATAATAATCTCTTGGACGTGCAGGAGCGCCTTCCGGCTCATTCCTGCCCGAATCAAGCATTGGACTATTGCTAAGCAGTATGGCATCCACATCAAGTGGGGCTGACGCACGATTTAGAGAAAGTACAAAGAAGGGCAGCTCGTTTTAAATTACCGTGATAAAGAGGAGAGAGTGTCACGGAATTGACGCACAAATTGCGGCGGAAAACATTAAAAGAAAGGCGTTATTCGTTGCGACGAGATCTACACTTCTGGTCATTAAAATTGCTACTCCACGAAGATGACTTCCTACGGACGCGAAATGTAACCGACAGGAAGAAGATGCTGTGATATGCAAATGACGAGCTTTTCAGAGTATTCACACAAGGTTGGCGCCGGTGGTGACACCTACAATGTGCTGACATGAAGAAAGTTTCCAACCGACTTCTCATACACAAACTGCAGTTGACCGGCGTTGCCTGGTGAAACGTTGTAAGGAGGAGAAATGCGTACATCACGTTTCCGACTTCGATAAAGATCGCTATTGCGATTGCGGTTTATCGTATGGCGACATTACTGCTCGCGTTCCAATGACTGTTAGCAGAATACGGAATCGTTGGGTTCAGGAGGGCGATACGGAACGCCGTGCTGGATCCCAACGGCCTCGTATCACTAGCAGTCGAGATGACAAGCATATCTGCATACCTGTAACGGATCGTGTAGCCACGTCTCGAACCCTGAGTCAACAGATGGGGACAGCAACCATCTGCACGAACAGTTCGACGACGTTTGCAGCAACATGGATTATTGCATATTCACCTGGATGTTATGATAGCTCCATCATTTCCGCAACACGTCTCCGCCAGTTGCTACGCCGACTGATGGATTGTGCTGAAGCTCATACGTGCTGCTGAAGGGTGGAATAACGTTAATACGCAAAAGACCCTCATAGCGATTGCCTTTTGCAGTAAGGGTAATAGTACCTGGATAACATAGGGCCACAAAGTCACCCGGGCAGAATGAGATGGTACAGCTTAATACACAAGCGAATTTTCCATTTCCCATATTCTGAATGTCCTTGGAAAAGAGTTTAGTCCTTCTGCAGAGTGTTTCATGGCCATTCACTGCTCACTAGCAAGTGTACAAGAAGTTATAGGACAAACATATGTCTTACATAGTGCAAGAGCCGCCTAAAGGACTTTCTAGTGGCCAACTCCTTCTACTCCACTGACGAATTCTTAAACAGAACCAAATGATGAATGTTTCTGTATTCATACTATTAGTATTGTTATATTCAGCTTGTAAAAAGTGTATGTACCTGTATTACTAATATTATATTATCAACTTGTTAAAAAAAATGGTATGTTTCACGTCCACGAGGATCACCTCAACACAGATCTATGGAAGGAACCAACTACTCTAATCTAACCTACTGGCATTTCAGCACAAAGTACTCCTGAACAATAGCAGTTTTCTATGGATACCAATTAACGATATTTAGTGCAAATTAAGGCAGCATGCTCACAGAGATCTCCAAAGTTTGGGCAGTTGCTTGAGTATTGCATTGATTTTATTTTATTTTATTTCATTTTTTTTCAGGGAAACCAAAACAGTCTTGGTCCAACCCGCCACTGCCCGGACAGAAACTAAGTTTATTGTGCGGTATCGCTCCCTGTATATCTAGTAAAGCGAACCAATGCCCCTGAAGAGTGCAAGGAGTCCCTTTACCAGTTCTTTATTAGACACAATTCCTTCGGGTCTGGTTGTCCCAAATGTTCTGTACCTTTTACTCTCTAGTGCAATACATTCGAAGATTAGATGTGATGCAGTTTCATCACCGTCATCATAGATCCTACATTTAGTGTCCTCTTCTGTTATTCCCATTGTATGTAGGTATTTTTTGAAATTCCCATGGACTCTCAGCAATCCAACCAACAGTCTAATCTCTCTCCTGTTCAGGCCCAGGATTGCAGAGCTTCTTTGAAAACATGGCTTTGGCATAATTACCTTGCCATGTTTTTGCTTATGGACTTTGGTCCAATACTCTACGTGCTGTCTTCTTATCCAGTTACGTAGCTCCAATTTGGTCATTGCCTTGGTGATTGTCAGGACAGGTTCCGGTCCAATAAATGGAGTCTCTGCCCCCATTCTGGCTAATCTGTCGGCATGTTCGTTGCCACTGATCTCCGAGTGGCCAGGGACGCACAATAGGTTTACTCTATTGCTTTCCCCTAGCTCCACCAGAACCCTGTGACATTCTGCAACAATTTTAGACTTTGTTGCAGGAGCTGCCAGTGATCTCAGGACTGCTTGGCTGTCTGAAAAGATATAGATGCTACGATATTTGCAGCACCTACGCAAATTCTCCTCCACACACGCCCTGATGGCAGTGATTTCGGCCTGGAATACTGAGGCCAGTTTCCCTAGAGAGATGACGCCCTCCAGTCTTGGCTGCACCCCATATACCCCGGGCCTAACACCTTGGTCTGATTGTGACCCGTCAGTGAACCAGACAGTATCCCCCGTATGGTGTCGAACTATTTTCTCCCACTGCTCCCTGCTTCCAATTGTTATATTGAAAAGCTTGTTGAAGCAGTATGGGGTTATAATATAGTCGGCTCGCATTTCCCCAACCTTTCCTATATTTACCTCACTCACTATTTTAGTGCGTGATTCTGGATATTCCAAAGAGTTCCAGTTGTTGCCAGTTTTGAGTCTGTATGCACCAGCCGCTGCCTCCATCTTGACCCAGAGGTGTAATGGGGACATATCCAGCATGGTTTCCATCCCAGCAGTTGGTGTGCTGCTAATTCCGCCTGTTATGGCACCTGGGTTCGGATCTTCTGCAGAGGTAATCGCATATTGTCACCAGTATTATGAAAGAGCTTTAAGAAAAGGCAAACCTACATATCTAAATTTTGTTGGCTCCAATGTTGATTGGAATAAACTCTTTCAAGTTCTGAAGCAAGCAGGAGAAAAATATAGGGAGCGTAAGGTTATTTACAAATGTACAAAAACCAGACAGCGGTTGTCAGAGTTGAAGGGCATGAAAAATATGCAGTGGTTGGGAAGGGAGTAAGACAGGGTTGTAGCCTTTATCCAATGTTATTCAATTTGAACACTGAGCAAGCTATAAAGGAAAGCAAGGAGAAATTTGTGAATGAATTAAAGTTCAGGGCGAAGAATTAAAAACATTGCGTTTTGCCGACGACATAGTAATTCTGTCAGAGACAGCAAAGGACCTGGAAGAGCAGTTGAACGGAATGGACAATGTGCTGAAAGGTGCATATAAGATGAACATTAACAAGAGCAAAACTTGAGTTATGGAGTGCAGTCTAAGTACATCAGGTGATGTTGAAGGAATTAGATTACGTAACGCAACAATAAAGGAGGTAGATGAGTTTTGTTACTTGGGCAGTAAAGTAAAACATTATGGTCGCAACACAGAGGATATAAAATGCAGAATGGCAATGGGTAGAAAAGCGTTCTTGAAAAAGAGAATTTTGTTAACATCGCATATTGATTTAAGCCTAAGGAAGTCGCTTCTAACGGCATTTGTGTGGAGTGTTTCCTTGTATGAGAGTGAAACATTGACGATAATGCCGACAGGAACAGGATAGAGGCTTTTGAAATGTGGTGCTACAGAAGAATGCTGAAGATTAGGTGGGTGTATCGCGTAACTAATGAGGGGGAATTGAACAGAACTGGGGAGAAAAGGATTTTTTGGCATACCTTGACTAAAAGAAGGGATCGATTGGTAGGGCACATTCTTAGACATCAAGGAATTGTGAATTTAGCGTTGGAGGAAGTGTGAGGGGTAAAAACCGCAGAGGAAGACCAACAGATGGATACAGTAAGTAGATTCACACAGATGTAGGTTGTCGTTCTTTTGTGGAGTTGAAGAGGTTTGCTCAGGATAGGGTATTGTGGAGACCTGCATCAAACCTGTCTCCGGACTGAAGACCACAACAACAGTCTGCCACTTGCAGATCTTTATAGTGGAATACTTTTCTAGCATTTGTTTTGATTCATATTTCTCCATTTTAGAAAATATCAAGTTTAGCTGTGGTTCTTTTTTTATATAGCGATTTGAAACTGGATCATCCTTGTAACTAACATGTGTACACAGGACTTCCATAACCTAGTTTGGTTGACACAATTTTTCCTCTTTTTCTTCTTTGTGTGTGTGTATATGTATGTGTGTGTGTGTGTGTGTGTGTGTGTGGTGAAAGAGAGAGAGAGACAGAGACAGAGACAGAGAGAAATAGCGTGTGTGCGCTTGTGAGCGAGTAGTTACAATATCGGATAGTTTAAATCTCGTACGTTTACGTTCCAGTTCGAGTTTCCAAAGGAGGTGTTTTTATACAGCGAACCTTGTCAAAGAATGGAATTGTACTGGAATACTTCGTGATAGTTTTGTTGTCAGGTAAAAATGTGAACTATTGATAACGAAAGCCGTTTTCCAGTCGATATGCCTTTATGCAAAAGTGCGGCGGCTACAGATTTATTCAGACTCAATGAAATTACTTCTTTCTTCTTGTTTATTGAATGAATATCTAATCGAATCTGCTTATTTTGAAGTCGGTGGGTTTATAAATAATTCATAAGATCGAAAATAAGAAACTTCATGCGGCGTTTCCTACTTGCCTTCAGCTATCTAGGGATCTAGACGACGCTTTTGTGGGTACACAACCACTTTATAAAGCCGAGAAAGGCTTTCCTTTGTAAGAGAGGAAACGTTCCTCCGTTTAGAGTAAGACTATTGTAGAAATAAAATAAATTTTACCAGAAATATGTTATTACTGCCAACGTATTTTTCTGCATCTTAAGCCTTATGCACAGAGTACAGTCTAAACTGTATAACATAATTTCATACATACTTCAGTAGTACGCTCATATGAAAGTAAGGACGCAACGGTATTGAACACTTACTGTATTCAACATTAGAAATGCATGTGTTAAACATCAAGATCATCCTCCAAAACTGACCCATGAGCAAATTTGTGGGTGTGGTTTTGTGATGGAAGTCTGAACGAAACCTGCTGGGATCTCAGCGGTATGACGTGTTAAACAAAATCTGCACTGGGCTCTTTCACAGAGGCTCATTTTACAGTCATGCCGCGGATGAAAAGACTTTTAGGAATAACTTTTGTTTGTTTTATCTTCATATGTGAAGTTTCAATTTTTAATTCAATTTAAAGGCTATTGTTCCATTCTACTTCTGTTTTCTAATTGTATTAATAGCTACACAATACAGCTCTCAGAACGTAGGAGCCGCGGTGGAGTAGCCGAGCGGTCTAAAGCACCTCGCTGCGGATCGCACGGTTGCTTGCCGTGGAGGTTCGAGTCCTCCCTGGGGCATGGGTGTGTGTGTTTGTCCGTAGGTTAGTTTACTTAGGTTTAAGTAGTTTGTAAGCTACGGACTGATGACCACGCAGTTTTTTCCAATAGATTTACAGACATTTAAACATTTTTTTTAAGAACGTAGGAGACATTTTTTTTTTCTTTTACATTTCACGGGTTTTGGCGGTATTGCAATGTCAGTTAGTGTACATACAAGTTAGAAAATGTGCTAGCCAGAGTTGCCGAACGCCGAAGTCAAAGGATGATTATGAACAGTAACAGTGACGATAAATTTAACTTTATTTTATCATCTGATGACGATAAATAAATATTAGTATTTCTCCTACAAGACACTTTATTTGTCAGTGTTTAATCTAACATAGCACAATGCGTTTGGAGCATTTTTTTACATGCAGAAATGCTTATGTTACTTATAATTTGCTTCGCTACAGTCAATTTGTTGTAATTGGAGGTTGGGGGTAGTTGGGGGAGGGGGCAGTGTAGTGGATGTCCATAAACTAAGGCCGGCCGCGGTGGCCGAGGGGACTGAGGCGCTCCAGTCACGGTCTGCACGGCCACTAGGGTCGGGGGTTCGAATGCCCCCTCGGGCATGGATATTTGTGCCGTCCTTAGTATAAGGTAGTTGATAAGTAGTTTGTAAGTTTAGGAACTGATGACCCCGTAGTTAAGTGCCATAAGCTTAACAAACATATGAACATATATATATGAACATAAACTAAGAGGTAGTGCAGTCTTCTACCGGTCTTTCTGAATGGTGCGATTTGTTTCGCCACCTGTTTGGGATGTAGACTGGAATGCATCAGGTGTTGTGATGGAAAGAACGTGTGATTCACTTATGTTGATAGTCAACTGCACAATTACGATTTCCGTGTTCCAAGATTTCTTCCGCATCTTTCGTGTAGTGTTGGAGTTGCTGCACATTAATCTGCTTATACATAGCTTCTTTAACTTTGATTCTTTTTATCACACACTCGCACTTATAAACTATCCACAAGCATGTAAATACAGCATCTACAAAACAAGATGGCGGACTGTTTATGTATAATTATCGATAATCACACTGCAGCGATATTATCGATGTTGATTGATTGTTGGCTTATCTTTGGCACTCGAAAATCTTAAAACTTCTCCAGTATTATAAGATTACTGAAGAGTTTTGACTCATTATGTATTTGTAGTGATAGTTGAATGATGGCTGTCTGTTTGTTTTTAATTTGGGACTGGAACTTTTTAAACTTGAAAGAAGCGTGCAGTTCTCTAAACAAAATTCTGACTCGGATAGCCGAGTGAAAAAAAGCGTTAAAGATACTATTTTTCTTAATGGAACTGCACTTAATTAATTGACGATCCCCAGTTATGGATCTTAAATAAAATAATAAATGGTGGCAACGGAAACGCGGATTAGTGTTCTCTCCTCCAGAAGGGAGCAAGTGACAAGAGAGCGAAACTGGGGTCCATTATCCGAAATGACCTTCTCGATGCACCCAACTTGGGTCAGGAAGTCTTTCACTAAAGTTCGTGATACAGATTTGCTGGTGGCCTTTCTCAAAGTGAAGGTGACGAATTTATAAGTCAATTCGACAGCAAGGAAAAACTAAGAGTGCCCAGCTACTGTCTGTGGAAGGAGCCCGAATAAGTCCATGGCAGTCATTTCTCGTAAACGAGAAGAAATGATGGGAAATAAAGAGCATGATGAGACACTAGCCTTCTGACATGCTTTACAAGTTTCCAGAACCTCCGGATCCTCTTTTCCATGTTTAGGAAGTAGCACGTATCACGGAGTTTCATGTAACATTTATGTGGACCATAGTGCGCGTAGCTTAGGTGCGCATACCAGATGAGTTTGTTCACCAACTCATCTGGAATGCACACAACCCAGTTGGACTTGCTAGGATCGCTACGTCAGAACAGAATGTTTCGCCTGATTAGGTAATAGTTCCTGATAGACGGGTTGTTGTTGTCATGCCATCTAGCCTTCACGTCTTTCAGGATGGGGTCTTTAACTTGCTCCCGCGCTATATCATGGAGGGAGACGGAGATGAAATTTTCGAATGCTACGCCGTGCAAATACAGCAAACGGAAATTGTTTTCATTCAGTTATTCGTTTGTTTCCTGAGTCAAACCCAACGGGGAACGAGAGAGGGCGTCTGCCACCACATTTTCCTGGGTAAGTGTTCGACCGTGAAAGGAAACTCCTGAAGATAAAGCGCCCACCTGATTAGCCGACCGTGCGTCAGCTTAGCCGACATTAAAACTGCAAGGCACGGTGATCAGTATATACCTTCGTCGTTCGCCCATAGAGAAATCCACGAAACTTCGTGAGTCCGAAAGCGGCGGCAAGGGCTTCCTGCTCTGTCACCGAGTAATTCCTTTCGCACTTGGTGAGAACGCGGATCGTGAACGCAACGGTCTTCTTGCGCATTACCCCATCTTCCTCAACCTCTTGGAACAGCTCGGCAGTTATTCCAAATTGTCCGTCCCAAGATAGAAATCCTCGGTGAGGTCATGGTGTGTAAGCAAAGGCGAGAAGTGCGCACTTGAAGTTTTCAAACTCTGATTGCGCGTTCGCGTTACTTCCAAGGCTTGTTCTTACTGGAGAGTGCGTAGAGGGAAGGCGTGGCCAAAGTTTCAACTGACAGAAACCTTGTATAGAAATTAATGAGTCCAAGCTACGATCGCATTTGCTTTTTCGTGGTGGGTACAGGAAAGTCTCTAATCGCGTCGAGTATACAGGGGACAGGGAGGATACCGTTTCCCGTAATGATATGCCCAAGGAAATTAACCCGGGAACGACTGAACTCTGATTTTTTTACGTTCACGGTAACACCTGATTCCGCGAAGACATTTTGCAGCTCCTCCAACACCTCATTGTGGCTGTCCCATGATTCTTCTGCGATTAGCACACCATCCACGTAGGTGGTGATGCGTTTACGCAATTTTTCAGAAAGGATACAATTAAAGCCACAAATGAAAAGCCGCGGTGGAGTAGCCGAGCGGTCTAAAGCGTCTTGCTGCGGAGCGCGCGGTTGCTCGCCGTGTGGAGGTTCGAGTCCTCCCTGGGGCATAGGCGTGTGTGTTGTCCTTAGGTTAGTTTACCTAGGTTTAAGTAGTTTGTAAGGTACGGACTGATGACCAAGCAATTTGGTCCGATAGATTTAGAAACATTTGAATTTTTAACAAATGAAAGCAGCGGAACCGATGTTCCACACGAACGGAAGTTTTTGGAACTGATAACATTTTCCAAAACATAGGAACGCCGTGTATGGACGACAAGCGGGGTCGAGCTCGATTTGCCAGTAGCTGGCACGCGAATCTATTGAGGAGACAACACCGGCCGCGGTGGCCGAGGGGACTGAGTCTCTCCAGTCACGGTCTGCACGGTCACTACGGTCGGGGGTTCGAATCCCCCCTCGGGCAGGGATATTTGTGTCGTCCTTAGTGTGAGGTAGTTCATAAGTAGTTTGTAAGTTTAGGGACTGATGACCCCGTAGTTAAGTCCCATAGACTATACAAACATTTGAACATTTTTTGAGGAGACAAGACGGACGTCGTGGAACTTCTGCAGGAGCTCGTCCAACGTCTGTGACCAATAGGTCACTGGCTCGATAATGGTATTTATCTACCGCCAACCTTGGGGATGATCAACAACGGACTGTTGTACGAGCTCACAGCATCCTCAATTACACCATCCTTCTTCATTCGTTCGATCTCCTCTGCAACTTCCCCCTTATACACCCACGGTATTCCGTACGGCTTAACAAACAACTTGGTTTTTTATATAAACAACAGTCTAAAATGTAATTCATTTTATTTTTTTCGACTAGTTTCGGTGAGCATTGACGCACTAGAAGGCTCCAAGTCTCCTGCCAGCTCCACAACATCAATGGAGCTTAATTTCCTGAAGATGGTTTAAATAGAACCGAAACTAGTATAAAAAATTGCACTCTAGACTGTTGTTTACATACAAATTTAAATTAAGAGTTCTGTTTCCCATAAGTGGAACAAAAATGTTTCCAAAAATATGTGGAAAAACTTAGCGTGTTCCCGCACTTTAAAGTGGTAACGGAAGTTTTGATTGTACCGGGGGCATCAGAAAAAACCGAAGCGTGCTTATGCAAAATTCGGGACAATCCAGCCTTAGCCAGTGGTGGGGCGTCTTCTATAGAATTGAACTTCTACTCAATTTCGGCGGTAATGTCGCCCTGTCCGTCGGAATGAAGCAATAATATCGTAGGGTCATCGCGATCGGAAATTACTGTATCCGGCCCATATATCGCTCGATACTCAGAAAGTCAGTGAGAAAGTGACAACAGAGATCATCGGAAATCAACGTCGTGGTGCACTCGTCAAATCTTAAGTTGATTAGTGACCCGTCAAGTAACAGGCGCACCTCTCCATGTCCAAAGATCAGTGTTGCCTGGTGTGTTACTAAAACTTCTACTCCTAGGAACACGTCCACGGCGAGCGACGGCAGAACAATAAAATTGGCGACGAAATTTTAGCCTTGGCGGTTAAACTGGACCTCGGCCTGTTTCCTAACCTCGACGCTTCTCCCAACCAAAGCTCCCTTAACTTTGGTTTTCTGGAGAGACAGCACTGGCCAAGTTGCCATGCATTGCTCAAAAGCAGCTTTGCTCATTACTGAAACGACACTACCCGTATCTAACATGCACCTTAATTCGATGCCCATTACATCGACGTACAACACACGTTGCACTGTCGCCTTAGTCGTGTCTGGCTCCTCTAACAGAAGCACGTCCCGCAAGTCATCAAATCCTGTTTTACTCGTTCCGTTGTCTCAGTCACGATCGGCTCCTTTTCCAGAGAAACCTCGCTCATGTCATCAATTTCTGTCTGCTTCGCCTGTTCCGTTGCCTATGTCGACGGAATGAGTAGCAACGGAGGGAGGCTGTCATTGTTGGAAAGTAGACGGAACAGTTTTGTGCATGGTTGTGAATCAGCGACTGTTACAATTCAATTAATTTTATAAGGGGCAGCTCTAAGTCGCAAAGTACGAAAAAAAAAATCGTTACCAGGTTTCAATGCCGCTATTGGCACCTTCTTGAGACGAAGATGCAATTACCTGTCGACGTTAACAGCGGAGACATTGCAGCCCCTTGTGACTGCTCCGCCTGTCTACAACTATTTACTTTTTAGGTATGCTGTCTGATTGTGTCAGATATATATTTTGTATTTTAAATTTTGACATGTAGGTTTAACATATTCATCTTCGTCTGAAGAAGGTGCCCATAGCGGCATTGAAACCTGGTAACGATTATTTTCGTACTTTGCGACTGAGGGCTGCCCCTTATAAATTTACTAAAGTACACGGACCTTCCGGATTATTATGCCGTGGGTCAGGCACCCGCACCTCGACACCTTGCGGAGGGGTCGGTGGGTCCTGCCAGTGCACATGATTTTGCTGACCATTTTTTTTTTTTTTTTTTTTTTCATTACCTCACTTAATGTGTTTACCGTTTCCTCAGTTTTTCTTCTTTTGCTCCTGGTTCTCCTGCCGGGAACCCTTCTTTTCCTTCCACGCACCATCGTATGGACCTATGCGTTTACCTTGCCCTGCGGAACTGTGCGTACTGTCGTTACTGTTCGCTTTATGCGGGCGAGGCTGGAAATTCTGGCCCTGATAGGCATTTACATTAACACTGCCACTCGAGTTTGAGCTACTTGCTGGCGGCTCATAATCAAACTCGAACCCTTCCAGCAGCACCTAAAATTGCTCAAGGTCATCCTTGCACCTCCCTGCAATGATGGCGTTGCGCAATCTCTTCGCCAGTTTAATTAGGCATATCCTTATTAATTCCGCTATCGGAAAGAGGAAATCCAGAAATTGGTTCTTTGTCAGCATGACCTGTACGAATTCACTTGGGTTCGAGAAGAGGCAGGGGTGGCAGTGCGCATCATTAAGATACTGTGCTTCACCCGTCCTGTTGGTTTTCAGACCAGTAGGACGAGAGGAATTATTGACGGAAACCGCGGTAATCGATCCCATTTCTCAGCAATATACGTCTACATCTACATCTACATGGGATACTCTGCAAATCACATTTAAGTGCCTGGCAGAGGGTTCATCGAACCACCGTTATACTATTTCTCTCCCATTCCATTCTCGAATAGCGCGCGGGGAGAAAGAACACCTGAATGTCTCCTTTAGACTATGATTTCTCGTATTCTATTCTGATGACCATTTTTACCTATGTAAGTGGGAGTCAACAATATATTTTCGGATTCGGAGGAGAATTTTGGAGATTAGAGTTTCGTAAGTAGCCCACGCCGCAGCGATAAGCGCCGTTGTTGTAATGATTCCCATCCCAGAACCTGTACCATTACCGCAACGCTCTCTCCCCTGTATCGTGACAATACGAAACGAGCTGCCCTTCTTTGGACTCTTTCAATGTCCTCCGTCAAATACAACTGATAAGGATCGCACACTGGGCGGCAATACTCCAAAACTGGACGGACAAGCGTAGTGTATGCAGTTTCTTTAGTAGTTGTGTTGCATCTTTTAAGGGTTCTGCCAATAAAACGCAGTCTCTGGTTCGCATTTCCCACGACATTATCTACGTGTTCTTTCCATTTTAAGTCTGATGGTAATAATAATTCTCAGGTATTTTGTGGAGTTTACGGCCTACACTTTTGATTGATTTATCTTGTAAACAAAGTTTAACGGATTTCTGTTCGTACTGATGTGGACGACTGCACACTTCTCATTATTTAGAGTCAACTGCCAAAGCTCGCATTCTTGTGGCGGGCTCCCCTTCAAGGAACCCACACACAAAATCTTATTTCACTTAGGCCAATTCAGAAGGAGGCAATATTCAAATTGGTTCAGCCATGCGCGGGGGTGGATTCCGGCGGGCGCATTACGGAAGACTTCGAACTTTCGAACGCTCAGGAAGTGGTTGTAGTCGAAAGCCGGAGTTGGTTCTCGACTACGACTAGTTGCTTTGCTCGGATGGCTCGCGGGACCTGTACGTGGCGTAACATCGTCGTCCTCAAACGCTGGATCGGCGTCCTTGTCGGATCCTCCGCGGCCGTTTGCGCACGCGTCACTGTCCACGTGACTGCAGCACGGGACCGGAACGTGTTCTGCCTCAGACAGCCGCTTCTCCCCCCCCCCCCCCCCCCCCTCACGTAGCGCTACCGCGTGCCCGTTATGTGCGCAGTCCCCGCTTGTTGCGTGCATTGACGCAGTCGGGCGGTGATGTCCCTGAGCTGGTTTTATAACTCTTCCACCTCGAACACCATCGCATCTACACGTCCGCCTACTGAACCAACTGACGAAATCACTTTGTCAATGCGGCCGGCCACTACGCCGACGCGGGTGGCGATGGCGTCGACGTGGGTGCGCACGTCTCCGACACGTGTTTCCACGTCGTCGAAACGTGCCCTCACCTCGCCGACACCCTCGTGCACGCCGTCGACGCGTACTTCCACTGTGTCGATGCTCGCGTTAACCTTGGTGATTTCTGTCAGGTTCAATTTTATGGCGTCTGAGTTCTGCTCAATCTGCTTCAAAAATATTCAGATGTTTGTAGAGCTTGTGGGACTTAACTACGGGGTCATCAGTCCCTAAACTTACAAACTACTTATGAACTAGCTACAACTAAGGACGTCACAAATATCCATTCCCGAGGGGGGATTCGAACCCCCGACCGTAGTGGCCGTGAAGACCGTGACTGAAGCGTCTCAATCCCCTCGGCCACCGCGGCCGGCGCTCAATCTGCTCGAGCATCACATTCGCCATCTCGTCTTCGTGACCTACAATTTCCTCCTGTGTGGTCATATGTCCACGGGCAATCTCCTCCTGTCTGTCGATATTACCTTTCATTTTTTATTCCGCCCATCTCGTCCCGAACTTGTGTTTTGATTCCGCCTATCTCTTCTTGGAGGCCGCCTACCCTCTCTGCCTGCTTAGTGATTTGCCCATTGATATTGAAAATATGGGCGAGTAACAGGGCCAGCTAGTTACTCACTGGTGCAGGCGCTGGCCCGGGTCAACGGCACCCAGATACAAGGCCTCTGCGCTGCCTGCCAAGAGTAGTCATAACACAAGCAAACTATTTGTCTTGTGTAGCGTTGTATTGAGTTTGGGAATACGTACACGTTGATCACTGTGTTTCAAAATCTTTTTCGTGTTATCTATGTGTTTCTCCGTGCAGATTTTTGCTGGTATGAAACAAATGCCTTATATGAATCGTCCGATTCTAATATCGGTAACACATTTTACTAACAGTTAATAAACATATAATACCAAAACAAATGTGCCTATCAAGCACATAAATATCATTACGAACATTCTGAAACATCGTGTGCAACATGTGCGTATTCCCAAACTCAGTACAACGCTACGTAAGAGAGTAGCACGTTATGACTACTCTTGGCAAGCAGCGCACAGGCCTTGTATTTAGGTGGCATTGGCCCGGGTGCGGTTATTGTCCATACACGAACCCGACCCAGCTTCAGATCCTGCCTTATTTGGCACTGCCTGGCTTCCGGTCAGTATGGAGCAGGTATTTTCCGTGCTCTGCTCCTTCAGAAGGGAGCAAGAGGCAAGATATTTGATCTGGCTGCACAACATTTACAAAATATATAGTGTGGGGGAATTTAAATTAGGACAAACGGTTACCCCATGATTTGGTGGGTTCAACTTTCCTACCGATGTGGCTGGCCGATAATCTATTACCGCGTTACTCTCCGATTCCCGGGATCTATCCGGTTTGTCGTCTTGTTCTTTGATCGCCGCATGCCTACGCGTTTCAATCGACGAAGATGCGGAACTGTCCATATTGATATCCACAGCGAATACAGAGACAAATAAAATGCAACTGCCTAGTAATCCTCGTGACAGAACACGAGAGCTTCAATGAAAATGTCACACGCAATTCACACGTTGTCAAAAAGCACGAAAACTACTCTTCGCAAAAACACTCTCCCCAAAAATACACAAATTGCACCTCTGAAAAAGAAATCACACAAGCGTCAGCGCTTACTGCACTACTAAACTCACGCACTCACACAGTTTCAGGAGATGGATGGAGAGTTGAAATAATAAAAAGAAAAAAAAATCAGAACACGCCAGAAGGACGAATCCTGACAGCAGTACGCAAAGTGAAAGAAGCATGCAGTTCCCTAAACAAAATCTGGCTCGGATAGCCAAGTTAAAGAATCTTATCGTTACTATTTTTCTTAATGGAACTGCACTTAATTAAATGACGAAACCCAGCTATGGATCTTAAATAAAATAATAACTGGTGGCAACGGAAATGCGGGATAGTTTTCTCTCCTCCAGAAGGGAGCAAGAGACATAACATTTACAAAATATATAGTGTGGGAGGATTTAAATTAGGACAAAGGGTTAACCTTTATCAAAATTATTTATTGTCCAAGACAAAACAACTAAGGGGGGAAGACCAATTTAAACACAGTAAACACACACCTTACAGACGAATCTATTTTACATAAGAATATCTGGCCTTAGTACTGCCCACCAGCAAAAGTAGTACTAGCGTAATTAATAATGATTATTTTTCAGAGAGGAGAAGAAAGGAATTGATACACATTCTCACACAGATACATCCGCTAAGCCATGAAGGTACTTACCAGCACCGAACACAAACACAGCAGCGCCAGCAGCAGGATGCTGTACGGAACAGCAGGGCGGAAGGTTCCCTCGCGCACCAATAAAAGAAAAACTTTGTTCCGTAGTGTATGGTCTTGTGGCTTAGGCTCAGGGTAGCTATCAGCGGGAACAAACGCACGTGATAGAACACCACGTGGCGCGCGATACAGTCGTGAATTATGTTTCCAGAGAAATTCAAAATATGGATTAAACTGGAATATTCGCCAAATAATATTAAAAAACGGTCGTCCTGTTGGGGAAGAGAACTAATGAATGGTAGAGGTTTCAGGTCAAAACAGCACACTTTAGGGTCGGATCTTAGAATGCCAAAAAATTAAAAAAAATTATTTTAGCACAAGTAAAACCGCGAGATAGGTCGTGCAACCATTCGTTCTACCCAGGGGAGTGATATCTAGCTAATAAGCAAGGTTACAGAAAGGTAGGATATGCCACAGGGTCGAATATCAGAATCTGAACAGAGTAGCCGGCCGCGGTGGCCGAGGTGACTGAGGCGCTCCAGTCACGGTCAGCACGGTCACTACGGTCGGGGGTTCGAATCCCCCCTCGGGCATGGATATTTGTGCCGTCTTTAGTCTTAGCTAGTTCCTAAGTAGTTTGTAAGCTTAGGGACTGATGACCCCGTAGTTAAGTCCCATAAGTTGTACAAACATTTGAACATTTTTGAACAGAGTAGAGGGTATAATTTTTCGGGAAAAATAAAAACGCGAGATATGTCTTGCAACCATTTGTTCTATTCAGGGAAATGATATCTAGATAATAGATAAAGCTTTGGAGTCACATCGCGAAATTTGGACAAGTTGGAAAAAAATCTCAGTAATAAATAAGATCGCGAGATAGGTCGTATAACCATCGATCTACTCAAGGGAACGATATCCAGATAATAAGTGAGGTTACAGAATCCTACAGTATTTCCCGGCGTTGAATCACAAAAAAGTTGAAAAAGGGAAAAATTGCAATTTCGAAAAAAATAAAAACGCGAGATTGTCGCGTAACGATTCATTCCACTCAGGTGAAGAAGAGATATCTAATAGGAATGACTACGGTATACACGCTATTTGCCTTAGACGTGGGGCAGCGAGTATGGAAGTTACAAGCTTAGAAGTACCAAAATTCGGGAAAATTCACCACGTTACACATACTAGAAATCACAACATCTAAGCAAGGTTATAATTAACAACTCGTGCGCTTAGGGTGATAGAGTAAGCTGAGGACTTTGCCTCATACCGTCCACGTGTTCTATGGACAAACGGCGACACCGGAAGTATCGAAAAGTTCCCGAAAAACATCAAATTTACCGACCAAATGAACACGAAAAACATTTAAACGTGTTTAAATGTACGAAGGAAGACTCTACGGTCAGGTAGTGCAAGGATTCTGTAAATGAACACCATTGAATTCAAACTTCAGCAAAAATCATCATTAAATTAACAATCCAGAATAAAATGAAATAAAACCTCACTGCTATGCATTGCAGTGATGTTGTAGCCAGAACTAGAAACGCGAAAGAGCATTTTCAACCTACAATTGAATCCGAACAAGGTATAACCACTTGATCAGAACAAACACCTAAAAGCAACTGACCCCGCCAAAGATCAGCCAACGACTACCAGGGGCCCTCGTGGCTACCCTACCTAGGGTGGAGGGGAAACCTCTGCAAAGGGTTTAGCTGTTCTCAGGTAGGCAACTTAACATGCACACCGGTCAAGGAGAGTGAATGGGGACTTTCACTAAGCATCTTTGCTAAAGATTTGCCTTTGGCCAGGAGTTGGCAGAACTTGACCAGCGCCAGGGACAACTGAAGCCATGCTATTTGAAGAAGCAGACGACAGGAGCAGCAAGGCGCAGCTAAACTATTTTATACACAAGTCCCATTCATTCTGCGGAAGCGGGGATATGCCATCACATATGGGGCCTCATACACAAAAATAGACTTTTAAAATTATGAAGCATAACAAAATTATTCCATATTTGTGACAAAAAAATCTTGTACACCTGGTATCTCGCATAGTGTGAATGGAGCATCTCGCTACACACCCAAAATGTCTGAAGCCCATCAACATTTATTTAGTGGGGATAAAATAAATATATATGGACGTGTTTGAAACTATTACATTAGAACTGGCTTAAGACTATTGAAGAATGCTGAGTTACGAATTTTGTTATTTCATTAAAGATACTGTCCCAGATTTGCTTTTATGGGTGAAGATTTCCATTTGTTCATTATATTCATTCTTTTACTTTTATTAAGTTGGCGTAGAATTTTAAGGTTTTATTCTATTTTTAAGAGATGTCCTGTTTCTCTGATGTGTGCTGTAATTGCTGATTTGTTACATTTATTTTGACTGTAGTAGTCCAGATGCTACTTGAACCTGGTTTTGAAATTTCTCCCTGTTTAGCCTATGTAATGTTTCTCATGCAAGGGTGAAGGTCGGGTTGAGAGTTTAAAATAGGGAAAGATTAATTTTTAAAACTCACAACCACCAACTGCGAACCAAATTCCTAAACATGCAAAAATACTGATTGCTATTGTTTGACTCGTTTTCTAGGGGATGATATCACACGTTCACAGCTTT
The DNA here is from genome assembly GCA_026315105.1 of Locusta migratoria. NCBI lineage: Eukaryota > Metazoa > Arthropoda > Insecta > Orthoptera > Acrididae > Locusta > Locusta migratoria. The sequence continues at coordinate 564,574,832 of CM048745.1, forward strand.
CCTTCCCTGCATATGATTAACAAAAAAAATCACAATAAAGTCAAGTTCATGAGAGAAAAGGGTGTACTAACTACTATTTTTGAAAACACGTGAAAGTTCACTTTATGTTGACATAGTTTTGACTTTATGTTGTTTATTTCACAATATTAGAACCCTGTGGCTGATACATCTGTACGTCGACACATTTATCAAAAGAATTATAGCTCGTGAGCCCCCATACAAAATGAATAATTGTCGCAAATTGTTTTCACACCATGTGCCTGTCTCAAACACCGTTTATGTTCATGCCTATGCGACGACACGTGTTACATTAACAAAACACAGTCACTTTAATTTAGTGCGATGCACACCTTGTTCCACCGGCTAAATATTCACAACACACAGTAGCACTCGATACAACTTGGTGCAGTCTACGACTAGCAACCACACTTGGCAATTGCCACACAAAATTCTATAGTCTCCACCTGGAGATCCACATGCCGACTGATGCAGAGCGACGCCGCCTGGCCAGCTACCCCACTTGCTCCCGACTTGTCACATCCTGCCCTCGCGCGCGCGCCAAAAGCCCAACTGTCCGGATTTTTTCCCTACGTCATCAACTTTCCCATGTGAGTTGTTCTAACCGACTTCAAACATACAGCGCTCAGCCAATACATTTCTAAAACTTTACTTAAAAACAAAATAATTACACTACACATTAAACAAATTTCTTATGTTTTTATATTGGTATACACATCCTTTGCACTATTTATTATAATCGTGCAATTTCTTATATCACAGATAAGTGATTTAACTGAATATTTCAAGATAAAATACACAAGATTAATTGAAAATAAAATGAGAAATAGTTAATATATTACTTTTATAAACAAACATTGCCATGCTAATTGTGTAACTGTCTTGTATCCATTGGTAATTTATTACTTTTCATTGTCAATTAAACATATTACGTCATATGTGACTATATCAGCTAATGTATTGTTTATTTATCAACAGGCTATTTTGTAATGAGGGCCTTAAAGGTTCCTAACTGCATCGTATTACTTCAAATGCAAGTAGTATTAGAATATTTTATTTCACGCACCTGGCACTCGCCTTTGTCCCTCTCTCCCCTCACCGGAAACGAACCTGGAAAATCCTAAGCTGGAACAAGCCACCAACGTCGGCCTGCTGTCAGCTACAAGCACACAGCAAATCTCAACGTGGAGAATTTCTACCTTTGGTCTAACTATAAATGTTGTCACCCAACTGCGTATGTACATTGCTACCATAATTAATAATATTCAAATTGTGTAACATTTAGTGCAGTGGCATTGTCAATGTTTGCAGTGAGCTTCATACTGTTTAATTATCAAATGCTATTAATTACCAATATTTCTATTGGGCGGTAATCTCACATTCATTTAGGCTGCAGGTGATTTTGTAAATCCCAGATGCATCAAATTTTGTATGATGGGGTTTTATGTTGTGTTGCAAAATGTTCAAATGTTTGTAGAACCTATGGGACTTAGCTACGGGGTCATCAGTCCCTAAGCTTACAAACTACTTATGAACTAGCTAAGACTAAGGACGGCACAAATATCCATGCCCGAGGGGGGATTCGAACCCCCGACCGTAGTGGCCGTGCAGACCGTGACTGAAGCGTCTCAGTCCCCTCGGCCACCGTGGCCGGCTTTTATGTTGTGAATGGGCTTCTTACAAAAGTTGTTGTTAGTACTGAAACTGAGTTTTACTTCTGTATTTCTGAACAGCCTTGCTAGTTTATCAGATATTACTTCAAGATATGGAATTCTTACATGATTCACTGATGGGGTGGTTGTTCTGAGTGTTATATTGTATTTGTTCAGTTTCTTTTTTATCTGTTGTGTCATAGTGTTAGTGAATGATGGATGAATTTTGCCTTTCAAAACTCAAGGCCGAGAAAATCGTTCTCCATATTCCGCATGTTCACTGTCTACAACTGATGACTATGAAGAACAGGACGACAGCACAGAACAGTCACCCCCGGGGAAAAGAAAAGCCAAGTCTTGACACAACGTTAAGTGGCAGACATGCTCAGAGCCACGCGTGCGTGTCTGGCGTGTTGTAGCAAACAGCTCTGCAGCCAAAGAATTAATTACGTGGGATTTGCAACACCAGAAATATAATTATGAAATAGCTTTCGGCTGTAGCAGAGAATGCATTCTGCAATGCAGTGCTCGAAGCAAAGCGCATGCTCTTGTAATTACACTATTTCTAGACATTAGTTGCACCAGTGTATGTCGTAGAGATGTACGTCATATTAGACACGTATGGGCCTTGAATTAAATTTAATAGCGACGTATGAAAGTTTGTGCTGGACAGGAACTTGAACTCATATCTTCCACTTTATATCTGCTCAAAATATTTAAATTCATCATCCTTAGGTAAATTAGGTCTAAAATTTCATATAATGGCCATAAAAAAAGACACCATATATTTAATTATATCGTGTTCATATTCTCTGCAACTATACTACGATCCAGTGGCATATGGAGGTTTGGGTCTGTCTGGGGGGCATACATAGAGATGTGAAGTGATGAAGGCGGCTGTTCTCGATAAATGGGAAACCTTGGTTCGAGTCCCAGTCTAGGAGAAATTATGTATTACGATTGGGTAATACATTTACACACAATGGTGATGAGTTTTTGAGATTAGTATTAGCGAATTACTGAGAATAATATTTCGTATAGATGGTTTGTCACTGAATCATATACAGGGTGTCCTACTCAACTGTTTCACCGCAAATATCTCTGAAACTACAAAAGATATTAAAAACCACTTTCACGGTCACGAACGTACGGCAGAGGCTTATGAAAGTAGGTACTATCAGACACTCTAAAACGTGAACAAATATTATTTTCAACAAGAACTTATGGTTGTGTTTTTTTTTTTTTTTTTTTTTTTTTTTTTTTTTTTTTTTTTTTTTTTTTTTTTTAATGGATACCCCAAATTATTTCTTAAGCAATGAGATAGGATGAAAAATCACAAAAAGAATGGCATCGGTTGCATCGCGATGCGGCAATTACATCCGGAGAAGCTCCGAAGCGAAGCTGACGTCTGAAATACATGAGGCGCGCTGCGAGGCTCAAGCGTGAGTCTTGCTTGAGCCTCGGACACCCGCTAGCAGCGCGCCTCATGTATTTCAAACGTCAGCTTCGCTTCGGAGCTTCTCCGGATGTAATTGACGCATCGCGGTGCAACCGATGCCATTCTTTTTGTGATTTTTCATTCCGTCGATTGCTTATGACATAATATGGTGTATCCATTAAAAAAAACATAAGTTTGTGTTGAAAATAATATTTCTTCAGTGTCTCGCAGTACCTACTCTCATAAACCCCTGCCGTACGTTCATGACCGTAAAAGTCGTTTTTTCAATATCTCTTGTAGTTTCAGAGATATCTGGGGTGAAACAGTTGAGTGGGTCACCCTGTATACGAGACCTTTCCACAAAAAAGCTAGAAAGCTTTAAAAAACCTTGACTTCCACAGAAATTACCTGGTGATACGTTTATCATTGAAGGAGGGAAACAACGATATTGTCCATAACAATTCTTTAAAACTACCGCAAAATATTAAAATTACCTATGATTAGGAAATAAATAATACCATTAACTTCCTCAATCTAGTCACAAGCAAGCAAGGTGATAAGTGTGTCAGGGCTTACGATCGGCCATCTGAAACCCGCATCCAGCTCTGAACCGCTAGTGGCTTAAGTTGCGATAGACAATATTGCAGCTAAGGACGGAGCCTACTATGCTGTTGTTCTCCCTTGTCATTTGGAAAAATGCTTTCATTTTACAGATACACTATATGTCAAACAGCAATAATTGGGGTTGATTTCACCGGCGTTCCCAATTTAATGGTACCAACTAAAAATCGGCCACGCTTCACTGTGGATCAGTCTAATACGAAGTGATCAGGCCAGTAAATACACTAGTAAACACAATTGTGGGAGCTGTCGAGGTATCTAAGTTCTGAAATATTCTCATCGGCAGAATAAACCAACGTAATACATCTTCCTGTAGGTCCTACGGAGTGGAGAGAACAACATTACGGCAACTGACATAGTGGAAATAACAGAGAGTTGCTGCAGAGGGGGTTGGTGTTGACTTGTGTTTACTCTACCAAACGAATTAAAAAAAGCAGTAGTGTAGTGAGCAAGTAGTGCAATGCAATAACAACGTGACTTAGCCGAAGGTATGGCATGGGGAACCACAGGAAGGTTGGAAGCAGGACAGACACAGAGGAAGGTGGCTGCAGCTATTAAAGTAATCAAAAGTGTAATTTCCAGAACCTGAACACAATTTCAGGGAACAGGAACCCTTAAAAGATGGCAATGCCAAGTTCGTCCACGGGTAATATCAACAAGAGGTGACCGTTATCTCCGGTTAACAGCCCGTCGACACAGGAGGCTGAATGCAACTCAGCTGCAACGCACCCTCCAGGCAGCAACAGGACGCGTAATATCAACACGGTCCAAAATCACCTTAAGAAATGTGGTCTCTAAGCAGTGCGCCTCGGTTGCAGAGAGGTAGACTACAATTCCGAAGGTCGCGGGTTCGATCCCCACTAGGTCCTAGGATTTTTATCTGTCACTTTCCACTTCTTTCACTTCTGGCAGAATTGCTGATGTGAAAAATGCCGAGCAGCACCGTTGTTGGAACCCACGTTAAGCTGTAGGTCCCCCTATATGGTGGGAGGAAGGCAACGGCATACCACCTCCAAACAGGACCATGCCTAGTTAAGCACTGTGGTGTTCAAATCAATCTTCGTATTGTTGACTGCTTTACCTTAAGCAAGAAGGCGTAGGTGTGTGTTCCATTAAAACCACGACACCGTTTAGGCCGCAGCAGAAACTGAGCGGAGGAACAATAGGATTGAAGTCGAAACGAATGGCGTCGGGTGCAGTTCCCAGATGAGTCACTATTTTGTGTTCAGGTCGTAAGGAATGGCGCTTCGACCGCTCAGAGGTCCTACGACCTTTCGGTGTAACCTACGCTGGTGTCATATGAGATGGGTTCCTTCTGGTGGACGGTAACTCACGTCCCAGCAGAGCTGCACTGGTGGACAACATGCTTCAAGCTAAGGGAATTGAAGGAATAGAGTGACCAGCTTGTTCCCTGGAATTAAACCCGATTGAGCAAGTCTGGGATGCACTTGGCAGACGCATTGCAGCCAGACCAGCACCTCCCACAACATTTGCAGGTGTGCAACTGTACTGGCCATCCGAGGTGATCACACACAATATCAGAGAAGAAGAAGAATTATATTTTCACTATTATGTAAGCCCCAGGGTAACTCGCTTTAAGTAAATGCTATATAAACTAGTAGAGTTGAGAAAGTAAAATATTGTACTGTATCACACACCAACTACAACTGTAACCAATATCTGAATAAAATATGCTACCATATGTATATTGTATATGATACTTTACCTGAACCTTTTTTTTTTTTTTTTTTTTTTTTTTTTGAGGAATGTGTTATGGCAGTTGGATACTTCAATGCGTGATAGAAGTGGTTATATCAAAGTTACAGATACTAAAACATCTACTCCTTTTTGTTACAATTAGTTACGTACACACATAATTTTTGTTTTGTACACGTCAACGAATATCGACTTGCGACACATGGAAGTTTAAGTGGCCCGTTTGTACTGTGGTCTTCAGTCTGGAGTCCGGTTTGATGCATCTCTCCAACCTGCTGTATCCTGTGCAAGCCTCTTCATCTCATAAGATTGGCACCCCACATTCATTCGAGTCTGCTTACTGTATTCGTTTCTTGGTCTCCCGCTGCAATTTTAACACCACACACTTGCTTCCAATGCTAAGTTTCCGAGTCCTTGATTCATAATAATGTAGTCAAGGTATGGCAGAAATTTCTTTTCTCCCCAATACCGTTCCAGAGGAGCTCCGTATTAGTTATGCGATCTACCCACCTTATCTTCAGCATTCTTCTGTAACAGCACATTTCAAAAGCTTCTATATTATTCCTGTCTGAACTATTTATCGTCCATGTTTCACTACCGTACAAACCAACATTCCTTACAAATTTATCCGAAAAAGACTTCCTTACACTTAAATTGATTTCGATGTTAATAACTTAACTTTGTTTTTCGAAAACTCTTCTTTTCCCATTCAGCATTTTATGTTCAAATGTTTGTATAGTCTATGGGACTTAACTGCGGGGTCATCAGTCCCTAAACTTACAAACTACTTATGAACTACTTACGAACTAGGACGGCACAAATATCCATACCCGAGGGGGGATTCGAACCCCCGACCGTAGTGGCCGTGAAGACCGCGACTGGAGCGCCTTAGTCCCCTCGGCCACCGCGGCCGGCTCAGCATTTTATGTCCTCTGTAATGTGAGCACGATACGTTATTTTACTGCCCAAGTAACAAAACTCATCTACCACATGTATTGTTTCGTTGCGTAATCTTCTTCCTTCAGCATTGCAAAATTTCTTTTATGAAATGCATTCCATTACCCTTGTTAGTGTTCCACTCCCATGAACCACAGACACTGCCGAGGTGAGGTGGCTTGCGTGCTTCAACTACACAAATAGCCGTATCGTAGGTACAACCAGAACGGAGGGGTCTGCGTAGATGTCAGACAAATGTGTGGTTCCTGAAGAGGGTCAGCAGCCTTTTCAATAGTTACAGGGGCAACAGTCTGTCTGATTGACTGAGCTGGCCTTGTAACATCAGCTAATGTGGCTTTGCCACACAGCTACAACCGTTACTTTTCACGAGTACATGCAGTTCTACTGTATGAATGTAAGATGATGGCATCCTCTCGAGTAAAATATCCGGAGGTAAAATAGACCCCCCATTCGGTTCTCCGGGCAGGGTCTACTCAGGAGGATGTGATCATCAGGAAAGACAACACTGGAATTCTACGGATCGGAGCGTGGAATGTTAGATCCCTTAATCGGGTAGGGAAGTTAAAAATATTTAAAAAGGGAAAATAGAAATGCGGGTAAACTACTATGAGCAGCGCAGTGATCGCATTATCATAGACATGACAGATACAAAGCCAACACCGACCACAGTAGTACAAGTTTACATGCCCACTAGCTCTGCCGATGATGAGGAGATCGAAGAAATGTATGAGGAGGTAAAGGAAATTATTCAGACAATTAAGGGAGAGGAAAACTGAATTGTGATGGGAGACTGGAATTCGGTAGTAGGAAAAGGAAGGGAAGGAAAAATAGTAGGTGAATATGGACTGGGCAAAAGGAATGAAAGGGGAGAGTGCCTGATAGAATTTTGCACGGAACATAATTTAGTCATAACAAACACTTGGTTTAAGAATCATGAAATAAGGTTGTATAAGTGGAAGAGACGAGGAAACACTGGAAGGTACCAGATATATTTCATAATGGTAAGACATAGATTTAGAAACAAGGTTTTAAATTCTAACACATACTCAGGGGCGGATGTAGACTCTGACCATAACCTGTTCAAAATGAACTGTAGGCTGAAAATGAAAAAAAAAATCTGCAAAAAGGAAGGAATATATGGAGATGGGACCACGTTAAATAGAAGGAACCTGAAGTTCTTGAGAATTTCAGAGGGAGCTTTAGGCAACAATTGACAGAATCGGAGGGGGGGGGGGGAGATAAAACAGTAGAGGAGGAATGGGTAGCACTGAGGCGTGAAATAGTGAAGGCAGCAGAGGACAAAATAGGTAGGAACGCAAGACCTACAAAAAAATCCTTCGATATCACAGGACATACTAAACTGAATCGATGAAAGGAGAAAATATAAAAATACAGTAAATCAAACGGGCAAAATGGATTAAAGACGACTAGCAAATGAGATTGACAGGAAGTGCAAAATAGATAAGCAGGAGTGGCTAGAAGGCAAATGCAAGGATGTAGAAGAATGTATAAATAGTGGGAAAATAGATACAGCATACAGCAAAATAAGAGATATTTGGATGTAAGAAAACAGCCCTATGAATATCAATAACACAGATGGAAAACCAGTTCTCAGCAAAGAAGGGAAAGCTGAAAGGTGGAAAGAGTATATAGAGAGGCTCTACGAAAGGAACTTAGAGGAAATATAGTAGGAAAGGGAGAAGATGTAGATGAGGATGAAATCGGAGATACTATACTGAGAGATGAATTTGACAGAGCACTGAAAGACTTAAGTCAAAACAAGGCCCCTGAAGTAGATGACATTCCCTCAGAGCTACTGAAGTCTCTGGGGGAGCGAGCCATGACAAAACTGTTCCACCTGGTGTGTAAGACGTATGAGTAAGGCGAAGTACCCTCAGACTTTAAGAAAAATGTTATAATCCCCATTCCAAAGAAAGCAGGCACAGACAGGTGTGAAAACTACAGAACCATCGCTTTAACGTCATGGTTGTAAAATATTAACACGAATTATTTACAGAAGGATGGAAAAGCTGGTAGAAGCCGACCTCGGGGATGATCAGTTTGGGTTCAGAAGAATTAATGTAGGAACACGGGAGGCAATACTCACTTTACGGCTTATCCTAGAAGATAAATTAAGAAATGGCAAACTTACATATCTAGCTTTTGTATATTTGAAGAAGGCTTTTGACAATGTTGATTGGAATAAACTCTTTCAAGTTCTGAAGCAAGCAGGAGTAAAATACAGGGCGCGTAAGGTTATTTACAACTTGTACAAAAACCAGACAGTGGTTGTCAGAGTTGTAGGGTATGAAAGGGATGCAGTGGTTGGGGTGGGAGTAAGACAGGGTTGTAGCCTTTCTCCAATTTAATTTAATTTGTACATTGAGCAAGCTATAAAGGAAAGCAAGAAGAAATTTGGAGAAGGAATTTAAGTTCAGGGTGAAGAGTTAAAAACATTGCGTTTTGCCGATGACATAGTAATTTTGTCAGAGACAGCAAAGGTCCTTAAAGAGCGGTTGAACGGAATGGACAGTGTGCTGAAAGGTGCATATAAGATGAACATTAACAAGAGCAAAACTAGGGTAATGGAGTGCAGTCTAAGAAAATCAGGTGATGCTGAAGGAATTAGATTAGGTAATGAAACAATAAAGGAGGTAGACGAGTTTTGTTACTTGGGCAACAAGTGATGGTCGCAGTACAGAGGATATAAAATGCAGAATGGCAATGGGTAGAAAAGCATTCTTGAAAAAGATAGATTTATTAACATCAAATACTGATTTAAGCCTGTCCTTTCTGAAGGCATTTGTGTGGGGTGTTGCCTTGTATGGGGGTGAAACATGGACGATAAACAGTGCGGACAGGTAAAGGATAGAGGCTTTTGAAATATGGTGCTACAGAAGAATGCTGAAGATTAGGTTGGTGGATCGCGTAATTAATGAGAAGATACTGAAGAGAATTGGGGAGAAAAGGAATTTTTGGCATACGTTGTCTAAAAAAAGGGATCGATTGGTAGGACACATTCTTAGATTTCGAGGAATTGTGAATTTAGCGTTGGAGGGAAGTGTGTGGGGTAAAAACCACAGAGGAAGACCAATAGATGGATACAGCAAGCATATTAAGACAGATGTATCTTGCCGTTCTTATGTGGAGTTGAAGAGGCTTGCTAAGGATAGGGTATTGTGGAAAACTGCATCAAACCAGTCTCCGTACTGAAGACCACAACACAACGACATTTTCATTATTTTGTCCGAAATGTTTGTGAAAATCGTGATACTACAGGAAAACCTAAAGTGGACTGTAAAACAAACCAGTGCGATTTTTTAAGGGTAACAGTATGTCGTGTTTAGCACAGGAAGCGGAAATACGGAGCGAGAGGAATGCCGTGCAGTGCAGGGCGGAGAGCGTGCTGGCGGCGGGCCGCTGGCATCGCGTGCGTGGCTGGCGCCAGTAATTCTGGAGCCAGTAATCGCGCCATGCGAGGCTTCAACAGGCGGCAGCGCTGGGCGCCTGCACGATAGCGGCCGTCTGAACGCCCGGCCCGTCTTCATTCCTGCACGCCGGGGGTCTTGCACACCACGTAGACACCTCCGAATCCCAAACACGTACCGCTAAAAACCGACATTGATTACTGAACCGATACTCGATGAACGAATAAGACTACTGCGCTAATGCTTTGGGCGTATTTTCTCCCTTCCTAACGGATAAATGATGGACAATTACTTCTCCTACCTGTAATGAAAGACTTTTAGGCTCAACATTCAAAAATACAGATCATTGGTTGCATAGCTAGAGGCTGATTACTTGACTACGGTTTCGGCTTCAACTAAGAAAGCCTTTATCAGAAGTAAACATTTTAGTTACCTATAAATAAAATCTCCCGGCCGCGGTGGCCGAGAAGACTGAGGCGCTCCAGTCACGGTCTGCACGGCCACTACGGTCGGGGGTTCGAATCCCCTCTCGGGTATGGATATTTGTGCCGTCTTTAGTATAAGGTGGTTGATAAGTAGTTTGTAAGTTTAGGGACTGATGACCCCGTAGTTCAGTCCCATAAGCTTAACAAACATTTGAACATTTTTTTGATAAATAAAATCAAAAATATTGTAGTGTAAGCAGTATGAAATCCATATTTTAAAAACTGAATAAAGAAAATTGACTTACATGAAATGGAAAATGGTTCTTGAGCAATAGAGTTAACGTTCAAGTTGCAAATGTAAAATTACATGCGTTAGTAGGATTAAGAAGCAGAACACGTTTCATGTAACTAAAACGCGCCGCTCTGGATCGCGTGTGTGGCCAGCACTGTGGTCGGCATTTAACTGACAGGCAAACACGCCGTCTATGCTCTGACGTGGACATGATAAATGGCGCCATCTAGTATGAAATAGAAGTGATTCAAGACATTTGATTCTACTTAGTTAACAATCCGATTACGTGCTCGGTTCGTATCTCCGTCACAAAACTTCACATCATGCACTTCATCTTTAAATGTGTGCATGCTTTGTTACTTCTGAATGGAGGTATATCAGACATCTTTCATGGTTAGTTAACAGGGACGAAAATGTCTTGATACGAATCCCTGTTTATTACGAAAACTGTCGTCTTTTATGTTCAATTTTGGATTTGGTTACTGATTTGGCGAAAATTTCGGTAATTCATGACTCTTCATGGGTAGTCAGCAATGTGATATGATTAGATTATATTAATACGTGTTCCATAAACCATGTATACGATATTTCGTAATGATGTGGAACGCGTCATTTTAATGTAAAATTTTTTCACATACCATGATTCAATTTCTTTACAACAATTTTTTACTCTCTTTCTCTTATTCTTTTCTATTTCTTTCTGTCTCTCTCTCTCTTTATTTATTTATTTATTTATTTATTTATTTATTTATTTATTTTTATTTTTATTTATTTATTTATTTTTTTTTTTTTTTTTTTTTTGGCTCGGCTAATGGCCAGGCACGAAAACGTCCGTGAAGGAGTTTGTTCTGAGTACACTTACGAAAGAAATTAAAAAAAAACTATGAGAATTATTTATGACACTTACTTTGGAGTCAGTTCTGAGTATTATTAGTAACCACGCTCCAGTCCCAAAAGCTAGTTACAGAAATGCGAATCAGACGCATTACATATTCCAGGCCGTAGCAGCCGCGTGTTTGAGACGCCAGCTGTGGTCAGTTCCCAGCCCGCTGTAGGAACACATCGATTCGTCTTCTTCCTGCTGGTACTGTAACTGAGATCTGGCAACAAGGCAAGGTATGTTTGGCAACTGTTCGATCGGCGAGTTACTTCCTGGTGTGCAGGAATTAAGCCTCAAAGTTCACTTGATTTTTCATGTCATTCCCATTGAATAACCTGAGTTATTATCGGTTGAGGTGTAACAAAAGATTGTAAATTTACGGTTTTCAGCCGAGGAAAGCCGTTGCACGTGAAAATCTCACTAATCTCGTCCTGTAAATAGCGGTTTACGAGTTGTAGCCACTATTGGCCCCGTAAGAGGAAGCCAAGAGACACCCCTTCGTTAACTCCGTGGTAACGTGCTGAACCTGTGAAAAAGCGTTTGTTATCGTTTGCGGTTCCCGTCTCGCTGACTGTAACAATGTTATCCCTCTGGGAAAAAGCTACAAGCAGTTAGATCAAACGTCGATAAGGAAATCGCAAGAAAATACTTTCGCCTCATAGTGCAATGGTGAAAGACTTACAATGCTGCACAATAGGTAACGTCTCTTTCCGCTGCTGACAAGCAAATTTTGGGTTTCTAGGAATGCAAGACATTTTTATGAAATGCCACATTTTCTTATCTCTTGAGCATGACGCAGCATACCAATTAAACACAGGCCCAATAGAAATCTAAGCGAGTAGTATTTTACTAATTCGTGCCGATAGAGGCACGCTTGTGTACAGATACTCAGTTTTATTAAAAAAGACTTTCGTCGTTAGGTTATAGTGGGTAGTTTTATTTCATTTCTTATAATACAGTGCACAATTTTAGTGAGGTTTCTTTTCGTATTGTTGTATTTGACACATAAAACTGCTTGTTTGTTGGAAACACCGTAAACGACCATACCAGATACTCCCAGTCATCAAGTGTGCCCGTTAGTTAACTTCCGTTATTAAGGGTGCACCAACTGCAGACCTTCCATGAATGTCAAGCTTCAACCGTACTGTTTTTTCGAAACAGTATACTCAAGCGAGTGTTACGTTTTGCAGACGCTTTTGACATGATAGTCCGTGATGCTATAAATGACGAAAATGTATTGCTGTTTTTCATCAAAATGTACAAATTTGTAGCATATCGATTTTTTCCATAATTACATTAATGTATGTGCAGTAATGTTCCATCGATCAATGCATATAGAAATGTCTTTGAACCCATAAGATCTTTGAGCATTTTTATATTTTAAAATAATGTACTTTAAGCTGACAGGAAGTATCATTTTTGAAATGCTCTTGGCTTTTTAAATTACATTATCTTGCTAAGAATTTTCAGCTCATAGATTTGTTTCATTGAAACAACAGTCCTAACAATATTACATTTTCTCCACTGAAAGAGATGTATAAACATTAGACTGAGCATGAATGTACCTGTAAAAGTAAATAAAAACAGCAATTGTGTTAACTAAATCAGGAAACCCACTGTCCAGTCACTAGTTGATCATTCCGGGGCAGTCATAGAAGAAAGCAAACGGAAAGCTGATGTTCTAAATTTAACCTTTAAGAAATCTTTCACGCAGGAGGACCGCACAAATATACCATCATTTGATCAACGTACTAATTCCGAAATGGGGGACATAGCAATAGGTATTTCCGGTGTAGAGAAGCAGCTGAGAGAGCTAAATACGAAAAAGTCTGCTGGTCCGGATGGAATACCAGTTCGGTTTTACAAAGACTATTCTGCGGCATTGGCCCCCTACTTAGCATGCATTTATAGCGAATCTTTAATTCAGCGCAAAGTTCCTAGTGATTGGAAAAAAGCGCAGGTGACTCCCGTGTATAAGAAAGGAAAGAGAACTGACACATACAATTACAGGCCAATATCGTTGACATCGGTTTCATGTAGAATTTTGGAGCATATTCTCAGTTCGACGAAGGGCAACAGGCGGATTGTGTTTTTCTCGACTTCAAAAAGGCGTTCGACACGGTGCCACACTGCAGACTGCTAACGAAGATACGAGCTTATGGAATAGGTTCGCAGATTTGTGACTGGCTGGAAGACTTCCTAAGTAATAGAACGCAGTACGTTGTTCTCGACGGCGAGTGTTCATCAGAGACGAGTGTATCGTCAGGCGTGCCCCAGGGGAGTGTGATAGGACCGCTATTATTTTCGATCTATATAAATGATCTGATGGACAGAGTAAGTTGTAATTTGCGGCTGTTTGCTGATGATGCTGTGGTGTATGGGAAGGTGTCGTCTGTAACTGACTGTAATAGCATACAGGTTGACTTAGACAAAATTTCTAGTTGGTGCGAAGAATGGCAGCTAGCTCTCAATGTAGAAAAATGTAAGGTGATGCGCATGAGTAGAAAAAACAATCCTAAAATGTTCTAATACAGCATCAGTAGTGAGCTTCTTGATGCGGTCGCGTCGTTCAAATATCTAGGCGTAACATTGCAGAGCGATATGAAATGGAACGAGCATGTAAGGACAGTTGTGAGTAAGGCAGACAGCCGACTTCGGTTTATTGGGAGAATTTTTGGAAGATATACTTCACCTGTAAAGGAGACCGCGTATAAAACGCTTGTACGACCACGTCTTGAGTATTGCTCAAGTATTTGGGACCCGCAGCAGATCGGTTTGAAGGAAGACATAGAGGCGGTTCAGAGGCGAGCAGCTAGATTTGTTACCGGTAGGTTCGACCAATGCGCGAGTGTCACGGAAATGCTCCGGCAACTCAATTGGGGATCGCTGGAAGAAAGACGACGTTCTTTTCGTGAATTTCTGTTAAGTAAATTTAGAGGGCCGGAATTTGAAGCTGAGTGTAGTACGATCTTGCTGCCGCCTACTTACACTTCGCGTAAAGATCACAAAGACAAGATAAGAGAAATTAGGGCTCGTACGGAGGCATATAGGCATTCTTTTTTTCCTCGTTCAATTTGGGAGTGGAATAGGAAAGGAAATACCTAGTAGTGGTACAGTGTACCCTCCGCCACGCACCTTACGGTGAATTGCGGAGTATATATGTAGATGTAGATGTAGAACTGAAAAGCCTGTTTCCCAAATACCATATTAGACTGGGATAGTAAATTCTCTTTTGGCCTTAACAGTACTGAAAAATGATTTACTAAATTCAGTTTTCATCTTTTAAAAGATATGACGCATGTAAACGTAGTGAGTGTTACTCTGAAAAGCTTTTTGAGTGTTATGAGAGGCTAAAAAGAAAATTTGTTTAACAGCAACCACATTGAACAGCATACGTTTATTTCTCATAGCTGAATCTGACTATTGTTTGGCGCATGACAAGGCAAGTCCTGGAGCCAAAAACCTGATGTCCATATGACTATTCATTACGTCATTCTGAATTTGTGCCATGGTCAGGTCTGATTCTTGGACTGTATGATCGAGTAATTTCCAAACTATGTAAAACTATGAAACTTTCTGGTGGATTAAAACTGTGCGCCGGAACCAGGTTTCGAACCTGGGACCTTCACCTTTTGTGGGCTAGCACTCTACGGACTGAGCAACCCTGGCACGCTTCACGGCCCGTCCTCACAACTTTACTTCCACCAGTACTCACCTACTTCTTTATAAACTTCACAGAAGTGGCAGCTCAGTCAATAGAGCGCTTGCCCGTAAAAGGCAAAGGTCCCAGGTTCAAATCCCAGTTCTTGCACACAGTCTTAATCTGCCAACAAGTTTACTAGCAGCACACACTCCACTGCAGAGTGAAAATATTATGTGTAAAGTTATAAAATGGAATTTTTGACCCACACATCTGATTTTTGTCTGTATTTGTTAGCAGTCACTTCTGTTGTCACAAGAGTGTTATAAAAATGTTCCACAAATGTAAATTGGAATCCTTGGAGGGAATAAGACAATATGGATTGTAGGGTAAATAATGTTGTGATGAGTTTATTATAATAGCTTTATAGAGGACCTGGCTTGGGGATTTTGTAAATATTGTGGTACTGTAAAAGCATGTGGGAAGAACTGAAAAACGGAAAGAGCGTGCGTGAATGGAAAATGTGGCAAGTCGCGCTGTTGCGCGCTACGAAGCTTCTAGTTGAACAGAGCAGTATCTGAGCCTTTGACGGGATAGCATCATGCGGCGGATGCAGTTTTGTATCAAGGCCAATATCGGAAGAGTTCATGGAAATGGCCTCGGATGACGAACGCTGCGTATTGTGGACAATGGCGCAATTATTGGTGGGTTAATTGGTTTGAATTTAATTTACGACGCTAAGAAGATTGCAAAAGCCACAGCACTGTAAGAGCGTCGAACCACGCAACTGCTCTCCTCTGCGAACGCAAGAAATGCAAACTTTATTACTTTTGTAACTACAACCAGAGACTCACATTAGTGTGTGTTATGAATAACAACCTAATTTCATTTAATATGTGTTCCACTCGTCATTTTCCTTAGTCATTGACCTATGTAGGGTCCCAATCTCATAAGTGCTAAAGACTACCCGAGTGTCCTAAACTTTTAGCCGCGGTGGAGTAGCCGAGTGGTCTCGCCGGGCGCCGTGGCTCAGCGCGCCCGATCAGGGGGCTAAACGCTCTCTGTAATAAAAAAGCTGAGCCAACCATTCAACGAACAACCACGAACGAATTGTACGAACGCCCGCGAACCATAGATCAACCAAATGAAAAAAAAAAAAAAAAAAAAAAAAAAAAAAAAAAAAAAAAAAAAAGAAAAAGGTTGTCTTAGGCGCTTCCTTGGGGAGCGCGCGGTTGCTCGCCGTCGGAGTTTTGAGTCCTCCCTGGGACATGGGTGTGTGTGTGTGTATTGTCCTTAGGTTAGTTTACCTAGTTTTAAGTAGTTTGTACCCTACGGACTGATGACCAGGCAGTTTGGTCCGATAGATTTACAAACATTTGACAGTTTTTTAAACTTTTAATTCAGTGGAGTTTAAAGCGACCGATGTTTATTCTTCAAAATTTTGATATAGACAAAATTCATGTGAAGTTTCTTAGACAATCTATATAGAGGTTTACAGCCATTACTGGCCATTACCCCGTTTTTGGGACGCAAATATTTTATCTAATTCTACATGAGCAATGTGACTTTTAGCTATTATTGTGGTACCTGATGGATGAAGTGACTTGTATAACGCCTGGAAATACGAAATAAATAATTTTTCTTTACTTGGTTTAGAGAAGAACATAATCTGCCTGTTTTCTGTACTTTCTCTTAGCTACACTGTTTCTCTGCTTGTGGCTGCTGTACGACAATGATTTGTTTTTTAGTGGTCTGGGTTTGTTTATGAGTGTACGGACATCCATGTAAAATTCAATATTTCGCAGATATCCTCAAATAAATGCAATATAAATTTATTTTGTGTGCCCCAATAATTGAACAATAGCGTGTTACATTATATGTATTTTGTTGCATCTTACATACAAACATTACTGTATGCATTCTTGATATCTGATACAATATCAGTACTTTGTTGACATCGTATATACAAAAATTACTGTATGCATTCTTGAGATCTGATCTGTCTATATTGTATGAGATTTTCACTCATCCACATTTTACGATTCCAAGAGGTTGAAAACACACCGCATGGATTTGCATTTGAAGAAATTCTAGTGGAACTGCATAAGGAGGAAGTGAGTAAATATGAAGTTAAAACTAGTGTTTTTTTCTTTCAATGCAGATAAAATACTAGATGAATGAGATATTGACGAAAATGTCTCAAAAATATGACGGTCTGTAATTTTTGTTCTAGTGTACTGAAATTTACTCGAACACCTTTTTCTTTCATTTGTCACCCAAGGTATAATATTAATATAAAAGAATGTAGCAAAAAATAGCTAAACAAGTTTTGGCAGGTAATGGATTATCAGGTTTTGGTTCAAATTATGAAACCAAACGATAGCTAGAATTTGTCTTTTTTTCATAATAATTTTGCTATATAAAGTATTATAAGACGGTGTTAGATCTGTTACCATTCAACAACTTAGTTAGTTTGTACAGTGTGATTTTTACTGTTCGCTGATTCAGAAGATGGTTTAGTTAATTTAGACTATTTAAAACAGAAAGGGAACAACAGAATAATTTTTTGTACTCCATGTTCTGTGCAGATTTTGTATATCAGCGTAAACTTTTCTTGCTCTCAAATTACTTATTCTACAGTCACTACTGTCTTACATTACAAGTAACTATGTAGCTTGGAAATTAATTTATATGAGTGAAATGAAAGGGTTAGTTCTACGTAAATACGTTACTAATGTAGGGAAAGTGTTTTACTGCTAAAGTACACAGCCTACGTCAAAATATGCAATTATCATAAGCTCTGACCAAGGTCGTTCTTAATGCTTGTCGGTCGTTATCAGCCAATATCGGATTTCGCCCACTGTTCCTCTTTGCCAATGACGTTGTACGTTATTTTGAGCACGCTGTTATTACTGAGGATACTGACGTTAGTGAGACAGTGCAGATATTTTCGTCATAGATGAGAGATCTGAGAGATCACGCATTTCATCTATCATATGCGTTACCGTCACTGACCAAAACGTATAATTTACTGAAAAGTAGCTTCCGAAACTTCGTACGTCAGTTCTCCATTGAGGTCTCATCTTATTGTTAACAAATATGCAGTTGTGCTATCTTCCAACAAAATGTAATGTACTGTATGGTGTTTCTATTGTTTAGTACACATATTGTATTTTATCTATAGGACGGGGATATGAAAAGCTGATGTCGTAACTTCTTTTCAATGGAATTGGTAGCAGAATGCTACAGCGTTCTTACACTAAGGCTTGGAGCTAATCGAACGAAAGAGTGAATGGCAATTCGGCGTCCTGTGTTCGTTTAAGATTTTTTATCTGGCAAACAGAGTCGATTCTCCAGCATAGGGTGAAGGGAGCTCTTTTCTATTACAGTGGAGGCAGTAAAACGAAACACGAAGGCATGTTATTTTCTTTCGCATGCACAGCAGCCCGTTCTTCGTGTCGAAGTTGCTTCGCTGCCAACTCCTGGGTAGTTGGCATCCCTGTCCTAGACCAGGGTGCGACTGTCGTAAATTTATTTCTTTTAAGATATGTGCAGCTCCAGCTCGCATTTTCCATTGTGGAGACTGCGGGTTTTCTCTTCACCACTGCCAAGAATCTTCGACGTTTAACTCATTCTTAAAAACAGAGGTGTGCAAGGAAATAAATCCACACTCATTATTTAGATGTTGCTGTATCATTGTAAATCTGCGACCCATATTAGTTAAAAGATGAAACGTACTATACGAAAACTGAAATTAAAAACTGAGAAAATATGAGAAATGTTATATATGAGAGGAGTCATCCACTTGACAATGGCAAAGGAGTTCTCTGTCCAAAGCTCGTGTGCAGTAAACCACATGACGCGGCTTGTAACCCGAGAAAAATTCAGTAATGAGAAATGTTGCATAAAAGCGGTACTTACAAATTCTAGTTATTCTGAAGTGCAAATAATATTCAATTCAGTATTACATTAATTTTAAAACTTCAGCTATTTACATACTTAAAATGTATTGCACATGTTTTGAATAATGAGCATATTTTCTTGCTTTTTTTTATTTATTATTTTTTTCGTGTATTAATGATATGAGATGGTAACAGTTAGGAAATTACATGCCCTGTAAGATACTGCCGACCATTGGCAGCAATAACTCGAACCATAAAATAAAGCACCAATTAAATGCTACAAAGAATCCTGATATTATTAAATCAAATTATTACAAGAAGTCGTGTGAACTGGACGTGTTTTATTTGGATATAACAACTTTAACGGCGAAGCAAGTAAAAAATGAATGCTAAGCTAGCTCATTAATTAAAACTTCCTGGCTAAGTTGCCGTAGTCCATCAATAAAACTTCTTACTCGCGACGCTTCGTCACCTATTGCGGGCAACGTCTTCAGAGGTGAATCGACGACTGCCTACTAGGCGCTGGAGATCCTGCTTATACAGAGGGCATAGATGGCGCCACCACTTGTCACGTGCTGCCGACTATGAAGCTATGTCAAAGATAGCTCTATAGTCGGCAGCACGAGACAAATGGTGGCGCCATCTATGCACTCTGTATAAGCAGGACCTCCAGGGTCTAGTAGGCAGTCGTCGACTCACCTCTGAAGATGTTGGTCGCAGTAGGCAACGAAACGTCGTGAGTAACAAGTTTTATTGATGGACCACGGCAACTTAGCACAGAAGTTTTAATTAATTAAGACGCCGGCCGTGAAAGGCTACATTCTACGCTAAGCTAGCTGTTCGCAAAGAAGGACGTGATGAGAAAATTATTCTCTGTGTTATGAGGTCATTCTTAGCGACTGGTCAGGAGCAGTTAGTGATGACAGCATGGAATCAAACTGCTTCGCGTGTTGAATAATCCTATATTCGGCGTCAGGTACGAAGGCGGCTCAGTTTTCAGCCGTTCTGCGCATCCCCCTCCATTACCGCAATTCCAGCCAATAATGATCATTCCGTGGGCGCGTGTCTGGCCGCGAGTTACGTAATGTTTCTCCCGCAGGCTCAACCGTTGACGCTCGGCCGTAGCTCCTCCCCTCCACGCTTCCCCTATCGCTCCGCCTCTATCCACCGAAGCGCCTTCTTACGTGGCGCCAAGAAACTCAGTGAACCACACTGGAACTCATATACACAAGAGGAATGTGAAAACTGCAAACGACTGTTTTTTTTAATTTGCAATCGATAAAATTGTTTTGAGGGTATTATCAAAGTTGTATTTTGTGCACTTGAACTTTAAAGCTGTAGTAACGATTTACAGTATAAGAACTTCTGTCGGGACAAACAAGGAAGTTAATTTAAACTTCCTGGCAACTTCAATATGTGTGCTACACTGAATCTTTAACGTTCTGCCGATTCAGCTCTCCTAGCATGACTCACTACCTGCCCTCATAGCCTTAGCCCCACCAGTATCAACCAGTATCACAGACGTTCTCCTGCAAATCTTACAGGACTACCAGCCGCGGCGGAATGGCCAAGCGCATTGAGGCGCTATGCTACGATGCGCGAGGTCGCTCCCCGTCGGGGGTTCGAATCCCTCCCTCGGGCATGGATATTTGTGTCGTATTTAGTATAAGGTAGTTCATATGTAGTTCGTAAGCTGCGGGACCTATGACCCCGCAGTTAGGTCACTTAAGCTTAACAGACATTCGAAACATTTGGAACAGGACTACCACTGCTGGAAGGAAAGTTGACAGGCAGGAGAGCACTTACCCACAAATGCCAAACGTCCCGATTTAGAGCAACGGTCCAGCATACAGTTTCAAACAGCCAGGAAATTTCATATAATTGCGTTTTACTCTGCAAAGAAAATATTGTTTTTGACACATCAACTGTATTTAGGTCCATCAAACTACACGTCACGTTACAGAAGATTATTACTCCCATTTTCTGATACTAAAATCGGGAGGAATAAAGGGATTTAAACTGACTGATGTAGGCTAAGATTCGACAATATTATGAAGGTAGCTTGTAGCTCACCACAAAGACGACAGATGAGCCACAAACAGGCATGAAATATACAAAAATTTTAACAAAAAAAGGCGAAATAAAAAACTATTCCCAAACAACATACAATAAAAAGTTTACAAAAATGCGTATTTTTCTACAACTTAATAATCAACTTACTTTTTCTACTCATCAATATGTAGGTACGATCTATGTGTTTACCACACAAGAAAAGACGTATGTCTAAACGAACACGTATCTATCAAAAACAAACAATGATCAAAATATTTTTAGAGTTCTCCTAAGTAAAATGAGAAGAAAAATATTTGACTACTTAAAAGCCAATCTAGTTATTACGGTAATATTATGTAGTTACAATTATTGTTATCTTTGGAGTCGTTGTCAGTCAAAGAATCACTACAATATAACTAGCAAAAATAATACGAGATTATTGAGACCGAAGTCTTAGCGCATGTTTCCTGACACCGATTCCAAAAATAACAATAATTGTAACTGATTTATATTACCTTAATAACTCGATTGGCTTTTAAGTAATCAAATATTTTTCATTTCATTTTATTTAGGAGAATAAAAAATGTTGATCACTATTTGTTATTCATACATATGTGTTAGATTTAAAGTGGGTAGGTACCTAGGAATCTTCTTGCGTGGTAAACACATAGATCGTAGTTACATGTTGATGAGTAGAAAAAGGAAGTTGATTATTAAGTTGTAGAAGAATACACTCTTTTTTTTTCTTTTCTCTCTCTCTTATTTTTTTTTTTTTTTTCAGTTCATAATAATTTGTTTTAAAATAGTTTTTAACGTGTTTTTATTGTGTTGAAATTTTTATTTTTTTTATTTTTAGTGAATCTGGCATACACTAATTTTCTGAACATGGGTAGACATACTAAACGTGCTGCTCATATGAGACAGCACCCGCCGTTTAAATGAAACAAACGAAGCCAGGGAGAAACGCCTATCTCAACAGAAGAAATCTACCTAGAGGACAATTTCAAAAGAGATTTGCGAAATATATACACACAGCTTTCAGCCATGTCGTTCACCAAGAGTGGGGAGATGGGAAGGATGCAAGGCATGGATATGGTGCTGCCTTACGGATAGTGTAGGTGCTAGATGACTGCAAAGACATACAGCCTAGGAATGCAGTTGGAGTGAGGAGCAGGAAAGGGGGAAAGGGGGGGGGGGGGGAGTGGAGGGAAGCAAAGCGTCGAAGAATAGGAAAGGGAGAAAAGGTGCACAGAGCAGACGGTGATCAACGAGGCAGTGTTGTGACCGAAACCTGTGTTGTGTGTGTAAGAGTGTCTCTTTTAGTGCCTGTCGGTGGTTCAGCCGTATTCTTTGCGGCGAGTTGCAAGCTATCCTCATTACATTGTAGAATTCCAAACTGGACTCTCTATTATTTGGTATAAGCTTGTTAGTTGAGGCTTATAATTTCAGTTTCAGTTCAGTGCAACTTGTAGACAGCAAAACTCAAATGGATTGTGTAGTTGCGAAAACAATATGTCCACTGGTCGTGAATGCCGCTGGAGCAGGTGCCAAACTGACGCAGCCGCGAAAGGTAAACACTAAACTTAGGAGGCTAAGCAATGTCACTGCGTAGCTCATAATGAATCAATGAACGTCATGACTGCCCTGACAATATAGACCAACACAATGGTCTTCAAATATTTAAATACAACTGAATATTAAACTTCCTGGCGGGACAAGGACTCGAACCTGGGACCTTTGCCTTTGGAGGGCAAGAACTCTACCAATATCACTTCTGTTAATTTGGAAAGTAGGACGCGAGGTACTGGCAGTATTGAAGTTGTGGGGCAGCACCGTGAGTCGTGTCGGGGAAGCTCAGTGGTAGAACACTTGCCCGCGAAACATACAGATCCCAGGTTCGCGTCCCGGTTCCGGCACACAATTTTAATCTGTCAGGAAGTTTCATATCAGCGCACACTCCGCTGCAGAGTGAAAGGTTCGAACTGAATATTAGATTACAATGAACAACCATTTAGAAAGCATATTGATATGACTGCTTACAAGAAAGTGATAAAAGTTCTTCAAACGTGAAACGCTAAGATCGCAAAATAGTTATTTACTTAAAGAAATCAAAATTCATATGTTGGTCATCTTATTTAAAAAATGGACATTAAATATTACATACATTATAGCACTTAGTCTAAATAGAAATATATAAAATGTAAATTTAAAAATAAATATATGATGTACGTAATATTTAATATACATTTTTTTTTTTAAATAAGATGACCAAGAGAAGGGATAGGATGATGAAACATATTCTGAGACGTCAATAAATCGTCAACTTAGCATTTGAAGAAAGTGTGTGGGATAAAAATCGCCGGCCGCAGTGGCCGAGCGGTCTGCGGCGTGCCAGTCACGGTCTGCACGGCCGCTACGGTCGGGGTACGATCCCCCCTCGAGCGTGGATGTTTGTGCCGTCTTTAGTATAAGCTAGTTCATAAGTAGTTTGTTAGTTTAGGGACTGATGACCCCGTAGTTAAGTCCCATAATCTCTACAATCATAGGAATATAGATAAAAATCGTAGAGGGAGACCGAGGGACGAAAACAGTAAGCAGATTCAAAAGGGTGTAGGTTGCCGTTCGTATTCTCAGATGGAGAGGCTTGTACAGGACATTGTAGCCTGTAGAGCTGCATAAAACCAGTCCGCGTACTGAAGACCACAACAACAAAGATGACCAACTTATAAATTTTGATGTGACCAGATGACAATGGGTGGCATAGTCCACCGAAACCGGTGGTCATTAAATAAATAAGTATTTTGCGATCTTGGCGCATCACTTTTGAAGAATATTGATCTATCAGATCCATAGCTGGCGATGTCAGGTAATGTGAAGTGATAAAAGGTCATTTTAACTCCATGCATATATCGATGGCGACGTAACATTAACGTAAAGTGTTATAACACTGCGCTCACAAAGACAAGCATGTATTAGAAGAACGTTAAGTAAAATTTCTGATACCTCATAAGAACTGAAAGAACAAACAACAGGCCAACGCATACCTCCGAAATATTGATAAATAACATCGTCATCTAATCTCATGTCATTGTGGGAGTAGACTGCCATGAAAGCTCGGAGATTAATGAACATAAAAGCTCTACGAAGACAGGATTATATCGTCAAATAATGTCAAATGCACTACAAGAGTATTTTCTCATGCAAAAGTAAAAATGCCAAACATTTAATTTCACAAAAAAAGATTCTCTGCAGGACCCATTGGTATTCCAACTTTTGTAGGAGGAAGATTCTTCATGATACGTGAGAAAGATACAAGTGCGTAATTAAATAAAAAGCAGCGAATAAAATTATGGCAATAGGAATATTGTATGTTCCATTATGATTTTAGATACGGTGTAAGTTCTTTCAGACACCATTGGTTGAAACCAACAGCCGTAAATTTGCTAAATCGAAACAACCATCTCCACTGTTACAGTGCATTGAAATAAATTCGCTGGAAAAGTTGAATTTTTTTTTTCTCCTTGTCCGAGATGCGAACCCGGATTTTCGGTTTCGGCCCAGTGGCCACCTTTACCAAATTTATTTATTTATTTATTTATTTTTTCTTTGGGAACATTGGTTCCTCGCGGACGTAGTCTCCAGCTTTTTCATGATGATCGTTGCGTTCTTGGTTATTGCGACAGAGAAT
The DNA here is from genome assembly GCA_026315105.1 of Locusta migratoria. Classification (NCBI taxonomy): domain Eukaryota; kingdom Metazoa; phylum Arthropoda; class Insecta; order Orthoptera; family Acrididae; genus Locusta; species Locusta migratoria. The sequence continues at coordinate 564,599,541 of CM048745.1, forward strand.
CCAGACACGCATTCCGTCTTGCCCAAATTCGGAAGTTATCGCACATAAGTATTACAGCACCCCCTGGTTATCACTTCCCCGCGGCGTTAACTGTATTCCTGCAAGGAAGCGGATTGCATCCGCACTGAAAATGTCTTTAATGGGACACACACCAAGGCCTTCGTGCGTAGAGACCACATTCCCGAAGGCGATTTCGGACTGTTCGGACTGTTGCGCGTCCTGTTGCTGCCTGGAGGGTGCGTTGCATCTGAGTTGCATTCGGCCTTCTGTCTGGAAGGGTTGCTTTCTGGGGATGTTACCCGTGGACGACTTTGACCTTGTCTTCTTTTAACTGTTGCTGTTGTCTGAAATCGCGTCCAGGTCGTGGAAATTACAGTTTGGGACACTCCAATAGCTGTAGCCACCTTCCTCTGTGTCTGTTTCGCTTGTTATGGCTCTCCATGTCTTAGCTTGTTTTTGCATTGCACTGCCTGCTCACTGCACAGTCTGCACCCAACTGCTTGAGTAATTCATTTGGTAAACTTACGTCTACACCAACTCTCTTTGCAACAACTTTATGTTATTACCTGAATCTTGATTGCCGTAATGTTGTTGTCTCCACCAGTAGAACCGGCAGAAAGAACTATTCTGGCGATCATTGTACTTCTGAACCTATATATCACAACTGCTCCCCTAATTATTTTGACCAGTGTATGTTTTCCCAGAGCATTGTGCTGCACATGTTTGATATTTTAACCCTACCTTCTCTTTACTCTCATCTTCGCATTTTTGTTGAAATGGTTCGCACGCTTACACGTGTTGATGGCCCAGTATTGGAACCGCAGCTGAAACCGCCAATTATGCAGCACCTGGCCAGCGAGCGGTAAGGTAAGACAAACTTTAGAGCAGGAATTCTGGAAGGACTGCCCAAGGTTACTTTTGAGCATCTTTCACTAAAACGCACAGTTTATTTAACATTTTTAGAAAAAAATCCCAAAAGATTCTTTTAAAGTTATTAGATTGTATCCCAAAAGGACACAGTAAATAAAATACAAAACTCCTTTAAACCGTGCAACGGCTTTTACAAACATTACAGCCAAGTGTAACAAAAATCTACACTCTTTTTACAAGTTTTAGAAAATTTTCATTGGCTCATTTACCTTTTAAAGGAAAATAAATTTGAAACAACTAATCTGTAACTTGAAACCTCCTGGCAAATTAAAATTGTGTGCTCTAACCGGGACTCGAACCTGAGACCTTTCCCTTTCGCGGGCAAGCGCACTACTACTGAGCTATCCCGACACGACTCATGGTGCCGCCCCACAACTTTACTTTCGCCAGTACCTCGCCTCCTACTTTCCAAACTTCACAGAAGCTCTCCTGCGAAACTTGCAAGACTAGCACTAGTGAAAGAAGGGATATGGTGGAGACATGGGTTAGCCACAGCCTAAGCGATGTTTTCACTCTGCTGATCAGAGTCCCGGTTCCGGCACACAATTTTAATCTGCTAGGAAGTTTCATATTAGCGCACACTCCGCTGCAGAGTGAAAGTTTCATACCAATCCCTAACTTGATTACAGAGTCTAATAATTACGTGGCAAGCCCCTTAAAGCCTGGAAATGCACAGAGCCTTCGGTATCATGAAAACTCATTACAAGAACTACACTACAATGATCACCTGAGAAGCAGAAGCTTAAATCTGGCGTCCGTTTAAAACATCAAAAGTTCACGATGTGGATTGTCTTTAGTAAAAACTTTAGATAATTGAAGACATATACAATCACGTAACTTAAGGTGGGAAGTCCAACTGGCGTACTCTCAACTACAGGAGCACACGGACGGAGCCAATCCAATAGCTTAAACTGCCCCCACACACAACACGGCCGCTCGCACGGAGCAGCTGACAGTGTCGTTAAGCATGCCAGCCTCGGTCCCCACCACAACAGCCACAACCGTCATAGAAACTGTCTCTATAATACAGAGGCATAACTACTTCGTATACAAGGCATTAAAATAAAAACATAAAACACTTGAATCTGGACGCCAGAAAGGACAGGAACCCTCCTAAGAAGCTTAAGAGCATTAGCTCCGGGTGTGTGAAACAATTACCCACAAGGTTCTTTGAATAAAAGCAACTTTAAACAAGATTAAAGCCAGAGCAATTGGCTTGCAGGGAGACAAAATCTTCCCAAGTTAGGTAGCTCAGCAACACTCAACTAGAAACAGAATAAAACTTAGGGAGGGTGAGCCGGAGAACATTGTCAAACGATTAGAATTTGCATCACCAAAGTGGATCGTCATCTGTATTGCACATTTAATCATTTGACAATGTTCTTTTTCTTATATTTCATTTGCACAAGTAACTCTTTATTTTATGTGAGTCCCAAAGTGAAAATAGGAGAAAATTGTTAGAAACTTTTTTTCTGAAGATGGTGCTATAGTTCATCGAAACCGGTAATAAAACCAACAAATAAACTAGCAATCTTGAAGTGTGTATTACATAGGATATGATGTGTCAAGGATTTCATAGGGCTTCGAATGTGTCACGGTGTACCAGTAGTGTGTAGGTCAACGTGACACGTGATTCGAGGCAAACTTTAACAAGTGACATGGGAATAACAGTAACAAGTGAAAAGGAGTGAATATGTCAACATTTTATTTAATGTGTTTGAAGCTGCCAGGTAATCTTTGTCTCTAGATAAATATTCGTCTGTTGTTGTGCTGAGATGGGATTATTCTGTTTCCCTACTTTTACTGCAACACTAACAAACCCAGCAATGTCTCACAATTGCAAAATATGTATGGAAACTGAATATCTATACAAATACTTGCGACCTTCCTATCGGTTCTCACCAATAAGACTTGGGCAAGATAGTAAAAGTTTATGGCTCGTTGTCTCTGTACATAGGGGTGAGTTATGTATGTCAGCTTCTATGCCCTAAACAGCTACCCAGTCTGTTTAAACAAGATCAATAATTAATCTGTAGTTTTGCCAGTTTATCAATCTGCATATGATGACGTGAAAATATATTTAACAAACATAAATTAAACCTCTGAATGACCAACAAAATGGATTCTAAGATAAAGAAGTGATTCACTCACGAAGTAATTCTTTATAAATTGAGTTTATTACTCTTATTACACATGAAACGCGGAGTGGGTCCTATTTTATACATCGGTAAATAACAAAATATTTCCCCAACTATTGTTCTTGAGAGGCACAATAAGTATCACACGCACTCGAGAGTAAAGTTCCAAATTATCACTCGTAAATTAGTGTAGTCTATCGAACATAAAGTTCCAAATTAATCCGTGGTTAAAGTATTTGTTATAAAACACTGCTTGTAATCACACGAGTACACGATTGCTGAATTATCACAGTTCCACAGCCCTACTACCATGCATAGCTTATCACCTTTCAAGCAGAGACTAAGTTCTGCAGTCACAGTCCCGTAAATATTCTAAGTCCACACAAGCCTATCTCTTCAAATCACAAGTTCGTAACGCGGCTTCAGACCGCCCAGCGTCACAACCTTTCACCACCGCGTCCAAGTTACGAAACCCTTCGTAAGCGTTCGAAAAGCGTGCTCTCCCTGCTCCCAAAATTGTATCCTTCCGCGCATCCTAACGCCTCATCTTTAAAATACAATTTTCCTTCCAAAATTTTATACATTTGAATATCACAGAAGTAAATGCTTTGATCAACTCCCTACAAAAGTTGTTTACATTTAACAAACAAATATATATTTAACAATACTAAAAAACGGTCGAGACTGAAGTTCTTTGCTCAGATGGCCATTAAGTGTGGCGTCTCACTGTTCAAATATACTACCGCCATCGAAATATAGTTACACAATTAATATTTAATTTATCATGGCTTTTTATACAAATATATTCAGTTCTAGTCCACAAATACTTATAATTGTGCTGCATATCTACTATTTTTAGTCGGCCATGATATATTTAAATGTCAGTCTACAACATAAAAAAGAATAATATTAAATATAATAAAATACACATATAAATGAAATGCGTTTTGCTGGGTTCATGTTTTGTGTTTCTGTGATGGAATCGATGTTTTGACACAAGAATATTATTACCTCAACGAAAAGCAGAACAAGAGAGTAAAACAAAGTTTATTGAAAGAATACAGAAATAACATGACACGGCTTTTAAGATAGGTAGCGTGGTATAATGCTGCCATTTACTTCTTGAATTGTTACGGATAAACACTACGCATCAATAATTGTAAATATAAGTCTTACAGTATTTTTATTATAGTACTGAAATTTATCGGATTTTTATCTGTAAGGGATATTTAAATTGTAATTACGGCGCTTGATTCTGCTAAATATCCTGAATCCATTCATATAATTATATTTGCCGTATGATGATTCCCTGATTTTATAAGGATTTTTAGAATAATATTTGTGGCTATATTGTACTTCAGTTGCAATCTGAAATAGCCACCCTCGCTCAGCCAAGCGTTTCCGGTTTCCGAGCCACTCACTACTTTCAAACTGTTAGCCAGCCGGCTGGGGAACCCAACAGCCTGGCAAAACCCGCCTTTCACATGGAAACAATCAGCTTCTCCCTGTATCTATAATATCACATACTCTCGTTACGTATTTCACATGTGCGGTAAAAATCGCAATTAAAAGAGTATTATATAAATTTTCCAAAGAGTATTTATTGCTGTATTTCGCAATGAATTATACATCCAAACTTTCCTCGTAAATCACACCGTTCATCTGGAGGAAAACTGAATCAAAATCGGTTCAGTAGGTTCTGGGTAGGCTATTTGGAGGACAGACAGACACGGTGGGAGAACATCGTTGCACAATGAAGAGCCAAAGAAACTGGTATAGGCATGCAAATGTAAACCACAGAGACTCAGAGGACGGCGTTGAGGTATGCAACGCCTTTATAAGACAACACGTGTCTGGAGCAGGCGTTATATTGGTTACTGGTGATACAATGACAGATGATCACGATTCATGTGTGTTTTAACGTGGTGTTATACACCGAGTTACCGATGAGATGGTGATTTTCCCGTACGACCACGAACATCAAATCTGCAACACCTCTGAGTCCAGAAAAAGATCCTGTAAGAATGGGACCAGCAATGATTAAAGATAACTGTTAAACGTGACAAAAGTGCAGCCTTTACGCAAATTGCTGCGGATTTCAATGACGAGCGATCAGCATGTATCATCGTGCGAACCATTCAACGTAACATCATGGATATGGGCTGTCAGAGCCGAGAGCCCACTCGTGTATCCTTGATGACGGCACGACAAAGCTTTACGCCTCACCTAGGCCCGTCAACACATACGACGATGACTGTAAACATGTTGCCTGGTCTGACGAGTCTCATTTCCAAATATATCGAGGGGATGGACACATGTATGGAGACCACCTCAGGCGTACATGAATCCTGTACTCAGCAGGGGACTATTCAAGCTGGTGGAGGCTCTGCAATGGTGTGGAGAGTGTGTTGTTAGAGTGATATGCGACCACTAATACGTCTGGACAAGTTAGGTGGAATGTACGGCGCATCCTGACTGATTATCTGCATCACTCATGTCAATTGTGTATTCCAATGGTCTTGGACACTTCCAGTAAGACAAAGCGACACCCCAGAGGTCCAGTGTTGCCATAGAGAGTCTCCAGGCGTTTAAACACCCCACTGGTCTTGGAAAATTCCAGTAAGACAATGCGATACCCAAGAGGTCCAGTGTTGCGACAGAGAGACTCCAGGCGTTTAAACACCCCACTGGTCTTGGACAATTCCAGTAAGAAAATACGACACCCAAGAGGTCCAGTGTTGCGACAGAGAGTCTCCACGCGTTTAAATACCCTACTGGTCACCAAACTGCCCAGAAATTAACATTATGACCAAATATGCCATGACTTGGAACGTGCTGGTGTCAGTTCCCTCCAGCACTACTTCAGACATTAGTCGGGCCCATGCTTCGGCACTTCTGTATGCTCGATGTTGGCCCTGCACGATATGAGGCTGGTGTACCAGCTTCGTTGGCTCTTCATTGTATAATGTGTATAAATATCTATGTGTCGTAGCCAACAGATATTGCGAATTAGGAACACTTCGGACTTCTTCGTGAAAAATGGTACAAAATCGTCCTTTTTGTTATTTTATTAGAATGTACTGCACTTACTTAAAACTGTACTACATTTACGACCAAGCAAGGAAACTATTGGCAACTGACAAAAAATATCATGCCAGTTTGGTGTGAAATTTTTATTATGAATTAAATAAATACAGACTGGCCGGCCGCGGTGACCGAGGGGACTGAGGCGCTCCAGTCACGGGCTGCACGGCCACTACGGTCGGGGGTTCGAATCCCCCCTCGGGCATGGATATTTGTGCCGTCCTTAGGATTAGATAGTTCATAAGTAGTTTGTAAGTTTAGGGACTGATAACCCCGCAGTTAAGTCCCATAAACTTAACAAACATTTGAACATTTTTGAAATACAGACTGGAAATAATGAAACAAAATGTTAAAATGTTTGTAGAGTCTATGGGACTTAACTACGGGGTCATCAGTCCATAAACTTACAAACTACTTATGAACTACTTACAACTAAGGACGGCACAAATATCCATGCCCGAGGGGGGATTCGAACTCCCGACTGTAGTGGCCGTGCAGACCATGACTGGAGTGCCTCAGTCCCCTCGGCCACCGCGGCCGGCAATAATGAAACCCACCTCAGATCCAATCCTAGATGAAATAACAGTGATTGAAAAATCTTTGCGTTTACAGTTCTCCACGTATCTCCAGCCCATTTTGGTTTCTAATAGTCCGGATGCCGGTATGTCGTTAAAAGTTCTCCCGCCCGCTCCGATTACACTACATTAGAAATGAAATCTACTGTAAAACGCATTTCATTGCGAATCGCACGTCGTTGTTCGTTAGAACTCTCGTTTGACATAAATAACCGCCGCGGTGAAGTAGCCGAGCAGTCTAAGGCACCTCGCTGCGGGGCGCGGGGCTACTCACCGTCGGAGGTTCGAGTCCTCCCTGGGGCATGGGTGTGTGTGTGTGTGTGTGTGTGTGTGTGTTGTCTTTAGGTAAGTCTGCCTAGTTTAAGTAGTTTGTAAGTGACGGACTGATGACCACGTAGTTTGGTCCGATAGATTTACAAATATTTGAACATTTTTAACATGAGTAACCTACCAAAATGTGTAGTAAATTTAAGTTAGCCACCGCCATGAAACACAGACATTGCCGAGGTGGGGTGGCTTGAGTGCCTCAAAGATGCAGACAGCTGCACCGTTGGTGCAACCACAGCGGAGGGGTATCTATGGAGAGGCCAGACAAACGTATGGTTCCTGAAGAAGGGCAGCAGCCTTTTCAGTAGTTACAGGAGCAACAGTCTGGGTGATTGACTGAGCTGGCCTTGTAACATTAGCGAACATGGCTTTGTCATGCAGTTACTTAAAACGGCTGAAACCAAGGGGAAACTACAGTCGTTACTTCTCCCGAGGACATACAACTCTATTGTTTGAATATATGATGATGGCGTCTTCTTGGGTAAAATATTCCGAGGGTAAAATAGTCCCCCAATCGGATCTCCGGGTGGGGACTATTCAGGAGGATATCGTCATCAAGAAAAAAAAAAAAAAAACAGGTATTCTACGGATCGGAGCGTGTAATGTTCTAACCCTTAATCGCTTAAGTAAGTTAGAAATATTGAAAAGAGAAATGGATGGATTAGTGAAGGATGAAAAGGATTTCTGGAGTACAGAGTTATAAATACAAAAATAGTTGCTGATAACGAAGGAGTAGGACTGATAATGAATAGGAAAATAGGAATGCGGGTGACTATGAACATTATAGTGAATGCATTATCGAAGAAAAGATAGATACAAAACCGACACCGACCACGGTAGTCAATTTTATATGCCAACTAGCTCGACCGATGATGAGGATATAGAAGAAATGTACGTAGTGATAAAAGAACTCATTCAGAAAGTTAAATGAGACGAAAACTTGATTGTAAAAGGGGACTGGAACTCGGTAGTAGGAAAGGGAAGAGAAGAAAATGTAGTAGGTGAATATGGACTTGGAATGTAAGAGGAGATCGCTTGGTAGAGTTTTGAGCAGACCACTATTTAATGATCATCAACACTTGGTTTAAACATCATGGCTATATACGTGGAAGAGACCAGGAGACACTGGAAAGTACCAGATTAACTTTATAATGATAAGGAATGATTTAGAAACAAGTTTTTAAGTTGTAAGATATATCAAGGGGCTGATGTAGACTCTGACCACAACTTATTGGCTATGAAGTGCAGATTTAAGAGACTGCAGGAAGATAGAAAACTTAGGAGATGAAACCTGTACAAATCGAAGGAACCAGAGGTGGTTGAGACTTTCAGAGGGAGAATTAGGCAAGGACTGGCTGTACTGGGGGAAAGTAATAAAGTAAAAGAATACTGGGTAACTCTGAGAGATAGGTAGTGAAGCCCGCAGAGGATCATACAGGCTGAACGACAAGGCCTAATAGAAATCCTTGGATAAAACAGGATATACTAACTTAACTGATGAGAGGAGAAAATATAAAAATTCTGCGAGTGAACCAGGCAAAAGGGAGAATAAACGTCTGAAAAATGAGATTAACAGTAAGTGCAGACTGTCTAAGCAGGAGTGGCTAGAGGACAAGTGCAGAACCGTAGAAGAATGTATAACTAGGGGAAAGATAGATACCGCCTACAGGAAAATAAGAGATATTTGAAGACAAGATAAGCAGCTGTATGGATATTAAGAAATCAGATGGAAAACCAATACTAGACAAAGAGGGAAAAGCTGAACTGAAGGAATATATAGAGGGCCTACACAAAGGAAATAAAATGAAGGCAGTATTCTAGAAATGGAAGACGAAATGGAGGAAGATGAGATAGGAGATATGATACAACGAGAAGAATTTTACAGAGCGCCGAAAGATTTGAGTCGAAACAAGGCCCTTGGATTAGATTCCTTCTGAACTGCTGATGTCGTTAGGAGAGCCAGTCATGAACAAATTGTTCAAAATTGAAATGTTTGTAAATCTATCGGACCAAACTGTATGGTCATCAGTCCGTAGCTTACAAACTACTTAAATCTAGGTAAACTAACCTAAGGACAAACACACACACCCATGCCCCAGGGAGGACTCGAACCTCCACGGCGAGCAACCGCGCGCTCCGCAGCGAGACGCTTTAGACCGCTCGGCTACTCCACCGCGGCAACAAATTGTTCCACTTGGTATGCAAGATGTATGGGGGAGGGGAATTACACTCCGACTTCAAGAAGAATTCCAATTCCAAAGAAAGCAAGTGCAGACAAATGTGAAAATTACAGAACTATCAGTTTACTAAACCTTGTTTGCAAAATACTAACACGAATTATATACAGACGAATGGAAAAACTTGTGGAATCCGACCTCGAAGAAGATCAGTTTGGATTTACGAGAAATGTAGCAATACGGGAGGCAATAGTCACATGACGATTTATCTTAGAAGATAGGATAAGGAAAGTCAAACCTACGTTTGTAGCATTTGTAGATCTGGAGAAAGCTTTCAACAATGTCGATTGGAATACACTCTTTCAAATTCTGAAGATAGCAGCATATACAAAAACCAGACAGCAGTTATTAGAGTCGAAGGGCAAGAAAGGGACCAGCAGCGGTGGCCGAGGGGACTGAGGCGCTCCAGTCACGGTCTGCACGGCCACTACGGTCGGGGGTTCGAATCCCCCCTCGGGCATGGATATTTGTGCCGTCCTTAGTATAAGGCAGTTGATAAGTAGTTTGTAAGTTTAGGGACTGATGACCCCGTAGTTAAGTCCCATAAGCTTAACAGACATTTGAACGAGAAAGGGGCGCAGAGGTTGGGAAGGAAGTAAGACATTTGTAGCCTTTTCCAAATGTTGTTCAATCTTTACATTGAGCAAGCAGTGAAGGAATGCAAGGAGAAATTTGGAGGGGGGATCATAGTTCAGGAACAAGAACAAAAACTTTGTGGTTTGCCGATGACATAGCAATTTTGCCAGAGACTGCAGAGGATCTGGAAGAGCAATTGAATAGAATGAACATTGTCTTGAAAGTAAGATGTAAGATGAACATTAATAAAACGAGAGTAATGGAATGTAATATCAGAAAATCAGGCGATTCTGAAGGAATTAGATTAGGTAATGAGTCCATAAAAGTAGATGAGTTTGGTGTTTGTGTAGCCACATAACTTCTGATGGCCGAAGTGAAGAGGATATAAAATGCAGAATGGTTATGGGAAGAAAAGCATTTCTAAAGAAGGGAAACTTTTTAACATCCAATATTAATTTAAATGTTAGCAAGTCCTTTCTGAAAGCATTTGTTTGGAGTGTAGCATTGTATGGGAGTGAAGCGTGGACGATAAGAATTCAGACAAGAAGCAGATAGAAGCTTTTGAAACGTGGTGCTACAGAAGAATGATGAAAGTTTAATAAATCATGAGTAGATCACGTAACTAATGAGGAGGTGCTTAACCTAATTGGGGAGAAAAGGAGTTTCTGGCATATCTTGATTAAGAGACACATTCTAAAACATCAAGGAATCGTCAACTTAGCATTATAAGGAAGTGAGTGGGGTAAAAATCGTAGAGGGAGACCGAAGGACGAATATAGTAAGCAGATTCAAAAGGATTTAGGTTGCCGTACGTATTCTTAGATGAAGAGGCTTGCACAGGACAGGGTAGCGTGGGGAGCAAAATCAAACCAGTCTGCGGACTGAAGACCACAACAACAACAACCAACGTGCAACAAAAAATAAAGATATAACATAAAACTTTTTCGTTCGTCGCCAATTTCAAATTGCGAATCACCCGTGGAAAACAGAGTTTCGTTCATGTCGTAGTAGTGAGCGGTGAAGTTGATGATCGAAACGGTTCTCGTGCCTGAATCTCAGATTTTTTGAGCTCGACCCATATTATTAAAATTTTTGTGTGATGTTTTTATCGCACGACACTAAGTTCAAACAGATCTTCGTACTTTGATAGCAAACTGGGGCACGACACCACCACAGTTACAAGCTTCCCGCTGGAAAAATGAGATCGTACAACATGTTGCGCCGCGTCTTAAACGTACTTGGAGACCGTACTCCTCCTGGTAAACGCTACACGCTATTGCGCAATTCATCACTGCTCCCACTTCATTCCAGTGTGTCACGCTCCTATTGCGCAGCCCGTATTTCGCTGGAGACGGCTCGAAGCATCTATCAGTTTGATTTGTGGGCTACCAGTAGCTGGGGAAAAAGCCAACTACCCTTACTGTGACAGGCGTGACGTTTGGAGTGGATGCCGTAATATGTGGAGCATATGAGGGAATGGCCAGTTGTACAAGCCACTCCATCGCTCGCGGCTCTCCCTTTTCTTATTGTTCTTCTTCTACCTCTTCTTGATATTGTCTTCGTTGGCTTTCCTAAACGCCTTATGTTTTCACTCCGTCTTTTGGCCGAGCGGGATGACCGTGTGGTCTAAGGTGTCATGCTACGGATTGGACGGTCGTTCCCGTCAGAGGTTCGTGTCCTGCCTCAGACACACGTGTGTGTGAGTGTGTGTGTGTGTGTGTGTGTGTGTGTGATGTCCTTAGTGTAAGTTACTTAAAGTAGTTTGTAAGTACAGGTAATGATGTCCATAGCAGTTTGGTCGACAAGGGAACTCAAATCGATTCCACATTTCTTGATTTTCTGAAGCCTTTTGACAATGTACATCACAAACCTCTTCTAATCAGATTGAGTCTTTATGGAGTAGCGCCATAATTGTGCGATTGGTTTTTCGATTTTCTGACCTAAAGGACACAGTATGTAGTAACTGACGGAAAGTCATCGAGTAGAACAGAACTGATCTGCGACGTTCCCAAGGAAAATGTTATTTCGCCCGTAGTTCCTAATCCTTATAAATGACATAGGAGCAAATGTGAGCAGCTGTCGTTTATGTCACCAGAAGATCAAAATCATCTGAAAATTGATTTAGATATGAAAGCTGCGTGATACGAAAATAGCAATTGACCCTAAACTGTTCAAAGTGTGAAGTCATCAATATGAGCACTAATAGAAACGTTCAACTTCAATTACACGATAAGTCAATCAAATCTAAAGGCCGTAATTCAACTAAATATCTAGAAATAACAATTACGAACAATGTAAATTGGAATGAACACATAGAAAATTTTGTAGGGTGGACCAAACAAAGGCTACGTTTCATTCAAAGAACACTTAGAAAATGCAAAAGTTCTACTAAAGATACTGCCCCCACCACAATTTTCTGTCCTATTTTTGAGTATTGCGGCCCAGGGTGGGTGGGATCTCCGCCAAGTGGGACTGACGGAGGACATAGAGAAAGTGTAGAGAAGAGCAGCGGCGGCAGAATAACCGTGCGCACTAAGGCGCCTTGCTGCGGTGCTCGCGGCCCTTCACCGTCGGAGGTTTTCTCTCGGGCATGTGTGTGTGTGTTGTTCGTAGGATAAGTTAGTTTAAGTAGGTTGTAAATTTAGGAACTGATGACCACTTCAGTTAGGTCCCATAATTTTACAAACATTGAACATTTTGAAGAGAAGGGCAGCTCTTTCGTATTATAGTGATACAAAGGAGAGAGTGTCACAGAAATGATACACTACTTGGTGTGGAAATCATTTAAAATACAGGATTTTTTCATTGCAGCGGGATTTATTTGCGAAATTTCTGTCACCAGCTTTCTTTTCCGAATACAAACATATTTTGTTAGCGTGCACCTACGTAGAGAGACATCATCATCTCCATAAAATAAGAGGAATCAGATCTAAAACGGAAAGATTCAGTTTTTTCTTTTTCTCGCGCGCTATTAAAGAATGTAACTCTAGAGAAATATCATAAAAGCGGTTCAATGAACCGTCTGCTATGCACTTAAATGTGATTAGCGGAATATTTGTGTACGTGTAGAATAGATTTATAATCGTTTCCTTGGACCCTGATCGGACAAAAATCCTCGGAATCTTCTTATTGAAGTATGGCAAATTAAAACTGAAAAGTAATTGTAGTTACATACATACATACATAAAAACCATATATAGACTACAATTTTTTTTAAATTTAAATTAAATTCATTTGTTTATACACAATCAGTTAACAGCAATCGCAGTACAGAATTAATTTCATTTCTATGTCCTTAATGTTACTCAAATTCATTAGCGGTTACTTAATGCTTTTGCCTACCTGTAAAAATCAAGTCTATCATATTCTTTTTGTCATAGTATTAAGTATCTCATAAACACACTAATTGGCAGAGCATGCCATATAAACAGTGCTCTGGTGAAGAGAGAACAGAATACATGAGACCTTGTTTATCAATATAGGAATGCTACCAGTTGTTGTATAGTAATGTTCAATACTTTGCGAAAGACTATAAGATGTAAACAATAGATCAAGGAGTTAAAATACTTATAAACTTACTTGATTGTGATTCTTATGTACACTATGCAAAGTAATATGAAAATAAAGGAAAGCCGGCCGCGGTGGCCGAGGGGACTGAGGCGCTCCAGTCACGGTCTGCACGGCCACTACGGTCGGGGGTTCGAATCTCCCCTCGGGCATGGATATTTGTGCCGTCCTTAGTCTTAGCTATTTCATACGTAGTTTGTAAGCTTAGGGACTGTTGACCCCGTAGTTAAGTCCCATAAGTTCTACAAACATTTGAACATTTGAATAAAGGAAAAATTCCCATTGTGCAGAAAATTCAAATGTTCTCAGTCATTAAAATATCCAAATGTAAATACATTGTATCTACATCAAAAAATAAAAAAAAATGATTATGTTTACTACTACATGCAATCACAAGAAAAATCATGTGTACAATTCTCAAAAGTCATAGTTTTACAGAATCTCTCATGTTGAAATACTTGTTGAAAATATTTAAAATTATGCAAATTTAGGATTTAGGTTGGTCAGTCATAGAGAACAAATAAAAGTTTTTAACTTTTACTACTACAGTATCGTAGTTCTTAGCAGTGTTTAGTAGCAGTAGGTCCATGATATTTAATATCGCTGAAGTTGCAGCCTTGTTATATGTAGACACATGTGGCGTCTATTCCGAAAGAACAGACGTCACCTCTGATGCTGCAGTTGTTATTGTTTTCATAAACTATAAAACTTAAAACATTCATAGAACATAGTTGAATACTTAATTAAAATATTTTTTCCAGAATTTTAATGTGTTATGTACCAACCAGCACACAATATTTTGAAAAATCGGTCATGAAGTACCTCCCGCCAGCTGTATGTTGCAATGTTTAATTGATACATAAAGACCTGTGCTCGATGCGATGAGGTCAGATGCTGGCCACGTTCGAGGCAGCAGGAGGCTACCGTAGCACGTAAAGCTTCAGGTATCAGTTCACTGTGAAGCGGAAGTAAGGCAGCCTTATTAATTCCTACAGCCATGTCGGCACGCTCGTTCTTTTTTAAAAGAGAAATAACGGAAAATGCAATGGCTGCAATACAACACCATGAGAGCTGATATAATAACATAAAAGGCTTCTTTTTCAATTTGTCTCGCAGATTTACCCGTACTGATAGTCATCATAGCTATGATCTCTGTTCACTGCGTAAAAGACTGGAAGGCAATATCATGCTACATTTGATAACTGTAAGGAAAAGCAGTCGAAACATGCTGATACTGGAATAAAAGAGAATTCTACTTATTTGTTATGTTGAAAATAAATGAAAAGACTTAATCCTTTTTTTAAATATCACATTATTTTATATTTATGAATGGGTAATTAAATAACAAACTCGCTGTTCGAGACTGTAACAAACGTACTGTTCAGAGTATTCAAATCGAATCTCGTGTCGTGGTTTCTATAGTGAGCTACACTACAATTCGTTATGTCACTATAACCAAGAGGGAAAGGAGTAATATCATAAGCTATCCAGAAGTTTAAACAATCTGTCATCTTTCTGTTTCGTAATCAAATACTAAATAATGCCGAAAACCAACTATAAGATAAAATATGTAGATAGCATATTTATACACTTCACACATTTTCCGAGACTTTCCCACACCGAATCAGCCGCGGCGGAATAGCCGTGCGCACTGAGGCGCCGTGCTACGGTGCGCACGGCCGTTCGCTGTCGGAGGTTCGTCCTCCCTCGGGCATGGGTGTTTGTGTTGTCCTTAGGTTAGTTTGTACGCTAGGGACTAATAACCAACCAGTTAAGTCCCTTAGATTTACAAATATTTGAACATTTTTGAATACCAAATCACATGACCAAGCGTTTTGAAGGCTTATGTAATGCTATGTATATTATCTTTGCTACATGCTTAATATTTTTAGCCGGCCGCGGTGGCCGAGGGGACTAAGGCGCTCCAGTCACGGTCTGCACGGCCACCACGGTCGGGGGTTCGAATCACCCCTCGGGCATGGATATTTGTGCCGTCCTAGTTCGTAAGTAGTTCATAAATAGTTTGTAAGTTTAGGGACTGATGACCCCTTAGTTAAGTCCCATAGACTATACAAACATTTGAATGATTTTTACGTTTTTAGTTGATAACCTGATATGTATCATGCTTTATGTGAGATCTGTTCGTGACGTTTATCAGGTTGCTGCGTGACGAAACAGAGATTTTTTCCGTGGCGTACAGGAACTTGTGAATGATTTTTAGGTGAAGAAATGAACAGTGAATTGCAAAGTAATCGAGCACTGACTCCAAAAGAATCAAAGAAACATCGTTTACTACATTCATTATTGTTTATTGCAGAGCTGTATTAGTGTTTATTTAATATTGTCAATTGTGAAGCACGTATCGTGACATTAAGAGTAGGCTTTTCTTTTAACATTGCTGCTATTGTCAGCGACCGTTACAATGTCAAGGATCAACGGATGAAAATGCAGCCCTCGCTCGCAAAATGAAAAAATTATTTAACCTGGTTTTAGCAATAAATATGATTGCCTTCATCAGAAATTATAAAATAAAACAAGTCACAGAATAAAATATAGAACTCAACTGTAAAGCTTACGCCTACACGGAGGCATCAGACTGGCGTGTGCTAAGTGGAGTTGTGAACAGCTAGACGTTACCTCAGTAGTGCCATCTAGTAGCCGCAATTACAACTAAGCTACTGTACAGAGAGAAACAGTATTGAGAAAACAATTGCTACAAAAAGCTTTGTTTAACAGTATTCTCGTAATGACAGGCTTATTCTAAATGAACAGTTACAACTCCGTAGTAGAAGCTTCTTAATGGTATTAAGCCATTACTCGGTCTTTGTTGTTGTACTTCGTGCAGTGTCCGAAACGTTTATTCCGACTTGATCCAAAAAATTTGTATTCCAAAAGCAAAAATTTTTAACTATTTGCTTATTACAACTTTGTTACTCGTTAATCCTTTCTACTAATGTTGTATTGCAAAACTGACGCCTTAGCCATCTCTCTTGTTAAACAAAGCTTTTTGTAGCAAATTTTTTCTGAATACTGTTTTTCTCTGTACAGTAGCCTAGTTGTAATTGCGACTACTAGATGGCACTACTGAGGTAACGTCTACCTGTTCACAATTCCACTTAGCACACGCCAGTCTGATGCCTCCGTGCTGACGTGCAGCCTATAGTGGCTAATTGTTTCTAAAAATTTCTTTTTTTAATTTTGTGACGTTATCTCTGCAGCTGAGTTTATATTTTATTATATGACTTGTTTTATTTTATAATTTCTGATGAAGGCAATCATAGTTACTGCCGAAACCAGATTAAATAATTTTTAATTTTGCGAACGAGGGCTGCATTTTTATCGTTTGATTATGAGTAGTTTGTAAATTTTCTACAATGTGCTGCTACGCCTAAAAATTGATAGTTAATAAGCTTTGGCTATTGTGCGCATTTTTTGGTCAGATACATTCTTATAATAATAATAATAAATAAGATTTTTCTGGTGCGTTGGAATCGAATCCGACACTTCCTACAGCAAGTAAGTTTTGTAGCGACGAACTATGGCACCAGTAATAGCTGTATGTGTTTGTTTTCAAGTGGCAGTCTTAGATTTAACAAAATTTCTTTGTCGGTCTTACATCTATTAAGATTTCTTTTCTGTTGTTGTAGTGTCCACTGTACATTTGTGATTAGGCAAACCTTTCGGCGTTTACAGTATGTGCGTGACGATGCTGGGTCGTAGTTCGATGCCTTTTCAAGTTTTCGTGGAATGGCGCTCACGGGGCAAAACTAGCCTACTACAAATAACGTAGGCACGTAGAACTGTAGTTCATTGACACTTCAATGAATCATTAGTGCCCAGTTGTTCCCATTTATGGCCAGCGTACAAGTCTCAATAACAACAGTCACCACAACCTAGGACGCACATTCCACACGTCAGTAATACTAATTTTCACAGTTCGTGTGTGGAATTCAAAGGTTCGAGGTGTACATTTAGTGTGGCACAAATACGAAGGGTTAGTTAATAATCACGGTAGATATACTTTCTACACTACTATAACACTAATGAACTTTTACATAATTAATTCGAATAAATAATCCCTGAGAAGGATTTACGTTTCAAATATGTCAAAGACATTATTGATAGATCTGAAGCTTTGAATTAAAATTTGTGGTGCGGTAGGGAATCGAACCCGGACCTCCATGCTTACTAGGCAGACGTCTTAACCATTTTTTTTTTTTTTTTTTTTTTTTTTTTTTTTTTTTTTTTTTTTTTTTTTTTCAGACTGCCATTTTGTATCTATATGTGTTGCTGAGAAGACTGTATATGTACTTCATCTTTCATTCCACTTTATGATTTTTTTTTAATTTATTTAGTTTAACTAGTTTTATTTTTTATTTTTATTTTATTTTTATTTTTTTTATTTTTTATTTTTTTTTATTTTTTATTTTTTATTTATTTTTTTTTTTTTTTTATTTTATTTTTTTTTTTTTTTTTAAGTTCCCTCCAAAACACAGAAAATATACTGCTTCTTTGGTCCAGTGTAATAGGATACAAGGGAAAAAAAAAATCTTCCTTCAGCTGTGTGAAGGTGAGACTATTTTTCGTCTCAAACTAAATAATTTTTACCTCTGCTAAATGGAAAATTGGATAATTAAATAGATATTATCCAGTTTCTTCAAAGGTTTCTTGAATGTTGAAAGCAAAGTAAACAAACAAAAACTGAACTTGTAATTTTTAGTATCGTTATTCTTTTGAATTACGTTTTTCTCTACTGTCTTTTACTTCATCAAATATGCATTTACGTAATGTCTAAAGGCTGTTAATCACAAATATGTTCTTCAGATATCGCCTTTCCTGTGTAAATAATTTTCCTTTCTATCGTTTGTTTACATTATCGTTTTAATTAGAAAGTTTGCAAAGTTTTCTTTATATTTTGTGGTACGCATTAACGTATGGTGCTCAATTGTGAGATATGCCGTGAAATCCTCCCTGGAGGGTGATTCTCTGGTTAGGAGGTAATGTATCGTTTGGCCTTTCAGCCAGTTGATAGCGTTCCTCCTTGTTCTGGGGTAAGGTATTTCTTCTGGGTATAAAAATCGAGCCGGCGTGATGACATTGGGCGAGGTCCTACAGATGCTCGCTATCTTCTGTCTGATGTAGTGCCATATGTCTGTGACCTTAGCACACAACAACTTGTGTTCATCATCGTCCTCTATATTGCAGTATGCACACATCGGTGTCTCCGACAAATGAATAGCATGAAGTCGGGAGTTTGTGGCCAGTTTTCTGTTGACAGCGAAATACCAACTCGACTTCACATAAGTTGGCAGGTGTCTACTGTGTATGTTCTCCCAGATGGCATTCCAATTGTTGAACGGATATTTTTGTTCTATATTGTTCCTTGCCTTGTTTTTCATCAGGTTGTTGTAAAGATGTTTTACTTTAACGATGTCCTTTTCGGGGATTCTGGAATGTAGGTAGCTATACTCCACTAAAAAATATTTAACCATTAGACTACCAGACCACTAACGATTAAGGCGCCTTGGAATAGTCTATGTACGATTTCCCTCCACAACACAAACTTTAATTCAGCTTCTTTGTTCCAAAGATAATTGCCACTACTGTCAAGGCTCTCCATGCAGCGGAATAGCACCTCAGCAATGGAAATGGTGGAACAATCCTGTTATGGTGATATAAATATCAATTAATTCGAATAAATAATCCCTGAGACGGATTTACGTCTCAAATATGTCAAAGACATAATTGATAGATCTGAAGCATTGAATTAAATTATCATTGGAACAAAGAAGCTGAATTAAAGTTTGTGTTGTGGAGGGAAATCGTACATAGACTATTCCAAGGCGCCTTAATCGTTAGTGGTGTGGTAGTCTAACGGTTCTGCCTGGGAATAATTTTCACTCCAGACATCCGTCGTACCACAGCCATGAACTTTCGGCGACTACTTCAGAACATCAGGACTGGAGTTCGAAGTCAGTTGTTGCGAGCGATGGACATGATACAGAAGGTGAAATTCATAAACATCTATATGGCATCCCGTATAACACACAATGCACAAATTTTACCAATTCCTAGAGCGATGGCACGACAGATCCAAGCAGCCTTTGGTTACTTTGTCAGTAACGGTCACATCTTCAAGGTCAAGTACGACATCCTCACACTCCCTAAGCGGAGAGGGGGGTCTAGCCCTGGTCAACGTCCTGGCACGCGCGACGGCGCTTTATATGCGTACAATCGTTAAGCTCTGGAATCACAGACCCCACAGTATTACGGGTCTGTTGGTCGACGAACTTGCACCTACTTCACGCCACCCGCCGATCTTCCTTGCCCACATAGTACCAGCGCTCTCACACATCAAATTCTTTTTGCTTGAATATGGTTATATTCCTCACGACTTTCCTCGTACCAGAGCTCCCGCTACGCGCGATATTTATCAACTGTTAATGAGAACACATCCACGGAACGCCGTCGAAGGCCGCCAACCAGAGGTTAAGTGGACGACGGTATGGCGCTCTGTGCACCAACCATACTTTACCGCAGAAACGAGCAGCATTTGGTATACCTTTGTCAATGGTAAATATCCGACGCGTCACAGACTCCACGCCATCTCCCTGGTGGACTCCCCGCTCTGCCTGAGGTGCAACGAAGACGACACCGACGAACACCGTCTGCTCTGCGGCGAGGCGGCGGCCGTATGGCACCTAGTCCAACAGATATTAGCCCTTTATCTCCGGGTACCAACAAACATGATTACCACGAAGATGATACTCCATCCGGATGCGACTTATTTCCCATCATCGAAGATGCATGCAGTCACTTGGATAAAGGGCATGGCCACCCATTATCTTTTGCGAGAAGGACCCAAGGACGTGATAGATTTCTGGACGTTCTTACTAACACGACACGACATTATGAGACGGCACGCAAAGTACCGATCTGTCTTTGCTAACTACTTAGGAAGCATTTTTACCAATCCGCCCCACAGTTGGAACCTTCCTGGAGATAGGAGCTGAAAGGTGCGGAGCCCAGTCTCCTACATGGATCTAGAAGTTATTTAACATATTCCTATTGCTAACCAAGTAGTTTTTCTATCACTCTCGACACGACGTATAAAGCAACACGATCAAATCGATGAAACGAACGCAGAACAGGACCAATCACCACACTTTGCCAAATACTTACGCAACACATCAAGGTGCCCCCCGTAACTGGGTCGACACGGGTAAGAGAAGACAATTAAAACGAACAATAATTCGGACCGAAATCGAACATGGAGGAAGAATTATTTACGCGAAGACATACCCGGGTCCCCGTTGCGGAGAGTCGGACCCGAAGAATGTTTATTTCCGATATCTGAAAGGACATCACTCTTCTGTCATCCTTCCAGAAGCATATATTAAGTTCGATTTATTATATTTCGTATTATTTTTTTAAATTATATTTTATTTAAATGTTCCAAAGAAAATACAATATGTTGGCCATGTGAATCCAATGACCTGAAGGAAGGCAAAACAAATAAATGAAATTAATTCCCCACCTACAATTCATTTAAATAAAATCCTGGTGGGAGACAGTATTAAGGAAGGTATTTTTTTTTCTTACTTTAAAAAAAAATTTAAAAAAAAAAAGGTGAAA
The DNA here is from genome assembly GCA_026315105.1 of Locusta migratoria. Taxonomy (NCBI): domain Eukaryota; kingdom Metazoa; phylum Arthropoda; class Insecta; order Orthoptera; family Acrididae; genus Locusta; species Locusta migratoria. The sequence continues at coordinate 564,620,610 of CM048745.1, forward strand.
AAAAAGAAAAAGAAAAAGAAAATCCTGGTTGGAGAAATTTCGTTTGGGGAAGGAATTTCGTTTTATTTTACTTTATACGCAGCAGATTGCAAGAAGAAAAAAAAAAGAAAAGAAAAAAACGGTTAAGACGTCTGCCTAGTAAGCATGGAGGTCCGGGTTCGATTCCCGGCTGCACTACAAATTTTAATTCAATGCTTCAGATCTATCAATAATGTCTTTGACATATTTGAGACGTAAATCCGTCTCAGGGATTATTTATTCGAATTAATTGATATTTATATCACCATAACAGGATTGTTCCACCATTTCCATTGCTGAGGTGCTATTCCGCTGCATGGAGAGCCTTGACAGTAGTGGCAATTATCTTTGGAACAAAGAAGCTGAATTAAAGTTTGTGTTGTGGAGGGAAATCGTACATAGACTATTCCAAGGCGCCTTAATCGTTAGTGGTGTGGTAGTCTATCAGACTGCTTTCGGCGGGCGAGCTGTGTGGTTCGTGTTTACGTCCTCGCTGCGGCCGGCCGTGTGTTGACACTGTGTGGTGAGTTGGACGCTCTCGCAGCGCATATCGTAGTTATATTCCAACATGTATAGATCATAAAGATGAATCAACCTTTAAGAAGAGACACCTTGAAGTTCATGTTTAACGAACAGTTCGTCCGACCTAGAGCTGCGGCCGCCTCGCTCGCGCGTGGTAAGTCGGAGTGTTGCTGCAGCTTTTCGCTGTTGTCGTTGTGTTTGTGTGACTATTAGAAGATGACACCATGAATCAGCCAAATAGAAAAGACACTTTGAAGTTCACCTTCGATCGTACGTTCGTTAGACCGACCTCTTACGAATTTGAACGTTTTCTTGAAGAAGTTGTGAAGATTACCTCAGATGAGCTTGTCGGTATTCATTTCTCGATCGTGAGTACAGTTATTTACGTCAAACTGAGGACAGCAGATCTTTGTGAGACAATACTACAGTCTAGTGGCGGTAGCTATAAATTCAAGCATTCGGATGGCAACATAAGTGAAGTTACTGTTAACCACGCCGGCTTCGGTATAAGAACAGTCAGAATATTTGAATTACCTTTTGAGGTCACAGGAGAACAAATTAATGCGGTAATGTCATCCTATGGCACGGTACTCAGCAACATTGCAGAAAGGTGGTCAGGTGCGCATAGGTTTCCGGTACTAAATGGCATCAGACAACTGAAGGTCGATTTACGGAAACATATCCCGTCCTATATTGACGTGTGTGGGTACCGAGCCATTGTCATGTATGATGGACAGCCCAGAACGTGCGCAGGGTGTGGGGCGACGGGCCACGTGCGTGCACAGTGTATGCAGAGGCGCGTAGCGCAGTTGCCGGCCAGTGAATCTGTCAGACCTCCTGCTATGTCCTCACTGCCGATTTCGTACGTGGCGGCTGTCGCGGGATCCCCACCCATCTCTCCCGTTCTGCATACTTCTCAGGATAACAACTCTGCTGACCATGTAACCCCGATGGAAGTAGCTGAGGCCTCGGCGGCAGTCTCTGGAGACCGGGAACCTACCGAGCCCTCGTAGGTAGCTCCCGTTGACAAAGTCCAGAGCGTTACTTTGATGGACGTCACTGACCACGCGGCTGCAGTTTCTGTCGCACCATACCCGCAAGAACCCCCTGCGGAAAACTCCAGCGAGAGAGTACAGGAAACGCAAAATCGCGCATCAAGCTGCCGAAGAAATTGTCCCATTAATGCGGGAGAAAGTCAAACAAGTAGTGCAGAAGTTAAATGATGGTCCAGGGAAAGTTTCCGACTGTATTCCGCCCAACCTGTTTCCCAAGGCACCCAGTGGCGCCTCCGTGGGCGCAAAACAATTCGCCAGAGTAGCACCCGACAACCTTAACCCACCAAATTCCTGCGTTATTGAAACAAACACGTTCTCTCCGTCATTCCAGAAAAACTGGGCGGACGAGATGGACGGAGATGAGGATATGAGGGAACCTACGTACTTTACTGCCGCCGTGCCAGCCACCTCAGATGAGCAAACACCCTTCCAGAACCAGGAAACGGAGACTGGTCATGTGTCCGACACCTACTAATAGGTGCGGAATCCCGCAAGCCATCCTTGTAAAAAGCACTACATCATGACCACCTATCAAGCGTATAGAATTGCGACTCTGAACATCACCAGCATACGCAGTACATTAAAATTACATAGCTTGAAAGACTTTCTGTACGCGGCGGATATCGACATCATTTTACTGTAGGAAGTAACCGACATTGCACTTCAAGAAATATATGGATACCACGCCGTCATAAATGCTGGAAGCGATGGTGACCTAGGGACTGCTATACTTTTTAAGGAAGGAATAATAGTAACGAATGTGGAAAAACTTGTCAACAACAGGGGGATCGCTTGCACTGTTCACAATACCCGGATCATAAATATATATGCGCCATCTGGGAGCAGCAACCGCCGTCACCGAGCAGAATTTTTTCAACACGAAATTGTTCCTCTCTTTGGAGAGCATCAAGCCGAGATACTTTTTGCGGGTGACTTCAATTGTGTCCTCCATCGCAAAGATCAGTTCCCTAACTTCAATCCGTCTCCCGAACTGGAACACATCATCAACGATTTCAGTTTAACCGATGCGTGGGAGCACAGCCATGGGGATGCACCCGGGTTTACGTTTGTCACGAACCATTCGGCCAGCCGCTTAGACAGGATGTATGTTTCTAACAACTTGACGACTCGTATCTTACACACAGAAGTGTGGCCCAACAGCTTCACCGACCATGCTGCCTTTATATGCACTATTAATATGGCGAGACAGGGTACCTACAGAGGAAGAAGCTACTGGAAGCTCAACGTATCACACTTAAAAGACGCCGAATGCCGCGAGCGTTTCCAAAAAACATGGCAGGACTGTGAAAATAAATTTACTTCGTATGATTCTGCTTTGACTTGGTGGATCAAGTGCGCGAAGCCGAAATTGAGGAAAATGTTCATAGATCACTCGAAGGAAAAAAGTTTTTGGTTCAAGACAACGACAGAATTTTATTTCCAATGCTTGCGGGACCTTTACAAATTGGACCAATCAGCCATTGAAAACTACGTCGCGATCAAGAGGATAAAATCCAAAATTCTGGCTCTGAAGCGCAAACAATTAGAGGGTTTCCAAATTCGTGCGAGAACGCAGGCTGTCGCCCCACATCAAGAAACCTCGATGTAACACGTTATGCGCGAAAGGAAAAGGGCACACAGAAAAATACTCACGGAACTAAAAGGAACTGACGGTACCGTCCTCACAACACAGAGAGACATTAAAGAGGCAATCTACAGCCATCTTTCATCCATCATGTCAGGCTGTCCAGTGGACAACGAAGCTCAAGAGGACTTGTTACGGAACCTGCAGGGCCGACTCAGCAGAGAGGCATCGCAGCGACTTATCGCGGAGATTGACGATGACGACCTAACAACAGCTATCGCGCAGAGCCCCAAAAATAAATCGCCGGGGACTGACGGCCTTCCAGCAGAATTTTACCAGGCCTTCCAAGCACAGATGAAGTCTAAACTGCTCCTCGTATGCAATGAATTAATGGCCTCTGACAGAGAAATCGCGAAGGAGTTTCTGGAAGGTATTATCGTGCTAGTTCCGAAACGCCCCAGTAGCATTTCCGTAAACCATCTTCGACCCATCAGTCTCCTGAACAGCGACTACAAAATTATGGCGCGCGTACTCGCTCGAAGATTACAATTGATACTGCACGAGGTCACTGGCCCATATCAGACAAGTATGGGTAAGGGGAGGTCAATCATTCAAACGGTCTGCGAATATAGAGACATCATTGCGACAGCAGATGTTCTCCGACTACGGTGCGCTATCATGACACTTTGAGAAGGCTTTCGATAGGGTGGACCATAATTACCTTCTCAAAACTATGTCCGCGATGGAGATTCCCCATAATTTTGTCAACGTCGTTAGAAGGATTTTGAGGAATAGCACGTCCCGGATTATGATCAATGGACAAATGACGAAACCGTTGGACTTCACACGCTCAGTCAGACAAGGGTGTCCACTGCCCATGGCTTTGTTCGCCATTGCCATTGAGCCCCTCCTAGCCACTCTACAGCAACGACTGCAAGGATTGTGCATCCATGGTCAATCTATTGTCTGCAAGGCATACGCCGATGATGTAGGTCTTGTTATCACGAGTGCAAATGACATCGAGAAGACACTTCAGGTGCTCACTAGCTACGAACTTGCTTCGGGTGCGAAACTCAACAAAACGAAATCCAGCATCATGAGCATAGGGGCTGGAATGTCGTTGCAGGACATAGAAGACTTCAATGTGGTCACCAACAAACGAATACTGGGCATCGATTACAGGTCCACCATACAGCATACCATAGCTGCCAACTCTAAGCAACTACTCGCAAGTGTGCGAGCATGCGTCAAGGAACAACGTGTAAGAAAGCTTGATGACATCCAAAAGACAGCCTTTGCTAACATGTATATAGTTTCGAAACTACACTACGTGGCACAAGTTTTACCTTTACCCGGTGAAACAACAGCTAGAATCATGTCTGCTCTGGGCCATTTCGTAAGTCAAGGAAGTATCTTTAAGGTCAAGTTTGACACTCTTACTCTCTCCGCGGATAAGGGAGGACTTAAACTTATTGATGTTGCTCTGAAATCCCGAGCTCTATTCGTGTGCACCACATATAAACTGTGGCGGAAGACGCAACACAGTTTAACGTCCCATCTACTAGAGGAAATAGCCCCCGGGGCAATGGATCCACCAATTGATGTGCGCCACGTTCCCATTGGCTTTCACCATTTTAAACAGTTTTTACTTGAACTTAGCTACATTCAGACCAGAGTCTGTACCACGAACTTAACCAAAGTGAAGGCAGTGTATGACAAATTAATGGAAACCAAGAGTAGAAACGTGGTAGAAGAAAAGTACCCTCAATATGACTGGCGAATAATATGGCAGAATATCAGCACCCGTCATTTACCGACAAATGTGAGAACTACATGGTACAAAGCTGTGAACAGAAAACTTGCCACCAAGTCCAAACTTCACGCCATCCATTTAGTGGACTCGCCGCTGTGTAGAAACTGTAGCATATCAGACACTGACGAACATAGATTTGTCTGCAATAACGTGGCAGCAGTCTGCCTACTCGCTAGGCAAATGATAGCCACAATCACCCGAACCGTACCAGACACAATCAAGCCTGCAGACTTTTTTGACTCCCGACAGTGAGCCTTATCCATATACAAAATGGAACGCCGTCAATTGGTTAAAAGGTCAAACAGTCCACTATATCCTTACTGAAGCAAATAAAAGCAAAGAGGATTTTCTATTATACCTTCAGCTGCAGCACCATATCCTAATGACATCGCGACGCTATAAGAAAAATTTCGCCAATTTTCTGAAAATTCTCTTGTTTGACACACAAAGAAGGACTTGAATCATAATTGTTCCCATTACAAGACCCAGATTGTGACATTCTGAAGAATTAGAACACGCCGAGATTTTCATCTGTGCTTTAAACAAAACTTCGTTTTTGCTCCTTGTGGTGTTTTCCTTTTAGTGCTGTTTTCAAACTTCTGAAGTCTGCGAGATGCATCAGAAGTGCTTTCCGTTTCGTATGGGAAAAAATGTCCCCCGACAGAATCTGTCGTCTTATTTCACATTAAAAATTTCTTTTCGGACTTCCCACGCCAGAAGGAGCGATTACACCGTTTCATGTGTCCCTTGGCGAAACCTTGCTGAAACGACGCCCACGGCACAAGACAAGCGCAGAGTTAAGAGACGAGGAAAAATAAACAAATAAAATTACATGTAAAGTTGTGAGAAATCAAAAATGTAAAGTGGAAAAACACAATTAAATTCCAGAAAACAGAAGCATGGATCGATCAAGAACGGAGTGGGGGAACACCTCCTAAACAAATATTACGTGAAGCCGAACTCTGCAGTTGTCAATGCGCTGGGATGTTGAAGTGAAGTTTTTCCCCAGGAGCAGATCTGTAAGAGAAAGACATTTATTTATTCCTTTTCATTTTTTTAATATTGTTTTATTTATTTATTTTTTTCACTTATCTTTCTTTGGAACGAAATTCCATGTCAACAGGAATGAATGGCATTGAAGCCAGGCCGAGAAGGCAAATCATTGGCGAGCGGAAGGACGGGCTAAAGGGGAGGAAGGAGGCCCGAAAAAAAAGAAAAAAAAAAAGAAAAAAAAAAAAAAACGGTTAAGACGTCTGCCTAGTAAGCATGGAGGTCCGGGTTCGATTCCCGGCCGCACCACAAATTTTAATTCAATGCTTCAGATCTATCAATAATGTCTTTTACATAATTGTTCAAATTACTGTACAGAATGACGTGGATAGTGCCTCCTATCAAATATGAAACAAGACTCCTCACTGGCGTGGATTGTGTTTCGATCAAAGATGAAACCAGACTCTTTTACAAGGCGCGAAAGCATACTATTTAAAGTAGCAAACAATGTCACGGAAAATTTCACATTGTTAATTAGGTATATTAATCTAATTAAAATGGAAAAGTAAACAATTACCTGTAACTAGCTGTAGTAAAAGGTAGCATAAATTATAATGAGTAAATTGATATACAAATCTCGGCATACTGATATTGCTTCACATTCAAATACATTTAATAGGTTTTTAAACAATTGCTACAGAATAAACGGTAATTATACAGAAATTAATGAGGGTAAAATTTTCCTAACATTAATTGTGAAACATAATAATACCTACTTTAATATTAAACACATACATTTTATAATAGAGTAGGGAGTTGGCAATTGTGAGCCAGCTAAAGGAGGTCGGCTTTATAGCTACTCATTCAAAAATGATCTGATGTTAAATGCAGCATTAATAATTGTCACCAGCTGATTGTTAACACTCACGATAACTAACTTTTCAATCAAGGTGATTAAAGATTAGTTGAATACATTTATTACTCATTAACACTATAATTCAACTTGGTTATGGCCCTAATATTAATACCTGCACAGTTAATTAAGAAACAGTGCGCTTAAGCTAACTGAAAGCACAACGGATATTTTGAACACAGCAAGAACAATACTTAGTATGCATAAGGCTCACTGACTACACAATAAATTTGACTGCGAGAGAAATCGGGGAAAAAAACACTTTGTAGTAATGCAACTGCAAGAATTTATTTAGCTAACTGACTGATTTCAGAAACTTAGTATCTTCATCACCTGTGCAGTATTGCACAACAGTCATTATTATTAAACGTCACATCAATAAAGAAATATGTTAATCAAACTCAGCTTAGTGAATACTATGCTTTGATTTTATAGACAATAACTTTCAATGACAAGAAGAGGGTTAGCTTTCTAACTACAAAAGTGAAACAGGTAAAGAAGTTTAATTTTCTCAATTATTATTAACAATAATGATTACATTATCTTATGATTCGAGAACAACGAAAATCATCTTAGACTGATACATATATGAATGATACGAAATCTTATAAAGACAGAAGTGTGTCTGTGAAAATCAGATTTCAAAATTATTCCATCAGCTCGTACAAATTTTGCAACCTCAGCAGCCAGCCAAAGCATATCCGTTCAATACCAGAGCTACACACCGACTCTCCCTTTCTGTTCAGCTACTAATCACATACATAGTCTTTGACAGAGATGTTACACTACAGCGGGGACGGACTAGGACATTTGCCAAGGGGGGGCAAGCTTAAATTTGTCGCCCCTTCTTTCACCCCCCCCCCCCCGTAAGAATAGACTTTTTTTACGCTAATTGGGTTACATATTTCTAAATAAATGTCACAATCTCACAACATGAACTTATTTTATTGACTGAATTAAAATCAGAGGAAAACAGAACAATTTTAATACATACAAAAATATTACAAGGTTACTCATCGTACAAAAATCAGATCAAAATTCGCTTTTCGAGCTTTTTTTTTTCTTTTTGCTGCAAAACTGTTTTTGATATCATCATAGTTTAGAGAATCAGCTCGTTTGTGCTCTATGGATATTATACTCAGATTTGTTAAGTAGTCGTGCTCCTCAAGTGTATTTAATTAGTTTCAGCTTGTTGAAACTTCTTTCTCCAGACCAAACAGAAACTAGAATGGTAAGATATATTTTAACGCTGTAGTAAGGTTGGGATACCCCTCTACCAATTTATTTTTATAAATTAAACTTAATGTTGATGTTGCAGTGGAATCTTGCAAGGCTCTGGCTACTGCCAGCGCATGTTGTCTGAAACTTTCAACTTCAAGTACTTCCTCGCTAAGATCTTCTGCTAGTTCCGCTGCTTTCGCCTTCAAGTCCTCCACTTCCATTTCTCGAATTTGCACACCACACAGAAAACTAATTTTTGCACGAATTTCCTCAAGTGCGGTAAACCTGGTACTAACCTCTGTCAATTATTCCTTATTTTTTCTGTGAATGTTGGATACTTCATCCTCACAAAGCTCATCGGCCATTTTCTTCTTTCTACGAATCATTTTTTCGGAGAATACCGTTGATACCTCATTATCTTCTGCTAGCACTTTGGCCTCAGAAATAGCTTCAGAGGTACAAGAATCCCGGGAAGTTTTGAGAAAGCCCAAAAGTCCTTGAATGTTTCGAACAGCTTTATCAATTGTAAAGTATTAACTTCGCAGAATCTGATTAACATGAGCAATTTATTTTAATATTCCATACCAAAAACAAGTTAAAGTAATGAATTTGAGTTTTCTCATATTTTTTTAAAAATAGATCTTGTCTCTGCTTTTGTTTCTGGTGTTGACAATTCATAAGTTTCAGTTTCTTCCAGGGCCTTCAAAACTTTATGAAAATGCTTGTAGCCGGCCGCGGTGGCCGAGGAGACTAAGGCGCTCCAGTCACGGTCTGCACGGCCACGGTCGGGGGTTCGAATCGCCCTCGGGCATGGATATTTGTGCCGTCCTAGTTCGTAAGTAGTTCATAAGTAGTCTGTAAGTTTAGGGACTGATGACCCCGTAGTTAAGTCCCATAGATTATACAAACATTTGAACATTTGAAAAATGCTTGTAAATAGCTTCAACCGCATCTACTATTGCAAATCACCTAGTCTTGCTGAATGTCTGCTGAATTTGCTCCTACTAAATTTAAAGAGTGAGCAGCACATGGTACGAAATAGGCCAGTTCATTCTTCTGAAGTATTATTGACTGTACCGCTGCGCACTTTCCAGCCCTGTTTGCCCCATTGTCATGAGACTGACCCCTGCAGTACTTAATGTTCAACCCATCTTGTTCCAATTTTTGCAGTATCTCTTGACTAAGGCCTTCTCCTGTTTTGTCTCTAACTGTAAAAAAAAGTCAGTAAAACTTTCCACAACCTCTGAGTCATTCGACTTGACACATCGAATTACTTGTGTCATCTGTGCATTGTGGCTGACATCTGGAGTGCAGTCAAACATCAGTGAAAATTATTTAGCAGCTAAACTATCTTTAATTATATCTTGTTTTATTTTGTCAGCAATCAAGTCACGGAACTCATCTTGTATATTTTTGTAAAAATAGCTAATCTGGCCTTTCTTGTGGCGTTCAATACGCAGACGAAGGGAGACACTATAGTATGATATGAGATCAGTTGTATTTAGAAATTTGCCACTATGTGGATCACCAGAATCACCATTTTCTTTTGTTCCTCTAAAAGGACTTCCTTGCTTAGCTAGAAAAAGGACAGTATCAATAACACAGTGAGATTCCTCCTGTTGTATCTGGTCTTGCTGCCCAGTGTGCGATACTTACCAGGTGGGTTTGTCGGAGGACATAGAAAAAGTCGAAAGAAGGGTAGCTTGTTTGGTATTGTCGTGATACAAGGGAGTCAGCGTCACGGAAATAATACAGGATCTGGGATGGGAATCATTAGAACAAACGCGTTTATAGCTCGAACAGAGAGATTCAGATGTTCTTTCTTCCTGCGCGCTATTCGAGAATGGAATGGGAGATAAATAGTATAAAAGTGGTTCGATGAACCCTCTGACAAATGTCAAATGTGATTTACAGAGTATCCTGTGTAGATGTCTATCAATTCTACCGCTACCGAGAGAAGACTCTAGATCCTTAATGCTTTTGACTTTCAGTAAGAAGTGTGCGCACCTGAAATACTTTCTTTTTTTATTTTTTATTTATAAGGACTGGAACGTTATTCAAATTCACCTGTTCTACAAATATTACCTTGATATGAAATATGAATATTCATTTATCTGAAAAAGGAAATCAATATAATTAATAAACATTGTGTATTTACTTATGCAATAACGAAAACATCTCCCTCATTCTGGCTAATATCTAGTAGATTTTTAAAGTTTGATTAGCTGAAGTTCCTGTGACAGGGCAACACTGAAGTCAGCAACCAGGAATTTTAGTTTTATTAAATGATTTCGGTATTTCTTGCAGTCATTTTACTTTTAATAATTCTGTGTCAGTTAATTTTACTAAATTAAACCAAAAAGACAAATTCTGTAAAAAAAAAAAAAAAAAAAAAAAAAAAAAAAAAAAAAAAAAAAAAAAAAAAGAGTCGGTCAAAATTTGCCGCCTCTAAATTCTGCCGCCCGGGCCAACTGCCAACTGCCCCCTTTGCCGCCACCCCCCCCCCCTTAGATCCGGCCCTGCACAACATAGTAAACCATAGATGTAGTTGTCAAAGAAGTTCATATAACATTTTACATACAAATATCGATAGAAGACAGGCGAAACAATATTATTGATTTTCTACAGACATATTTCAAAGAAAGGCTGGACACCAACCCGGCGAAGATGATTAGCAGTCCGAACGTGAAGAACTCGACACACTTTATAGAACGCATAACGGAAAAACTATTTTCCCCACGGACATCTTGGTCAGCTGCGACGTAAAGTCATTGTTCACCAAATTTCCAGTAGACGAAACGGTTCGCATCCTACAAAAGCATGTCCCGCCAGATATATGCGATCTGGTTCAGTTGTGTTTGTCTTCGACTTACTTCAAGTGGCAAGAAAGATACTATGACCAAACTGATTGCGTAGCAATGGGGTCACCCTTATCCCCGTTAGCAGCCGACATATTCAAGGAGGCCTTCGAAACTCCTTTACGATCGATATGCTGGTTCAGATACGTGGACGACACGTTCGGTATATGACCCAGGGCGAGATGGAGCTACAGAGATTTCATGATCATCTGAACAAATTGCGCAAGAAGATTCCATTTAGATTAGAAATCGATCAGGGCGGTGCTTTTGCATTCCTAGATGTGGAAGTTTACAGTGAGCGCCGTGCTGCGGTGTGCGCGGCCGATCGCCGGCGGGGGTTCGAGTCCTCCCTCGGGCAAGGGTTTTGTGTTGTCCTTAGATTAGTTTACCTTAGTTTAAGTAGTTTGTAAGCTACGGACTAATGACCAAGCAGTTCAGTCCTACAGATTTACAAACATTTGAACATTTTTTTTTGAAGTTTACAAAACAAGGCATGGCACAATTGTGCACCAGGTATATCGGAAGCCTACACAAACCGAGAGGTATTTTCACGCCCAATCAAACCACCATCCAGCGTAGAAGAACTCTGTTATCCGCTCACTGACAATTCGCGCGCAGCGCGTAAGTGATGAAGACAATAAAATAGCTGAGCTCAAAAAACTACAAACAACATTTCTGGCCAAAGGCTACAACCTCAAAGTGATTCACACCGCCATCGATACAAACCACAGTACGCAGGAAATCGATACAAATCAGCCTGTAGCACGCTTACCGGAGGTGAAAAACGTCACAGTTCTGACTGCCAAACATCTTCGCCGGGTTGGTGTCCAGCCTTTTTTCTGTAGTAGTCACAAGATCCAGGATGTACTTGGCTCCACAAAGGACAAGATAGAGGCACTACACGCAACAGGGGTATACAAGGTGGAATGCGAGTATGGGGAAGTATACGTAGGTGAGACAGGGAGGGCAGTGGCAACGAGCATACACGAACATGAACGCTACATTCGATTAGGCAAACACAATAAATATGCTGTAGCCGAAAACCAGCAAGAAGATAAAATTTAACGACGCCAAAATACTCGCTAAGCAACTAGGGATGGTTGAACGCAAGATAAGGAAAGCCACCGAAATTGTAAAACATTCTAATAGCATGAACAGAGAAGATGGATTCAGGCTTGCCCCCTTGGCTACCAGCCATCACAGCGAAAGGCTGCACTGACAACACAACACGCGAGCTCACCAGTAAGCAACTGCCGCCGCGCGGCCCACAGCCAGCAGGAGAGAAACGGAAGCCCTCACTTCATTCGCCGATGAACACCAGTCATGTCTCGCTATGCAAGAAGCAATAGGCAACGGCTAAACCCCACTCCTTCTACCTCAACATCCTATCATAATAAAGTTTCCATTCTTCCTCCAAAAACCACCAATAACGACGTTGATTTTAAAAATGATGACGTAACAGGGGCGTAGATACGGAGGAGGGGGAACGAGAGGGTTCAGCCCCCCCCCCCCCCAGAACTTTTTTTTTCACTTGTGCCAAAATAAAAAAATTGACAATTTGTGTAATGAATAAGAGAGTTAGACTGACAATTTTTCCAACAAAGAGAGGTACCAGGGTGTCTGTAAGTTGTAGTCGGTGTTTATTTGAGCTTTGGCTTCTTACTTGTTGTCGAGACACTTTGTCTCGAGTGCCTTATTGGTGGCCTTCGTGAGGCCTAGGCAAGCTTCGCGCACTACTTTCACGACTGTAAACCTTGCCAATTAAAAAAAATTGCTCTGGTAACCACCACCTAACCTTCAGTAACAATGAACAATCATTGTTGAATTCCAATCAGAAGCACGCTCCACAGATTCTTTAAAGTACCGCGCGAGGCTTGCCTAGCGTGTAAAAGGCCACCGTGTCTTATGTTTACTACTGCTACCAACTTCAGTACTCTACTAACTTATATTACAACAGTAGGGTAGGAAACTTATACGTGACACAGACAGATATATTTTTAACAAGTGGGATTAAACCAGAACAAATGTACGACATCACAACCTTATATCTTCCATGTATAATTTAACCACAGATGCTGATCATCTGCACGCTCGCATGTCTAAAGTGACAACATTTTATAGCAGGCAGATTAAATTCCTCCTCTTTTGACAGATATTAATCGTGTCAAAGGAATTAGTTTCGACGTTTTGGACCTAATTTTCGAGTCTGTATTTTATTGAAATAAGTACCTCTATAGGCTGTCAGTGCTTTCTAATACTCGTATTAACGCAATATGTAGATATTTAGCTTCGAATTCGTGTCTCTAACCTAAATATTTCACAAAATCTTGGACTTTAAATTGACGTTATTAGATATATTTTGTAACTGGGGCAATGACGCCATGGTGGGGAATTTAGGCACAATGAAGTGTAATACAAATGCACAGATTTTGTGAAATGGGCACTTGCAGAATATAGAGAATGTAGTAGTTTTGAAGTGTCAGAAACTGTATTTCTGACTTTTGCGGTGTCTTAATCAAGTCTAAATTATAAAATCTACTTTCATTCCAATTTTACGTCGACAAGTACTTGAAGCCTTCTAAATATCAAATACAGTAGAGTGACAAGTATAAATTAGAACAGTTGTAATACTTATTTACTACTAATTCATCGAGCAGGTTTATCCTTGATTTTCAAAGGTATGATGCCATTACCCCGAAACCCAGGGTACTGGCGCCACTGCGTATACTTTCACAATATATTTTAATAATAAAACTTAACAAAATACATGGCTGAAAAAAATATAATACAGTAGTATTAGTTGTCAAAGCTGTGGTATTATTCTGTACGAAAAAGACACCCGTTTAATAAGGTAAAAAAACTGATTTCCCTTAAGGTGGCGCCATTCCGCTGGTCTTCCCTACATGTTATTTCGAATTTTTCGATTACTGACAACTTAAGACTTGAGTCAGATGTCGTAGCGCAGAAGATAATTCTAATTTACTAATCCCTACAGCAATTACTTTTGTTCTGAAAATTGGGCTTACCCTGTATGTTATGTTCAAATAATTTACGGGAATATAGTTGGGCAACGTCTTCGACAACAGCCAGTGTTTCGGGAAGTGAACGGCCGTCATTTTCAAGTTATACCAGAAAAGACTGCTCTTCATGTCTACAATTTTTTTTTTTTTCAATAGCCGCGAGGGAGTACCCGAGTGGTCTGGAGCGCCACGTTGTGGATCGCGCGGCCTCCCGCGTCGGAAGTTCGAATCCTCCTTCGGGCATGGATGTTTTTGTTGTCTTTAGAATAAGTTAGTTCATTAGTAGTTTGTAAGTTTGGGAACTGATGACCTCGCAGTAAAGTCCCATGAACTTCACAAACATTTGAACATTTTTCGTTTTTTCAATAACGCTTCACTCTTTTATCAACTACTCACAAAATTTTCCAAATTCATAGAAAAAAAAAGCGAGGGGGGGGGGGTGGCGACGGCTTTGGCACGTGTCAACTGTGTGAGGCTCTGCACCCCCCAGAGACGAAAGATTTATCTACGTCCCCTGTAACGTAATGTGTAGTTGACAGTAAAGATAAAATATAGCAACAACCAGCTTACATCAGTATACCTAGATGAAGGCCACTGTAACGTTGGCCGAAACTTCAGTTATTAAAGTAATAGCCTTCTTACATCATAACGCGGTAAACATCCTGACTAAGAGAAGGAATAGGTTGGTGGGACACATTTTGAGGCATCAAGGAATTGTCGACTTAGCATTAGAAGGAAGTGTGTGGGCTAAAAATCGGAGAGGGGGGACCGAGGGACGAATACAGCAAGCAGATTCCAAAGGATGTAGGTTGACGTTCTTATTCTCAGATGAAGAGACTTGCACAGGGCAGGGTTGCATGGAGAGCTGCATGCACCTAGTCTATGGATTGAAGACCACAACAACGACAACAATTTTCGTGTTCGAAAACGTGAAAACAGTCGAATTTCACTCATTCAGCGACTAATCAGTAACTTAGACACGAAGAAATATTTGCGACTTTGTGTACATTTGTGAGCTTACTCCGATGAAAATAACAGAATATAGAAATATGAGAAAGATAAATTTTGGTCGTGGCCTGTTTTTACTATGATAGGCACTTTCATTGACACTTAAAATTTCGATAATGATTCTAGTGATTTGCAAGCTTTTACACTTGACTCCTCACATTACACATTTCAAAGTCATTAGTTTTGCTGTCATATCTTCACCAGTTATCAACCAAGAGTATGTCGTCGTCTAGATATAACTATTCAATGGATTGCGTATCCCGTTTCAATGGATTGCATATCTATCATCATCAGGTGAATCGTTCAGGCAAAGATGACGACGCCACTCGGCTGATAACCCGTGAAGATATCACAGTAGAAATAAGGCGAGAAAGACTGCAATCACATATAGCATTAGTTTTGATTAAAACGCGAATGTCTAAAAATTCTTGCCGTTTCTGGGTCAGCTGTAGCAAAAATTGTGGCGTTGGTTTCTTACTAGTCGGGAAAAAGTTTTATTCCATTTCACGTTTTTCCATGAGCCACAGCTGTGGTGGCTGATTTTGTGCATTGAATGATGTAGGTACTGGAGTCCATACGAGCTTCCTACATTGTACACGAACTGATTTCACTGAAATTGTAGTGAAAAAATCTTAACGTTCTTGAATAGAAAAGCGACGTCTTTCCGCAAAGGCTCATATCTTCTGCTATTTACTAGCCATTTGATGTTACGAAAGGAAAAGGAAATTCTTTAGTTAATACATGCAGGTAAAAGAGAAACGTAATAAACTGACATGTAATGTACCGTTCTATACCTTCCCAGGGTTCTTAGAAAACCTAAGAAAGACAAATGTGAAGCTATTTTTTATTTATTATTGATTTTTATGGCACTAGATTCGTTCGCTATTATAAAACCTATGTTACGCGATACTATTCTCATACTTCCGATACCGTATTCAGAAATGTTGCTTGGTGGGCTGCAGTCGCAGTGTATTTCAAACATCGGTGGGAGTTCGAGACTGTATATCTTACTGTGTGTTTCCTACTACTGACTCTCCCACTTTTATTGTCAGTCTGCCATTGTCTATATTCCATCCTCTTTCTCTCGCACTACCACTATCCTTTTCTTCCTGACTGTCTGCTGACTGTCTATTCAGTCATCACTTTCTCCTTTCTACAAATGTTTTGGGAATGGATTTGTCGGACTTGTAAACGCTAGATCGAGAAACCTTAACATGTGGGTATAAGACGTGGAGAAAAGTAGGAAAAGAATTTATTGTTAATGTTGAGTGGTCTGTAGTATCCAAACCCCCGAGTTTATGTATGGCTTGTAATCGTTTCTCCACAGAGACATTCCCACTACTACTACTGCTACCGCCATCCATTTATCGGTTTAACTGTCCCTCTCCCACGTTTGTGCGCTCTCTCCTCAACTGAAACTCTCTTCCATCGTCACTTTCTGCTATTCTCTTATAGCAGAAGAGGCGCCATTATGTGCAAACGCCAAAATAAGGACTAAGGCAGCTGGGTGTGGTCACCCGTTTAAGGTCTATTAAAGAGCGCCACATATGCCTCTTTTGTTCTCTGAGCACTGTTCAGCTCGCTTACTACTGCATGAAATAGTGTTGTATTATTCTATACTAATAAATAACAAACTTCTAAAACCTCCTGACAGATTAAAATGATTCGAACCTCGGTCCTTTGCCTTGCACGGCCACCGCTCTACCGGTTGAGCTATCCTGGCACGCTTCAGTCTTCCCTCACAACTTTACTTCTGCCTGTATCTCGCTTCCTACTTTCCAAACTTCACAGAAGTTCTCCTGTTAATCTTGAAGGACTCGCACTCCTGGAAGAAAGGATATGGTGGAGATATAGCTTAGCCTCAACCTAAGCGATGTTTCCAGAATGGTACTTTCACTCTGCAGCGGAGTGTGCGCTGATATGAAACTTCCCGGCAGATTAAAATGGTGTGTAGGGACAGGTGTTCGAACTTGAGACCTCTGCCTTTCGCAAGCAAGCGCTCTACCGATTGAGTAGGAGGCGAGGTACTGGCAGAAGTAAAGTTGTGAGGACGGACCTTGAAGCGTGCCGGGATAGCTCAGTCGGTACATCACTTACCAGTACACACTCCGCTGCAGAGTGATAGTTTCATTCGGGAACAAACTTCTATATTATTCTGCATTCCATAACCATCTATAATTGCGAATGCTTTGCCGGTGCAGGATTTTGTGTTTAGACTGTCCTCTGTGATACTTCTCATTAATTTTCGATGCCATTTACGTCATGCTATCGGGGAAGAATTGTCCAGAATCTGGTCCGAACGAATCACGAACAATGGTGGCCAGGTTCAAATGTTTGTAAATCTTATGGGACTTAACTACGGGGTCATCAGTCCCTAAACTTACAAACTACTTATGAACTACTTACGAACTAGGACGGCACAAATATCCATGCCCGAGGGGGAATTCGAACCCCCGACCGTAGTGGCCGTGCAGACCGTGACTGAAGCGCACCAGTCCTCTCGGCCACCGCGGCCGGCATGTTGGCCAGGTGACACGAGAGAGACGCTGCAGTGGATGTCGTGCTGAAAGCAAACGCACTCTTGTCGACCGACTTCTATCGTACCCATTAGCGCCAAGTTGCACCATACTGCCCTAAATCATACGTTAATCGTACCTCCCATAATTATTTCAGCGGTTATTTCAGGGATTGTTGCATGTGTGTAAACTGGCGTTAATTGCAGGCAATCGGGCACACTCCATTGTCTGTGGTGAGTAACGTTGTCGGCATACTCTCGGCAATGACAATATTCCAGAACATTGATTTCCCTAACGATGTAACGATGTAAAGTATGGAATGTACCAAGCGTTGAGCTCCAACTACTATTCCGCACTAAAATTCTGTTAATTCTCGTTGTGCGGCCATAATCACGTTTTCACTCGAATCAGCGGAGTACAAAGGAGACGTCTGCCAATGGACTGCCCTTTGATACTTCTGTAACCGATACTGCCGCTATCTGTTTCTATGCATATTGCTATCCCCTTTGTAGGACAAAACATTTTTATGAAAATTTGAAACGTAATATTTTATTGCATCCTATTTGACTATATAGGCATGTAATATAATTAATTTATGTTGATTTAACTTGTAAGTAGAAGGAATAAATAGGTGGTTGATGTACAGAACAATATCCACTTTGGGTTTCACTTTATATTGCTGTGGATACTGGTCATTTAAAAGACTACCTTTTTATATCTGGAATAGATAAGTAAAAATGCCATTTGGAATGCAAAGAAGATACAATATATTAAATAATTTACTGAATTACGAAAATTAAACACGTTACAATATTACTACAATATAACATTACTAATCACTATGAAGTATTACAAATTCTAGTGGTAAACATTTTATTTCGAATGAAACGGGTGAAAACAAGGAAGGCAAAGAGGAACGTACACTGTTTCGCACTTATGGTAGGTGGTCAATATATCTACCTCTACCCTATAGAGGGTTAAGTAAACTCATTCTAAAATGTCAGCGTAAATATGTACGATACCAAAAAACTAGTGAGGGCACTTCTTAGTGGAGGCAAGGAGTGGGTCCTTCGTTAACGAAACAGGCTTGGGTTCACCACTGTGTGGGTGATATGGGAGACGACAGTAAGGGGCAATAATAGATATTCAGTGCGGTCCCACCACATGCCTATATTAACTAGACTTCCAATGCCCTATACACAACCACTCGTGCCACTGAGGTCTACATTTTGCATTCACCTCCATATTACCACTTCAAAGTGCGTGTCATCACTAGGATAAAGCAGTCATAAAGCAAAGGAATAAACTTGGTGCCGTCAAGCTTCAATAATACCTGCCACTTTCTCAGTCTAGTTAATGTACCCTGCCTGGCGAAAAGAGTCAGAAGTTGCGGTCCAATACAATCCCATTTCGCCATATATGCATACCACAGTTTTGTGGGTAAAGTATTAGGCTTACACGACTATGTAATGTGTAGAACGTCGACCAGAGAAAATTCGCGACGTCACCACCCTGTTGTTACGAAGTTGGTACCAGTCAACTGCCGTGGGTCAGACGGTGAACCATGAGGTTCAATCTCGTTTAGATCCTGCAAGCGCGTTAGACAGCCTATCCACAAACTGACGAAGGCGGCATCGTTCGACTGCCGCATCGTGAAATTGTTAGGCATGAGTGCCAGATGTCATAGTGACCCAATGTTGGAATCAATGGGCACATGATAGGACCCAGTCAAGTCGATCACAGAACACCATACAATGCGGGACCCGCCATCTGCAAACATCCTGTGAGTTGCATCACAGTGTCTTGATGACTTGCATCTGCCAGATTGGGTACCGCGACACCTCTGCGTCGGTTGTCATTGACACTGGAACAGCAACTCCAGCATCTAGAACAGTAGATTGCCTGAAAGACATGAGCAGAGGGTGAATGGAGTCCTACTTCTCTATGACCTACGATGAACACCGTGTTCAGGTCAACGTCAAAGCGCACATCTTGCCAATATTGTAGAGAGACATACTAGCGTTACCGCGGGCACAGTGGTATAGGCAGTCATAGCCTATTCGTTCAGATCACCTCTAGTGGTGCTTCAACAGATATTGACGGCACAGCGGTACGTCACAGACTTTCTTCATCCACATGTTCTACTCCTGACGGCACAGTATCTTGGATCAGTGTTGCAACAAGGAAATGCATGCTCACACACAACATGTCTATGCACTGCATACAGCATACTGAGGTGCTTCCGTGGCCAGCAAGATCGCCAGACCTGGAGAGACAGCTGAAACAACTGTGGACAGACTTGCAGAGGGGAGAATCCAAACAGCACCATTCCCAACCGCATAACGGCGTGCACTGCGGCCAGGGCGGAGCGACACCCTACTGACCAGGCGCCAGCGCTCCACCTGTGGCTATGAACGGCCGCGGTTCTTTCATCCCATATTGTCATCAGTCACATGGTCATTCATCATATGTATTTTCATTCAAATCCTCCTGAGTTTATTACCGTTCTATTCTCAGGCAGTGTACTTCTGTGGGTCCAGCAAAGGAGAACGCCTCAATCGGCTCCATTTGACGCTGTCAATATTTAGACGCTTATGCCACTGTTTCAGAGACTCCGTATACACTATACAACTGCAAAATCTCGACAGGGGTTATGTTAACCGGTCCTATATCATTTTCTTTCCTCCTCCATATTGCCATGGATGACGCACAACAGTTTGCGTTTGTACCGCAATTACAGTGTACGCCAGGGCTGTAGTAACTCCCCACTGCACTGTGTGAAGAGTAGAAACTCTATAAAAGTTCACCAGCCTGACGTCTTCTAGAGATGTCCCCACGCAGATGATAGAAAGCAGGTCGGAGTTCTTGAATGAGGCTGAAATTGCTAAACTATTGGCAGGAACTGGTCTAATTGCGGTTTAAAACTGAGGTGGTTCGGATGTCAGCTGATTTATTTAAAGTAATAGGAAAACCAGTATACTGCATAATAACATCCACTTGACACAAATTGTCTTAACTGAAAGTAAATATAAAGTCATTTAGCCTTGCTGATTAAACAATGTTTTATGACCACCTACGTAAGCGTGTTCTGAACTCACATGTTACATTGTTACTCCTCCGAGTGCGTGTTCTGGACTGGAGTGTGGCGGCTCGATGCAAGGCTGCCTTGGCTCCGCAATTTGGCGCACAAACATGGCCGCCGTGCATCCTCCGTCTTTTTTGTTTATGAATTTAGCGATAGTTAATGTGTTTCACCTAGTCAGGACATAGCTTGGCTTTGAGAGGTTTTCTGACTTGGATTTTAAATGGAATAAATAAATGGTTTATTAAGCATTAATAAAATAAAATCGCCTTTTGGCGCGTGACCACCAGTACTACAGCCAATGGGCGTCCAGTGCCTGCCACTCGGGGACTTCCCTAGAATTCGGGGAAAGTTGCCAGTGCTCTTTCTTACGAGGACCAGACCTATTGTACCACCTGACGTGCTTCTCACCAGCTTTTATCATCTGCCGCCTACTGGCCCTAACCGGCTGCACAGAAGCAATACTCTGATCTTAATATGATGGCTTTAAGCTGGAAATATTACAACTACCGCTCTCTATTCGAAAGAACCAAGTGCCTACGAAGATTCGCAAGAAGAACATTAAAAATATTCAAATGTTTGGAAATATAGGGGACTTAACTGCTGCGTTTAACAGCCACTAGGTTTACAAACTACTTATAACTTTTGCCCAGGACAATACACGCACCCATGCCCGAGGAAGGATTGGAACCTCCGACGGCGAGCAACGGCGCTCTCCGCAGGAAGGCGCCTTAAAGCACTCGGCCACTGCATCGCAGCTGACATTGCATTAACATATATTCAAGTTGTAGTGGTGTTTCAGAATGGCATTTACGTATGTGTTGGGAAACTTCATTTATTAAAAATTTTGATAATTTATTACCTCCTCAAATCGTTGTAAATTACTAACTGTTCTCACTGCAAGCATTCTTCAGCAAAATTTTGTGTAATTGAGGAAACAAGGATGAAGAAATTACCTGTCATCATTTCGCCAGTCATTGCTACGAAAATATTTACCTACAAGTATGACTAATGAAGAATAAAGTAGCAATGCATAAACATAAGTGTAACCGTCGCAAGACGGCCGCGGTGGCCGAGGGGACTGAGGCGCTCCAGTCACGGTTTGCACGGCCACTACGGTCGGGGGTTCGAATCCCCCCTCGGGCATGGATATTTGTGCCGTCCTTAGTCTTAGGCAGTTCATAAGTAGTTTGTAAGCTTTGGGACTGATGACCCCGTAGTTAAGTCCAATAAGTTCTACAATTCTACAAACATTTGAACATTTAACCGTCGCAATGGACACTACTACATTTTATCTTCAACACAAGTGCTCAAGGAAAGGAAAGCGACGACTAAAGTTAACTGACACGTTTACTAGTTCAAAGGACTGGTTCCGTAGCGCTGCATTATGCCTTTCTCAAAGTTGTGTCTGAAAAGTCCGGTGAATGGTCCCATATTTTACAAAGCGCGCTGGCGAGGCTGAGTTGATCGCGCGTACTCATTGAGGGACATGTCAACAAGCGCTCTATACCACTGCAGTGAAGCGGTGGTACACGCTGCTATCCAGCTAACAGGGCCAGTGTGAGAACTCGTGTCATTGCAACATGTTGCGCTAAGTGGAGAACGCGTCAACATCAAGTTTTGTTTCAAATCAGGCAAAACGGCTTACTCCACGATCTTAAGGCTATCTTATAGCTAATAGGTGTAGGGTTTACCGTGTGGCATTTCCTACATCATAAGGATTTTTAATCGGTAAGGAGGGTCTTTTTATTTTTTATTTAGCATCGGGCTTGTGTGGGAGTTTTGTTTATTACTTGTGGGGTTGGATTCTTTACTTTTTCTTCTTGTTGCCTTTTTGGCGTTATTATATTTTTGCGTGACTAGCGTTACTACTGCCCCGTCCGTTCAGGTGGTGTGATGGTGTTTCGTAAAAAGCGTCGACTGTACTTCAGGTCGGCGTCTTGAAAGGACATGATCTTCATCGCTATGTCTTCTGTCGGCGTCTTGTGGTCTGTTTAGCAGCTCTTCTTCTTCTTGGATCCTCCATGATCATCGTTTCCGGGTTCGTCGTGGGCGATGCACGCACTTCTCCGTGTTGTCCCTGGATTTTCCAGTGATGTCGTAGACAAGATCCCGGAGAATGATATCCCACTGCCCATGACTAAAGACAGGAAACTGAGCATGGCGGATGTTTGATGAAGACCTTCGTTCCAGCCAGTCCTTCATAACTACTATTACAGGGTATGTAATTTGAATCTTGTTGTATGGTAAGGTTGGCTTCAGATGGGGGGGGGGGGAGTAAAAGGGAAGGGGTTATCCCATTGGGGATAGCTACCGTCTTGTGTTGATTGGCAAATCTTCGTGAGTGCCGGCGCAACGCTTTTGCCGCGCGGCAGTGGCAGGCAATCTTCTTATTGCCAGGGAACACAGCTGAGAGATACGAGGGCCGTTGTATACGTATCTATGTGTTGATATCCTGCGAAGCCAGGGGCCATAGCCGATGACGTTGAGGCGCGGGATGGCGTTTCGACGGTGTCGAACGTCTCCATCGTCTCCAGCGACGTAGAAGGAGTGATGTCGACGTCTGTCTGAGTGGAGGCATCAACTCCCGCCCGCACCTCCACATGGGTGGGAGCAGAGGCGGTGCCTCACACAGCTTCCTTCGGACAGTCGCAAGCTCTTCTTTCCAAGCTGCCCCCTCAGCCGCAAACGTGGCCTTGAGAGCTGCTAGGGCGTCGTAGGTTGCGGCTTCAGCAGTTCCTCTCCGATGCTCACCGTCTATCGCCCCTGCAGGGGCGTGGTGAGGTCGAACCGGGGCCGCCGCTGGTATTGCTGTTGTAGCCTGACGGGTCTTCTTCCGCCGTTTCGATGTTTGGGGGCGACTCCAGTTTGTTTTGTAGCTGCATTTCCGGTAGCTCGCAGCGTGCGGGCCAACGCAGTTAATGCATTTTCGCGGAACGTCTCGTGGCTGTTGACAGTCCCGCGCGTCGTGCGCAAAGGCGCAGCGCATACACGCCGCGGCGTTCTTGCAATGCTTAGCGACGTGATCGAGGTTCCGACAGTTAAAACACTGCGCAGGGCGTTTGTGAGAACGATCTTTGCCTCCCGCAGCAAGTGCTTCAGCTGCCAGAAGTTCCATAGCAGCGAGTAAGCGGGATTTAGTCCCACCGCTCTTCTTTCCTGTGCCGGGCATAATGGAGCACTCGTGCAGCGTGGCGTTCACTACGGCCGTCTTTCTCAGGCGAAACGGCGACGGAGACCCAGGAGATGTTACTGCAAGTGCTTGGCGTTAACGTAGTCAGCAAAATGTGTGTATTTGAGACTTCAGAGACGTAAAGAAAAGTGTCGAGGATGAGCTCCGTTTGAGTCGACCGTCTACGATCACACCGAACGAGTGCGACGGATGCTGGCGGACGATCAGCGGTTGTCGTTGAGATTGATAGCCTTAAATTAGGCCTGAAATGCTTACGCTTTGCAACGGTTTCGGAGATCCAACAACGCGTGACCTCAGTGCTTCGAACGATTCCACAAGAAAAATTAACTGACGTTGTCCAACAGCTGTACATCAAATGTAGGAAGTGTATCATAGCCTGTGGCAATTACTTTGAAGACCAGTAAAGGTGTTCTGTTTGTAACTCTTGTTTCCTATATTTCCTGAGACCATTCACCGAACTTTTCAAGCATTCGTTGTAGTAACAATATGCCAGGCTTTGGACCAGTCACTTAATATCCCAGTTAGACATTGGTTTAAGATTTACAATAATGTAACAAAACATATTTATCAACAAACTTTCACTACCACATCAACATCTAACGTTGCATTTTGTTTAACACGTTCGGGACGACTGACTGGTGATTTATTTTCTCTTGGGCCTGACTTCTTTTGTGACGTAAATTGAACCCTACGTGGCCAAGAAAACGATATATACCAAGAAAAAAATTTGTACCACGTCACGCCACAGTGGCGTGCCAGGCCTCTAGGACAGACAGTGGCATTATGGTAGGCAAACCTGCATAATAAACAACCAGCAACGAACCTATATCTATATCGCAAATTGTTGCTTTCCAGTTTTTATTCATATTTTGAACGGTATATTTCATATTCTGATGTATTTTGTAACGTAACTAATTTTTATTTTTACTTTTCATGGTATACTTGCCACTCAAATTAAGACACAAAAGTTTCAGAAAATTGGGGATAAGTAACAATCGATGTAAAGAATCTATTTATTTTACAGGAAAAACATGTAAAACAATTGTAAATACCTGAAAAATAAACAGTAATTGAAACAATATCCCAATAGTGTCCATTTGTCGCCTATTAGAAGAAATACGTTTCATTTCTTTTCCACAACTTTTTACGTCGATCACAGTCTATGGCCGAAGAACACATCGATTCGACGTTAGGAAACATCCATAAAATGAATAGACGCACATGAATTGACACTATGTGTCGTACATACCTTGAACAGAGCAGGACGTAGCTAGCGGTGTTTCGACCCCTCTCCAGTTTCGTTAAAAAGCTCAGACCCAGGATACTTCTGAAAAAATATCTTCGATATGTCCCTGAGAAATTGGTCTTATTAGATAACTTACCTTTTAGAACGAAAAGTATCCAAATGATGGAGCAATGAAGATGAATATTCGAAGAGACGGATAAAATCAGTTGACACTTTAACTCAAAGATGAACCAGCCTCAATGACAGAAAACTGTTTACTGAGGACCTGGCCGTAGTGTTCCTTTTAACCTGCAAGCCAGACCGAGCCTCTGAGCCTCGGTCACGTGAGAGTTCGGCGACGCTACATAGGCGTGCGCCGTCCGGGAGGCGAGGCGGCCCTCACGCCCCAGTGGCGTCACCCGTCACGAACGTGTTAAAATGAACTAAACTACTCATACACCATTTCAAGCAACTCGTACTCCTATTTCACACGTAGAAAGCATGGCACACCACGCGGGAATGACCGCGTAGACTAAGGCGCCATGTCATGGATTACGAGGATTACGAGTCTTCCTTCGGGCATGTGTGTATTGTGGTCCTCAGTTCTCAAGTCTAGGGACCGCCGACCAGAGTCGTTTTGTGCCTTAAGTTTACAAACATTCGAACCTTTTTTTAAAGCATGGCTCAGAATTCTTCTTCATGAACAGTTATAATATAGAAATCCTGTACAACCTCGCATAACCTTCAACCACAGTCTAACATATACAGTCACGACACTCCCGCAGATTTTTGTTATACACTACGACTGCAGTGCTCCAAGCGGCCGGCAAGCTACATTTCTGAATACGGTATCGGATGAGTGTGAATAGTATCGTTTATATTGATTTTCACAGACTTTTCACACTTGGAAACGTATGTAGTAATAGGTAATAATTTAAAATTAGCTCCACATTTGTCTTTATTAGGTTTACTGAGATCCTTGATGATGTTCGAAAAGATACAGTGCATGGCAGTTTATTTACAATTAATTTGTAACCTACAGCCTTTTGCTGAATATCATTTTCTATTAAAAATACGAAATGGCTAAGAAACACCAGAAGACCTGCCTTTGGCAAAAAGTCGTCGCTTTTCTACTAAGGAACGTTATGGTTTCTTCTCTACAATTCCAGTAAAATCGGTGAGCGTGGAACTTAGGAAACCGCATATAGAATGCAATAACTACAGTATTTAACGCACCAAAGCAGCCACCACAGCTGTAGCTGAAGGAAAATAGTTACAGATCTGGCAAGAAAACGGAAAAAGCAATCAAACTGTTTTCAACAAAGATGAACCCAATTCCACAATTTTTGCTACTACTGAACCTAAACGGCAAGAATCTTCAAGACATTGTCTTCTTAAGCTAAAGTAATAACAGTCAAACGAATATGCGCGTATCAGTAATACGAGTGAAGCCTAAAAATGTGCGAATCATTAGCCTACACACCGTATTGATACGCGTGAAAAAACTCTTCATAGTAAGAACACTCCATAATAAACATTAATATTTCGCTTATGTTTATATTCTACTTACTTTCAGCGGAATAAGCTGCAAAATATCACATAGTCGTAAGTATTTGTTCATGACGAAGTTATTTTCTACATCTCTGAATCAGTTAAATTCGGCTGTTTTACATTGATTTCCGTTTTATGTACCTGTCTTGATATTTTACTAATCCTCGTAACGCAAAATTTATACTATTTCGTTAATTACGCACACAAATAATTATAAACAAACAACACTCCTATGGCGGCTTGCCCACGTCTAGGAGCGCTAGCGTCGTTTTAACTGTCAGTTGGTAACAACTTTCACAGCAGTGTGTGTCGCGACTGTATATATTAGACTGTGCTTCAACATGCTACTCAAGCACATACACACTATAAGAGCAGACTGTCCTTAGCCAAACAGTTGCATTCACCGGTCACACCGTACTCGAAAAACACATTTACGTTCATACACAAGTGGCCCCAGATGTACAGACGATACCAACACCAGCGACACAGTCGAAAGGCCCGGTTTTATGCTTCGTCACTCCCTCCATAACATACTATTTTGGCCACTACTAAAGTAAAATTATCCGATACGTTCTCTGTCGCTAAAACTACACAATTTTAACATTCAGAATGACTTTTTCATGGGTGAAAGACTTATATTATTATACACCATTTTGCTTGCATTACATCTAAACAGAATTTTTTTAATGTTTAAAAATGGAAAAATTACATTTTGTCTATTACCAACAGAAACTATCACATAATCGACATTTCGTTTTAACTGAGAGCTCAGTAATTTTATCACATAATATAAATATATAACACTAGCTTAATTCCCAAAGCTTCGCACGCGTAAACTGGATGGTCTGCATTGGCTGCTTCTACTTCTAAATATAAATTTTTGTATACTTAGCTTTAAAAATGCTTTCCTAATCAAGTACTTTGAAACAACTTACCGCCCCCTGTTGCACCATTGGTGGCAGAATTCAATTTTCTTTTATTCTAACCATAGTTCCAAATCCAAATTTTCGCATTTGTAAGATGAAATAGTCTTAGTAGCAGCCTTCAAAAATTTTTCTTTATTTCACCCACTTAAAGGTTGAATTTCCAAAATTATGGAAACACGTGTTTTTAAAATTCCAATCAAAAGTCTAAATCCGAAGTTCTGTATTTCTTGCTTCAAAATTGTCTGAATAGCAACGTGTTTTCAAAAAACAGTTCGTCCTCTATTTCACCTCCTTTGGGATGGGAATACCAAAAAATCGGTGATGCCTACAGTGTAAGATAAACAATGTGTACAAATTTCAAGTTTCTATTATCTGTAGATTCAGTTTTCAGCGCCGTTTTCTGTCTTTTAGAAACGTATCGAGAACGAAATTTCTTTCTAACGCCTTGACATCATTCTCGGTAATTTTAGTTTTCAAATTGCAATATGCACTTATTTTTCTTTATTCGTACGCTTGTTGCAGAAAAACAACTGAACAATGTGCATCACGTTTCGCTGTAGCCGGCCGCGGTGGCCGAGGTGACTGCGGCACTCCAGTCACGGTCAGCACGGCCACTACGGTCGGGGGTTCGAATCCCCCCTCGGGCATGGATATTTGTGCCGTCCTAGTTCGTAAGTAGTTCATAAGTAGTTTGTAAGTTTAGGGACTGATGACCCCGTAGTTAAGTCCCATAAGCTTAACAAACATTTGAACATTTTTGTTTCGCTGTATATAACCTCTTTGCTATTATATTGTCAAAAGTCAGCTCTTCAGTCCGAATTTTATATAAACTGACGACTTTCAACCACTATATCTTCCACCCTCTTATAGCTATAAACACGGAATTGCTACGGTGTACAACGGGAGACTTTGCACTGCAACAACACAGAGAGACCGTTCGTCGCCATTGTGTAGTTTTTGCTGTAGAGCAATATTGAGACTCATACATAGCATTTTATATAAATCGGTAACTTTCAACTCGTACGTGTTCCATCCCGTTATCGTTATCAACCCTCTACCAATATAGTGCACAATGGGAGAAGGATACCTACTATCACATACAAACAATATTCGTTTACGATGTGTAGTTTTGGCTGCAAAGTGAAATATAGGCACAAACACCTCAGTTTATATATATATAAAGATTATATCACGTATGCATACCCACCACACGTAACTGAAGAACAGAAAGTAATGTAATTCTTCAGAATGTATACGTTACTTGGGCAGTATTTATTTTTTCTGAGATTTCTCTCAAAGTTTATTCAGAATTATATCTGCTAGTCTTTTACATTGGTGTTCTTTTTTTATTTTGCAAATATTCCTGCATGAGCAGCACATCTAGCTGTGTAAATTCGCAATGTCAGAAGTATCTAACTTCATTTAGTTCGTTACTATTATGGTTTACTGCTGAAACATAGTGTAATTATTAATTATAGAAATATTGCCATAGTAAAATTTATAGCTAATTATCAGTTTTCAACTCATTCTTGTATATCTGAACTTGGCTTCTTTTTTCATGAACTCGAACTGTCGTTTTTGTCGTCAAACTACTACTGTGGAGGCACAGATGTTATAAGGTTGTTGCTATTTAAATAATTTACCTGAAATGAAGTTCAGTAACCAAAATTGCCGTTACCTGAAAGAACGTTTTCTGACAATGTGCTGCATTTTCAAACAATACTAACATTAGCAAATGCTAAGGTACAATGCATTCCAAATATTCACTATCCATCTTCCATTACTTTTGTATGCAAGAGTATATCTTCGCTGTGTAGTTGCCACGTGGGCTGGCACGAGTTTGATCAGATCGCAGCACACTATGTTGCACTGCATTTTGTAACAAAAAAATAAAACAAAAACATTACTCTTTCGTCTCGCATTAGATGATGCGCAGTCCGCAGAATTTGTGGTAACATCGTTAGTTATGCAGCTGTGGCATTTCAATCGCTGACGCCGTTCTGTTACTGTTCATTTTTAATGAGGATCCTCGACGCTTAAAGAGTAGCTACGCAGCTGTCCTGTACATCAGTAAATTGAGGCAGAAGCAGTGGATCGCATCATCTGTTGATATGAGCTCTTCTAATTCGCTGCGAGTACGAACATTATGTGTAGTCGGTAGGCAATCTCCCTTGTTTGATAACTGAGGTTCGGTAGAGATACCCAGTACAATTAGTTCTTTTGTAGAAAATCGTAACTGCTGTGTGATTTTCCCCCTCCTGCGAGACTCACTGCCTGCCAAATAATTATTCTCCCAGAATGAGTCGTTGAAAGTGAATGTAACTAACGATGATGAAATACCATGTGACTTTGGTGAACTGATTAGAAAAGGGATTAAAGAGACTAGGCATTTGCCAGTCACAGGTAAAACGTTGGCACCTGTCAGTTGGGTGTCACAACCTCTCTGCCCTCAGTGGAGACCTAATGCTGTTCAGAATGACGTCAAACCGCCTTTAGAACCTCCCCTCAGGTAAATTTATCGACAGTTTTTTGTAGCTGTCCCTACAGATGCCATAGGTTGTTACTTGAATTTTTTCCCATGTCGTCCCACATTTGCTCAATAATTGAGACGAGCAGGGGTCTTGCTGGCCATAAAAGAACCTCAGCATGCTACAGACAGTCCATAGATAAACACGCTGATTGTGGGCGTATCTTGTAGAAACACTCAGGGTGTTGTGTTATCAAGTGTAGGACGTGCAGACGCAGAATGGCCCTAACTTGTTGCTGTGATGTTGGTATCACCTTGATATACATGAGCATATGCATCAACTTCAGCGGTACTAGAGTCCGCGTCACGTGGGAAGGCAGCCGTTCTGCGCATCCCCCTCCATTACCACAATGGCGTCCAATAAAATTCATTCTCTAGCAGCGTGGCTGACCGCGAGGTACGCAATGTTTCTCCCACAGCCTCCAGTGTTAGCGTCCTGCCATAGCTCCTCCCCTTCACGCTTCACCTGTTGCTCCGCCTCCATGAGGGGAAGCGCCTTCCTACATGATGACAACTATAGCAGGTACTGCCGCCATTTTAGCTCCAAGTGGCAACGGCGTGATCTTCTCGAAGGTGTGCTTTCTTGCTGTTATTGCTCTGAAATGTCTCTTGCTTCAGTTTTATTACATTTAGCAACAGGCAAATACAGGACTTGAATAAAAATTAATCTGGTCGTAATGAATTTTTAATAGAGTTTGGAAAACCGTAAATATATTTTTTGGGAATTTGCCCACATGGCTATGTATTCCTAGCAGCTTTTTCGCATTAGACAGCTAAGTTTTATGAGTTACCAGATGCACTACCAAAGATGCCCACTATTTTCTAAAGAGGTACGAAAGATTTGCTCTGAATACACTCTCAGGTGTGTAATTTCTTTTTACTGAATATTTTTCCAAATATATATAAAATTCCTTTTTAATGCCCATAGTATGAAAGTATATTACCATGATAAACTACGATACAATAAAACAGTTTTGAATAGAGAGGACTTGAATATCTAAAATCATCGGTATTGCTGTCAAAATCAATCTTTTCCAACCATCTTCTGTGTTTTGCTCAGATTGACTAAAATGAGTCTGTAAATTGTGTTTACAATAATTTTCTAAGTAACGACGTAGACGCTTAAAAGGCTTTCAGTTACAAATTGTTAGTGCATTGTAACATCGCAGTAGTTCAAATGTTCGTAAAGCATATGGGACTCAACCGCGGGGTCACCAGAACCTAAACTTAAAAACTGCTCATGAACTAACTTATACTAAAAACAGCACAAACATCCATGCCCGAGTGGGGGATTCGAGCCACTGACGGGTAACGACATTGCGCATCGTAGCATAGCGCCTCAATGCGATTGGCCTCTCCGCCGCGGCCATCGTTTACAAGTACGAGCCATGTGAGACATTTTAATTATTAACACAATATGCGCCATTTAAAAAAGTAACGCATAGCTTTCGAGCGTGTCCATATGTACACAATAGTTTTGTTCCTTCACCAATGACAACCTAATATAATGCTTATATCATTGTTGATAATTAATTCGTGTCCAAGAAGTTTTGAACTTCACGTGCATTGTTTGAAAACTTCATTGTTGGCCTTTCCTTGTTGCTCGTAAGAGATTGAATTACAGGCATCAGTGCGACAACAGCAATGGAGCACATTGACGTGAAGTAAGAATATTTCTATGAATAACGTCTTAATTCTTAGAATTGAAAGTGTTTAGACTAAATCTGAATAAGTTTATAGAAGGGCTACTTTTATAAAAATTGTTATCTGTCGATTCGGATTATTTTTTTGAAGTGATTATTTCAGTCGTGTCCATATGGGCACGCTGGGAAGTTGTGGGTTCAAAATTAATTTCGTCTCTTTTCCTCCTTTATTTGATAACAGAGATCTTGCTGCGTCTTTAAAAGCGGATGAAACTGTGCAGGATGTCTTAGATATTCTGTTTGGGGATACAAACGCTCGTTAGGTTAATGGAATATATGGACGAGGCTTCAGGAAATGAGGATGAAGGGGGAATACCGGATAATCTTAACCCTCGACAACTCCGGGCCAAAACTGGAATAAAATTGACAGATTCACAAATAGAAACAGATTTGAAATTTTCAGATTACTGAAAGAAGCAGAAAACATGGATCGAAAGTGCATTTACATCAAATTTAAAAGCTTTTCCTGGTTTAAACTTTTGCACCTATGATGGTAAATCTGCTGTGGAAATTTTTGAGCTGTTTTTTGATGACGATCTGATAAAATTCTTGGCTGATCAGTGAAATAACTGTGCACTTTTCAAGAACTTGTCAAATCCTAATATAACATGTGAAGAAATGAAATGTTTCCTTGAAATACTCATTCTAAGTAGCTATAATCCTCTCCCAAATAAGAGTCAAGTCAAATTTTGATACCAGAAACGAGTTGGTATGCAGTGCTATGAGAAGAAATCGTTTTGAACAAATTTTCAGATTTCTGCATTGTAATGACAACAAATTTGATGAAAGGGACGAGATGTGGAAAATTTGACCCTTTACTGACACAGTAAGAGACAAATGTAATATTTTTGTTCCTTAATAACATCTCTCTTAAGATGAATCAATTATAAGATATTTTGAAATAGACTCTTGGAAGCAGTTTATCAGGGAAAAGCCAATACGATTTGAAACAAAGCTTGGTGTTTGTGCACCACCCCTGGATACCTTGTAAATTTTTCCTTTTACCAAGGAAAATCACGAAATGCAAATACAGTTTATGAAGAACAATTTGGTAAGGCCAATACTGGGTGATTTAACAGCAGAAGTAAAGCAATTGCCATACCATTTCTTATTTGACAACCTTTTTCTTGGATTTTCTCTTCTGTCTTTCCTAAGATAACCAGGTTATAGTGGAACAGGAACCATTAGAGAAAACAGAGTTCCCCAATCTTGTGTGTTGATAAAATATTTTTTGTACAAGTTTTGTCTTATTTCCATTAAAATTTGTATTTAAGATATATCTCTAATTGAATTTCATAGTCTTTCATAGTCATACAAAAAAATTAAAATAAGTGTTTAATAAGGGTTTAAGTTGATATTGTTTGTAATCGCCAATATATGTATAAATCAAAGACGGTAGCAAAATGTAGTAGCATCGGAGCCTCACAAAAAAACACGTGTTGAAACGAGTCGTTTACAACGTGTTGGAATTGTGCATAAGTACAAATGATGTAACCTTCCATTTGTCTCAACGACAGTTTATTGCACATATTTTACGCCTACGCCGTTTAGGATCCACTCGAGAAGAAAAAACACTAAAAAGTTCTCTGAACGATGAGAAGAGTTCTGGAGCTGCACATCCCAATGTACTGAAAGCTTACTCACCGCCCTATGTTGCCCTGTCACGTCGAGGCAAAGGAACTAAAATGGTGAATTCCCTGTCAATGGTGTCAACTCTTGGGAAAGATAAGTAATGAAGATAATAATAACACGTAGTTTAACACTTATTTATTTAACGTAAGGCTACATCACAAAATTTACAGTTATTTGATGTTTTAATAACAAAGATACATATAATATTACGCTTGTAACAAACTACAAACTAATATCAAGTCCATGAATATAGTCCAGTGATCCCTTCGTAACCACCAGGAACTCTGTTTGGTCGCCAGCGAAAGCTCTCAGGGGACATTCTTGAACCACATGGTAGACAGTCTGCTTTTCAGCGCCACAGTCACAGCTTGGAGAAGCTATTTTCTTCCACTTGTACAGAAGGTCTGCACACCTTCCAGTGTTGGTTCTTATTCTGTTAAGTGCTGACCAATGTTTGCGCGGTAAATCAAAGCCAGGTGGCTTGGTTGATATGCATGGCATCTTCAGTTGTTCTGGTGTTGCATTAATCTGCCACGTTTGTCTCCAGCAGTCATCGGTATTAAAACTGTTGATAACTAAAGTTCTTGCAGTCTCAAGGGGTGGATAAGGAGAGCGAAGCCTTGCCTGCTTGGGATGTCTTCATGCACAGGAAGGTGGGGATTCTTTTGCAGCTTTTTGTACTCGGATACTAGTGCATTTTTCCGCCGTAAAGATGGAGCTTGTATATGACTAAATATGGGTAGCCAGAAAGTCGGTGTGGGCCTAATTGTGCCAGTTATAAGACGCATGGTATGAGCTGAACATCCGCAAGTTTAGTGTGTGAGCTGTTTAACCAAGCTGGGGAGCAATATTCCGCAACTAGGGGATGGCTGTTGCTCACGTCCGCAGGTTTAACCGTCAACTACCCTGCACGTGTCCCCTGGGTGGTGCTAAACGAGCAACAAAACACTGGTGACCAGACAATCCTTAGATCTCCTGGTAAATATTACATCACATATCAGAACACGAATAAGTCAACAAAGGGTTCTTCAGAGGACTATCCTCTAGAAAACTAAGAAAATGTTTAAGAGTTTGTCTGCTCAACAATGAAGGCATCAGTAGAGCAAAATGCCCCAAGTGCTGCATAAGATCTTAGACGACAACCAAATTGATCTAGTTGCAATTCAAGAAACTCACGCAGCAAATGAAATTCAACTGAGATCAAGGGGAAATATACCGGGATATGACTTGCTAGGTGCTACCTATGACAAGGTTTACGGCTTTGCAACGTATGTTAGACAAAATATAGTTTAACACTGTTAACTAACTAAAATCGTTCCATCTTGTGCTCTTCAGGCTTACCATTGATGGTTTTCTTTTATCTGTGTATTATTTCAGTAGTCACGTAAAGCTCAGTTTCTTTATATACGGTACTTGTTAGGCCAAATTTCGAGTGTGCTAATTTAGCGTTTCTACGCAATTTTAAGTACATTTACTAACAGCTTACACATATTTTAGCCTCCTGGCCGTATCTAGTGTCTGTAGTCTTTATTGCCGATATAACGTAAGTAAATGTCGTGGCAAACATGAATGCAGAGTGTTTGGGCTGCTTTAGAGAATTTAGTGCCGGAGTTCCACGCAGCTGTAGTGTCAAGTTGTTTCATTTCATGGGGCGGAGAGGGGGGGGGGGAATATAGCGGTGTGGTAATAGGGGAAGCTAACGAATGTCTTCCTCTCGTTTGCAAACAGCTTGGTTATTAGTTCCTAGCTTACAAACTACTTAAACTAAGGTGAACTAACCTAAGGAGAACACACACACCCATGCCCGAGGGAGGACTCGAACCCCCACGGCGAACGGCCGCGCGCACCGCAGCACGGCGCGCCAGTTCGCACGGCTAAAGGGGCCCTCACACGGTCATTATTTATTGAGCAGAAATATTGTGTCAATATATTGCGCTAAAGTGCGAGGCCACGAACGGCACAATATGTATTGCGCTCGGCGGCGTGGACCTGGCGTGCGTTGCGATTATCATTGCTACGTGCTGCAAAAAGAAAAACAAGAGTAAGCGACGGTGGATGAAAAAGTGGTTTGGAAGGAATTCTACACACGGCCATGCAAACATGCTGAGAGAACTTGCAGTTAAATAAATTTATCTTGCTAAAATAATCTTATGTGCCTAAGTGACTGCTGTTGCAAGAAGAACAATTATGTTCTGTATGTCCACTGTACGTATGATCTAATCTTATTTATAAATTCTCATAACTAATATAAGTACAGCAATTATTTCCGCTTACCGTCATGATGCTATGTTATTCAGTTTCTTCTGTAATTGTTGAAAATGAAGAATCAGGTGTTTCTTGGTCCATTTCCTCAAAATACCACAGACTACAAACTACTTATGAACTAGCTAACACGAAGGACGTCACAAATATCCATGCCCGAGGGGGGATTCGAACCCTC
Organism: Locusta migratoria; assembly: GCA_026315105.1. Lineage (NCBI taxonomy): Eukaryota > Metazoa > Arthropoda > Insecta > Orthoptera > Acrididae > Locusta > Locusta migratoria. The sequence continues at coordinate 564,656,408 of CM048745.1, forward strand.
GACCGTAGTGGCCGTGCAGACCGTGACTGGAGCGCCTCAGTCCCCTCGGCCACCGCGGCCGGCACCACAGAGTACTTTCCTAAACATCGTCACATCCACTCCCCGACTTTCTCTCATTGACTTTTTTCAGCTTTTCTGAAATTTGTACGAAGCGAATTAATTTTTTTTTTTTTTTTCACGTCTTCCTTCGTAACCGAAGGGTATCTTTCTTGAAATACTTAAAAGAGAATATCGAAGCCTAATTTGTCAACTCATGATTCCAGGGCCGGCGGAAGGGGAAAATATCACCCGGGCAAAGAATCCATAAGGCGCCCTCTACAGCCCATTGGCATTACTGACTTTAAATTAGCTATGCTGCCTTACAGATAGCTGCTTTTAAAGGGTAACTTCTTGAACTCTATAACTACAACTATAAGAATCAATTATCAAACTGAGTAAGATCTTAACTTTTGTCAGTTTAATACACAGAGTAAGTTTTGATTAACGATATACGAAACAATTATTTACACATGAGCATGCAGAATATTGTACCTCACTGATTAGAAATTTACAGAACGATTCAAGAAACAACGATTTATATAAAATTAAGATCGATGATGCAATACAGCATTTATTTACACTTATATACATAAACAAACTTTTTAACTGCGAAAGAGGTATATGAACAAAATAATATACAAATATATTTTGTAACAGCATTGTACAAAGATTTCGTAATACAAATAATACAACCAGTAATATAATCTTATATCTTTATACAGTTTTAATGCAAAGTGTCCTTTGAGTTGTTTACAATGCTAAGTAAAGTTAACTTTTCGTGCCTTTTTCTTTGCAAAGTCTTTAATTAAAGTTGGTTAATACACGTCTAACGAGTAAAAGTCTTATCGTTTTGGTACATGTACAAGCATCAGGGTTGGTATAGAATGTAATTATTGCTACTTATATCAATAGGGAAAGAACTTTCTTTGAGCCTGAAGTTCGCCGCCTATCTGAGAGGCCGCCACCCTACCCACCCCAGCTTGCTAAGACGCTACGTGTGTAAACACCTCTTCTCTATTAAACGTAATAAAACGAAAATACGTTACGTAATGTAGGCCTACTTACCTGTACTGTGTTGTTATCTTCTGGAATATTTGTTGATTTCTTGCTGGTTTCCTCATTCTCCGGTTCTGCGTTTTCATTTCCATTATTGTCTGTTTCAGGAGTACGAAACAATTTCTTTAATGCTGCTGCCTGTTTCTCATTGTCAGCCGCTAATTGTGCTCTTCTTTTTCTGTATACATTTCCAGAAGGCTTCCTTTTTTTCGACATGTCGATAAAGAATACATTAACGCAACGATTCTTCTACTAAGAGTCGAAATTCAGGAGACAAAATAAGGACACACACACATGAAGCCTACACTACAGGTACATGTCTTCCGATTTATAATTTTCTTTCACGGGACATTTGACAGTACAAACAGGACTAATTTCTTTTTGGTTGCCGATAACTCAATATTGTTTGTGTGTATTGTTAGAGCGGGCGACATAGCTTTGTCTCAAGGAGTGCAGTTGTCGGCACAGCGGCGGTTGTAATTGTCAGAGTGTGTTATTGTTGCTCAAAACTCCCAACTCTCAACAATAGCCTTTAGCTTTGTCAGCGGAGATTTTTTATGGACAAATAAGGTGAAGGGATGAAGGGATTTCCTTCATAGGTGATTCAAGAAGAAACCGGGGTTGTTATAAAGAGTGGGTCCTATGGTATTAGGTAGTAACCAATATGTTGCTACACAATTTATGAAAAAGTTGATTTTTTGTTCACTGTTTACGATAATGTACATTTAGCAAGGATTTTGGCGCCCCCCAAACTCCCCGAAAATTTGGCGCCCCGGGCGGTCGCCCGGCTCGCCCGGTCCTTCCGCCGGTACTGCATGATTCATGTATTCGTCCGATTTTATCTTCCATAACGCTGGAAGCGATCTATATGTCTGAAAATGAGTACATTATTATAGAGAACAGATATGAAGGTATCGCTGGTGAAATAATTCTTTGTGCGGAAAGTAACAAAGAAGCAGTTTCTGTGCTATTTCTCTGCACTAATCCTTTTATTGAATATTTCTGCAGCTAATAACTCAATAAGTATTAAATATTATATCCAATTACTCACATGAATACACTTCAACAGACGAGTCCTCTGATCTGCCTTCCCTGTAGAACTCATGCTTATTTTCGTCTCCGGATAACCTATATCACGTCCACAAAGCATAAATTCTCGACGGAAACTACCGTGTATTGCTCAATATCGCCCTCACACGGTACAATATATTGCACAATACATTGAGCGACCGTCAATATTTTTAAAGCTTGGTAGTCTCCTTCAATACCGTTCTCAGATAGTCAGTATTATTGTACAATACTGAATATTGCGCAATAAATATTGACCGTGTGAGGGCCCCTTAATCCTCCGCGGCAAAGTGACTGGAACGTTACAGAATACTGATTGTGATCCGAACACCTGGCCGGACCAGGTAATGGTACAGCTTCAGGTGTAGCGGTGACTGGAGTTTTGATTTGGAGGTAGTTTCGAAATATTTAAGGAATAATCATGAGTAAAGGAGCTGTGTACCACTATATGATGATTATCTGTATGGGTATTGTTCTGTTTTGTCCATTAGTGTCGTCAGCTAGTAGACTGTATTTAAAAAAATGAAATAAATCGCAATTTGCGATGTTATGGCTTCACTGTATGAGGTTTAGATGGAATACCAAACTGTGGCGAATGAAAATTTTTGCTCGGCCGGGATGCGAACCCGGGACCTCCTGCTTACTATGCAGACGCGTTGACCACTCCGCCACCGAGGACACAGTGACCGCCCGACTGCAGAGGACTCTTCCCTGCACGTCTCCCGCCACACACAAATCTCCATTCGCCAAGCTGTTTCTTTCCTATACCACAGGCTATTTATTCTATGATGCTCGCAGCCACAATACTGTATTCCTGAATCAGGGAGAACAGACCATGAGGTATTGTATTTAAAAAGTTTTTATTACCCTGTAAGAGTATAAGAAAGCTAAAATCTCGACATGCTATACAAATAATACACGCAGGGAAACTCGGAGCATCACGGAATAGAAACGCAAGCGGGAATTTATTGTTTTCAACTTGCAGTAACTTTTAATTACATCTCTGAGTGGAATGGGAGAGATCTACTTTTGCCTTTGGAGTGCGACTTTTAAGTGAACGGTTGATGGCTGTCTTTCATGTGAACAGCTGCGTTTTATTACCTTTGGTGAATTTCAGTGCAATTTGCGCCCGTCATTATTAATTTTACGAGTCTTAAATTAGTACGTGGCTTTCGCATCGCTGTAGTACTTGAGTACATTGTTTATGACGCTCCATAAAAGCTGATAACCAGAAATGAGCTCTTGGAGCGAAACTGGTCAAGGCAAAGTGATCCGTTCTGTCACTTATGTTTTAGTTGCAGCTGGGATTCAAAAACTATACTTCATTTTTTCTTTGCATTTTCAGATGGTTTAAACTTATCAACACTCAACGGATTGAGACATGAGAGCGATGGACATTACAGTTTCAGTCGCTCTATCTCCTGTAACGGGAGTTTTTAAATAATTTGAAGATTATAACGTACCGAAATCAACGTTCGAAAAATGATTATATAAAGCTAAGAACAATTACAGAGTTGACAAGTCAAATGCGAAATTGAAATATGTATTCACTTCGTAGCAAGAAAACGAGTTAACACCATACCCAACATCAAGAAAGGGCAGAGCAGAAGCATCAGTCCAACGATGAAATACCTCACAATCAAACCACTATCCTATCAACTAACAGAAAGATATCGTTTAGCAGTCAGATTTGAGAAATTAATGTATCGAGCTTCTAGGTATCCTAAGTGAAACGTGTGGTGCATGAGTCATGCGATTCAAGAAAGTAAAAATATGAGATTAAAATATATTTTTTTATTGTGAATGACTCTTGAATATTCCGTGTTACTTACTCTATATTATTAATCGAACGATTTTAAGTTTTAGTTTTGAGATGATGTTCCTCATAACGTACAACTATTGTGTAATAATTTTACACAAAATACCATAGCTCATCTTGCTCCGTTACAACGTTACGAATTGGGCAACCATTCTTCAAACGTTGTAACAATTACGTAACATGATATTCTAGTACTTTTTAAACCTTTTAGAAAAAAGTTATCCCTGCGTATGAAAGCCTGGCAATGTCTACATCTAAATTTACATAAATACTGTGTGAGTTGCATTAAAGTGCATGGCAGAGGGTTCATCGAACCGCTTTTATTTCATTTAAGTTCCATTCTCTAGTATCTCGCGAGAAAAAGGAATACCTAAATCTTTCATTTTCCGATTTGATTTCTCTTATTTTATTATGATGGTCATGTCTCCCTTTAGGTGGGTGTTAACAAAATTTGTTCGCATTCCGAAAAGAAAGTTCCTAAAGGAAATTTCGCCAATACGTCTCATCGCAACGAATAACGCCTTTCTTAAATGATTTCCATTCTAACTCGTGCATCATTTCAGTGACACTCTCTCCCCTACATCGTGCTGCCCTTCTCTGAACTTTCTCTAAATCGTCAGTCCTACTTGGTGGGGATCCCAATATGCGCAGCAATACTCACAAATAGGACACACAAGTGTGGAGTAGGCAGTTTCTTTAGTAGACCTGTTCAATCATCTAAGTGTGCTTCCAATGAAACGTAGTCTTTGGTTCGCCTTCCCTACAACATTTTCTGTGTGTTCTTTCCAATTTAAGTCTTTGGTGTTTAATTGAATTTACGACCTGCAGCTTTGACTGATTTATCGTGTTTAAATGAAGTGTAACGGACTTCTTTTAGTATTCATATGGATGACTTGAAACGTATCACTATTAAAGGTCAGATACCAATTTTTGCGCTATGCTGATATCTAAATCATTTTGCAGTTGCTTTCGATCTTCTGGTGAATTTACTAACCGATAAATGATAGCATCAATAGTCTAAGGGATCTACTCCCTTTGCCTCTTAAATCTTTAAGCAGTGTAGCCCTGAGTTTATGTGTAGGTATTGCATAAAAATCTACAGTTTTGTTCCAATCTTTATGGAATTTTGTACACGTAAGCTTAAATCCATGAGGGCGGTCGCCGTAAGAGTACGAATCACGTACAACACATAGTTCACGAGATATGACGTCTTAAACAATGAGAAGCGCGAATAACTGCTGTATTAAGGAACAATGTTGCTTATTTTCACCTAAACCACTGGACCGATTTCAACCATGTTTGGTACACACAATTCTTACCGTGAGGTAAGAACCACATACACACATGGCCCAGGTCATAAACAATGGGAATCGCAAAAACTGTCACGTCGTGTGATAAGAACAAGAGTACATAGCGACTTGCAACCAACTTTAAAAATAATTTCATACCTATGTTACACAAAATGGTGATAAGAAATAAGTTTGAAACTTCCTGGCAGATTAAAATTGTGTGCCGGAACCGGGACTCGAACCTGGGACCTTTGCCTTTCGCGGGCAAGCGCACTAGCGACTGTGCTATCCCGACACGACTCACGATGCACACAATTTTAATCTGCCAGGAAGATTCATATCAGCGCACACTCCGCTGCAGAGTGAAAGTTTCATTCTGGAAACATCCCTTAGGCTGTGGCTAAGCCATGTCTCCACCATATCCTTTCTTCCAGGAGTGCTAGTCTTGCGTGTTTGCAAGAGAGCTTCTGTGAAGTTTGGAAAGTAGGAGGCGAGGTACTGGCGGAAGTAAAGTTGTGAGGCGGCATCGTGAGTCGTGTCGGGATAGCACAGTCGGTAGTGCGCTTGCCCGCGAAAGGCAAAGGTCCCAGGTTCGAGTCCCGGTTCCGGCACACAATTTTAATCTGCCAGGAAGTTTCATATCAGCGCACACTCGGCTGCAGAGTGAAAGTTTCATTCTGGAAACATCCCTTAGGCTGTGGCTAAGCCATGTCTCCACCATATCCTTTCTTCCAGGAGTGCTAGTCTTGCGTGTTTGCAAGAGAGCTTCTGTGAAGTTTGGAAAGTAGGAGGCGTGGTACTGGCGGAAGTAAAGTTGTGAGGCGACATCGTGAGTCGTGTCGGGATAGCACAGTCGGTAGTGCGCTTGCCCGCGAAAGGCAAAGGTCCCAGGTTCGAGTCCCGGTTCCGGCACACAATTTTAATCTGCCAGGAAGTTTCATATCAGCGCACACTCCGCTGCAGAGTGAAAGTTTCATTCTGGAAACATCCCTTAGGCTGTGGCTAAGCCATGTCTCCACCATATCCTTTCTTCCAGGAGTGCTAGTCTTGCGTGTTTGCAAGAGAGCTTCTGTGAAGTTTGGAAAGTAGGAGGCGTGGTACTGGCGGAAGTAAAGTTGTGAGGCGACATCGTGAGTCGTGTCGGGATAGCACAGTCGGTAGTGCGCTTGCCCGCGAAAGGCAAAGGTCCCAGGTTCGAGTCCCGGTTCCGGCACACAATTTTAATCTGCCAGGAAGTTTCATATCAGCGCACACTCCGCTGCAGAGTGAAAGTTCCATTCAAGAAATAAGTTTATCGCTTACTACTTTTCCGCTGTTCTTGGACCAAACTACGGCATTCGGTATGACGTTACAATTTATAATTTCTACACTACAAAATGAATCCCAAGAAATTTACAGACAGTATACACACATATAGCTAAATGAGCCTTGGAAATTGTTTTACAATAGGACACGTTGTTCATGAGATATGAGCACATAAACAGTAAAGTTCGTGGAAAACCGCCTCATCACGCACCAGGTTATAATCTATTACTTCTTTGCTACTAACTGTATTCGTAACAGATTTTACCGACATGCAGCACTTACTCAAATGAATGTACACCTACAAAATTATACAACTTTACAGCATATATTTCAATAAATATGAGATGGTATTTATTGCGATGGGTAAAAACCTTCCACATCATGCACCAAGTTTTAATACATTTACGTGTTTACTACTAAGACACTCCTCTATTCCAGTCATCTGAAAGAAATTCCTGAAAGCTGACAGTGCTGTTGACAACTGTGAAGTGTACTCGGCTGTAGGCAACAGCGAGAGACTTCAATAGAACTACAGGAAAAGGAACAGAATGAAACAGTGTACATCCAACGAATACCCATTATTTCCGGCAGCGCTACCTTTTAACTTCACTGTAGTTTGACGTGAGAATTGCATTTTCTATTGCGATTTATAAATCTCGGTGTGACCTATTAAATACTGCAGAGTGGTTTTGACATCTCCATGTTTCTCACACGGACAGCTACATGTCGCTTGTTCATGGGTGGGCTACCCAAAGTATTTATTCATATTACATTTTTGACAAGTAACCAGAATTTTGGAACATGTATTATGTTCGAATATAATGACATTTCTCGAGACTAGGAATCTGCTCTGTAGGAATCAGCATGGGTTTCGAAAAAGGCGTTCGTGTGAAATCCAGCTCGCGCTGTTCGTCCACGAGACTCAGAGGGCCATAGACACGGGTTCTCAAGTAGATGCTGTGTTTCTCGACTTCCGCAAGGCGTTGATACAGTTCCCCACAAACGTTTAATGATCAAAGTAAGAGCATATGGTCTATGAGACCAATTGTGTGATTGGATTAAGGAATTCCTAGATAACAGAAAGCAGCAGGTCATTCTCAATGGAGAGAAGTCTTCCGAAGTAGGAATTATGTCAGGTGTGCCACAGGGGAGTGTCGTGGGTCCGTTGCTGTTCACAATATATATAAATGACCTTGCGGGTAACGTCGGAAGTTCACTGAGGCTTTTTGCGGATGATGCGGTAGTATATAGAGAGGTTGTAACAATGGAAAATTGTATTGAGTTGCAGGAGGATCTGCATCGAATTGACGCATGGTGCAGGGAATGGCAATTAAAGCTCAATGTAGACAAGTGTAATGAGCTGCGAATACAGCTACACAGCTTGAATACCGCTCACCGGTGTGGGATCCGTACCAGGTGGGATTGATAGAGGAAGTGGAGAAGATCCAACGGAGAGCAGCGCGCTTCGTTACAGGATCATTTGGTAATCGTGAAAGCGTTACGGAGATGATCGCTAAACTCCAGTGGAAGACTCTGCAGGAGAGGCGCTCTGTCGCTCGGTACGGGCTTTTGTCGAAGTTTCGAGAACTTACCTTTACTGGGGAGTCTAGCAGTAACTCGCGATGAGATGGCGAGGATAAAATCAGAGAGATTAGAGCCCACACAGAGGCATACCGATAATCCTTCTTTCCGCGAACAATACGTGACTGGAATAGGAGGGAAAATCGATAGTGGTACTCAAGGTACCCTCCACCACACACCGTCGGGTGGCTTGCGGAGTATGGTTGCAGATGTAGAAATATTGATTATAATCAAGTTCTGAATTAAATGAATGTATTAAGGTTACATATCATTTGCATATTGATGACTATCATTCTTTGTTTGGCTACTGCAGCTATTGTTTTGTACATTATGCAAGACAGCTCTATTTCTTGAATTCTTTCCCATAAATATCACATGTTATTAAAAAGTAACGGAATGTACAGAGAAAGAAGAGATATTAGAAGTACTAAATCAAAGATTGAATAAATAAATAAATACCCGGGCAACACCGGATTTTCACCTAGTTGTTTATGAAAATAAGGAACAGTAGGTACCCTACAATTCTTTCCTGGGAAAAGCCAGATATCACTGTTCTACTCGATGACTTGCCGTGAATTACTGTACAACGTACTGTGTCCTTTCTGACATGAAATCACGCATCCAATAGCACAGCTCTGGCAATATTCCATTAGCACGCAATGTGATTTGAAGACGCTTATGAGTTACAGTGTCATAAGCCCTCCGGAAATCTAGAAACACGGAATCTATTTGATATCCCTTGTCGATAGGGAGTAAAAAGCTAGCTTTCACAAGAACGATCCCTCATGAATCCGTGTTGACTATGGGTTAATAGGTCGTTCACTTCGAAGTAGTTCATAATATTTGAGGAAAGCATGTGTTCTAAATTCTTGCAGCAGACCGACGTCAATGATATAGGCCTGTAATTTTCCTGTTGTTTTTCTTGAATAATGGAGTGACCTGTACAACTTTCTAGTCTTTACGCTGAGCGAGCGGTTGTATATCACTAGGTATGGGGCTATTGCATCAGCATACTCTGAGAGGAACTAAATTGGTATACAGTCGGGACCGGTAGACTTGCTTTTGTTAAGCGATTTAAGTTTCTTTAATTCTACATGGGTATCAAATTATGCATATTGGCAGCTGTTCTTGATATGAATTCTGGAGTAATTGCTACGTCTTCTGTATTGAACGAATTTCGGAAAGCTGTGTTAAGCAATTCTGCTTTAGCAGAACTGTCATCAGTAGCATCACCATAGCTATCGCGTAGTGAAGGTATTGCTTGTGATTTACCGCTAGTATACTTTACACATGACGAGAATTTCGTAAAATTCTCTACCAAATTGCGTGACAGGGTTTCGTTGTGGAAACTATTATAAGCTTCTCGCATTGAAGTTAGAGCTAAATTTCGTGTTTCTATAAAAGACTGCCAGCGTTGGTGATTTTGTATCCGTTTAAGTTTAGAATTCCTTTTTCTTTGATTTTGCAAGAGTGATTTAACCTGTTTTGTTTACTCGGCGGGTCAGACCCCTCTTTTTTTAATTTGTTAGGTGTAAATCTGTCAATGGTTGTCGATATTATTTCTTTGAACGTAAGCCAAATTGATCCATACTCACATTGCTAGTTTCGAATGACTGGAGATTCTCACTCAGGAAAGCATTAATTTAATTATTACCCTTTTTTTTCTTTTTTTAATAGATATACTTTTCGTTTATTTTGGTAGGTTTGGGTAATCCGATATTCATTCTCGCTACGACAGCTCTCTGTTCACTACTCTTTATTAGCTCCAGATTACTCGTGGCTAAGAGGTCAAGTACATTTTCACAATCATTTGCTATTAGAGTGGGTTCATGAGCCAAATGCTCGAGATACGTTTCGGAGAAAGTGTTTTGTACGAAATCGGACGATATTTTATGCATGTTTCTAGTCTTACAAATGTATTTTTGCCAACATATCCAGGGTAAGTTAAAGTCGCTACCAATTAAAATTGTATGCTTTTGAAATATGGTCCAAACTTTCTTTGAATGTTTCTGCAATCTAATCTTCTGAGTCAAAGTGTCGGTAAAAATAACCAATTATTTAATACCAACTCACAAGAATTATCTACTTCAATTTCGCTACAAGATAAACCGCTTGTGACAGCAATAATTTACGCCACCACTTGTTTTATTTAATCTATGCTTTCTGAATAACCATTTGCCCCTTAGTACAAATTATGTCAGGCTTTAGTCAGCTTTCGCTACCTATGATGATTTGAGATTCAATACAATCTATTAGCGCTTGGAGCTCTGGATCATTCCTCACACAGCTACGACAATTTACAAATGTTAGACCAATGTTTATTCGATCTGTGTTAATCGTATCTTTGACCTGTACCCTTTGAAACTCTTTTTATGTGTCCCCGAGTTTCTCTAACCTAAAAGAGCGCCCAGTCCACGCCACACAGTCCCTGCTACCCTCGTAGCCGCTTCCTGCTTGCAGTGGAGCCGATGGCGCAAGACGAGGAATCTTCAGCAGAACCTATGATTCAGACCCTCCACTGGGCTCTGTAATAGAGGTCCACAGTCGAGGTCATCTCATATTTCCATTTTCGAGTTACTTGAGCGATGACGCAGACCTTATTCAAACAATAGGGAGTTGCTTGGAGAACAACGGAAAGCAAGCGAGTTGTTATATAAATACAATTTCCATTTTCCGTTCGAGTGATGAAAGACGTCGAATCCCTCACGTTTTACGGACCTCCTGAACATAGGAATCTCAATTTCCCCGTTTCCATGGGCTCCAAAAACCGATTTTCCAATTCCTACTTTCGTTGGCCTTCTAAACATTCCAAAATCTATTCTGGAAATCCGCTTTCATAAAGCGGTTTTCCACTTCTTCAACGGATTTTCGTTCCCATGTAAGCGCAACCGTTTTTGAAACGTTGCGTTTTTTATTCAATAATTTACTGTTGATATTCGAAAATTTACTTTTTCTGCATTTTGAGAGAAGTATAAATATTAATTAGACAGAGCATGAATATGTGTATTTAAGTAAAGACGGATTGCGACTGTGTTGGCTACAATCAGAAACAGAATCGCTGTTTTCCCGGCGCCATATTGACTTTACTAGGAAATCCGATTTGTGCTTTAACATGTAAACCCGACAACAAAAATGATTTACAAACTTCGATTTTTATCTGAAACGTAGTGTATGTCTAAAACTGATCACCATAGTGGCGCAGCGATGAAGTCAAGTGCTCAGCTATGTGAGCGTTGCCACTTCGTGAGCGTAAGGCTGCATGCATCAGTGAAGCATTTTACAGAAACGTTAGCAAATGTAAGGCCGTGGTAGAGTGGCAATCGCGTGCGTCCATATGAATAGGCATAAGGCACGTGAAGATTTGTTCGCGCTTGGCGACGTACTGTGCTATGTGTCCTAAAGCAGTGGTGTACCGCAGAACACAAGCTCACACGCTTATGAATCAAAATCACTCCCACAAATGACACGTATTGCTTTAGTCACTGAATGAACGGCCATCGCACCCCGTTAACAAGCGGAAATTCTGTCTAGAGCTGCCAGTCGACATCTGTTGATGAGTGTCGAATTGTTGCCCCAACAGCAAATTTCGCAGTGTTGGAACAATATTGAAGTGGTGTTATCGACACTCCACCTCTCCATCTCAATTGGCGTGCAATGACTCCTGGCAGAAAATCTGCCGAATTTTAACAGCGGGAATAATGCTGACATTATCATCCCCTCTATTCGGTGGAAAAACGCGATCACATTCTTAGCGAGAGACGTGACTTGCATGCAACAAAGCTTCAAAACCTTACCGAGTCAATAATCGAATTCTTGCGGTTATCAATTAAGGGTCCTACAGTTCCTCTGAATCCAACCTGGTCAGCTCCAAGGTCAGATTCTACCAGTTATTCCATTCATCTGAAATCATTCGTCTTAGTATTTTGCAACCGTAACTTATTAAACTGATAGTTCTGTTTTTAAACGTATGCTCTTATTTTCTTCAGAATTACAATTATTTTATACTGAGAGTATTGAGAGTATATGTATGAGAACATTTTGCACACAAGGTGTAACTTTTTCTTCATAACTGGATTTCTCAACGATGTCAGCAGTTCAGAGAGAATATCATCTACCCCCAAGGGCCTTCTTTCGACTCAAATCTTTCAGTGCTCTGTCAAATTCTTCTCGCAGTATCGTATCTCGGACATCATCTTCATGTATTTGTTCTTCCCTTTCTACAATAGTAGAGGCCCTCTGAAATTCAGAAAATGTTTGTAAATCTATGGGACTGAACTCCTCTGGTCATCAGTCTCTAGGCTTACAAACTACTTTAACTTATGCTAAGGACAACAAATACACCCATGATCGAGGGAGGACTCGAACCTCCGACAGCGAGCAGTGACGTGCACCAGCTAGACGCCTTGGAACGGTCGGACACTCCACCGCGGCTCAAAATATTACTCCCATAATTCAACTTTCACGTCTTTCCTTAGTACTGATTTCCCATCTGTTCTTGATATTCATGCAGCTGCTTTTCTTGTCTCCAAACTAGACGCTATCTATCTTTCATCTAGTTACACATTTTTCTATGGAATTACATTTGTTCTCTAGCCACTCCTGTTTATCCGGTCTGCACTTCCTGTCAACTTCTTTTCTAGCCGTCTGTACTACCTTTCTCGTACTTCATTCGCTGCATTTTTATATTTTCACCTTTCATCAATTAAGTTCAGTAACCAGTGTTATCGAGGAATTCCTCCGAAGTATTCACTACTGTGTCTTTCAGAGCCGCCCATTCTTCTTCTGGCATGTTAATTTTTCCCGTTTCGATCAATTCTTGCCTAATGCTCCCTCTGAAACTCTTGACAACCTCTAGTTTCTTCAGTTTATACAGCTTCCATCTCCTTCATTTTGTTCCTTTTTGCAGTTTCTTAGTCTACAGTATATAACCAGTAAGCTACTGTCAGAATCTATATCTCCTCTTGATATATTTTACAGTTTAAAACCTGCTTAGTAAATTTATATCTCACTTCCGGAGTTTTCTGGTCTCTTCCGTGTATACAACGTTCTTGCATGGTGCTTAAACCAAGCGTCTGTAATGATTAAATTGTGCTTTTTGGAAAATTCTCCCAGGCGACCTCCTCTTTCATTTCTTTTCCCCAGTCGATAGTCATCTACAACTTTTCCTTCTCGTCCTTTTCCTATTTCTGAGTTCCAGTCCCCTACCACAATAAAGTTTTCTTCTCCGTTATCTAAATAACTTCTTTCATCTCATGATACATTTTTTCGATCTCATAATCATCGGCAGAGCTAGTTGGCACATAGACTTCTAGTACTCTGATCGGTGTTGGTTTCGTGCCTGTCTTTGCTACGATAATGCGTTCACTATGCTGTTGGTAGTATTTACCTACATCCTATTTCCTTACTCATTATTAGACATACAAGTGCGTTTTCCTCAACGGATTTTGTATTTATTCGTACTCACCTGATCAAAAATCCTGTGCAGCCTGCTACCGTAGTGCGAAGTACCGAAACATGGTCGACAGTGGTGGCTGGTGCTTGACGTGACTGGGGGTTCACTTCTTTCAGTATCGGATCTTTATAGTGGGGCCGCCCCTCCACCCCCCACCCCCGCTCGGCGTCCAAAGAGACAATTTGGCGCACCTCTTCCAGTGGTGGCAGAGGAAAGCGCCCTCTCCCTTTAGATATATATTCGTTACAAGATCTGCAGAATGTCTTACCTCGGCTTGTTTGCGGTTGCTTCAACTCGAGCTTAGGCGTCGGCCTACCAAGCTTCTTTATTTCACACTTCTCTTCCAAGCATACAGCTGAGTAATTTGTATCTAAAAGGTACTGAATGTTGTTGATTTTTCTTTAATAATAAACGCCAAGAACATATGTATATGCACATGACCACTAAAACACAGTAACTGATTGCACTGTTAAGTGACTGTAACAAAATGAAACTTACGATGAAGAGACAAGCATGTGACACTGTAAGCATCACCTCCTCTTAACATTACGCATGCACAAAGGCTGCTATCTGCCACATCTTTTCAAACAGTTTAATATTTGTTAAAACGAAAAGTATAACGTCACTTACCCTCAAAATCCCGACACAGTTGCAAAAATTGCCAAAAATATATGTGGCAAGTAACGGTTTCGAGTCCACTAGATTTGGAGAAAGCATTTGACAATGTTGACTGGAATACACTCTTTCAAATTCTGAAATCAGCAGGGGTAAAATACAGGGAAAGGAGAGTTATTTACAACTTGTACAAAAACCAGACCGCAGTTATTAGACTCGAAGGCCATGAAAGGGAAGCATCAGTTGCGAAGGGAGTAAGACAGGGTTGTAGCCTTTCTCCGATGCTATTTAATTTGTACATCGAGCAGGCGGTGAAGGAAAGCAAGGAAAAATTTGGAATAGGGATTAAAGTTCAGGGGGAAGAAATAAAAACATTGCGTTTTGCTGATGACATTGTAATTCTGTCAGAGACAGCAAAGGACCTGGTAGAGCAGTTGAATGGAATGGACAGTGTGTTGAAGAGAGCGTATAAAATGAACATTAACAAGAGCAAAACAAAAATAATGGAATGCGGTCTTAGGAAATCAGGCGATGCTGAAGGAATTAGATTAGGTAACGAAACAATGAAGGTGGTAGATGAGTTTTGTTACTTGGGTAGTAAAATAACATGCGATGGAAGCAGTACAGAGGATATAAAATGCAGAATGGCAATGGGAAGACAAGCATTTTTGAAAAAGAGAAATTTGCTAACATCGAATATTAATTTAAGTGTAAGGAAGTCTTTTCTGAAGGCATTTGTGTGGAGTGTTGCCTTGTACGGGAGTGAAACATGGACGATAAGCAGTGCGGACAGGAAGAGGAGAGAGGCTTTTGAAATGTGGTGCTACAGAAGAATGCTGAAGATTAGGTGGGTAGATCGCATAACTAATGAAGAGGTACTTAACAGAATTGGTGAGAAAAGGAATTTTTGGTACACCCTGACTAAAAGAAGGGTTCGCTTGGTAGGACACATTCTTAGACATCAGGGAATCGTAAATTTAGCATTGGAGGGAAGTGTGTGGGGTAAAAATCGCAGAGGGAGACCAAGAGACGCGTATAGTAAGCAGATTCAAGTGGATGTGGGTTGTCGTTCTTATGAGGAGATGAAAAGGCTTGCTCAGGATAGAGTAGGGTGGAGAGCTGCATCAAACCAGTCTCCGGACTGAAGACCAAAAAAACAACAACAACAACAACACCTTCGACAGTGGAGAGCGATGCCGCTAACCACGCGACTTTTTTCGCTAGGTGGCGAGTAGTGACTTCATTATTATTCAGGATCGGATCTTCTGAAGGCTTAACAAGTTGATGCGTCTTTAGTTTATGGTTATAAGATATTTAACCAAATATGACGTGTTTTTGACGAAAGCTACAAATACAAATGTGAATGGCAGATGTTACCTTCATGAACGATTTGCGCTTGCGCAAGGCGAGCTGCGCAGTTGCTCCATTGCATTGCTTCGGGACCATTCGCGCGTAACCGCCAGAGCTCGAGAAGCCAGGAGCTGGTGTCTCTACCAGCTCCAACGCCAATGTTGAAAGCGGCGTTTCCCCTCGATCCTCCCTGCCTCGGGAGCGCCCATATGCTGCCTCCAGGAGGTTCAGAAGACAATTTCAAGAACCTCATCCGCGCATGCGCATTGCACCGCTGCAGCCAATGCTGCCTGTACAGGGTGTTACAAAAAGGTACGGCCAAACATTCAGGAAACATTCCTCACACACAAAGAAAGAAAATATGTTATGTGGGCATGTGTCTGGAAACGCTTAATTTCCATGTTAGAGCTCATCTTGGTATTTCTCTTTAAATGTAAAATGAAATAATTCGTGCAGACAATTGTCAAAACACCCAATTGTTTCGTTAGGATGTACTGTACTTCCTCGATTCACCGCCAGTTGGCCCAATTGAAGGAAGGTAATGTTGACTTCAGTGCTTGTGTTGACATACGACTCATTGCTCTACAGTACTAGCATCAAGCACATCAGTTCGTAGCATCAACTGGTTAGTGTTCATCAGGAACGGGGTTTTGCAGTTAGTGCAATGTTTACAAATGCGGAGTTGGCAGATGCCCATTTGATGTATGGATTAGCACGGTGCCGGCCGCGGTGGCCGAGGGGACTAAGGCGCTTCAGACACGGTCTGCACGGTCACTACGGTCGGGGGGTTCGAATCCCCCCTCGGGCATGGATATTTGTGCCGTCCTAGTTCTTAAGTAGTTCATAAGTAGTTTGTAAGTTTAGGGACTGATGACCCCGTAGTTAAGTCCCATAGACTATACAAACATTTGAACATTTTGATTAACACGGGGCAATGGCCGTGGCGCGGTACGTTTGTATCGAGACAGATTTCCAGATCCCCAGGGCTGCATCAGCGCATCAGGGATTCAAAAATGTTAAAATGTTTGTAGAACTTATGGGACTTAACTACGGGGTCATCAGTCCCCAAGCTTACAAACTACTTATGAAATACCTAAGACTAAGGACGGCACAAATATCCATGCCCGAGGGGGGCCACCGCGGCCGGCTCAGGGATTCAATGCGATGGAAGGTGGATGCATGTATCCTCGCTAACGGAGGACATTTTGAACATTTCCTGTAACAAAGTGTTTGAAGTCTCGCTGGTACGTCCTGTTGCTGTGTGTTTCCATTCCATGATTAATGTGATTTGAAGAGAAGTAATAAAATGAGCTCTAACATGGAAATTAAGCGTTTCCGGGCACATGTCCATATAACATATTTTCTTTCTTTGTGTGTGAGGAATGTTTCCTGAAAGTTTGACCGTACTTTATTGAAACACCCTGTATAGGCGGCCGCGCTACGACTCGTATACGTGCTGTCTCCGCGACGTAAAACGTTTCTCATGCGATAAAAATTGCATGTGCATATAAAATGGTCTGACAGAAGAACGATACGAATAATGATAGTCGATGAAGAGCCAGTCTAATTCGGGCTGACCCATGAAGGTGGCCGTTACGCGCGACCCTGTGACGTAGGAGGGTGGGATCGGCAGCCCGCTGGGAAATTATGAGCAGTGGGCGGTAATGAGGCTCGTTAATGGCGGATTGTCTGCAGCGACAGGGCGGCTGCTGCCGGCCGCCTCGTCTGCACAAGTTGGCGCCCCCGTCGAAGGCCGGCCAGATTTCACGGGCTCAAAGGAGACTTCATTACCGCGCAGTCCTCTGCCGAGTGGGCTGCTGCTGCGAGGCACACGAACTTTCAGAGACTTCTCAGATACTACTGCGTGATTGCTTGCTCACGGTGACCTCAATTTACAGGTAACTTGTATTCATTATCCTCTGTTCATTTGCGTCGTCAGTCCAGTTGTACAGTGTTCCTCAAACTGTTTGTAAAGGTATTCTGATGACCCACCCATCCCGGAACTATAAGACAACTATGTGTGTGTCTTTTAATTTACTTCTGTTGATACAACGTTCTTGTAAAGAAACAAGTGCAGTATCACTACACGGCCACACATTGGTACCAACATTGCCAATATTTTTGCGACAGCGCCCACACATTGGAGCCAACATTCAGTTGAATTTGACGAGAGACAACGTAAACATATCTGACCCACAAATTGCGGTCGATGCATTAACGATTTTTAGTGTGAAGAATTACATTTCATCATTGCAAACCAAAAAATCGCACTGACGTGTTTTACGGCCCACTTCAAATTTGTAGTTTTATAATAATTTTTTGCAAACATTTCTGACAAAAATAATAATGTAAATAATAAAAAATTATAGTCATATGATTACGACTCTACTATTGTGATAATATCTTTGCACCCAACACGTAACCCTATTAGGAAAAAAGGAGAAAAAAGATTTTGGTAGTGGCGGGTCCCAAACCACGGACCATGTGCATCACAATGCAACACGCTGCCTACTACACTACGGCGAACAATTGCGAAATTCGCCCTTATTTTTCGTACTATTGATGGCAGTTGTTAACTGATGCTAATGTGGCATTTTAGACACTAGATTATCATTTTTCGTACGAAGAACGACGAGTTTTTGTTATTGCTCCAGTGCGCCGTTGCTTTGAAATAACAACGTGTAAGTTAAAATAAGAAAATCATCAAATACGCAACGCAAATTGGCGTATGCCAGAGAGACTTCTGGGCGGGGAATGTCACGTGACATCTGCGAACGGCTGGTTTTCGTAAAATCAATGGAGGGTGTCAAATCTCCATTATTTTTGCAAATATTTCTGCAACGATGCAAGATATGAAAAAAAACGAAAAAAAAGAAAAAAAACACACACATAAAGAGCGAAGTTGTAGAGAATTTTCCCCTCTACCAATTAGGTTATTCAATTTTCGTGTCAGATGGACGGTTCGTTTGAAATTACAATTACATAACAAACGGCTTTTTTTGGAATTACTGCCGTATTTTTTGTCCGAAAAATTTGAAAAATGGAGGTACTGGTCTCTAGCGATCTACAATTATGTTTGTAAAATTTAGTGCTGATCGGTTGAACGGTTCGTCTTATAAAGTGGGAACACGTTACGGACAGACAGACAGACATACATCACAAAATCGCCGTTAGTATTGCAAATATCTATGAAACGATACGAGATATGAAGAAAACATAAGAGAGCAAAGTTGTAGAGAATTTTCTTATCTACAAATTTGGTTATTCAATTTTCATGTGAGACGAATGGTTAATCCGTTATTTTCATTAAATTTCGAGCTGTCAAAAAAGATCGCAAAGGCCCACTTTTAGTGTTACTACCATAACATAAAGTGGGCCAAAAAGGAAACATATGTGAAAGATGATGTGATGTATCACTTCCTACCGAACATTACGAAATCAGTAAAATTTAAAATGTGTTAAATGTCACACTAAACAAGTGGCTATACCACTTAACGAATCATCACAGGTCGCTTAAAGCCAACACCGACGGATAAACTACACTGCCCAGTTGGTATTGCACCCTCTAGTATTAGACACAAAGTGGATGCCAGCAAAGAGACGCTAATTCTTTCAATCTGCGGCGCACCCACCTTTCGGGCAACAAAACCGCCGCCGCGACGGAGTGGCCGAGCGCATTGAGGCGCTATGCTCCGATGCGCGAGGTCTTTCCCCGTCAGGGGTTCGAATCCTCCTTCGGACATGGATGTTTGTGTTGTCTTTAGTATAAGTTAGTTTATAAGTAGTTTGTAAGTTTAGGCACTGATGACCCCGCATTTAAGTCCCATAAGCTTAACAAACATTTGTAACAACCCGCCCGTGGTCAACTTATTTCAAGGAGGAATTTCCTCCAAAAGACAGAATGCTTCACCGTTACAGAACACCAGAACAGAAATGTCCATCTCCGTGACTGGCATGTACCAACGGAAGACCTTCCCCCAGGACGCGGTGAAAGGAGGAACGTCTGGAGATCCTGGAAGTGACTGCTTTCCGTAGTTCCAAGAACAAAGAGCACCATGCATAGATGGGGGCTATTGGACGAATCGGTGTTGTGCGACGTGGACAAGAGCAGACTACTTCCCACCTTACGCAGTGCGAGTTATGCCCGAACACCTGCACAGTCGAGGAGCTCATGTAGGCCACTCCCAATGCGCTGGACGTGGCTAGTTTTTGATTAAAAATTTCTTAACATTAACATTACCTATTGTAGAGGACAAGTATCCTAAATGTTAGCTCACAAATTTTATCACTTTCTGTACATGGCCAGCTTTAACCGAAAAAGTCTTATCACTACAAAATATATGTTAAATGTAATATCTATGAAGAGCCTAACAAACCTATCTATATCTGATAAAGTTATTTTGGTATTGACGCGTTATGTCTTGTTACAGTTTTAGAAGCCTAGGCCTACATTTAGTTTTTAAAATAACCATGTAATTGATATCACTGGTAGTGCTTGAAGCTTGGAAAGCAATACGTGAAACTTGACAGGAAATGTTAGGTAAAGTTAATTTTAAAAATTGCATTCAGCAACTGAGAGTGTCAAAAGTCTGAAAAGTTTTTTTTAATTCACTGATCTCGCCTAAGGTTTCAGTAGCATTTCAATTTTTGTGATTGCTTTCATAAGATATTGAAGAAAACAACGAAAATGTAACTAAAAAGTTCTTACTTTATGTAAAAAAATACAAGGAATGTTTATAATCTGAAAATAATACATGTCACCAAAAAAATGTAGTTGCAGATCCCACTGAAGATGCCTTTAAAATAAAGGGCGAAACGCGTCTGGGAGAAATAAAAGCAATTGCAGCAAATACAAGGCGTTTACTTCACCTTCAAAAACAATGAATCTCTTTCTGGTACAGCTCTAATATTTAAAAAGAAGTTTTGAACCTTTAAAATAAACGGCGACGAAGAACGAACGAAGGAAGAAACAGTTTCTAGAGGAGCAGACGGCAAAGATAGAATGAAACATTGGCGCCAATGTGTGGACAACTGCCCATAATGGCCCAACGTCCTTTGATGTTTGGTCAAATTACCGACAAGAGACGAAACCTTACCAATGTTGGTTCCATTGCTATTTCACCGACCCATACAGTGGACGAATACTGTGGGCGCCGACGTTGGTTGTGAAGTGTCGACCCGACCGTACCCAATAATGATGAATTTTATAGTGTATTTCTCTTAACGAAACACCACGTTCCTATTTTTACAAGAATTTCGTCAGAACAAATATACGTTTCATGACGAGTATTTCACGTCACAGATAAGACTCAGGAGCGAATTACACCTATTCAGCAAGGTGCCACTGTATAGTCAGTTTGTAAAGAAATCGAACTTTTTGCCAACAGTTCTTAAAAATACTTTTTGCATCTTGTTAATTTGGCTACCGACTGTTTCCCGAAAACAGTTTTCAGGCTTACCGTTTATAAATCTTTAATATGCCGTATTAATTATAAAACAATATATGCGAAATATTTACACACATCGACTGTTGCAGGGCATTGAAAAATATTCAATGGTGAAGTTGAAAATTTGTGGTGGTCCAAGATTCGAACCTGGATTCCCCATTTTGGGCCAGTGGTGATATTCACGAAATAAGCTATCCAGGCACGCTTCCCCTACACAAATCTTCAACTTATCGCACACTACGATGGTAGACTGCTCTTCTCATTACTTTCTGTAGCTCGCAGCGCAGCTGTACTCCCGCAAAGGATCGAGCGTATGTGTACATCCACACAGAGATTTCAACTTCTGTGACAGGGCATATAAACAGTTACTGATATGGTGTCTCTTCTGTCGCTGCCTGTTCTGTTCAATTCAGGATTTATGATCAACAAAGAATTACTTAGGTTCAATATAAAATAAAAATCAAATTTTCTTAGACCTATTTTTATATATAACGGAAATATAGTATTCGTACATGCACTGGGTCGGTGCAATTACATCCTCCTGTGACGTCGAAGCCTCGCTGAGGTTCGTGACACACAGGCTGAAAACTACTGCTATGTAGTACTCCAGAAACTGCTACAAGTTGTACTGAAAAACTGCGCGAATCGATTAATTCCTTTAGCAAGACATGTCATTTGGCCTGAAATAAATGCCCGCGTAACGGAGCGGTTTTCGTAATAAATAAATAAATAAAAATAAAAACAATAAAAAATTTTGAAGCGCTCCACTTCTACGCTTAAAACTTGTACGAATCGCTTCAAGCTTTGCACGAAGGTGGATAAATCGATAAAGCCTAAACGATTTTTATGCAATAGATATTTTTGTTGAAAAAGGAGGCTTTAAATTCTAGCTGTAACTATCACATGCTGAGACACGATGGAGGTTCAAACAATGGCCTACATAACAGATGACAGTCAATGGCTGCTGATTGTCGTCCTATGATGAAGTTAGTATTTCAGTAGACTTTTTAATAAATGCAGCAAATAATCGTTAAGGCGGTGTCCTTTCCTATTAATATAATTTTTCACGAAAAATTTCTGAATATCTTCTAATAATCAAACCCTGTCGCCTAAAACAAGTCCTCGACCATGGTACAATAAAAGGACAGTTCGTTACTTCTACACTACAAATTGTACATGCGAGTCATTTTACACACAATATGCAGATATACCACTGAATGAATCTGCGAAATTATATCATAGTTGACAAATAGTTCATGAGATACGAATTCAAAAACAAAGAATTTCATGAATAACCGCCCCGCCATCCATTAAGTTTCGAAATATTTGGTCTTCACTACTAATTCTATTTTCGACATATTTTGCAGACTGTTAGCACATATACATTGAATAAATCTTGGATATTATACTATGAGACATAATTTAGGAGATATAGAATCAAACACAATAAAATGCATGAAAAACCATCCTATCACGAATGACGTTCTAATTGATTACCTCTTTACTACAAATTCTCTTCGCAACAAATTTCGCAGGCAGTTTGTAATATTAATGTACCGATACACTATCTTTTGTAATTATTTGATGCTCATTTTTTGTGTAATAGGAATTTATAGCTATCTATCCATTGTTAATTCTTATTGTGAACTGTAGTGGTTATAGTAGTAATGTAACTTAATGGGACTATTGTTGACTTAAAACAATTATTTAATGTGTATTGCGTTTATTGTTATAAATGTAAGAAACTGTAATCTGGTTCAAACATATTAAGATATGTGAAATGTAAAACCATTTGTATTTTCCCATTGCTGATGTCCAAGGCGCCAAGTTTTGGCGAGCATGTAGACACTGACATAAGCGGCGTGGCTGAGAAGCAGTTAGTGAGTGTGTCTGTGACGAGGCTGAGAGTGAGACAGCATCTTACGGAAGAGTAGAGGCTTTTATCTGCTTCACGTGTTTTTACATTAGCCTCGGATACTAAAATAACGGGCATTCCATCTTGGTAATGAGTGTTTTGCAGATAGTAAAAAAATGTTCAAATGTTTGTTAAGCTTACGGGACTTAACTACGGGGTCATCAGTCCCTAAACTTACAAACTACTTATGAACTACCTTATACTAAAGACGGCACAAATATCCATGCCCGAGGGGGGATTCGAACCCCCGACAGTAGTGGCCGTGCAGACCGTGACTGGAGCGCCTCAGTCTCCTCGGCCACCGCGGCCGGCGTGCACATAGTAAATAGCTGACGAGGCCAAGAAGAATATATTGTGGCGCACACCAAGAGTAGCATCTGGTGGTTAGGCCTCAAGTTGCAAAATTACGCAACTGCTCGTCCACAGAATGTGATACTTGGTAAGGTTACGTACTTGTGGATTTGTAATGCAGAAGGACCATTCAGAAAGTACTGCATTTGTCTGAAGTAATGATTCACTTGAACTAAAATTTGTTTTCACCGTAATTTGTCCCACACACTAACCTTGTTAGGGTCCTATCCTAGTGTAATGCGAGTGTCCTATATAATAAGTAAATGATTAACAACAATACTTCTCAGATCAAATTAATAATTCCAAGTACTTTGTTTGGTATTTGGAGCAGTTAAATTAAAAGTAGTGAATAACTTTTGCTTTTGGCTCCAGTGTTAGATCAAAATATTTTAATAATATCAGTGCGACATAATGAAATGATAAAATAATGAAAAAAAGTAAATAACTAAAGAATTTTCAGTATAAATAAGTTTGCTGTAATAAAGTTTTACGAATTGCTTTAAGTTCAGTTGTACAGTACAGTTTGCTATCATTTTTTCTCATATGTATTTAACAAGAAAAATTAATCCTAAAATAGTTAAAAACGTGGAAAATGACCTACAGTATGTGGATAAATATTTGATATCGATTAGTCTGCTGGATACGTGAGCTACGGTCATAGTTTACTGCGTGTTATGATACATCGTAGTTCGCTATACGGCCACAATGGCGCTTCGAATAGTTCCACGTTCGATGTGTTAGAGGGATACAACGTTGCGAGTGTTGTTTCCAAGTAAACAAAATGAATTACTGCCATGGCCTCCTCTCGCAGTGCGAATATTGGGTACATCGTGCCATTGAATATTAAATGGGCATTGAGTCGCACGTTGTAAATTATAGTTGTGGACTCATTTCTATTCCGATGTTTACAGAGCCATCTGTGGCGATACGGGTTTTCCCAGTGACGATTTCTAAGTAAGTTCCCCCTCGCCACTCATGCTCAGGGTTGCATGGGGGGGGGGGAGTTTAGTCTCATTCCAATACAAACAAATTAGTATTGTACTTTTCTTGTCCTGCGGTCGGGGGTTCGAATCCCCCCTCGGGCATGGATATTTGTGCCGTCCTTAGTCTTAGCTAGTTCATAAGTAGTTTATAAGCTTAGGGACTGATGACCCGGTAGTTAAGTCCCATAAGTTCTAAAAACATTTGAACATTTTTCTTGTCCGACATGTAGTTTCCGTTATATTTCAATGTCTCTGACACTCCTATTGTTCTTTTACCAGTGCCAAGTTAGATGTATCTTACTTTATTAATTTATCGTAACAGTTTCCACAAAGAGAACGGTGGAGAATTGGCATTAATTTTATTCAGTAGAGTGCTAGTTTGACGGCATTCCACTTATTGATGATCCTATACCATGTTAACAATAATTTGCTGGGTATTTCTTTTTCTTTTTCTTTTTGCACGTAAATTACTTAACACAGTTTTTTTCAGATCATGTTGTGAAGTATTAATTCCTTGGTAAAGACTGTTTTTATGAATCTTCTGTTTTTTACACAGTTGTGACTCTTGTTCAAGGCTACTTGCAGCCTGCATTCAAATATGGAGCTTACATTGTCTAATGATTTGCTACGTAGATGTAGAACGTCTTGTTGATGCGTTGAAAATCCATAATCATTATGTTAATTATAGTTTGCATTGTGACGACTACAACATCACGTGTACAGTACAGGTAGCTAACGTTTGTAAATATTTTGAGGAATTCACAGACAATAACATGACAATTTGGAACTAATTTGCTTTCCTTTGGTTAATAGTACTTAATGGCTGTAATTTTTAGTCCTAAATTCTTCCTGGTACTGTCAGACAAGATAAACTGATGGAACGTGAAGATAAACTGGCTGATTTAAAGCAGAAACTCTGGTCACGCAAGACATTTTGCGATGCGCCTCGACGGTGCACCTAACTGTCAGATAAAATCATTATATAACGGAACGTCGACCGTGTAACTGAAGCAATAAAGGCGGAAAATCATTGTCTTGCGTTTGGTAATATAGTGCCTGAGGGGTTAAAATATCATATTTGTTGTTCTAACTAACAGCATCATTAAGTAAAAAATAGCTTTGTAATATGAGATTCGTCCTTTATTATTTTTCTACAGCCCACTTTTAGAAATATACTAATCAGCAACTTCTTCACGAGCAGGACATCTTTCCCTAGAAAAGGTTTCTTTTCTCAGTATTGCATCCTTGCAGTGAGCCCCACTCCTCTGCTCGCCTTGCATCGTTTCCATATTTATGAAAAAAAATTGCAAGCTGGTTCAAGTAGTCCCCTTTCAGTACGTGAAATTTAAACTTGGTAGATTTCGCCCACTTACTATACGTACAATGAATTAAAACAAGCACGTGAGGAAAGGGATATTGTTCTCTGGGGCTGTGTATGTATGGTCCCGTTCCTTCTTTTTACTTCAGAAAAACCTGCTCTTTATTTATAACACAAATATTTACGGCTGCTGGCAAATTATTCAAAATGTGTGTTCCTGAGTTGTGTACCCCTTTTTGAAATAAAGCAATTGTTTTTCAGTCCTTGTGTAAATCGATTTTTTTCCTATCATCGTACGTATGAACTGAGCTGTTTGTTGAAGAAAGGCATATATTATTTACGACAAATTTCATTGAGGAATAAATATATTGAGAGGCAGTGGTTAATATACCCAGTTCTTTGAAAAGACTTCTAGACGATGTCAGTGAAATTACTCCACAAATAATATGTAATGCACCCTTTTGGACTTTGGAAACTTTTCTTTGACTTGAAAAGTTACCCCAAAAACATGAATGAAAGTAAGCAACATATGCAAGCATTTTATTTTTATGTTGCCTATGTCTGCTGACACTAGAATTGCAAATACAGATTTGTTAAGACGTTTCTGTTGTCCTGTAGTGTGGTCATCCCAACTGAATTTATTATCAATTTGTAATAGCACGTATTTAGTACTGTCAACCTCTTCCATCTGCTCTTCTTCAAATTCTATGCACATGCTGGATGGAAACCTCTTACATTTAGGAAATACATGTAGTGAGTGTTTTGAAAGTTTAATGTCTATGAGTTGACTTTAACCTCTTATATAACAGTGGTCGATACATTGCCCACCTGCCATAAGTGCAAAACAGTGCACTTTGCTCTTTGCCTTCCTTGTTTTCACCCGTTTCTACTCTAAATAACAAGTTTAGCACTGGAATTTATAATTTTTCATAGTGTTTGGTAATGTTTTATTGTTTGAATATTGTAAAGTGTTCAGTTTTTTAATAGTTAATTATTTAATAAATTATATCTTCTTTGCATTCCAAAAGCCATTTTGAATTATCTATTCCAGATATAAGAAGGTGGTTTTTTAAATGACCACCATTCACAGCAGTCTAAGCCCCACCCAAAATCGATATTGGTCCGTACATCAACAACCTATTTCTGCCTTGCACTTCCAAGTTAATTGAACATAAAATAACTCTGAGTATATCAAATGCCTATATAAGTGAAAGAGGTACAATAAAAATATTACCTCCTAAATTTTCAGAAAAAAAACGTTTTGTCCTATAGATGGTTAGACCATTTATTAATGCTTATGAAAATATAATTAGCAGACCTTTCTAGAAATATGCGCGACATGAGATTTGTTGCAGTACTTGTATCATCTGCAAATGAAACGAACCCTGCTTAGAGCAGTGTAACTGATGTGAGTGTATTACTGTAGATGAGATAAATTGATGGCCCTAAGATGTATCTTAGTAGCACATCACATGTAATTTCTTCCCAATCTGATGATGACTCGAGGCTTAATTCATTAGTTCCTTACACTGATACCCTTTGTTTGTGTTAGCGAGGTACGATTTGAACCATTTTGTAGCACATCCCGTGACACCTTAGAATTCTAATTTACTTAAAAGTATTTTGTGGTACACAATATAAAATGCCTTTGACAAATCACCTGATGTTTGGAATTTATTATCTAATCAATCAAGTACATTCTCACTGTAGGTGTAAATAACCTTCTCTATATTGGAACCCTTCAGAAATCCAATTTGTTATGGCCAATTCCTTATTTGTGATCAGGTGGTTGAGAAGCTGCTTTACTATAAAATTTTGAGAATGCTGGAAAAAGTAAAATTGGTCTGTAGTTTGATAGTATCCCTTTATCCCCTTTCTTGAATAGAAGTTTAATATCGGCATATTTTAGTCAATCAGGAAAGGTACCTGTTATGATACACTGGTTACACAAAAAAACTTAAAATTGTATTAAAGCCACAAGAACACGCCTTAATTACTATAGTTGATATTTGATTGTAAATAACAGAATACACTGCTTTTAAAGGTTGTATTATGAAGTTCTTTCTTGTGGTGAAGTGAATGACATTTTCATGTACCTGACGTTATTTGTAAAGGCTGATTTCAGATATTCAGTGACATTATTTACTGAACCTTACAATCCCATACTATCAGTAACATGTATTAAATACTTGTTAAATATATTTCCCACACTAAGCCCATCATTTACTATCATCTACTCTTAATGTTATCTGCTCTTGTTCCTTTCGGGTTCTACCAGTCTCCTCTTTCACTAGATCCCATATTGTTTTTATTTTGTTGCCTATCATTGTTATCTTCTTCTCAAGTTGCATTTGTTTAGATGTCTCAATTACCTTTCTTAATGTTTTACATTACTACTTATATTTAGCTAAATCATCAACATTGGGGCTATTCTTGGCTGACAGATAGCAAATTTTTTTCATGTGTAACCAATGATTTTTTTCTTCTTCTTCTACCAACCCATTTGGAGGGTATGATGAATCAATTTTCTTTGACAGTATGGTTACCCTGCATCGAGGGTCCACTTTCTGATTACCTCTCTGAAACGTGTTCTGTTTTCTACTGTATCTGTTGTAATTCCTGTTTTCCATGTCCTTTTAAATTCCAATTAACAATGTGGGGTTGGATTTCTAACTGTTGTGTAACTTAAAGATCTGCTTCGTTAGTCTGTTGTTATTCATTTTGTAGATGTGTCCAAAAACTGTGGTCTTGTCATCCTCATTACAGCAGTTAGTTTACAATTCTGAAGTATAACTCTCTGTCTGGTCTTCAACGTTATTCCTCTTTTTTTTTTCGATCTACCCTAATTTCACGAGATCATTTGTTGTTAGTTTAAGTGCGTTTGCCCCACACGGAAATTCTGGTTGGCCACTGTTCGGTGGAGTCTTAATTTTGTGTTTCATGACAGGGACCTTTTTATTTCTGTTATAAATACATTTTATCATATGAAACACCATTTCCATTTTCTGCACTCTATCGACTTGTTTTGTGTAATGTGTTGTTCCCAGTAATAATATTTTGAGGAGCAATACGTATGGTTGTCATGAACTTCGTTTTTTTCTTTTCAAACGATATTAATAGACGTACTTTGGCTGCTTGTTTTTGTAATTCTGTAATTTGTTCCTGGACATTCTCTAGTGAGTCTGCCTTATCATCTGCAAACGCTAAACAGTCACTAGTGGCCCTTTTTGGATTCCTTTCTAGCTAAATCCCTTTAGTATTGATGGTCTACCTCTATTCTCCGACTACCTTCTCAAATACTCAAATCAAAATCAGAGGTGACAAACCATCTCCCTGTTGTAAAACACCTCGCTTTATTTCAAATGATTTTGACAGTCCCCCCCCCCCCCCCCCTAAATTTTACAGGGTGTCCAGAAAAGGGCTCCCTGATTTCAAAATTAAATATCTCGAAAACAAAGATTGATAGAGGAATGCAGTAAACGGTATGTTTATTGTGAAATCTGTAAGAAGTATATACAGCAGTTTGAAATAATAGTTACAGAAGTTGCTAACAGATGGCGCTGTACGCTGAACAGCTCGTATTAGCATACATAAGTGAAATAATCGTATGAAAACACTCTTTGCAAACAATTACATCACAATGTTTTCAAAATATTCACCATTGGCACTACGGAGGTGGCGCAAACGAAGAATTAAATTCGCCATCACATTTCGTAGTGTCTCAACCGAAATGGATTCACATGCCACAGAGATCGTCGATTCAAGCTCGTCCAGCGTGGCAGAATGCTTCGGGTAGACCACGTCTTTCAATGTGTCCCACAAAAAAAATGTCACAGGGAGTCAAATCCGACGAATATGGAGGCCAATCCATGCCTGCACCAGTAAATTTGGAATATTCCAAAGCAATTACTCGAATCCCGAAATATTCCTCAATAAAGCGAAACACTTGTTCGGTCCGATGTGGTCGGGCTCCATCTTGCATAAACCATTCAGTACCTGGTCGATCCTATAATGCTTGCTGTGTGGCGACAAAGTGTCTAAAATTGCAACGTAACGTGCACCAGTGACCGTTTCTCGAATGAAAAAAGGGCCAATAATGCCTCTGCTGCATACTGCAGCCCACACAGTAGCTTTAGGAGAATACAGGGGTTTCGCTTCACACCAATATGGCTTTTCGGAACCCCAAAATCGCCAGTTCTGCTTATTCACGTATCCATTCAGGTGGAAGTGTGCTTCATCTGTAAACCAGATGCAGCCAACATTAAATCCTTCACTATCAATCATTGTGAGCATCTGATTAGCAAAGGCAACCCTTTGGTTCACAGCTCGTATGGGTATAGCCTGGTGCGTTTGAATTTTGAATGGAAACATGTGTAGGCTCTTTCTCAGTATTTTCTCCGTGCTGGAACGCATCAAAACAGTCTCAGACGCAATTCTACGGACGGATGACATTGGATTTTGCTGAATAATTCCAGAAACTGTGGCGATATTTTCAGGCGTAACTGCTGTTTGCTTGCGGCCAACATGCCCCACTAGATCATTAGTTACGCTGCCTGTTCGTTGAAATTTTGCGAAGAGCGTACGAATGGTTTTCGCATCGGGTCCTTTTGTAACATTAAATCGTGCTTGAAAACTTCGCCTAGTATTTATTACGTGTGGTGATTACAGCGCCATCTGTTAGCAGCATTTGTAACTATTATTTCAAACTGCTATATAAACTTCTTACAGCTTTCACTGCATTCCTTTATCGATCTTCGTTTTCGAGATATTTAATTTTTAAATCAGGGAGTTCTTTTCTGGACACCCTTTACTTTGGATGTTGTATTTGTTAAAGTTGCTTCAATTATTTGAAGTTGTTTTACTATCCAGTCCTAATGCCTTTAAGATGTCAAACAGTGCATTTCTGTCAATCGAATCATACGCTTTTTCCTTAATCCAAAAAAACTAATTACCTATTTCAAGTTACTGTTTTTTTTTCATTTCTGTTAAGTTCTTTAGGTTTAATATTTGTTCTGCATATGACCTTCCCTTTCTTAAACCTGCGTGATGCTCTGTCGAGTATGTCTTCTATTCTTTTTAAAAGTGTCTTGGACAAGATCTTGTAGGACAGAGAGTTCCCTACAGTTTTTAGAGTCAATTTTCTTCCCTTCTATATGTATAGGACGTTTTAAGGCATACTATCAAGTAAGATGTGCGTTTTCCAATTTTTTTGAACATTTCGGTTAAATGTAGTATAATGCTGTCATTAGAATAATTCCATATTTCAAAAACTATATATTATCTTTTGCAGATTCTTTATTAATTTTAAGTTCTTTTGTGACTTCTTTTATTTCTTCTGATGCTTGTGGCTTTGAGTGCGATGGTATTGGGTTTGTTGTTTTTGTTATGGTCTTCAGTCCGGAGACTGGTTTGATGCAGCACTCCACCCTACTCTATCCTGAGCAAACCTTTTCATTTCCTCATAAGAACGGCAACCCACACCCACTTGAATCTGCTTACTATACGCGTCTCTTGGTCTCCCTCTGCGATTTTTACCCCACACACTTCCCTCCAATGCTAAATTTACGATTCCCTGATGTCTAAGAATGTGTCCTACCAAGCGATCCCTTCTTTTAGTCAGGGTATGCCAAAAATTCCTTTTCTCACCAATTCCGTTCAGTACCTCTTCATTAGTTATGCGATCTACCTACCTAATCTTCAGCATTCTTCTGTAGCACCATATTTCAAAAGCCTCTATTCTCTTCCTGTCCGTACTGCTTATCGTCCATGTTTCACTCCCGTACAAGGCAACACTCCACACAAATGATTTCAGAAAAGACTTCCTTACACTTAAATTAATATTCGATGTTAGCAAATTTCTCTTTTTCAAAAATGCTTTTCTTCCCATTGCCATTCTGCATTTTATATCCTCTGTACTGCGACCATCGCATGTTATTTTACTACCCAAGTAACAAAACTCATCTACCACCTTCATTGTTTCGTTACCTAATTTAATTCCTTCAGCATCGCCTGATGTTCTAAGACCGCATTCCATTATTTTTGTTTTGCTCTTGTTAATGTTCATTTTATACGCTCTCTTCAACACGCTGTCCATTCCATTCAACTGCTCTTCCAGGTCCTTTGCTGTCTCTGACAGAATTACAATGTCATCAGCAAAACGCAATGTTTTTATTTCTTCCCCCTGAACTTTAATCCCTATTCCAAATTTTTCCTTGCTTTCCTTCACCGCCTGCTCGATGTACAAATTGAATAACATCGGAGAAAGGCTACAACCCTGTCTTACTTCCTTCCCAACTGATGCTTCCCTTTGATGCCCTTCGAGTCTAATAACTGCGGTCTGGCTTTTGTACAAGTTGTAAATAACTCTCATTTCCATGTATTTTATCCCTGCTGACTTCAGAATTTGAAAGAGTGTATTCCAGTCAACATTGTCAAATGCTTTCTTCAAATCTACAAAAGCTAAAAATGTAGGTTTGCCTTTCCTTAATCTATCTTCTAAATAAGACGTAAAGTGAGTATTGCCTCCCGGGTTCCTATGTTCCTCCTGAATCCAAACTGATCTTCCCCGAGGTCAGCTTCTACCAGCTTTTCCATTCTCCTGTAGATAATTCGTGTTAAAATTTTGCAACCATGACTTATCAAACTGATGGTTCTGTAATTTTCACACGTGTCTGCGCCCGATTTCTTTGGAATGGGGATTATTACATTTTTCTTAAAGTCTGAGGGCATTTCGCCTGTCTCATATATCCTACACACCAGTTCAAATAGTCTTGTCATGGCTGGCTCTCCTAGAGACTTTAGTAGCTCTTAGGGTATGTCATCTACTCCTGGAGCCTTGTTCCGACCTAGGTCTTTCAAGGCTCTGTCAAATTCATCTCTCAGTATAGTATCTCCTATTTCATCTTGATCTACTTCCTCTTCCCTTCCTACAACATCGTCTCTAAGTTCATTTCCTTTGTAGAGCTGCTCTATGTACTCTTTCCACCTTTCAGCTTTACCTTCTTTGCTGAGAACCGGCTTCCCATCTGAGTTCTTGATATTCGTAGAGTTGCTTTTCTTGTCCCCAAATGTCTCTTTTATTTTCCTGTAGGCGGTATCTACTTTTCCCCTTCTTATGCATTCTTCTACAGATTTGCATTTGGCTTCTAGCCACTCCTGCTTAGCCATTTTGCACTTCCTGTCAATCTCATTTTTTAGTCGTCTGTACTCCATTTTGCCTGTTTCATTTACTGCATTTTTATATTTTCTCCTTTCATCAATTAAATTTAGTATTTCCTGTGATATCCAAGGATTTTTTGTAGGTCTTGCCTTTCTACCTATTTTGTCCTCTGCTGCCTTCACTATTTCATCTCTCAATGCTACCCATTCCTCGTCTACTGTTTTATTTCCCCATGTTTCTGTCAATTGTTGCCTAAATCTCCCTCTGAAATTCTCCAGAACTTCAGGTTCCTTCAATTTATCCAGGTCCCATCTCCTTATTTTCCTACCTTTTTTGTAGTTTCTTCAGTTTCAGCCTACAGTTCATAACCAACAAGTTATGGTCAGAGTCTATATCTGCCCCTGGGTATGTCTTACACTTTAAAACCTGGTTCCGAAATCTATGTCTTACCATTATAAAATCTATTTGGTATCTCCCGGTGTCTCCTGGTCTCTTCCATGTATACAACCTTCTTTTGTGATTCTTAAACCAGGTGTTTGTTATAACTAAATTATGTTCTGTGCAAAATTCTACCAGGCGGCTTCCTCTTTGATTCCTTTTGCCCAGACCATATTCACCTACTATCTTCCCTTCCCTTCCTTTTCCTACTACCGAATTCCAGTCCCCCATGACAATTAAGTTTTCCTCTCCCTTAATTGTCTGAATAATTTCCTTTAGCTCCTCATATATTTCTTCGATTTCCTCATCATCGGCAGAGCTAGTTGGCATATAAACCTGTACTACTGTTTTCGGTGTTGGCTTAGTATCTATCTTGACAATGATAATGCGATCACTGTGCTGCTCATAGTAGTTTACCCGCATACCTATTTTCTTATTCATTATCAGTCCTACTCCTGTGATACCCCCAACTGATTTTGTATTTATAATCTTGTACTCACCTGACCAGAAATCCTGTTCATCCTGCCACCGAACTTCACTAATTCCTACTATATCTAACTTCAACCTATCCATTTCCCGTTTTAAATTTTCTAATTTTCCTACCCGATTAAGGGATCTAACAGTCCACGCTCCGATCCGTAGAATGCCACTATTGTCTTTCCTGATGACAACATCCTCCTGAGTAGTCCCCGCCCGGAGATCCGAATGGGGGACTATTTTACCTCCGGAATATTTTACCCGAGAGGATGCTATCATCATATTTCCATACAGTAGAGCTGCATGTCCTCGGGAAATGTAACGGCTGTAGTTTCCCCTTGCTTTCAGCCGTTCGCAGTAGCTGTGTGGCAAAGCCACATTAGCTGATGCTACAAGGCCAGCTGAGTCAATCATCCAGACTGTTGCCCCTATAACTACTGAAAAGGCCGCTGCCCCTCTTCAGGAACCACACGTTTGTCTGGACTCTCCACAGATACCCTTCCGCTGTGGTTGCACCTACGGCACGGCTATCTGCATCGTTGAGGCACGCAAGCCACCCCACCTCGCCAATGTCTGTGGTTCATGGGAGTGGGTATTGGGTTTATGTTATCGAAATTAAATTTCTCGCTTGGTGGATCACAGCTATGTAGTTCTTCACAGTATCCGCAAGTACTCTGGTTTTATTATATACTTCTGTTTGAGTTACTTTTAGAGGAAACAGTTTTAAACATTTTACTGACATTATGAATGAACATATTATATTTTTCATTCATGTCATCTTTGAGCATACATATTCGATATATGTTGAAATTTTACCTGCGTAAATCACAGCCAATATTCAGTGAATTTTACCATGGAAAACATCCACGATCGCTTATAATTTTTATTTAGATAACGGCTTTCGGCCGATTAAACTGCCATTTTGGGATCTTTCTTTACATTCACCATATGGAAAACAAGAACTTTACTATCATACATTTTCATCAACATTATTATTATCTTTCCGTAGGACAAATAAAATATCAAAAGCCTCATGCTATAATATGATGTGGTCACACTAAGTTGAAATAAACTGTTTTAATGTAGTGTGACCACATCGGATGAAAGCATGAGCCTTTTCATATTTTATTTATGTTATGACACACCGACAACAATGTTGGTAACTAAGTATGATTTAATTTTTTTATTTTTATTTTAATTTTTTAATTATTTTTTTAATTTGTTTTTTAAATATGGTGAATGAAATGAAAGACCCGAAGATGGCAATTTAGTTTGCGGGAAACGGTTATCTAAATCAGTTTATAAGCGATCTTGGCTCTTTTCCATATTAAAATTTATTGAATACTGCTCGTGATTTTCTCAGATAAAATTTCAATATTCATCGAAACGTCAGTCAGTCTATTACTTATGCAGTGCTATAGCTGACTTCCAAGATCTCTGTGTACCCTTCCAAGCTTTCGCGCTTACTTCCAAGACCTCTGTGTACCCTTCCATGCTTGTATGAAACTGTAATAAAGGAAGCACTAAGGCCGTTGTGTTCTGCTAGTATGCTTACATACGGATTTAATGACATCTGACAACTGCAAAGTTGTTGTACACACAAACATCACACGTCTATTTCATTACTTGAATATTTTGTTATTGGGATTTCAATCTTTTTATTTTTGTTTTATTTATTTATTTATTTCTAAAATAGGAGGTTCGGACAGCTAAATAGTTTGAGGATCGTGTCTTACTGTATTTGCAGCTTTGGCCGCCTCGACAGCACGTAAAGAGGTAATGATAAGGCCTGTTACAAATTGAGTAATAATCCGGAAAGTGTTTCTACTGCAATGAAGCCAGACAAAGTCATTTACACAGTCGTCCCTGGCCAGGCGACGCCGTTTGGAAAAACGCGTTCGCCTTCTCCTGTTTTGTTTCCGAATAAGACGGCGTCTGTATGAAACGGCTTCCAAAACATCTCAGAGCAGGGTTTGCTGGCTCTTGCTGGGCGCCAGGGGACTACCCAGGAAGGCAGAAGTTTTACTAGCGTTGCATTCACACAGTGATGAAATCGAGCCAGCAGGAAATACACCCAACAGCATTGCTAGCCGTGTTGCGACATAAGAAAGATCGCTGCGTTTTTGCCTGCTAAAGGCGGGAAGACTGTAGATTGGGAGACATGTGGAGTAACTGAATAGGGGAAATAAATCACCAAAAAAAGAAGCGATTGATTGGCGGCAAATTTGGGATTATCCATGGTTTAGGGAGGCCCAAATCGCGGGGACTTCGGTGTCACGTCAATCGTCTGATGATTTACTAAGAAACGTACAGCAAGACAGTGCTGCAGAGGAGCGAATTTTTATGGAAGCGACTTGACTCTAGATAGCCTTCGAGTGGTTATCGGCCAGCGGAATGAATGTCTTCATTCTGCAGGTCATTTAACAGTTTTTTTAAGCTGGACAGGTTGTTCGTAAATTTCCGATATAAACAACGAAGACTTGGGCGTGAATACCATAACATTGTGGTAAGGAACCCATGTTCGGAAATATGCAGTTATTTATTTTTGAAACTGGGAAACATATCTTTTTTATTGCAAGTTTATTTGTTTTCAATATTTTACAAGAAGGTAGTGTGTACAAAACAACAGCAAAATCGGCCGCTCCAGCCGGAGGTTGGAGTTTTCTACAGTGTAAGTTGGTTTAAGTACTTTGTAACTCTAGGGACTGATAGGTATAGCAGTTTGGTCAAATACTTTTACTAAAATTTTATTCGAACAGTACAGTGTCTAGTAAACATGAACTCTAAATCGCTTATCTTAAGAACTATGAGTACGTATATATCCCTGATCCTGTGAACATGTTTTCTCTATTCATGTAGTGCTCATATCTCCTAAAATGCGAATTTTAGACTTTTTCTTACTTTGCTCTACACTACCTCCTCCAAAAATATTTAAGATAAAGAGCTTGCAGTACAAAAGATTTGTTTCACAAAGGTAAAATGCTAATAGCGTCACTGTATGACATTTGCCGACGTAGTTCCTTATCAATATTATAAACTTACTCACATCTAGTATACTCTGTAACGGGTATTTACGAACACCCTGCGTAGGTTTACAATACTGTACTATAGAAAATAGATAGGAATCGGCAAGTTCAAGTAACCGATACCTAGCATATTCGTCGTTAACAACACTTTGAAAAGTCATAAAATTGATTCACTGTGTATCTCTTGGTAAAGTACTGTTATTAATTCGCTCGAGGTTATTTTGGTGATTTACTGCCTGCATTAGTGAATAAATTATGAACTTACTGCCTTATTTTCTACAGTAATTAATGACAGTTTCTTACGTAACAGGAATTAAGAGTAAGATAGTGATGACCCTCTCAGGATGTCGTGTCAGGGCCTAATAAATCAGACAGAAATGATTAAAATCCGTTGTGCACACACTAATCAGTCATCACACGCCCCTGAAGAGTAATCTGACTCGCCAGCCACACAGTACATTCACGAGCACTTGTCAGGTCAGTATCGTCACAGAAAAAGTTTCAGTGACCATATTTTCAGTGTTCATGGACCAAAAATACACCATCAGACATAACGTTTTAATTTATTTATTCTTTACCACAATCTCTACTAAACAATGGGTACAGTATATCGACATACACTTGGTTCCTTTGCTGTTCTTAATATATATTAATGACTTGCCATTATACATTCACGAAGATGCTAAGCTAGTTCTTTTTGCTGACAAGTATAGCTATCACGCCTGACAAACAGGAATTGACTGATGAAACTGAAAATGATGTCTTAAAATTACTAAGTGGTTCTCTACAAATGGACTCTTATTAAACTTGATAAAACCCAGTATGTACAGTTTCATACAGTAAATGGCATGACACCGTTAATAAATTTAGACTTTGTACATAAAGCTGTAGCTAAGGCAGAATACTCAAAAATTTTAAGTGTTTGCATTGAGATCTGCATTAAAGATCTGCTGAAACGTTTAAGCTCAGCTACTTCTTCAGGGTCTTCAAAATTTGGTGATATACATCTCAGTAAATTAGCTTAGTATGCCTATTTCCATTCACTGCTTTCATATGGGACCATATTCTGGGGAAATTCAACATTGAGTAAAACGTATTCATTCCACAAAAGCATATAATCAGAATACTTGCAGGAGCCCACCCAAGATCATTTTGCAGGTATTTATTTAAGGATCTACGGATCTTCACTGTAGCTTCACAATACATATATTCACTCATGAAACTTTTGATTAACAATCTGACCCAATTCAAATGTAATAGCAGTGTGCATAGCTACAAGACTAGGAGAAAGGGTGATATTCACTACTCAGGGTCAAATCTAACTTTGGCACTGAAAGGGGCGAATTATGCTTATAATGTTCCAGCCTGGCTATTAATTTTTGAGATTAACAAATTTACAGAAGAAAGTGGTTTGAAGTTAGAAGCTATGAAAGATCCCAATCGGTAAATTACGGGGTAAATTATTACATGCATTTAAATGAAATGGTAAGCTAGTTAACAGTGGAGTGTTGTGCAGGCAGAACATTACAAAAGAATCGACGAGCAGTTACCTTTAACAATAGATCCATCGGTGGTTGAAATTTGGCTGTAAATGAAATTTTAATAATATGATAACCACTCGCCGAACAGTGGATGGCAGTTCGTCAGTATTAAACTACGACTCGTGTAGCAAACAGTAAAGTAAGATAAGTGACATGATATAAATCGGATAGGAATATCACGTAAGTCAAACACATCGGACTTCTAAAAATTTACAAGAAAATCGACTGCAGGTTCTATTGCCAGTAAGTGATAATATTATGGAATAAATTTTGAAACAAAACTGGCAGGCTACACGAAATATCACCAT
This sequence comes from Locusta migratoria, assembly GCA_026315105.1. Taxonomy (NCBI): domain Eukaryota; kingdom Metazoa; phylum Arthropoda; class Insecta; order Orthoptera; family Acrididae; genus Locusta; species Locusta migratoria. Next base: position 564,694,945 of record CM048745.1, read on the forward strand.
TCAATATTAACTAAAAACTATGCCATCCATTGTTGCGGTGATTCAACAAGGCTGAAAAAGACATTATGGGCGGAGGGAGGATAGGGCAAAATTATTAATAAAAATTCATAAATGCGAATTTAAGTGAGAGGTGGGGGGTTTATTTATAAATTTAAGATACGCGCACATCACATATATTTACCTGAATGTACATAATAGCGGCCACAAAAAAAATAATAAAGTACAGCTCCAGTCTGCAAGATGCTATCGCTACGAAGTACAAAGCAAGAGTGTCTTCTTTCTTTCAAAAAAATTGAAAGTGTTGCTCCTAAATTTTCTTTCTCTGACTTTCATAGATAACTATTTTAACATGCCGAAATAATATAAAAATACAAAACTTTCTCTGATAATATCGGGGAATGGAAAACGTGTCATTATATGCTGCCACAAAAGTCTTCAATCACTTACCAAGTAGCATCAATAATCTGACAGATAGCCAGCTGGTATTTAAAAAGAAATTAAAGGAATTTCTGAAGGGCAACTCCTTCTACACTTTAGATGAATTTTTAGATAAAACTTTAAAAATTAAAAAAAAAATTAATATTATAAAAAAATGAAAATTAAAAAATCCTTAAATTATTGTCATGTATAGACACCATTTACTAAACGGGCACATTCCACATCATTACGAAATGTCGTGTAGATGATCTATGGAGCAAGTATTAATCAAATCTAATCTAAACTGAGCCCAGCATAGAAATTGGCAACAGCTTCCGGAAGGGTTAGACCAGTCTCGTTGAACGATTCTTTTCAGTCTGACTGTTTACACAGTTTTGTGTTTGCTTAAGCATGGCCATATCATTTTCTCTGGCTCTTCAGTGTATATCTCCGAATGTAACTGCAAAGTTGTATCACCGACTGTAAAAGTTGTCACAAGTTCTAAAGTAATGAGAACTGCCGCGCAGCGCTGTTCAGTACGGCGCGGTATTTGAAACGTAATGATCGCTGGTTCTGACAATCGTTAATATTTCTTCTCTTAGCTTCATGTTTGAAATATATTCTGGGACCAGCAGTGACATTCATAATATTAATTGTCGACCATTTTTTTTCTTTTTTTTTCAGAATAGTGTTCAGAGGGCTTGGTGAGGCAAGAACCCAAGACTACAGCTTAAATTATACTTATAATTCATGACTCGTCAAAAATATTTGCTCTTTATTTTGCGATTACCTACGGTGTGGTTAGGAGGCAAGCTATTGGTACAGCTAAGAGTGCTGCGAGTGAAAAGCAATTTTTTTCTATTCTTCTTCAGTGTCACAGATAGTGAACTGTTCCAGACGAGTAATGGAGGATAGGATTTGCACATTCGCAAAGTGAGGTTCTGGTACTATTTATTCACCATTCACTCAGTTGTATGACTGTACTCCATAGCCAGGATCGTTTAAAGATGAATGCATAAGTATTTAACAAAATTTTACAGACATACTAATATCTTCTTATGTCATATAAGTGGACAAGGTACTTCATGAAAAGAAAATTTATCGTTTCCTACTTCAATAAACAATAATTTTAACAAAAGAAGACCGACTTGAAAAATAAAGACTATTTCAAAACAAACTCACTTGCAAAGATGTCAGGCTTGTTAAGCTGTTTCATACATTGAAGTATGCCTGCGTTTGATATAACTGTAACATCCGTCTCTTTGATCATATTTCATCACCTTATAAGCAACTACACTGGCTCCGAGCTGACAAGTGCAGAGATTTTCATACACTCTCTTTCCTCTTTTCTCTGATCAACGTTCACTGTTCCTCATACCTTTCCTCGACCTCAACACTCTTATCTGATCAACATCAACCCTTTCTGTCCCTACCCATCACTCAGCCACTTTCTCAAAATCCTTTTCAGTAGCAGCAACCAGACTCTGGAACAATCTACCACACTATTGACAGAACTGAATAACACTGCCAGCTTCAAACGGCAATTAATGCATTATATACTAAAGTAAGCAATAATTACTCCAGTCTTTATTCCCCTACGCTCCTGTTAACAATAGCACATCCATTCCTCCTCCCAGATATTCTCCGATTGGCACTGCTCTCGCCAGGTTCCTTCTGTCAGAATTCCCCATGCCTTAACCAGTCTCTACATATTCAAAAGTACATCTTGTATCTGCTAATATCAATGTTGTTATTTCCATTATAACAACAACAACAACAGCAGCAGCAACAGCAGCAGCAGCAGCAGCAGAAGGTGTATCAAACCGAGGTGGCGCAGTGGTAACACTGGACTCGTATTCGTAAGGATGGTAGGTACAAATCCACCTCCGGCCATCCAGATTTAGGTTTTCCGTGATTTGCCTAAATCACTCTAGGCAAATGCCGGGATGGTTCCTTTCAAAGAGCACGGCCGATTTCCTTCCCTCAGCGTACCCCAAATATCCGAGCGTACGCCCCGTCTCTAATGACCACGTAGTCGACGTGACGTTAAATTCTAAGATCCCTTTCCTTCATCTAGAAGGTGTCTCAATGGTACTGCGAGTATTAATCGATTTAGAGTTAAGTCAATACTATTTATTTGCATCCTATTACATGTATCAATCTGTCTAAATTATGTTATTAATTGTTTATCTGTTAAAATTATGATTATAGGTAACTCACATGTAAAGAAGTACTGCATGTGTACTGGTCCGATGTAAGAGAGGGCCTGATGGACCTAATCTGACCAAGCTAAATAAATAAAAAGTTCGATTTCTTAAGGAATCAAGCGTTTACTGGTATGGAATGTTGCTATTCAAGAATTTCTGCTAGTTCGTGTTAGAAAACTATGAGTCAGGAGCGGCAGTCGCTTCGGTTAACGAGCCTTCCGCTGCGCGACGTAGCAGTCGCCAAATTGCAGGAATCTGTTCTGTGAAAGGGGGTGGGGACGGGTTGCGGCTGTGCCTTGTGCCGTGACCTTGAAGAGCAAGCAGTGCCGAGTTTTGCGTGGAAGGATTGCACCAAGTCACGGAAAGGCTAAAGCTGGGACGCAGCCACTGTCTTAACACTGCCACGCAGCACTCTGAAACAATTAGCCAGTGACTTTTAGTTTCTGTGTGAGTTACGTTAAAAGCGGAAAAACTTTTTTAAAACGACAAAAAAGTAAGACTCTCACACAGTCCTGTGAAAGATCTGTATTGTTATTTTGCTTACTTCATTTGTTAGTCATATAATTATACCAATATCTGCAGTAAAGTTTTTTATTATAATTTTGTTATGGATGCATTTCGGCACAAATAGCCATCGTCAGACAATGACTATGTGACATCCTTGGACAATGTCTTGCCGTTTATTTAACAATAACATGAACTTTTGTGTCACTCTTATGTCATACTATACAAATATCGTTAAATATTTTTTTTTTTTAATATTTTTTGTTTTGATGTTCTGACAGTTGGCCAAAAATGTTCACAAAAAAAACCTCTTTGGCCAATTGTCAGAACAAAAAGATAAAAAATATTTAAAAAATTATTTAACGATATTTGTATAGTATTACATAAGTGTCACACAAACTTTCACTTTATTGTTAAATAAACAGCAAGGCATTGTCCAAGTATGTCACATGGTCATTGTCTGACTATGGCTATTTGTGCCGAAGTGGATCCATAACAACATTATAATAAAAAGTTTAAAGCAGCATATTTATATGTCTCTTAGAGATATATTCTGTGCTGCGGGCCCATTAGATAGAAATTCATTTGTTAGTATTTTAATGTTTGATATCGTTCTTTTCGCATCAACGTTTTGTTATACAACGCCAAAATCTTCGCAATTTGTTTACGTATTCCAGCTTTTCCAACATTTGAACTTACTAATACCGAGTGACGGAACGACCGGATTTGACAACATTTACGTTTGGGAGAAGCAAAATTCGGACCACTTACTTTACCTTACATTGTAAACTTACGAGTTATAATCGGACTTCATTTATAGTAGTAATAATAGTAGCGAGTAGTAATATCAGTATTCGCACAGTCGCATACCAGCCACGACACTCCCTGGTGTAAAATATGTTACCGTCTGACAGCTGGGACTACACTAGCGCTGCAAGCGATGAGCAAGGGAGCCGTCTGTTAATGACATATACATCGCACGAATAACACTTCACTTTCCGATCCTTTCTTACGTAATTTGAGGCCTGACTGTTTTATTTTAGACTCGACGGCTGTAGTCTAATATCAGAAGAAAGGGTTTATGATAAGGAAACATCAGTGAAGGTAAAACAGATGGAATGAAATGTCGAAAGCTACAATCTACTCATGCATAAATACGTGCCGATTCGAATATTTCTGCAGCTTTTTCCATTAAAACAAATATAAAATACATCAACACACACACAGTTTAAAGCATAATAAGCGTGGTCTATAAGTATGCGGATATGTCTTGTAACGTCATTTGCGTTTAATTCTGTGTTTTTCAGGGCTCCTGTTAGCAAAACTAATAGCTTCGTCTTTATTATTGTTGCGTGTCGCACGAGGTAATTAAAACTAACATTATAAATATGTTGAAAAAATATTATAGTTGAAAGTTTACCAATGTCCTCGTTAGGTTAACGTGCATAGCAAACACGAATTATTTACATTCATTTCCGAGAAAACGCCGTATGATACCTTTCGGGTATTTATCTATGTGCCTCTTCAAAATGTTCTACACAGTTTTACGAATTTCCAATTTTTCCCTAAAATGTGTTTTAGAGTTTTCCAGTACATTCTTAAGTATCTTAGAGTATAGCTTAGAATGTGAGTTTTTGCTGTGCCTTTGGACATCTAAACTGACGCGTTTAGTTCTCTATATGCTCTTTATGAGTCTTTTATACTCTTTATTATATTAATGTTCTTTCCAGGTGAATCGTAACGAAAGTATTTCAACATTATCATAATATTACATACACCTCAGGGACTTTAAAAATATCAAAAATGACAAGTTTGGTGCCATTTTCTTGCTATTGCTCCATTTCATTGCGCTACAAGCGTTCCCGGTTCCAAAATCCTTCACGGGACGAATATTTTTTTGCGAACAGGACTTACAATGAAAGAGATACCGCCATCTCACTAGTGTCCCCTGCTGGCCACTTGACGCGCTGCTATCGCTATGGGTAAAAAAATTCACCCGAGTGTCGTGACTGGTATGTTAGACTGTGGCATTCGTGTGTTATTGACGTAAAACAGACTGATACTAACATTGAGACCGATAAAAATAAGTAATGAAGAACAAGATACTTTACTTGCTAATGGCAACTCACCATAAAGACGATCTCTTTGCCGCAGACAGGCACGTAGAAACTACAAATTCACACAACAAAATTTATGGCCACGTCCTTCATCAGAAAACATAGACACTTTCACGCAATCGCTCTGTCACAGCTCGACAGCTCGTGCACACGTAACCGTCATCTCCGGTCGTTGTGGCACAGTGGAAACTTACGTGTGAGAGAGGGTGGGTGGAGGGGAATGGAGGGGAGGGGGTATAGAGAACAAAGGCGGGAACAGAATGTTACGGCCGCGGTGGGGTGGCCGAGCGCTCCAAGGTGCCTTGCTGCGGAGCGCGCTCTTGCTCGCCGTCAGACGAGTAAGTTAAAGTAGTGTAGGGACTAATGAGCATAGTAGTTTGGTACAATAGGTTTAGAAATATTTGAACATTTGAACGTTTAGAATGTTACATGTTGCTGGCAGAGCATAAAGGTAGCTATAGACGGGAATGTGCCATGTGCTACACTCCACACCTACCAGTCCCCCCCCCCCCCCCTCAGCCAACAATCTCTCTCCTTTCAAACTATGTGCCTTCCATTTTATTTATTTATTTTCATTTTTTATTTATTTCATTATTATTTTGCAATGTAAATGACATAGTAATTATGTCAAAGACCGCAAAAGATCTGGAAGAGCAGTTGAATGGAATGGACAATGTCTTGAAAGGAAGATCTAAGATGGACATCAAGAAGAGTAAAACGAAGATAATGGAATGCAGTGTCAGAAAATCTGGAGATGCTGAAGGAGTTAGATTAGATAGACAATAAAAGTAGTAGATGAAATTTGTTATTTGGCTAGTAAGATTACTTCTGATGGCCGAAGTAAAGAAGATATAAAATGCAGAATGGCTATGGGAAGAAAAGCGTTTCTAAAGAAGCAAAACTTGTTAACATCCAATATTAATTTATATGTTAGGAAGTCCTTTCTGAAAGCATTTGTCTGGAGTGTAGCATTGTATGGGAGTGAAATGTGGACGATAAGGAGATCAGATAAAAATATGATAGAAGCTTTTGAAATGTGGTGCTACAGACGAATGGGTAGATCACGTAACTAATGAGGAGGTGCTTAACCGAATCGGGGAGAAAAGGAGTTTCTGGCATATCCTGACTAAGAGAAGGGAAAGACAGGTTTGACACATTCTGAGACATCAAGGAATTGTCAACTTAACATTAGAAGGAAGCGTTTGGGTTAAAAATCGTAGAGGGAGACCGAGGGACGAATATAGTAATCAGATTCAAAAGGATGTAGGTTGCCGAACGTATTCTCAGATGAAGAGACTTGCACAGGACCGGGCAGCGTGGAGAGCTGCATCAAACCAGTCTACGGACTGAAGACCACAACAACATTTTGCAATTATAAAACGATGACAGCAAGCTCTACATGCAGATACGGAGAGGACTAAAACAAATCAAAACACTGTATTACAGCTAAGTTCGTAAACATTATACTCTTCGTAAACATACTCCTACAGATGTTGATGGCTGTCTTGGATCTTGTTTGTTACAACGTGCGACTGAACAATTCAGTATATAATTAACATTTTACAATGTAACAACCGCCTTTAAATATTTTTTTCTATTATCAGTTGTAAGTAAGTTTCCATTAACAATATAGTTTGTGGCAAAAGTCATTCTTCCGTGAATTTTAATGATTTGTATTAACCAGTTACACCAGCCCGTCTTCTCACATTCCTAGGATAGCGGTCTGGTATTAGTTATTCAGTATTTGTTGTCGTTTACAAAATATGTCCAATGGTAATGTTAGGTGACTCACCCTGTATATGCCCCCAACAGGCGTTTGACAATTATACTGTGCGTGTGTACAAATATGCCAGATCCCTTGCGAAAATATAATCATAGCTACGAGAGAGAGGAAGCAATATGCAGGGAACACTACCATCGTAGTATGCGGTATGTTGAGAATTTGGGCAGGACGACAAGCATGCCGGGATAGCTCAGTTGGTTAAGGCGAGCACTGGCCCGAAGCGGATAATCCAGGTTCGAATCTTGGTTCAGCATAAATTTTCAATTCGCTATTTAATTTATTTCAATGCTCTTCAACGCTCCAAATTTTTCAATATTTCGAATTTTGAAATTTTTAAAACATAGACAAAATTGTGGTTTTAATTCAGTATGGTGATGGTCTGCCAAGAACCGACGAAAGAGGAAAAGTCTTCATTCGCCTTTGCTTACGTTTAAGTTACAGCGTGTGAATTGCCGTGCTGCCTGAGACACCATGTCACAAATAGTGCGCCCGCTCCCGTCGGACGTTCGAGTTCTCCTTCGGGCATGGATGTGTGTGTGTTGCCTTTCGCATAAGTTTAAGTATTTTGTAAGCCTAGAGACCGAAGACCACAGCAGTTTATGTTTAGGAACATTTGAACATTTCTTAGGTTACATACTATCACCTATAACTCTGTACTCATTAAAAATTGGACACATATGGCATTTTAATCCAGTTCGTCTATACTAGCATCTCATAAAATATTTACTATTCCGTCTGAACCTTCCTGTATAATGTTGGTTCTTCTAAGTCGCATTTGTTACCATTATTTGACGAATATTCCCAATTTTCTTTCATTCATCAAGTTACCATTTTCTTATATAAATTAGGTTCTCCACTATTCATCTTTGCTGCATTTATTTTCGACCGAAGTAGGCAGTTTCACTCTATAGATGAAAATCTTTTCTCCCTGTCTCCACATGTGACTTTAGCGAATAGTATCACTGACCTCTTCGTCAGGCCACTGCTGAAGTTTCCGTTACTTGTTCATCATGAAAATCAAAATTCGATATGAGCTACAATCGTTCTTTAAGACATAGCCCTTCTCCAACCCCCTCTCAGTAGAACTAATGACGTCGAACTAATGACCGGAGCTATCTAAACGGAATGTGTAGCCTCTCCAAACCGAGTTGGCACAACACGGCATCACACATCTTTCCGTCGGCAACAAATTGCTCTTTGGCTTAACACGGAAATAAATCCAACAAATGGGAACGCGCTGTTGAGATTCGAATCAGTCGTCGTAATGGAGACGAACAGCCGCGGGTGGCCAGTAGGAGAAATTGCGGATTCTTTGCTGTAGGGGAGCGGTATTGTCTTCTGCCTCAAACTGGAAGGGAGATTATCCCTGATAAATAAAATTACTTTTATAAATTGTTTCAACAGGAGCACAGTCTCATTAAATATCTATAAAATAATCGGTTTCATTAGCTATCATCCGTGTTCAGTACGTGTGAGAACACTACAGATTGGTGTTCAAAATTCTCTTCATCACCTTCTACATTTTTCTGTATAGGCTACGTTGAAGATGGAATATCACACACCGGACTGACAAATGATGCTCGATGACACCATTTTGCCACTGATGACGTTAATGATCATCACCGCATTTCTGAAAATTATTTCCTACCGAATGATAATAATAAAACACTCCCAAAATTTTATGCATTTCATCAAAAGGTTGAAAAATAGTTGTCTAATAAGAGTTTTGAATGAAAACAACATCAGTTATAAATGAGCTGAGCTTTCATTTTGTTTGTTATGGACATCACATACTGACAAAGGACACCTTTGACCTCGAACGCCGGAACTGCACGAAACTATGTTTGGAATAGCAGGCAATCATACACAGGAAAGTGGTGTGCGTCATTTCCAAGAAAACGTTGCATTCTTCCTCAAGTAACATTTTAATAGCGAAAAACAAAGTAACAAGATAGCAGTACCACAGGAAAAAATTATATGTATTTTAATGGCGTCCCTGTATCATTACACAATCTATCAGCTGCGCCAGAAACTCTCTGCTTGCAGTACTTATAATTGCTCAAAACACACATACACAGCAGTGCCACACACCTGAAAGTGCTTATATCAGTTCTCAAGGGCAGATGCGGAATTTAAAACAAAGTGGGAGAGAACAACATGCACACCTCACTAAAGCCAGATTATCACTTTCGCATTCAAGTCGTCCAATATCATTTCCAAATTATGATGTTGGTATATCAGATTATACCTGGCTTTCGCCAAGCATATCGCAACATAGATTTATACGGAGGACACACTGGACTCGCATTCGGAAGGATGGTGGTTCAAATCCACCTGGCGCCATGCAGATTTAGGTTTTCCGTAATTTCCCTAAATTATTACAGGCACATGCTGGGATGGTTCATTTGAAAGGGCACGGCCGATTTCCTTCCCCATCCTTACCAAATGTTCAAATATCTGTAAATCTATCGGAGCAAACTGATGTCCGTAGCTTACAAACTACTTAAACCTAGGTAAACTAACCTACGGACAAACACACACACCCATGCCCCAGGAAGGACTCGAACCTCCACGGCGAGCAACCGCGTGCTCCGCAGCGAGGTGCTTTAGACCGCTCGGCTACTCCACCGCGGCCCCATCCTTACCCAAATACTCCGAGCGTAAGCTCCGTCTCTAATGACCACGCTGTCGACGGGACGTTAAACTCCAAGCTTTGTTCCTTCCTTCCATTTATACGGAGGTGCAGCAAACTTTGCAAATCTCTTGCGAACACTCTAACGGGTCAAATCAGCACGTCCTATAGAAGAAAGCCTGCGCACGACATCACAACATCAGAGTCCTCTGAAAGATTGTAAACATTAGCAGTACACGCTGTTTACAGTGCATTCTTTCGTTCAGGAGTGTATTTATTACCTAACTTGGTGTCGTGTACGGTGTGATCGCTAGGCTGAACGATATGTGTTTATGGGAACAACTTGTGATCTCTTTTTTACTGACTTAATGCCGTTTCGCTGTTCTGTGCCGAAATGTAGAGGAAATTACGACTGTGGCCCAAAAGTTTCCGTCTTTAAACATCCGGAGAAGAAGAAATAGATATCAAGTATTCCCAGGATAACTTGGCTCCTTCTTCAAGTTAATGAGTAAGTTTTCGTTTTTATTTAACCTTATAGAAGAATCATGACTGTTTACCGTTGGATATTGCGAATCATTTTATTTACGGACGTTTAAAGGCGGTAAATTTTGGGCCACAGTCGTAATTTCCTCTACATTTCGGCACAGAACAGCCAAACGGCATTTTGTCAGTAACAAATAGATCACGCGTTGTTCTCAAATACACAAGTCGTCCAGCGTAGCGATCACACCGTACATGACTCCAATTTACGTAATAAATACACTCCTGAACGAAAGAATGCACTATAAACAGCGTGTACTGCTAATGTTTACAATCTTTCAGAGGACTCTAAGCCTCTCACCGCCGCCATGTTGTGACGTTGTGCGCAGGCTGGGGGTGCTGGTCAAATACGTAGTGTACCTGTACCACTTATGCAACTGGAGCACTGGTAAGTGCAGCTACAACTATGCCACCATCTGGTGGCGCCAGCAGGCTCGCCATTTTCCATGCAAATGACGCACACAACTGTTTAGGATTGCGTGATACTCGAAGCATGCGTTGTTCGAGATCAAACATACGTCCAAATGTTCAAATGTTTGTAAATCTAAAGGACATACCTGCTGCGATTATCAGTCCCTAGGCTTACAAACTAACTTAATTCAAAGAACAACACACACTCGCATGCCCATGGGAGGACTCGAACCTCCGACGGCTAGCAACCGCGCGCTCCGCAGCAAGGCGCCTTGAGTTCTCGACAACTCCACCGCGGTTAAATGGCGTCCTTTGTGAGTGGATTTTAAAACAGCCACTAACATGCATCATGCATCCATAAAACTTCTTAATGATATCGAAAAAAGTCTTCTGTTTCGTATACGACGTGTTTCCCTCAAAGTCTTAGGTCGGCGAGGGTACATGGCATAGGATCGTTAGCTATCACAACGTCTGACACCAATTTTGTACCATTAGGCCTCCTTCGAACAAAAATGACTAAAAGTGCTTCTGAGCGTGCTGAGAAATAGCAATAACGTTTGATGTTAGGGTCCCAGTGGTAAGACGATTATTATAGACATAACACTATCCCAGACGGAGAAGTACGGTGGAAGGAATCATAAATTGCTCATGCACATATAATAGAGATTTTATTGTTTCCTGGAGGAACACTCAACGAATTAATATGTAGGTAGATCTAGTTACTCTACTGCCCTTCAGCCTATAAAGTGCTGTGCAGTTTCTCTGATTTTCGGGTTTTGTTAACAATGTGTAAACTTGTCTGTAACAGGAACCTAAGCACCCACAGCGTTGTGTGTGTGTATGAGGGTGTACTGCATTTGTCATGGTATAACAAAACCCACATCAAAGATCAAAAGTCAGTTACTTTCAAATGATAGTCAAAGGTGTACATTTTAAGTCACAATAAAGCACAGAGAATTTTTTCTTTTGTGTTAACACAATTACAGCTAAATCCAGTTTCCATCACAATATATCCACTGGGTATATTATGACGTGGGGAGGTAAGTAGAATCTTCAGTGAAGTAATCAGATGTACAAAAAATGAAAATTATTAATCAACTTATACAGGTAATTAATGACCTAGTTAAACTCTTCTATAGTAACAGGGCATGTACTTAAAAGTGAACTGTATTTAGAATATGCAAAGTTGAGAGACAGTTACGGTCTTTTATCAGTATGTTTTCGAGTTTAAAAAATACAAACGATGGTCATTTATCTATATTTACAATCAAACTCAATATTTAAACCCATACTCCACCTCATAATTTCATTGTATTGATTGTTCGTCTGTCTTGTGTAATAACTATTATGCACAACTATTAGAAGAGGATCGTAAGTGACTTCCAAATGGAAGGCAAGTGGAATGAACCAAGAAGGTTGAAAAACACTGCCGAAGACCACGCGGCTACTCCCGCGACGCAGTAACACTTGATGACAATAGTGACATTTAGCATGCATGCTGCTGATCCTATCTGTACCGCGCTGCATAGTATCTAGCTGTCAAAGATGGTGCTCGCCATTGACGTTGTTGCAACAAAGTTTTTTTTTCTCAAATAAATAAAATACGATAACTCAGCTGGAATAATGTTAAATTAGAAAGTAATATGCCGTAAGATTATCTATCGATTGACTTTTGTACGTATCGATTGCTTTGTTACGTTTAGAGATATATCGAAGAAAGCATTAAACCCTATAAAAATTATATTCCTTATAGCTCGTCAACATTCACGCTTCAAACATTATAATTTAGCCGTAAGTAAGTCAATAAAGAGCTTGTTTGAAAAAATTAAAAATATTCAGTATTTATCTAGATATATGGATTTTTTTGAAAAAAGGCCTTCTCGAAAATTGGCTAGAGTTGCTCAGGGGCTCGACTTAGAGTAATGGTGTCCGGTCTGTTTTCTTCGTGAAGAGTTGTAATATCATGCATTTATGTATATATATATATTCAGTCGTTTCCCATTTCCAACGTCCGCTCGCCCGCTCTACCTCACCACTCTATGCGCATGTACGCTTCACTTTACCAAAATGTTCAAATGTTTGTATAGCTTATGGGACTTAACTGCGGGGTCACCAGTCCCTAAACTTACAAACTACTTATGAACTAGCTTACACTAAGGACGGCACGAATATCCATGCCCGAGGGGGGAGTCGAACCCCCGACCTTAGTGGCCGTGCAGTCCGTGACTGGCGCGCCGCAGTCCCCTCGGCCACCGCGGCCGCATGGGATTAAACCGGCGACCTTTAGCACCGCATTCGGTGGCGATATCCCTTGCGCCAAGCCGGCATTCCTTTATACTGGGGTCTCGCTGCATTGTTCCCTTTGGAGCCAACTGCAATGTTCTGGATCTTAATCTTGTCATGGGTCCTCTGTATGGCAGTTCTAGAGAATCCTTCCCTTCTGCACGATTATCGGCGACAGACATTCCTGTCGCGGCATCATCAGTATCATTACCGGCCTTAGAGTCCTTGAACTCTTTCTCTTATTCTGCGGAACCTACAATCACCTCAGAGACACATCATCAGCAATCAGCACTACGGTACAAGCTCACACAGAACAACAAATATACGAGGCCGTGAGACAAGAGGTCCAATGGACAACACTCAATATACTAACAGATAAAATCTCGCACGTAACATATGACGAATATAAACGAAATAGACCATACAGAAGGCAACAACGTATGCAGAGAGCAAAAACAGTGGCAGCTAATAATTTTTGCAAATGTAACATTATGGTGTCACAGAATGCTTGGATTATTTGGGCGGTGAGAGCGAGGCAAGTCATCGACAGTACTTCCTCCAAGTCCGGACAACATCATTTTAGTTCGAAACGTCTGGATACTTCTCTTTTTGTACATGTTTGGGTTGACTGACATCTAGAGAAATCTACGAACTGTGTTCTTGATGCAACACCAACATTCACCGTCAGTGTTCAGGAGGCCTTAGGACCAAGATTCTGCAACACTTTTATATGTGTGTTGTTACGCTTTTCTCTTAGGTCTACGACTGAGACTGCCTTACATCCAAAGTCTGTCCATCTTTAAAAATATCATGCAGGTGAGTAATGTTAAGTTCAAAAATGTTTGTAAATCAATCGGACCAAACTGCGTGGTCATCAGTCCGTAGCTTGCAAACTACTTAAACCTAGGTAAACTAACCTAAGGACAAACACACACACCCATGCCCCAGGGAGGACTCGAACCTCCACGGCGAGCAACCGCGCGCTCCGCAGCGACACGCTTTAGACCGCTCGGCTACTCCACCGCGGCGTAATGTTAAGTAGGCGCTTCGGATGCAATTTATTAACTCGGCTATCGTGCGATATCAGATAGGAAAGGGGTGAAAGTGTTGGGATGCGCTGGCTGCCAGGTCAGCCGGAAGAGGCAGCGCGTCCGTGGCGTGACGCGTGTGACGTCACGCGGCAATCACCGCCGGCGGCCACGCCCACACGCGCGCACGCCCACGCCCTTGGCTGACAGCCCTCCCCATCCTCCTCCCCCACCCTTCCTCTGCCCCCACGTCATCATCCTAATACCAGCCGTTACCGCTTTCACAGCTGCTGAAACTTTGACGCTTTGTGGACTTTACGTGACACAAATCTGCAAAGCATTTCTTTGAATAAAAGTGATTCTTATACTATAGGCTGTGCCTTACAGTTTGACGGTATCGTTTCAAAATAAACTTATTGCGAAAATTCAATTAAATGGATATCCAAAAGGAATAGTCACTGCAATCACGATTCATAATGCTGAATCTAAGTCTCGGTAAAGAAGTGAAAGTGAGCGTGCAACTGTAACTGTACGTAATCATACAATGCAATGATGTGGCTTGCGTGACTTTCGGAACACCGACATTTCATAAGCAGCAAGAATAACAACACTTCATAAAACCGGCAAACGAGCTAATACTTAATCGACCACACATGCGGTAAAATGCAACATCGCATCAACAAAGATGTACCATTAACTAGCCAAAAGTCACGCAACGATACCAAACAATAAACCGAAAATTATTGTACCTAGTACGACTAATTGAATCAGTTACTATGAAAAGATACACACATATATAAATTGCGAAATTTTGCGACATCTATTGCAAGATGTTTATTACTAAGTATCAATGCCATGACAGGTTTAGGATGGTAGTATTCTCTCTCTCTCTCCCTCTCGCAGCACTCAGACTACAATATGTACGAGCATTTGAGGGCTAGAGACAAGTGTAACACATGCCAGTCTGAGTTTGATGGAGGAGCGCGCACGGGCGGCCGGTTGCTTACCATGTGGGTCATTTTTTGACCATAGTAGCAAACTACCATTTTATTGGTATTTTTATGGAGTTCTGGGTTTCACCACATTCATGTTACATTCAAGAATACATTTGGATAAAAGAAACATATTTGTTCTCTAATGTGCATTGTTACTGTCAAAAGAAAATTTTCACGAGTAGATGTTACTTTATTTAAATTTTCCTGAAAAAAATTCCAAATTTCCGTCAAACATTACTAAAACAAGCAATTAAAATAATTTTACAATGTAAAAAGATCGAAGCTGACATGAAACATGTAATTCTTCATGCTTTCCCGCGAGATCTTGACATTTTGGATAAACAGGATTACTGCCGGATGTATGCGTCGTTCTGGCACCATATTTCGGCCGCGTGACTCGCTGCCTTCTTCAGGTGCTACCTGAGACTGCCGTTTTTGGAGTACCTTGTCCAGGATTTATGCCCAGCAGACGCTAGACGCTTTGTCTGCGTCCGCGCCCACCTGGCGCTGCTTGTAGGGTGTTGTCTCTTCCCTGGCGTTCCGTCGGACGTCCGCGCCCCAATCAGCCGCCATCTGTGGCAGTGCCAACTCTCTGATGCCCCTCCCATGTTGGGTGCTCCCTCCGCGGTCCGCGCCCGTCTGGCGCTGCTCCTGAGGTGTTGTGGCTTCCCTTGTGCTCCAACGGACGTCCGCGCCCATCTTGTCCACCATCTGTGGTCGGTGCAGCTGTATTAGGCCCTTCTGGCGTCAGGCGCTCTGATCTTGGTCCGCACCCGCCTCGCGCCTCTCCTGAGATGTTGTGGCTGCACAGATGCTCCAACGGAGGTCCGCGTCCGCCTCGGCCGACATCTGCTGCTATAACAGCTGTTTGAGGCCCCTCCTGCATCGGGCGCTCCATTCGCGGTCCGCGCCCAACGCGGGAGGGGCATCAGAGAGTTGGCGCTGCCACAGATGGCGGCCGATTGGGGCGTGGACGTCCGACGGAACGCCAGGGAAGAGACAACACCCTACAAGCAGCGCCAGGTGGGCGCGGACCGCAGACAAAGCGTCTAGCGTCTGCTGGGCATAAATCCTGGACAAGGTACTCCAAAAACGGCAGTCTCAAGTAGCACCTGAAGAAGGCAGCGAGTCACGCGGTCGAAATATTGTGCCAGAACGACGCATACATCTGGCAGTAATCACGTTTATCCAAAATGTCAAGATCTCACCGGGAAAGCATGAAGAATTACATCAGAAGACTCTACGGGGAGGAGATGTACCTTAACATCAAGAAGCTGGATAAGCTTCGGCAGAGGAAGGGGAGGATGCTGAGTTTTCTCAGTTTCCTACTAAGATGCCAAGAGGGGATGTAGTTCCAGTTTTCGCCATGTACAAGCATCATGTTAACACCAGTGCGGTGAACAGGATAAAACACCGAGCCAGCCTTGCACTGGTAAGAGAAAGAGTGCGTGACATGCGCCATTGACTTGATGTCACAGCCAGGGAATTGTTGTATCTCCACCTTTGCATAGCAGCTACCCTGACCCGAGAAGACTGGGGCAGGTTGATGGTGCCTCCTGGTCTTTGGCTGAATGCACCATATGGAAATCAACAGCTTGTCAACAGGCCAAGTTTGAGCACCTCAATAAGAGGTTACAACAGGACGGGGACATAAGGACGGTGGTCAGCCTGAGTGACAAGCAGCTCGATGAGGCCACTTTAAAAGTACTCAGCAAGGGCCTCAATTTTGCAGTTACTCCCAGAAGCGTATCTGTGGCTGCATTCATCAGTGCAGTTGAGCAAGTGGTCAACACACTAGCTTCCAGTGTGTCTGAAGAGATCCGCAGGGAGACATGCAGGGCACTCACCAGGACAAAGCCCGCCAAATGCAAAATCTCGAGCGAGGAGAGAGCGGCACTCAGACAGCTATGGGAGGATGACAGCATTGTAGTTCTGCCAGCTGATAAGGGTAACTCCACAGTCATCCTAAGCAAGTTGGAGTATGAAAGCAAGGTGCAACAACTTCTCGAGGACACTGCATACAAACATCTAGGGAGTTACCCCACAGAAAAAAGTGGACAAGAAGACCCGGATGTTGCTGAAGGAGACAGGTCTACCCAAACGGCTCATCAAGAAACTTCAGGCCAAAGCGCCTGTACCACCTAGACTCTATGGACTCCCCAAGGTCCATAAGGAGGGAGTACCTCTCCGACCTATTGTCAGCAACATCGGTGCAGCAACCTACCCCACTGCACAATACCTGAAGAAGAAACTGGCACCATATGTGGGTAAATGCACCCACCACATTCGGAACTCGGAGGACTTCCTGCAACGTCTGAAGCAGCTACACACTGTGGACTCAGACATCTTGGTCAGTTTCGATGTGGTGTCGCTCTTCACACGAGTACCACTAACTGACTCAATTAATCTCATTGGGGAAAAGTTCGATGGGGCCCTGCTTGACTTGTTCAAGCATGTACTGACCTCGACATACTTTCTGTATGGGGGTCAGTTTTATGACCAAACGGAAGGAGTGGCAATGGGCAGCCCATTATCACCAGTGGTAGCCAACCTTTTCATGGAAAGGTTCGAAGAGGAGGCACTTGCATCAGCCACTTATCAACCCAAGTGCTTCTTCAGGTACGTTGATGACACATTTGTCATTTGGCCCCATGGCAGGGAGAAGCTGGAGGAGTTCCTGGAACACCTGAACTCACACACGCAGGTATAAAATTCACCATGGAGCTAGAGAAGGATGGTCAGCTCCCATTCTTGGATGTCCTGGTCAAGAGGAAGGCAGATGGCACTCTGGGGCACAGTATGTATCGAAAACCCACCCACACTGACTTATATCTTCAAGCCAGTAGCTGCCACCAACCAGCACAGGAGAATGGAGTCTTGAAAACTCTAGTGCACAGGGCCGAAGCTCTGTCAGATCCAGAAAATCTCGCCACGGAGATTGAACACCTTCAGCTGGTATTCAGCAAAAATGGATACTCCTCCAGAGACATCCAGAGGGCACTTCATACAACCAGCCAACCACAGGATACAGAGGAGGAGCCGGAGGAGGCAAAGAAGGTGGCATACCTACCGTATGCTGGTCCTATTTCTGTGAAGATCAGCAGAATTCTTATGAAGTATGATATTAAGAGCATATTCTGCCCACCTGTCAATATTGGGACAATGCTGGGAAGTGTGAAAGATGACTTGGGGCTATGAAAACCAGGCATTTACAGCATCCCGTGCTAGTGTGGGATGTCATACATCGGCCAGACAATCAGGGCGGTGAATATAAGGTGCAAAGAACACCAGAGGTGCACCAGACTCGAACAGGCAACCAAGTCAGCCATAGCAGAGCACTGTCTAGAGCTTGGACACACGATGGACTATGACAAAACCAAAATTGTGACACAGACCCCAAGATTCTGGGACAGCATCATAAAGGAGGCCATCGAAATAAAGGTCACTGACAACCTAATAAACCGAGATAGTGGTTACCAGCTAAGCACACCGTGGAGTCCGGCTCTGGAACTTGTTAAGGCCATAGCAGCAGAGGTTGGCCAAGTCGGGCACGGACATCCATTGGAGCATGTGGACAGCCACAACATCTCAGGAGCGGCTGCCCCAACCACAGATGGTGGACCAGCTGGGTGCGGACGTCCGTCGGAACAGCAGGGAAGTTTCAACACCTCAGAGGAAGCGACATGCGGGCGCGGATCGCGAATGGAGCGCCAGATGCAGGAGGGGCCTCAAACAGCTGTTATAGCAGCAGATGTCGGCCGAGGCAGGCGCGGACGTCCGTTGGAGTATCTGGGCAGCCACAACATCTCAGGAGAGGTGTGAGGCGGGCGCGGACCAAGATCAGAGCGCCTGACGCCAGAAGGGCCTCAGACAGCTGCACCGACCACAGATGGTTGACAAGATGGGCGCGGACGTCCGTCGGAGCACAAGGGAAGCCACAACACCTCAGGAGCAGCGCCAAATGGGCGCGGACCGCGGAGGGAGCACACAACGCGGGAGGGGCATCAGAGAGTTGGCGCTGCCACAGATGGCGGCCGATTGGGGCGCAGACGTCCGACGGAACGCCAGGGAAGAGACAACACCCTACAAGCAGCGCCAGGTGGGCGCGGACGCAGACAAAGCGTCTAGCGTCTGCTGGGCATAAATCCTGGACAAGGTACTCCAAAAACGGCAGTCTCTGGTAGCACCTGAAGAAGGCAGCGAGTCACGCGGCCGAAATATTGTGCCAGAATGACGCATACATCCGGCAGTAATCCCGTTTATCCAAAATGTCATGAAACATGTAGTTTATACAACTACTAATAATACACTCCTAGCCATTAAAATTGCTACACCACGAAGATGACGTGATACAGACGTGAAATTTAACCGACACGAATAAGATGCTGTGATATGCAAATGATTAGCTTTTCAGAGCATTCACACAAGGTTGGCGGCAGTGGCGACACCTACAACGTGCTGACATGAGGAAAGTTTCCAACGGATTTCTCATACACAAACAGCAGCTGAAGGGGGGTTGCCTGGTGAAACGTTGTTGTGGTGCATCATGTAAGGAGGAAAAATGTGTACTATCACGTTTCCGACTTTGATAAAAGTCGGATTGTAGCCTATCGCGATTGCGGTTTATCGTATCGCAACATTGGTGTTCGCGTTGGTCGCAATCCAATGACTGTTAGCAGGATATGGCATCGGTGGGTTCAGGAGGGCAATACTGAACGCCGTGCTGGATCCCAGTGGCCTCCTATCACTAGCAGTCGAGATGACCGGCATCTTATCCGCATGGCTGTAACGGATCGTGCAGCCACGTCTCGATCCCTGAGTCAAGAGATGGGGACGTTTGCAAGACAACCATCTACACGAAGAGTTCGACGACGTTTCCAGCAGCATCGACTATCAGCTAGGAGACCATGGCTGTGGTTACCCTTTACGCTGAATCACAGACAGGAGCGCCTGCAATAGTGCATGCAACGACGAACCTAGGTGCACGAATGGCAAAATGTCATTTTTTTTCGGTTGAATCCAGGTTCTGTTTGCAGCATCATTATCGTCGCCACCATGTTTGGCGATATCACGGTGAACGCATATTGGAAGCGTGTATCGTCATCGCCATACTGGCGTATCACCCGGCGTGATGGTATGTGGTGCCATTGATTACATGTCTTGATCACCTCTTGTTCGAATCAACGGCAATTTGAATAGTGGCCATTACATTTCATATGCGTTACGACCCGTGCAAAACCCTACATTTCAGCAGGATAATGCACGACCGCATTTTGCAGGTCCTGTACGGGCGTTTCTGGATACGGAAAATATTCGACTGCTGCCCTGGCCAGCAGATTCCCCAGATATCTCACCAATTGAAAAGTCAATGGTGACCGATCAACTGGCTCATCACAATACACCAGTCACGACTCTTGATTAACTGTGGTATCGTGTTGAAGTTGGATAGGCATCTGTACCTGTCCAAGCTCTGTTTGACTCAATGCCCAGGCGTATCAAGGCCGTTACTATGGCCAGAGGTAGTTGTTCTGGGTACTGATTTCTCAGATTCTATGCACGCAAATTGAGTGAAAATGTAATCACATATTCGGTCTAGTATAATATATTTGTCCAATGAATACCTGTTTATCATCTGCATTTCTTCTTGGTGTAGCTATTTTAATTTAAGATTTTAAATCTTTAAAACTTTTTTAGATATAAGCCAAGTGTGGAGTATTTATAAACATGCAACATGTTTTCTTTCTTATTGCAATCGACGGACCAAAATATAACAAAAAGGAACTTCAGTCTGTAACAGTGTTTGGAAATATGTAGCAGTAAACAGATCACAGGATTGTGTAAGCTGGGGTGGGCTCACAGTTGAGATATTATTCATGTGTTTTGGTTTGGCAGCTTCTGCACACATACTAGTTGCACTTGAAACATATGTTCATGTTCTAGTCCCATTTTGTTGTTTGCAGGAAGCCTCGATTTGAAAATGCCTTCTGTTTCCATATTGGCGAAGGCCGCTGCCGAGAGCCTGCAAGGAGAGGTTGGCTCCCCTCTGCTGTATGTAGGGGGCAGCGAGCTCATCTGATCATTGCAAGGTCCAGACTGTTGTGAATGAAATGCACAGACCATGAATCGGTGTTAGCTCGCACACTGTAATACCTTGTCATTTGATCAACTACATCGATTCCACCAATGGTTTCATTACAGAACTTCATATTCTCAGAGTTTCTACTCAGTATTTATTGACCTGACATCCAGTAGACTCGTTACTTAGAATAAAGAGATACATAAACCCGATACCTAAGTAACAGAACAAGGAAATACATACAGTGGACTGGACGCCTATTTGTTCAAAAACTTATATAGAATGGTAGATTCGTACGTTGTGAAAGAGATGAATCATCCTCAGATATTTCCGGTTCGTTCTTTTTTATTTCGTACATTTGATGCATCTGAAATATTTGATCAGCAGGTTCCACTGTAACACAACCGTTTTCCTTCTCTACGCTTGTCTCGCTACTGGATTCGTTAATTGCGTAGGTGAAATGTCGACAGTGGAGAATCTCAGTACATGTAAGACTTCGTCGTCTTGCCATCGTTGCATCAATGCCGCTAACTCACGAAAATAAACCACAAGCTGACGTCGCTGCTACAATGAATGCCCCAGCCCACTCGGCAAAGGCAAAGGTAACGCAGTGAGGAAATTTCTGGAAGTGCGACGTGCCTGACATCTGCAGTCGTGTCAAAGTACTATTAGTAATGCCTCAGACAGAGGTACGATTGTACTGGGTCTCTTTATTATCACTTCGTAGGTCTGAATGTTCCCAGTTCCCAGAAAACCGAAAGGCCCGACGTACACATGTTTAGCATTACACTCCAACATATCGTGAATAACACTGAGGCACGCCCAGAAATTATTTCATGTCTAAAAACTGTTGTTACTGACATAAAATTGTGTTATACTGTGTATGGGGCAAAATGACCCACATGGTACTACTGGCATAACAAAATTTACATACTTCTATGTGGCCTAGGGGGATGAAATTTTGGTGAGTTCTACAACTCTATAAATGATTAAAGGTCACGAGAGGGTTTGGGGCTGCGATGGAAATGGAGGCGGAAAGGGAACTCGAAATACCCCCATGTGTCAAAAAAGACCCATGTGGTACTAATAGTGTTAACACCACCGCTCGCGAAAAGCGGAAGCCCTGGGTTCGAGTCCCAATCCGGTACAAATTTTTATGTGTTACTGACCTATTGTCCATCTTTATAAGAGTAACAACAGTCGTAAAATATCACAATCTACCGTGTGTATTTTGGAATATTTACCACAGCTGCGGACTATAGGCAAAGTCTGTTCCTTAGTAACAGACGATTACTAATATTGTCGCGTTGAAATGGAAGCAGGTTTGACTTCGAAGGCAGGGTTGTCTACTGAACACGGCACTTATACCGAAAGCAGGTTTATTGCGAACTGAAACGCACACGCAGCACTGACTGCCTCTCGGGCAGAGTGCTCTGCTATTTATACACAGACAGGATGTACCAGAAATTAGAAGAATAGTTACCATAAGAAACAAGAAGAAATCACAAGTGAACATAAGAAACATGTAAAACATTTTGAAAATGTTAATTACAAAGAAATAAGTTTTTTTGCCGGTGGATGGGATTGAAAAAATATGTTCAAATGGTTGTATAGCATATGGGACTTAACTACGGAGTCATCAGTCCCTAAACTTACAAACTACTTATGACCTAGCTTACACTAAGGACGGCACAAATATCCATGCCCCAGGGAGGAGTCGAGCCCCCGACCGTAGTGGCCGTGCAGACCGTGATTGGCGCGCCGCAGTGCCCTCGGCCACCGCGGCCGGCATGGGATTAAACCGGCGACCTTTAGCACCGCATTCGGTGGCGATGTCCCTTGCGCCAAGCCGGCTTTCCTTTATACTGGGGTCTCGCGGCATTGTTCCCTTTGGAGCCGGCTGCAATGTTCTGAATCTTAATCTTGTCATGGGTCCTCTGTATGGCAGTCTAGAGAATCCTTTCCTTCTGCACGATTATCGGCGACAGACATTCCTGTCGTGGCATCATCAGTATCATTACCGGCCTTAGAGTCCTTGAACTCGTCTTATTCTGAGGAACCTACAATCACCTCATCAGCACTACATGCTCACACAGAACAACAAATATAGGAGGCCGTTAGACAAGAGGACCAATGGACAACACTCAATATACTAACAGATAAAATCTCGCACGTGACATATGACGAATATAAACGAAATAGACCATACAGAAGGCAACAACGTATGCAGCGAGCAAAACCAGTGTGCATAGAGTGTACCAGCAAAGGAACCGAAAAAGAGAACAAGACAGGGACAACACGGATCCCAACACAGACACTAACACGGACACGGATCATCATTTAATAGACAATAATTAGTGTAACTATAGTAAGGATAAATATGAAATTGTCGTTATTTGTCACCGGCAAAACAGCACTATAATCCTGTTAAACTGTTAATACTAACGATGGTTGAGGGTTGACGACTTGATGGGAATGCCAAGTCCTCGACCCTCAAACATCACATAGTGTCGGACCTCCATCTTTATCTCTCCTAACATCTTCTTCTATTAAATAAAGTCATGTTATTCTTTCACTGTGTTTTTCAACATAAACGTCTGTATTTGATCTAGTCTTTACTTCTTCTTCTTAAATGGATATGTATTATTTTATTAATTTTTCCAATTATTATTTATAGTTTTATTTCATAAGTTAGTTAAGCTGTATATTGTTAAATTCAACTAGTTATAAGAAGAAATTATTCAGTGTAAAAAATCAATTACCTATTAAAAATACGACATGTTTTAGCAATTAGATAACAGGTCATTGTAAAAGCAAAATAAATAAATAAAGTCCTTGAACAAGAAGCCATTTTCGCCTATATGCTCTTCAGGATCGTAGTAAGGCTTCATGCGCAGGACGTGAACAATGTCTCTTCGTTTTTGACGTTTCGACGACGGCTCATAATCCTCAACATCGCATGTGACGTCTGATAGGCGGCGTATGACACGATACGGACCAAAGTATCGCTTCAATAACTTTTCTGATAGTCCAACGTTCCATACAGGGGTACAAATCCACACGAGATCTCCTGGGCTGTATACAACAGGTCGGTTCTTGTCGTTATACCACTGACGGTCCTTCTCCTGGGCGTCCAGTGTCCGTATGCGAGCCAGCTGGTGATGAGCTGTTTCACATAGTCATCCTGAGTGTTGTCCGGTTGAAACGGGAACAGCGATCCATTGTCGTCTCTGCTTCACGGCCATGGAGCAAGAAAAACGGCGTAAAGCCTGTGGTGTCTTGCGGTATTATAAGCAAATGTCACTACTGGCAATATTGTATCTCAATCCTTCTGCTCAACATCGACGTACATCGACAGCATATCTGCTAACGTCTTGTTAAAACGTTCTGTAAGACCATTTGTCTGAGAATGGTATGCAGTTGTCATTATGTGGACCTCAGCTACTAGTTTTGATTGGAACACTTTTCCACGATCAGATATCATCACACGTTGCGCTGCATGCTTCAAAATAATGTCTTCTATGAGGAATTTTGCAATCTCTGGAACTTCTGCAGTCGGCACAGGTAGTCAGTGCAGATTATTATCCATCAGTTACGGGTTGTCGACTTTGTAAACCTCCCTAAAAGATCTATACCAACTCGGTGTAATGGAGCAGCAGCAGGCGGCATCGGGACGAGATGCCCTGGAGGTAATTGCGGCACATGCTTCCGTCGCTGGCACTCTTTATAGTGACTCACAAAGTGCTTGACAGATCGGTGGAAACCTTTCCAGTAATACCTGCGTCTGATTCTGTCTAGGGTCTTCACGAATCCCAGATGACCGGATATTGGAGCATCGTGGAAATACTTGAGAATAGCTGGCTGGAGATGAGCTGGAACGACCAGTAGCCATTTCGGGCCCAGTGGATCGAAGTTGCTCTTATACAATGTCCCGTTTATAAGTTGGAACTCTCCATTGGTCGGTTCTTGTTTCTCCAAGGCCTTTTTGGTTTTTAATAGTGCTCGATAATTCCTCTGTTCAGCTGTAATGTCACCTAATTCAGTGAGGGCTGAAATTTCATTCATGCTGTTGTGTTCCACTAATGGATTCCTCGAAAGGCAGTCGGCATTCTTGTGTTTGCGCCTGTTCTTGAATACCACTGTGACATCACTCTTGGAGTCTTAGTGCCCTTCTTGCTAGTTGACCTGGTGGATCCATCAAGCTAGTCAGCCAAGACAAGGAATGGTGGTCTGTCACAACAGTGTATGGTTTGCCGAATAAATACGGCCGGAACGTGTTGATAGCGCAGATAACTGCGAGACATTCTTTCTCAGTTGTAGAGTAGTTTTTCTCGGACAATGAGAGTACTCTTGATGCATAGGCTATCACCTTTTCAACACCTCCCTGAATTTGCACAAGCACTGCACCAATCCCATAACCACTGGCGTCTGTATGAAGTTCAGTTCCGCATTCTCGTCGTACAAGGCTACAACTGGTGCGGAAGTTAGAGCCTCCTTAAGCGCTCGGAAAGCTCTTTCTTTTGTCTCGTCCCAGTTAACCTTGGCGTCTCCCTGCCAAGTTCTTGCAATGAGCGTGCCTTGTTACAAAATCCTTTTATTAAACGTCGGTAGTATGAGCACAGCCCGAGAAAGCTTCTCATATCACGAATGTGCTGAGGAGTTGGAAATTCTGTGACTGCCCTTACTGGATCAGTACGGACACCATCTCCGTTGACTAGGTGCCCCAGGATTTTTATCTCTTTGGTGACGAAGAGGCACTTCTTTGGATTGAGGCGGAGTCCTGCAGTCTGAACACACTTAAACACAGTTGACATGCGACTCAGGTGTTCTTCAAATGTTTTCGAGAAAACGACAATGTCATCTAAATAGCAAAGACACGTCGTTCACTTAAAGTGTCGAAGCAAGTTGTCCATCATGCGTTCGAATGTGGCCGGAGCATTACATAATCCAAATGGCATGACTGTGAATTCATAGAACCCATTAGATGTAATAAAAGCAGTCTTCTCCCTGTCAGCTTCGTCAAACTCGATTTGCCAGTAACCTGTCTGCATGTCCATAGTTGAGAAGTATGTAGCTCCTTTCAAGCAGTCTAAGGTGTCGTCAATGCGCGGCAGTGGGTAGACATCTTTCTTTGTGATTTTCTTCAGACGCCGATAATCGACACAGAATCGCCACGTGCCATCGTTCTTTACAAGGACCACCGGAGATGACCAAGGACTCTCTGAAGGTTGAATAATGTCATCGTGCTACATCTTCTCCACTTCCTCCCGAATTATCCGCCTTTCAGCCAGCGACACTCTATACGAACGCTGGCTAGTTGGTGGATGATCCCCAGTATTGATACGATGCCTTATCGTGGGCCGTTTCATCTGACTTTTCCCCTGCTGAGGTGTGAATGCACCCGAAAATTGACGTAGTATAGCTAACACCCGCTGGCGTTGTTCCTTGGCCAGTATGGGCCCTATTGGCAGTTGCACGGCTGTCTCCTCCAGAGTGTTGTCTTTACTAACAGCAGAGCATGGGTCTGGTTGAGCTCACCGTCCTGAACTGGTTCAGCTGTCCCGATACACATTCCTTTGGGGGTAAGTTGCGACTGCTCGTGACAATTAGTGATCCAAATCTCTCCTCGACCTCCGGTAATGCTTATGATAGCCGCTGGTATGTAAATTTCTTTGGTGAGCTTGATAAACTTTTTACTATCAACAAGCACTTCACAGTTTAATCGCTCATCTGTGTTTGTGAATCGTCAACGGCGGGATCGTCACATTGTCAATGGCAAATAACTTCCCAGAAAATACTGAATTAAGTGTACCCGTCGGAACAAATTCTTTAATTTGCAGCTCAGATCTTCCACAGTCAGTGATAGCTTGGGATGTCTGAAGGAAGTCCCATCCGAGAATGACATTGTGACTACATTCTGTTAACACGACAAATTCAAACGGCTGGGTCCTGTTGTTGATGGTTATTCTTGCAACACAAGTTCCTGCTGGCTGGACGCACTTTCCATTCGCGACCTTCAGCACAGTTGCCCCCGTATCACAGAACATTGTTTTCTTTAGTGTGCGGCGATAATTACCCTACAATACAGAGAAAGACGATCCTGAATCATCCAGTGACCGGACAGGTTGACTGTAGATTAAGACGTCGATGAGATTTCCTGACATCTTAGCGACTGTCGTCCTTGGAGAATTTTCATCTGTGGTGGACTCACCTCCGTAGATGGTCGCCACGCTTAGTTTTCCTGGGCGCGGCGGCTAGGGGAGCGGCTTGTACCTCTGTACGGTGACGGTGGACGGCAGCGGCGCGTCGGGAGCAACCTCGTCCAGGGTACGACGATGGACTTCTTCCCATAGGTCGACTGAAATCATCAGCAGGTGACTGCATGGGATAGAACTGTTCTCATGGCTAACGTCTTGCGGTAAAATACTCACCTTCTGTCTCTGCAGTAGCGTAAGACATGTCCAGGGCGTCCTCAGTGAAAACACAGTTTTGTGTTCTCTTCTGTCCTCCAGACGTCTGTTCTTCTGCGGGGCGTCATAGTTGCCAGGGGAATTGGTTGTGGCCGCATCTGTCGGTTCATACGCTGCCGTTTGGCGACTGCAGCGTAATGGCAAGGCGACGCCATTCTTCACGTCGGGTGCGACTGATGGGGCAGACAGACATTTTTCTTAAAGTCTGAGGGTACTTCGCGTGTCTCATACATCTTACACACCAGGTGAAACAGTTCTGTAATGGCTGGTTCTCCCAGAGACTTCAGTAGCTAAGAGGAAATGTCATATACTCCAGGGGCCTTGTTTCCAATTAGGTCTTTCAATGCTCTGTCAAATTCATCTCTCAGTATAGCATCTCCTATTTCATCCTCATCTACTTCTTCTTCCCTTCCTTCAATATTGCCTCTATGTTCATTTCCTTCGTAGAGCCTCCTTTCACCTTTCAGCTTTCCCTTCTTTGCAGAGAACTCGTTTTCCATCTGTGGTCTTGATTTCTATAGAGATGTTTTTCTTATCTCCAAATATCTCTAATATTTTTCTGTAGGCTGTATCTATTTTCCCCTATTTATACATTTTTCTACATCCTTTCATTTGCTTTCTAGCCACTCCTGCTTAACCACTTTGCACTTACTGTCGATCTCATTTCGTAGTCGTCTGTACTCCATTTTGCCTGTTTCATTTATTGCATTTTTATATTTTCTCTTTTCATCGATTAAATTTAGTATGTCTTGTGATATGCAAAGATCTTTTTGTAAGTCTTGTCTTCCTACCTATTTAGTCCTCTGCTGCCTTCATTATTTTATCTCTTAATGCTACCCATTCCTCCTCTACTCTTT
This sequence comes from Locusta migratoria, assembly GCA_026315105.1. Taxonomy (NCBI): domain Eukaryota; kingdom Metazoa; phylum Arthropoda; class Insecta; order Orthoptera; family Acrididae; genus Locusta; species Locusta migratoria. The sequence goes on from CM048745.1 coordinate 564,723,265, forward strand.
CTGTCAATTGTTGCCTAAATCTCCCTCTGAAATTCTCAAGAGCTTCAGGTTCTTTAAGTTTATCCAGATCCCATCTCCTTTCTGCAGTTTTTTTTTTCAGTTTCAGTCTACAATTCATGACCAATAAGTTATGGTCAGAGTTTATATCTGCCCCTGGGTATATCTTACAGTTTAAAACTTGGTTCCGTAATGTATGTCTTACCATTATAAAATCTATCTGGTAACTTCCGGTGTCTTCTGGTCTCTTCCACGTATACAACCTTATTTTGTGATTCTTAAACCAGGTGTTTGTTATAACTAATGTTTCGTGCAAAACTCTACCAGGCTTCCTCTTTCATTCATTTTGCCCAGACCATATTCACCTACTATCTTCCCTTCCCTTCCTTGTCCTACTACCGAATTCCAGTCTCCCATAAAAATTAAGTTATCCTCTCCCTTAATTGTCTGAATAATTTCGTTTAGCTCCTCATATATTTCTTCGAGCACCTCATCATCGGCAGAGCTATTTGGCACATGAACCTGTACTACTATGGTCGCTGCTCGCTTCGTATCTATCTTGACTACGATAATGCGGTCAGTGTTGCTGATAGTAGTTTACCGCATTCCTATTTTCTTATTCATTATCACACCCACCACCCCCACGAACCACAGACATTGCCGAGGTGGGGTGGCTTGCATGCCTCAACGATACAGATAGCCGTACCGTAGGTGCAACCTCAGCGGAGGGGTATCTGTGGAGAGGCCAGACAAACGTGTGGTTGCTGAAGAGGGGCAGCAGCCTTTTCAGTAGTTACAGGAGCAACAGTCTGGATGATTGACTGAGCTGGCCTTGTAACATCAGCTAATGTGGCCTTGGCAGGGGAAACTACAGCCGTTACTTTTCCCGAGGACATGCGGCTCTACTGTATGAAAATATGATGATGGCATCCTCCCGGGTAAAATATTCCGGAGGTAAAATAGTCCCCCATTCGGATCTCCGGGCGGGGACTACTCAGGAGGATGTTGTCATCAGGAAAGACAATACTGGCATTCTACGGATCAGAGCGTGGAATGTTAGATCCCTTAATTGGATAGGAAAATTAGAAAATTTAAAAAGGGAAATGGATAGGTTGAAGTTAGATATAGTGGGGATTAGTGAAGTTCGGTGGCAGGATGAACAGGATTTCTGGTCAGGTGAGCACAGGATAATAAATACAAAATCACTTGGGGGTATCACAGGATTAGGGCTGATAATGAATAAGAAAATAGGAATGCGGGTAAACTACTATGAGCAGCACAGTGATCGCATTATCATTGTCAAGATAGATACAAAGCCAACACCGACAACAGTAGTACAGGTTTATATGCCAACTAGCTCTGCCGATGATGAGGAGATCGAAGAAATATATGAGGAGCTACAGGAAATTATTCAGGCAGTTAAGGGAGAGGAAAACTTAATTGTGATGGGAGACTGGAATTCGGTAGTAGGAAAAGGAAGAGAAGGAAAAATAGTACGTGAATATGGACTGGGGAGAAGGAATGAAAGAGGAAGTCGCCTGGTTGAATTTTGCACGGAACATGATTTAATCGTAACAAACACGTGGTTTAAAAATCACAAAAGAAGGTTGTATACTGGAAGAGACCAGGAGACACCGGAAGGTATCAGATAGATTTTATAATGGTAAAACATAGATTCCGGAACCAGGTGATAAACTGTAAAACATACCCAGGGGCAGATATAGACTCTGACCATAACTTGTTAGTCATGAACTGTAGGCTGAAACTGAAAAAACTGCAGAAAGGTAGGAAAATAAGGAGATGGGACTTGGATAAATTGAAGGAACGTGAAGTTCTGGAGAAATTCAGAGGAAGATTTAGGCATCAGTTGACAGAAACAGGGGGAAATAAACCAGTAGAAGAGGAATGGGTAGCATTGAGAGATGAAATAGTGAAGGCAGCAGATGACAAAATAGGTAGAAAGGCAAGACCTACAAAAAATCCTTGGATATCACAGGAAATACTAAATTTAATTGATGAAAGGAGAAAATATAAAAATGCAGTAAATGAAACAGGCAAAATGGAGTACAGACGACTACGAAATGAGAATGACAGGAAGTTCAAAATGGCTAAGCTGGAGTGGCTAGAAGCCAAATGCAAATCTGTAGAAGAATGTATAAATAGGGGAAAAGTAGATACAGCCTACAGGAAAATAAAAAAAAATATTTGGAGATAAGAAAAACACCTCTATGAATATCAAGGACACTGATGGAAACCAGTTCTCAGCAAAGAAGGAAAAGCTGAAAGGTGGAAAGAGTACATAGAGCAGCTCTACAAAGGAAATGAACTTAGAGACGATGTTGTAGGAAGGGAAGAGGAAGTAGATCAAGATGACATAGGAGATACTATACTGAGAGATGAATTTGACAGAGCCCTGAAAGACCTAGGTCGGAACAAGGCCCCAGGAGTAGATGACATACCCTCAGAGCTACTATGTGGGAGAGCCAGCCATGACAAAACTATTTGAACTGGTGTGTAGGATGTATGAGACAGGCAAAATACCCTCAGACTTTAAGAAAAATGTAATAATCCCCATTCCAAAGAAATCAGGCGCTGACAGGTGTGAAAATTTCAGAACCATCAGTTTGATAAGTCATGGTTGCAAAATTTTAACACGAATTATCTACAGGAGAATGGAAAAGCTGGTAGAAGCTGACCTCGGGGAAGATCAGTTTGGATTCAGGAGGAACGTAGGAACACGGGAGGCAGTACTCACTTTACGTCTTATCTTAGAAGATAGATTAAGGAAAGGCAAACCTACATTTTTAGCTTTTGTAGATTTAGAGAAAGCTTTTGACAATGTTGACTGGAATACACTCTTTCAAATTCTGAAGTCAGCAGGGGTAAAATACAGGGAAATGAGAGTTATTTACAACTTGTACAAAGGCCAGACCGCAGTTATTAGACTCGAAGGCCATGAAAGGGAAGCATCTGTTGGGAAGGGAGTAAGACAGGGTTGTAGCCTTTCTCCGATGCTATTCAATTTGTACATCGAACAGGCGGTGAAGGAAAGCAAGGAAAAATTTGGAATAGGAATTAAAGTTCAGGGGGAAGAAATAAAAACATTGCGTTTTGCTGATGACATTGTAATTCTGTCAGAGACAGCAAAGGACCTGGAAGAGCAGTTGAATGGAATGGACAGTGTGTTGAAGAGAGCGTATAAAATGAACATTAACAAGAGCAAAACAAAAATAATGGAATGTGGTCTTAGAAAATCTGGAGATGCTGAAGAACATAGATTAGGTAACGAAACAATGAAGGTGGTAGATGCGTTTTGTTACTTGGGTAGTAAAATAACATGCGATGGTCGCAGTACAGAGGATATAAAATGCAGAATGGCAATGGGAAGAAAAGCATTTTTGAAAAAGAGAAATTTGCTAACATCGAATATGAATTTAAGGGTAAGGAAGTATTTTCTGAAGGCATTTGCGTGGAGTGTTGCCTTGTACGGGAGTGAAACATGGACGATAAGCAGTGCGGACAGGAAGAGAATAGAGGCTTTTGAAATGTGGTGCTACAGAAGAATGCTGAAGATTAGGTGGGTAGATGGCATAACTAATGAAGAGGTACTGAACGGAATTGGTGAGAAAAGGAATTTTTGGCATACCCTGACTAAAAGAAGGGATCGCTTGGTAGGACACATTCTTAGACATCGAGGAATCGTAAATTTAGCATTGGAGGGAAGTCTGTGTGGTAAAAATCGCAGAGGGAGACCAAGAGACGCGTATAGTAAGCAGATTCAAGTGATGTGGGTTGTCGTTCTTATGAGGAGATGAAAAGACTTGCTCAGGATAGAGTAGGGTGGAGAGCTGCATCAAACCAGTCTCCGGACTGAAGACCATAACAACAACAATATCACACCTACCTCCAACTGTTTCATATTTATAATCCTGTTTTCGCTTGACCAGAAATCCTGTTTCTCTTTCCACCGATCTTCACTAATCCCCACTATATCGAACTTCAACCTATCCATTTCTCTTTTTAAATTTTCTAATTTTCCTACCCGATTAAGAGATCTAACATTCCACGCTCCGATCCGTAGAATGCCAGTATTGTCTTTCCTGATGACAACATCCTCCTGAGTAGTCCCCGCCCGGAGATCCGAATGGGGGGCTATTTTATCTCCGGAATATTTTTACCCGAGATGATGTCATCATATGTTCATACAGTAGAGCTTCATGTACTCGGGAAAAGTAACGGCTGTAGTTTCCCCTTGCTTTCAGCCGTTCCCTGTAACTGTGTGGCAAAGCCACATTAGCTGATGTTACAAGATCACTCAATCATCCAGACTGTTTCCCCTGAAACTACTGAAAAGGCCGCTGCCCCTCTTCAGGAACCACACGTTTGTCTGGCCTCTCCACAGATACCCCTCCGCTGAGGTTTCACCGACGGTATGGCTATCTGTATCGTCGAGGCTCGCAAGCCACCCCACCTCAGCAATGTCTGTGGTTCATGGGAGTGGAGAGGACAGCTAACTTACGTATTTTACCTTTACAATGCATTTAATGCTTCTTAAACAAATTCATATCCTTTCAAGATCGTAATTTTCTAAGACTTAGGATCAGGTTAGTCTAAATTACTATACCGCCAACCATTATCTAACCACTGCTCTTGCCAATCTGGACCCTCAATGTCAACAAAAGTAAATTATTTTCCCCTATAGAATAATTAATTATCGTTGCGTAGCCGATAGTTAAGTTCTTCTATTAGCCAGTTCCAGCGTTGCGCGTAATATCTCATACGACATCAATGACATTCATATAATCTCTGGCCCTCTGCCTTCGAACAGCCGATTCAATGTTTACATTGCTGCCAGTTGTTCTGAAACATATTTCAGCACAGCAGACATTAATTCATATGCAACATTAATTCATATATATTTCTTTTTAACACAAAATACTTTACGCTAACACTTACATTCGCAATAAGTTGGAGCAAAATTACATGCTTTTCCGTAACGGGTTTCGAATTACAATAATTATCCCGTTACACAGTTTGTAACCCTACGGACTGATAACCACAGTAGTTCAGTCCCATACATTTACAAACATTTTAACAAACATTGAATGACAGCGAACACTCAATAGGAAATAATTACAGAGTAGAAATAAAAACCTTGTGGTGTGCGTTGAACGTCTATGAGTAAGCCTCGGTTAAATTCACTACCATAGGCAACTTTAAAAAATCTAAACACTTGAAAGAAAACAATCTGCTAAATGGCTTCATCAATGTAAATCAACAAAGTTCGTGTGGAAACACACAGTGTCGTAAGTCTTTGTGGAAGCTACAGTGTGTTTCAGGAGGAATAGAAAAATGTTTTAGGAGGAGGTAATATACAATAATGTCATTAAAAAGTGTCATATAACAAATGTCCAATTTTTATTAAGTAACTAAACCAAAAATAAATGAAAGGCAAATGAGAACGTTCAAATATGATTTTCAATTATTTTATAGTTGACAAAACCAGGTGTAGCTCTTCTGTCGTTCGTCCTTTCTTTTACGAGGAATGCATTATTAATAATCCGGAAGGTCAAATCGGCTCTTGCGTCTACTTATTCTTTGTAAACTTCCCCTTTTAACCAAACCCACAGCCAAAAATGTAAAGAAGTAAGCGCTGGGAACCTTCGTGACCTAGAAACAAGCCCATAACTACTTCAACTGGGGAAAGGTGTCTTATTATGTGTCACCTAATGACTACACTAAAACTACAATTATATATTTTTGACGACGTTACAACGTTCAATGAATGAAATAAATCGCAATTTGCGATCAGTTATGGCTTCCGTGTACTAGGATTAGATGGAATACCAAACTGCGGCGAATGAAAATTTGTGCCCGGCCGGGATTCAAACCCGGGATCGCCTGATTACTAGGCAGACGCATTGACCACTCCGCTGCCGAGGACACAGTGACCAGCCCCCCTGCAGAGGACTCTTCCTTGCACGTCTCCCGCCACACACAAATCTCCATTCGCCACATTGTCTCTTTCCTATTATCACAGCCTATTTTTTCTGTAATGCTTGCGGTTACAATACTGTATTCCCGCATCAGGGAGAACAGACCATGAGGTATCGAGACACAATTAATTGTCGTCAGGAGCTCAGCCTCGGTTTGTATACAATTATATATTTTTGACGACGTTACAGGAAAGAGACAATGTGGCGAATGGAGATTTGGGTGTGGCGGGAGACGTGCAGGGAAGAGGCTGGTCACTGTGTCGTCGGTGGCGAAGTGGTCAACGCGTCTGCCTGGTAAGCAGGAGATCCCGGGTTCGAATCCCAGCGGGGCACAAATTTTCATTCGCCGCAGTTCGGTATTCCATCTATACCTAGTACAGCGAAGCCATACCTCATCACAAATAGCGATTTATTTCACACTAAAACTAAGCTAAACTCCGTTCTACACAGGCCTCCAGGGCTCAACGGTTACTGACCGGCCGCCGTGTCATCCTCCGTCCGAAGGCGTTACCAGAAGTGGTATGGAGCTGGACGTGGTCAGCGGCCCGCACTCCCACGCGTTGTGTCGGATTTCGCTACCGGAGACGCTACTTCTCAATAATGCAGCTTCTCAAATGGCCTCACAAGGGATGAGTGCAGCACGCTTGCCAACAGCACTCGTCAGATACGGACGGTTACCCATTCACGTACTAGCCAAGCATGACAGTGCTTATCTTTGGCGATCTAACGGGAACCGGTGTATCCACTGCGGCACGGCCTTTGGTTAATGACTACACCACTCAAAGCATTTGTGGGCTCAGGTGATATACCATTCACAATACACATATGGGAACGTATTTTATTCAGATATTGGATACAACTGTAATTTGTGTGTGATACAGTACGTTATTTTGCTGTCTCATCTCTTTGCTTTAGGTTTACATGGAATTTACGTAGAGGCATCATGGTGCTACCATAATAGTCAAAAAGTCATTCTCTTTGCCCTGTAATATGGTGTGTGCTCACCTCGTACGGCCTATAGGAACTACAATTGCACACCTGCGTGACATGGACAGTACAAGGTTATCCATCAGCTCTTGAGGGATATTTGGCCATTCTTCCATGAGTGCAACATCCGGCTTTGCAACCATTGTGAGAGGTGCTGGTCTGACTGCGTATACCAAATGCATCCCAGACATGCTCAATCGGTTATAAGTCCGATGAACAAGCTGAGAACTCCATTCGTACATTTCCCTCAGCTTCAAGCATGTTGTCCACCAGTAGAAGGAACCCATGTACTATGGCACAAAAATGATGGAAGAATCTCGTCTCTATACTTCTGAGCAGTCAAAGCGCCGATCTTAACGTCATAGAGGTCCGTACGTCCGCCAGTACTGACTCTTGTCCACCATCACGATGTGGTGATGTTTGCTGCATATAAGCAGCACTGTTATGAATTCAACCTTTTCTCCAGATGAGGAAACGACAGAATCTTGACTAATCTGTGAACAGAACCTGATGTTCCTCCAGCTCATTTCTGACGACTAAACGGTGTCGTGGTTTTAATGGTAATACACAACAGCCTGCGTGCGTAGAGGCCACATTCCCGAAGCCGATTTCGAACTGATTGCGTCGATATTGCGCGATTTATTGGTGCCGGGCGTGTGCGTTGCAGCTGAGTTGCATTCAGCCTTCTGCCTCGACAGGCTGTTAAACGGAGATAACAGTCATTGATGGTTGATGTTACCCGTGGACGACCTTGTTCTTGCCTTCCTTTAAGGGTTCCTGTTGTCTGGAATCACTGCCAGGCCCTTTCCTCTGTGTCTGTTCCGCTTCCAACCTTCCTAGGGCTCTCCATGCCATAGCTTCGGGGAAGCCACGTTGTTGTTGACTTGCGCTACCTGCTAGCTACACTATCTGAACCCAACTGCTTGTGTAATCCGTTTGGTAGAGTAAACGCAGGTCAACACCAACCATTTCTGCATCAACTTTCTTTTATTACCACTATCTCGGTTGCCGTAATGTTGTTGTGACCACAGCGTAGAACGGAGAGAATGTTGTCGAACTATTTTGGTTCTACATCTACATGGGATACTCTGCAAATCACATTGAAGTGCCTGGCAGAGGGTTCATCGAACTACCGTTATACTATTTTATCTCCCATTCCGTTCTAGAATAGCGCGCGGGAAGTAAGAACACCTGAATCTCTCCGTTCGAGCTCTGATTTCTCGTATTTTATTCTAATGATCATTTCTACATATGTAAGTGAGAGTCGACAATACATTTTCGCATTCGGAGGAGAATGTTGGCGATTGTAGTTACGTAAGCAGCCCACGCCGCAGCGATACGCGTCGTTGTCGTAATGATTCCCATCACAGATCCTGTATCCTTTCCGTAACGCTGTCTCCCCTGTATCGTAATAATACGAAACGAGCTCCTCTTCTTTGGAGTGTTTCGATGACCTCCGTCAAACCCACCTGATTAGGATCCCACACCTGGCAGCAGTACTCCAAAGATGGACGGACAAGCGTAGTATATGCAGTTTCTTTTGTAGTTCTGTCTCATCTTTTAAAGGTTCGCCTTTCCCACGATATTATCTATGTGTTCTTTCCAGTTTAAGTTTGAAGTAATAGTAATTCCTAGGTATTTTGTGGAGTTTACGGCCTTCACTTTTGTTTGATTTATCTTGTAAAGAAATTTTAACTGATTTTTTTCGTACTCATGTGGACGACTTCACACTTCTCATTACAATTGCCAATTTTACACCATACTGATATCTTATTCAGATCGTTCTGCAGTTTGATCTTCGGATAATTTTACTAGACGGTAAATGACGGCGTCATCTGCAAACAATCTAAGAGAGCTACTTAGATTTTCCCCTAAATCGTTTATGTAAATAAGGAACAGCAGAGGACCAATAACACTACCCCGTGGAACACCCGATATCACCTCTGTTTTAGTCGATGCATTACCATCGATTACTACGAACTGTGTCCTCTGACAGGAAACCCCTAATCCAATCGCAAATTTGGGGCGATATACTATAATTTGATTAAAAGCCTTTTGTGAGGTACGGTGTCAGAAGCCTTCTGGAAATCAAGAAATCCCTTTTCTAAGAGGCTAAAGTTATCTTCACCATCTTGCCCCGTCTTTCCCTATATGCAAAAAATAATAAGAGGAAAGAACTACAAGAAATCCGGAACGCTGGGCATGATGAAAACTACAATGGACCTCAGAGAGGCGACGACTTTCACCTTATCTGCATGTAATCGATTTTGTAGTGTGAACCAGTAGGCCACAACGTTTGCTTATTGGTCGCAGTCCGGCATTCTGCGACGGTAACAGCCGCCCAGCCCCGGCCAGGCACTGCGTTCTGCAGCGGCGCTGAGCGTACACTTCGCGCCCTCATTTGCAAAAAGCTGCGAGTCCCACCCACAAAAAGCAAGCGAGCGGATCCGCTGCACTCCAGTTTTCCTTTCATAATGTGGGATTTGCAGCACCTTTATTTTCTTCCCATTTCCCTTTGGACAATCCAAGTCATTTCTTTGTTCTCCCTTTCTCCTGCACAACTTTTATCTTCTCGACATTTCCCGTGTCCAGTTTCTGACCACTGTTTCATACGCAGTATACTCACCTGTCTTCAGCATCGTTGAAGTCTCTCTGGTAATTCGGAAGAATCCGTGTACATCGAAAGAAACGGTATTGCGATCGATATATATTCAACGTTCGATTCTTGCTCCACATTCGATATGACAAACGCGAAGTGGTTGATTTAAATTGCATTTTTGATTGCGTTGAATTTGTGATATTTTCTTGTACTTTTCCGACTTAATATGTGGTTTGGTTGCCATCTGAAATATCGGTAATTTCCAGGAATGGTATATATCGAACGTGCAACTGCAAACGATTTAGTGTTTCTGAGGCGGAGCGGAATACCCTCGTGTAAAAAATTAAATAAATAAATAAATTAATTAAAAAAATTTAAAAAATAATAATAATAATTAAACATTGTTTTACCTACTACCTAACCTTCATAAGGCTACGCTACAGATCACTTTTTTAAAGTAAAAGTTAGGTTAGGTATAGGTTAAACTAGAAGTTAGTTTTCTAGTACATGATGGCGCGTAACGCCCGAATATCCGCTTAAGGTACACTCAATCGATTTGTAGTTGTATGTTAGATATATATCGCTTCAGGCCGAGGTTCTTCGATTGCAAGCATTCTTTGAAATTACCGAAATATCGGCGTATCTGAAGACAGGGATACCACCCGTCTGCTTTAGCCCACGATCCCCCGATGTAATCTCGGAAAACAATTACACGGGATCATATCTTAATACTTACGTATTGTAGATAATAAATAATATGTGATTATCCTCGTAAATTACATATTACAACAGAATGCACCATCCATGACATACCATCGTCTACAACTCAGCCACAACACAATTACTGACGCCACCTACAAATACGCACATACACTACAACATGCCAATGCCACGGGTGATATCCCAGTCTTCAGATAAGCCAAAATTTCATATAATCATCACGTCAAAAAACATCGTAATTAGCTTTATAAATCAGATGTTCCACCATGTCAGTTTTCCGTCAATGGTAGCGAAGCGAAATTCGAACGATCGATATATATCAATCGCAATGCCGTTTCCTTCGATGTACACGGATTCTTCCAAATTACCCCCCCCCCCCTCTCTCTCTCTCTCTCTCTCTATTTATTTATTTATTTTTTACATACAACCTCTGACAGTCAAGTTCGGTGAATAGTCCGGTAACATTAACGTAGATGAACCACGAGGTACAGTTACCTTACCGCCTTTGAAATGATCACCTCCGATAACTATGAATCATTGAGCTCTGTGATACATGTGCTCTGGTATGGTGTTCAAAAGCCTCGTTGCGTTTCGTTGGATGTCAGTAGTCCACTCTCTTTCAAAGCGAGTTTGAATCGAGGGAATTGGAAGACGTCTAAAAGATTGAGATCCGGCGAGTATGATTGATGTTCAAGTTGCACCACCCCTTTATTCCCAGGAACTGTTTGACGATGTTGGCTGTGTGTGTGCGGGCCGCGGTGGCGTAGCCGAGCGCGCCTCGCTGCGTAGCACGCGGTTGCTAATCGTCAGAGTTTCGAGTCCTCCCTCGGGCATGGATGTGTGTGTTTGTCCTCAGGTTAGTTTAAGTAGTTTGTAAGCCTAGACATGAGCAATGTGTGGGCCAGCGTTGTCATGCAACTTGAACATGCACCATTCTAGCCGGATATCAATCGTCCACACTTCTTGCTATTCCCTATTCAAACTTACTTTCAGAGGAAAGCCTGGCGTTGCAGGTTTGTGGGAGGTGACTATTTCGAAAGACAGTAACTATAGTTCAATACTTCATCGAAGTTAATGTTACATCACTCTGCGCCGAACTTTATTGTCAGAGGTTATATCAGCGTGTACGCGTATGTTTTGTGGATTTCTGCGTGATAGTCCACGAGACGAAGTGGAAAACCATAGACACCTTACCTTGGAAAATCAACGAACGAATGTTTTTATTTCGAGGCGACATTACTCACAATCTCGTGTTTACCAGCAGGTGACAAGTAGAAAACTTGTAGAAACAATTCGACGACTTAGATAAAATCAACACGTATTATAAAAATGTTTTCGTGAGAATTACTAACTGGATTCTTGCCAACAGAATAGATTTAATCCTCGCAATAACAATGGAAAGTATTGGAAGTATTGAAATCTACTAAAGTATATCATATTTTAAAATTCTGAAAAAAAAAAAAAAAAAAATGTTTTATGGAGTCTTTAACCAGATTTCCTAAATACTTTCTTCTTAATTTTCAGTTATAAACAAGAAGTATTCACGGAATTTGCGACGTTAACTACGAATGAAAGTTGAAAATGTGTATCCAGCCAGGCTTCTAACCGGCTCTCGTGCTTTTCTAGTTAGTTGCACTGACCCCCTCCACCGCTGGGAACACAGATATCATCACAACTGTAAGGACTACTCGCGCCAGATATATGTTCTCAACTTTTTTCTGCCGGTGGCCGAGGGGACTGAGGCGCTCCCGTCACGGTCTGAACGGCCACTACGGTCGGTGGTTCGAATCCCCCCTCGGGCATGGATATTTGTGCCGCCCTTAGGATAAGCTAGTTGATAAGTAGTTTGTAAGTTTAGGGACTGATGACCCCGTAGTTAAGTCCCATAGACTCTACAAACATTTGAACATCTTTGTGATGTCTCTTCTTTCGGACATATGTGGTGTCTGTTCTTTTGCACATGTCCGTGAATATGATTTGCTGATACTGACTGCAGGATCAAAAACGGAGTCTAGGTTGTAAATACAACTTTGACAGAGTATGCTATATTCAGTCTCTTCAGGACGGATTTATACATCAATAGCTGTAAATAGCAGACTGTGACTGAATAACAATAAAGAAAATTGTATTTTTAAGCTTCTTGTTTATCACTCTGTACAAAGAGCTACATCTAGACATCGAATAGAGTGGCATTTGTGAGCAGTAAATTCGGAAACGTGAACGGTAGTAACGTCATTACCAAAGTGGATGTGCCCTAATTTGTTTTCGTTTTATTTATTTTACTTTTTATTTTGATGTTGGAGGACATCCATAGGATTATTAAGAACGTGTTTGGGGCTAAGTCTCCGAAAACCACCATTGTGAAAAGAGAATGAGACAGCTTCCTGATAAACGCTCATCCGCAATTAGCAAATGTCGAAGCGCAGAAGTTACACCAACACACAGAAACTTGTAACAAGCGCTTCTCGTAACTCGCAAAAATCAGATGTTTCCTCAAACTGTGTTGTACCAAGAACTGGGTCCAAAAGACCCTGTATTTGGTCTTTTGCTGTTCTTACGATGTATTACTACGTACCATTCTATATTCACGAAGATGCAAAGCTCTTTCATTTTGCTGGCGGTACACATTTTGTAATCACATCCGGCGGACTAGAATTAACTGATGAAATTGTAAACCCGCTTACTAGGCAAGCACTCTGGAATGGTTAACTAACACAGCATTACGGACAATGCGGATAGAGAGGCTACGCAGGGAACATTGAGGCAGAATCACAGAATTTGATGTGGAGGAAGACGTGCTTGAAGACAGTCCATGTAGTCTTTGTTCATAACGCTGTGTTAGCTGAGTGGGAAAAGTACCTGCGTAGTAAGCACGAGGTCTCACGTTCGAATCTCGTCCACAGAGCGAATTTAAATCCAGCGCCTCTCCTTACATTTAATCAACATAATTGGGGAGAAAAGGAGTTATCGGCATATTCTGACTAAAAGAAGGGATATATTGGTGGGACACATTCGGAGACATCAAGGAATCGTAACCTAGCATTAGAAGGCAGTGTGTGGGATAAAAATCGTAGAGGGATACTGAGGGACAATACAGTAAGCAATTTCAAAAGGATGTAGGTTGCCGTTCGTATTCTCAGATGAAGAGGCTTGCGCAGACCAGGGTAGCGCGAAGAGTTGCATCAAACCTGTCTGCGGACTGAAGACCACAACAACATTAAATAGTTCTTTGCTAATCCACTCTCGTTACATTTTGATATATAGCTCTGGAAAGTAAAGAAATTTATATAATTAATAAAAACAGGTTCTGAACAGATGTCTATAGCTGTGGTAGAATATTCAAACATTTTTGGTGTATATATTGATTAAAAATTTAAGCGGAAAAACACGATGGTGACCTGCTGAAACGTTTGAGTTCAGTTACTTATCCTGTTAGGGTCATTGTAAATTTTGGTGAGAAACGTCTCGGTAAATTAACTTACTATGCCTATTTTCAATCACTTCTGACATATGGCATCATACATCCATTCTAGGGATTCATGATTCATTGAATAAAAAATATAGATATACAGAACCGTTTCAATTGCCTTTATTGCTCATAAATTCAAAAACTAGAAAGTTGTACGACACTAAGTCGTTCATGATTAGCGTTCCACATTGCAACACACACAAGTGCCACTACGACCCTCCGAGACATCGTCTTGCACTGATGAATTCCTGTACTCGCTGAGTTATACTGTCCACTACATCATCAAAGAAGCTTTAGTCCAGGGTGTCACTTCTCTATGACGATTCGTCGTAGATATTTCAGTTTTATTGTTGGGTCGTCTCGTCCATAAACAACCCTTTTAATGTATCTGAGGCATGTTTGATAGGATTCAAGTCTGGAAAAACTTTCCGATGTCGTTATTCACAAGATGTGCCCGATGAACGTGAGAATTATTGTCCATTAAAATGAATCCTCCGTCGCCATGCTGCCAATATTGTTCCACTATGCATCGGAGGATGTCATTCCTTACCCCTTTCCGACCTGACCCACGCGAATGCGCGAGTATGAATGCTGCTACTCAACAATGTAACTTTGGGGTTAACTCTAGGTGGTGACAATAGCGGAAGTTCCTGGCTTGTGATTGTTAGCTGTTGCATTCAGTAGCGTTCACATCGAAGAGAAGCATATCATTATTAACTTACACAAGAAGATAGAATCATGCAGTCATGTTGCAAATGCGATGTAATTTCTTATATTTAATTACTTTACGACACTGCTGCAGTATTTTAGACAGAGAATGATCATGCAGGTCACTTTTTGAAAAAAGTATGATCTTGAATTTTTTTTAAAAATATATTTACTTAAATGTAGAGGTCTAAATGCATGGAAACTGCTACATTTTGAGTAATTGATTTTTTTTCCTCAGGTCGCACAAGGCGTTTCATTGGCTTCTACGACCACCAGAGACGTACGGTGACGCCACATAACGCCATCCAAAAACATCACGGGGCTACCAATTACCAGTATTCGGTAGACAGTGTGTATGTGTGTGTGTGTGTGTGTGTGTGTGTGTGTGTGTGTGTGGTACGTGAAGTTCAGAACTTAAATAACGATCAGCCAAAGCCATTCGATGCAACTCTCAGAGATTCTCGAGAAAATCGACTTTGGAGTTTTGCAAAGTAAACGTAAGTAGCAATAATTAAAACAGCTGCAGCATCTGTCGGTGTAGCTCAGGTGACGGGCGCCCTGGTTCAGTGCGCCCAATCAGAGGACTCAACGTCCTCTGTAATAATAATAAAAAAATAAAACATAAAAAAAAGCTGAACCAAGAACCTAGCGAACAACAACAAGCCGGCCGCGGTGGCCGAGGAGACTAAGGCGCTCCAGTCACGGTCTGCACGGCCATTACGGTCGGGGGTTCGAATCCCCCCTTGGACATGGATATTTGTGCCGTCTTAGTTCGTAAGTAGTTCATAAGTAGTTTGTCAGTTCAGGGACTGATGACCCAGTAGTTAAATCCCATAGACTATACAAACATTTGAACATTTTTTTGAACAACAATCAGCGACCGCAAAGAACAGTACTACACATATTATAGAGAAAAAAAAGTGGTAGCGTTCTGGCCTTACAATCTTAGAGTCGGTGGTTCGAATCTCATTAAGACTGATTTTTTTTTTCCTTTTCGAATTCAGTTTAAAAATCATTTTGGAATCTCTAATTCGTCGTGCCAGTTTTTTTTTTTTTTATGCGTATGTAGACGAGCTGAAAAACTAGTCGTCACGTAAAACGATGATTGAGTAGCTTAGCTGCAAGGAAAGCCATTAGTAGCTATGGAGATGACTTTCCAAAAACAGTGTCGTTGCTCTTCAAAAACTGAACAATCAAAGACTGCCGTCGTCAACTAATAGTGAAGCCAGTATTGTAAGAAATGTAACTTATGACTTTTTAATTGAAACCATCATTATTAACAAAACTTCTATAAAACATAGAAAATTACGAAAAACAAATATGTGCACTTTTCGAAAAAATTACCATTAGATATTAAAATTGTGTAAATATTCGAACAGAACGAAAAAGAAATAAAGAAAATGTCATGACAGGAGTCAAACGATCGACCCTTGTGTTGTAAGGCCAGAACGCAACGCCGACAGATACTGTAAGTCATTTACTGATGGGTACTTACGCTAACATCAGATTTTCTCGAGAATTTTTTAGAGTTGCATCCAATGGCTTCGGCTGACTGTTTTTTGGGTTCTGAATTTCACGTAAATCCGACACCTACGTGGTCTCCTTGTACGACTGTCTGGTTGAAGGCAGATGCGTATCTCATCCGTCGATAGCACCTCATGGCGATTCTGACGAGTCCACTCAGTGTGGTGTTGTGCCCATCTAGACGGCACTGCATGGTGTGTAGGTGAGAAAGCTGGACCTCGCCGTGGACGTGCAGCATTATTATGTACAACTAGCTCATGATTACCCGCTTCACTGGGGTGACGTTTTATGTCAGTGGTTTTATAAATGTAATATTGAAGGAAAAAATAAAACTGCAGCAAGAGACTTTGCGCTTAGTTCTTTATTTTTTTTTAATTACTTTTATTTGTAAACATATCTTACATGCAAAATTTTCACATTAAATTACATTGTTATAAACTATATTTGATGTTTGGTTGTGTGGCGCATACACATATATATTTTGCGTTACTCCGAAACGTGAAAATGCAACGTTTAGTCTCCCATCAAATTGACTCCGCAGTAGCGAAATGTATAGCCTTATTGACAGTCAAAAATTTTTTTGTCGAGCTTATGGGACTTAACTACGGGATCATCGGTCCCTAAACTTACAAACTACTTATGAACTAGCTAATACTAAGGACGGCACAAATATCCATGCCCAAGGGGGGATTCGAACCCCCGACCGTAGTGGCCGTGCAGACTGTGACTGGCGCGCCGCAGACCACTCGGCCACCGCGGCTGTCATACTGTAAGCTAATTTCACTGGGAATTATAATCTTCTAAAAGAAGATGGCATCTGAATTGAGATTAATGGAATTCGTGGTATGAACACTGGTTTTTCTGTTTGTTTACCAGTTAAAATTATTGCTACAATAACGTTACGAAGTAGTTGTTTGACACACAATCTTGTGCAATTACATAATTTGGGTGAGTTAATATTTCGTAGTAGTTTTATTGGCGAACCAATGTTTAGTTCCAATGCATACAGAGGCATACCAGATTTGTTACATTTTCGATTGCACTTGAAGACATCACAGATATCTCTTTGTTCACTATTTGTATTTAGAGGGTATGTGGAGCTGCAAATAATTCAGGAACTTCTCGAGATGACACCTTTTGATTACAGTGTACAATTTAAGAAACAGACACAGAAAATTAAAAACCTTCCTGCGTTAGATTGCACCGTTGTGTCAAAATATCGCAGCAGTCAGTCAAGAGATTAGCGATTTGCACAAACGAACATTTACTTTTTTTTAACCCGCGAGAAATCGCACCTTTAAAAGTCACGCGATCGGTCACACTCAATGAAGTGTTTGAAATGTGCTTAACATAAATCAGTAATTTTTGTCTTTTTTTTATAAGAAAACTCATATTTTACTATTTGAAAGTGACAAAATTGACCATTGTTTTAAAATTACTGTGAGCAAAATGCTCATAGCGGGAGCGCTCCCGGGTTAATAGGGATTATTCGTTTTAATTCAGGTAGGCCGCGTGATGCATGTCGATTTGCCCAGCCACATTGAACAAACGGTAACACCCGCACAGTTAGCTGTGTGGTATAACGCACCGTTTTTCGAGACAGGGAGGAGGATGGGGCCCCTCCACGCCCACACCAACGTGGTGACCATCACAAAAGTTCTACTGTCTCCTCCGTAATTAAGTTAGTTTGCTAAGGTGGATCACGGGATGTGGGAACCGCGATGTTATCCGTACGTGTGGGCGCGATCACCCATTAATACGGTGCATCTGGAGATAGAATTGGTCGAAAGGTATACGAAGGGTAAAGGTATGTAAGGGCAGAGGAAAAAAAGTGCCAAGGCAAGAGCCAAGGGAAAAAAACCTCTGCGACAGTGGGGTAGGTATGAAGGGCAGTAGCGGTATGCTATCTGCGACAGATCATGCAAGGGTTGGTAATGTTAGTGATGGGTATTTTCTCAGTACCATTAACTTTGCTAGGTTTGTCATAAAGAATCAGTCCGTTTAGATGCGAGGTTCTGCTGCAGCTGAGCTCCAATGATGCCTCCTGGGTCGGCTGTGGCAGAATACCTGTAACATAGCCAAGTCTGTCAAGGTGGTTAGGCAGTTCGCTCATAGAACTGGCTAAGTGTGCGGGACTGTTTAGGTTTGTTTGTGTTTAGTGCGATGAATATGGTTTCCCTGCCTTGCCTGTAGGTCGGCTGTGGGCTCAGCTGGCATTGCCAGTCAGATTGCTGTTTTGCAGGGGTTTGCCATATTCATCGTGTTTGTGAGTACCGGGCCCGGTTTTTAACGAAAAGGGGTCGGAGTGCCGGGCATCCTGGATGTGGTTTTTAGGCGGTTTTCCACAGCCCCTAGGTGAATACCGGGCTGGTCCCCAAGTCAAGCGTCAGTTACACGGTTCGCAAACATTTCGTAACACTTCACAGTTTCGCGCACCTATAACATTATAAGCAAACATTTGGGGTACACATTTCCTCCTGGGGGTATGGGAAGGCTGCAGGACTGGCATCCGGCCTGTAAATGTTACGCCATGCCAAATCCGCGTTTAACACAGTGCCGACCCTGCATGTGCGGGAAAAGGGCCAAAGAGACAGATAGCACTTCTCTCGCCTCGCTAAGCGTTCCCCTGCTCCCACTGCCACAACAGTGCTTCTGCCTCGCCTTTCCCATTCTACTGGCGCTGCTTTTGCCGGCGCCGGCCGGTGTTCGGGAAGCACCTGATTTGGAAAAAAATTCAAATGTTTGTTTAGATTATGGGACTTAACTACGGGGTCATCAGTCCCTAAACTTACAAACTACATATGAACTAGCTAACTCTAAGGACAGCACAAATATCCATGCCCAAGGGGGGATTCGAACCTCCGACCGTAGTGGCCGTGCAGTCCGCGACTGGGGCGCCGCAGTCCCCTCGGCCACCGCAGCCGGCGATGAGTTGAAGTTTGTGAATTCTGGATAATATGAATATCACTTGCAGTAACTTGCACACTATAGAATCAGACAATGGTAATTGAAGAAGGGAATTACATAAATTTTACTTGCAAAGAATTCTTACTAAATGAAAACGTCGATAGACGCAAATGAACGTCGTTATGTTTTAAATTCAAATGATACCCGTTGAAAGAAGCACTTTTTCCTATCCACGGTATTGCAAGGCATGCGGGATACAGCTAATTACTTTTTGTGTCCTAGCTGCGTTAAATTTTACTTGCAGTGTCGGAAGTTTAGTGTGCCGTCGTTGGCAACGAAATATTCGCTTTAGGAGGATCATTAATTTACTGATCAGAACAACACTAATTATTTATTTCGTCACCAACACAATGACTTATGCTCCTCATTCTAAGTGACTGATTTTTCAAACAGCATTGAACGGCCGTTGTCAACATCAGCACACTACGCCGATGCCATAAGTAAAATTGTACCCCTTGTTGTACTGCATTACACCACAATTATGTGAATGAAAAAACGAAGAATTATTGGTTATTTTGTGTGCTATTAACTAACATCTCAATTTGTCCTTTCCTGTACTATGGTGTTTTCTACGCATTCCTAAACATAACGAACTCAAAATCTAATGAGGATAGGCCTACATCGAAATCAGAAAGGAAACTACATACATTCGATTTCTCTTGCAAAGACTTCTTATGTAAATATATTCAAAGAATTCACATGGAGATAATTTTGGAACTGGCAATGTAATTTACCACTTCAGAAGCATGTACTTGTATATCGATGGTTTTGAACTGCAGCCTCGTATATCAGTTTGTTCGTGTAAGAATATCGTTGTCAATTTTTATTTAATTTATAGCTTGAAAATGATTTTCCAGTATGTTTTCATAGAATATTTTATTAATAAAATAATTTATAGTGATGATAATTGTTTTTATTTATTTACCATCGCGATAACTGTAAAATAATAATGCTTATTTCACTCTCTTGTAAAACATAAATTTTTTGATATACGACATTGGTGTTCAACACCATCGATATGACGTAAGAGCTTTCCATCACAGACATACATTAACTTTTGTCTACAGTCTGTGTATTACCTTTGTAGTTAATATATGTCTGTGTTTTAATCTATCTCGATTTAAGAATTATACAAAAACCTTATTTTCACATGTACGATGAACTTCATAAGTCTCGGAGTACGTAGCTGTTCCTAAACTTATTAGGTACAACTGCATTTTATGCGGCCCACCTACTGCTCGCTAGGTGGCGCAAAGACAATTCCCCTCATTCCCTGTGAAACGGTTTGCTGTTCCTGCTCTATAGTTCGCAAGTTCTCGATGTACCCTTGTCCGCATAGTGAATTAGTAATCTTCTCATTCCCTGTGAATCGGTACACGCAACGCCACCTAGCGAGCGCTAGCCGGGCCGCATTAAATGCAGTTCATCCATTTAATTACTCACCTAACTGAATGGTATTAATCTGTTAGTAACACGATACTGTCCGTTAAACCAAAGAAACCTATGACTTAAGAACTTTTCATCACAGACATACATTAACGTTTGTCTTCCGTCTGTGTATTGCAGTGAGCTCAAAGATAATATGAAGATTGTATTATGAAACCGTGACGTTCGAGAAATATTTGTCTCTCTAATCCAGTTGTCAGTATTTTGATCTGAAGCACTACAGTTATCTTTCCAGTGTTTATATTGAGATCATTGATGTATTGCCAGTGTAGTTAATGAATGCCTGTGTTTCCCAGTGTTTTATCTTTGAGTCTTTTTATCTTTGAGCATCTGTTAATCGCCGTATTGCTCCACATTTTACGGATTTTTGTTCGGCACACTCACCCACCGCCACACTCCGCCTCCAAAACACCATAGTACACACCACAAGGATCCATCTTAGGGCCATTGCTTTATCTCGTGTACATTAATGACCTCTCGTCAGTTACACTACCAGAGTTCGCTTTGTTTGCAGATGATACAAGTATGGCAATAAGAAGTACGTCAAGCATAGTTATAGAAAGGTCTGCTAATGATATTTTCATGAACATTAATAAATTGTTGAAAGGCAACTCATTGTCATTAAACTTTGAAAAGACTCACTACATGCAGTTCAGAACATGTAAAAGATTTGCCGCCAGTATATGCATTAACTATGAAGAAGAGCAGATAGAAGAGGTTGACAGTATTAAATTCCTGGGATTACAGCTTGATAATAAATTCAGTTGGGAGGAGCACGCAACAGAACTGCAAAAACGACTCAACAAATCTGTATTTTCAGTACGAGTGTTATCAGACATAGGAGACATAAAAATAAAAAAGCTTGCATGCTTTGCTTACTTTCAATCCATAATTTTATATCGTAAAGTATTTTGGGGTAACTCTTCAAGTCACTCAAAAGTCTTCAGAGTCCAAAAGCGTGTAATACGTATTATCTGTGGAGTAAAGTCCCTGACGTGCAGTAGAAGCCTCTCCAAAGAACTGGGTGTATTAACTACTGCCTTTTCAGTATATTTATTCCTTAATGAAATTTGTCATAAATAATATACACCTTTTCCCAACAAACAGCTCAATTCATACATACAATAGTAGGAACAAAAATTATATACACAAGGATTTAAAAGCACTTACCTTTGCTCAAAAAGGGGTCCACTACTAAGGAACACACATTTTCAATAATTTACCATCAAGTATAAAAAAATTAATTAGAAATAAAGATCAATTTAAGAGAAGCCTAAAAGACTTTCTAGTGACCAACTCTCTCTACTACATTAGTGAATTTCTACATTGTACCAAATGATGCAAGTATCGGTATTCATATTATGTTAGTATTGTTATATTATCAGCTCAAAAATGTATGTATGTGTATTTATATTATTAGTATTATCTATTATTCAGCTTGTAAATTTTGTTTCTTGAATGTTGCACATCCACGAGGATCTCCTCAACATGGATCTACGGAACGACAAACAAATTTAATCTAATCTAACCGATAACCTAAAGGCTACTCTTATGCATAACCGCCACTGGTCTGGAGTGAATAATTTTAGCTACCAAGTGAAATATACGGACACACGTCACACGTTCCATTTTTATATAAGTATACTGATTTGAGTCGAAACACGAAAATGGTTATTCCGTACGGTGGCGTTCCTCTCAGGGTACCTCCGTGCTAAAATCCATGAGTAGCATTTTGATGACCAGAGCGAGGGAAATCAGTGACAGTACCTGTATCTCTGTTCCTCCATGTTGGAACAACATCGCTTTGGTTCACTCCCATACATATGGACACTTCCCTAGACGAGAGACCCTCCTGATACAAAGTAACAATTCGATACAATTTCGGAACTGACCTAGGCATGACAGAACTGCATTCAACATAAGTAGTGTACTTCAATCCTGTTATTATGGCTGGAACTGATCGGCTCTATTACCCACTCCGTCGCATTGGCATGTGTGGTTGTTTTTATCTTTGTGCTGGCTGAGGGATATCTGTGGGCAATCTAAGAAACTGTGTTCTTGGCGCAATATAAACATTCAACGACACCTTGGAACCAAGGTGATGCAACACTATTTCATGTGTGTAGAAGGGGACCTTTTACATCAACTTCGAGTGAATCAAGATTCAGCACAGAAAGGAGTAAATCGCTTGGCTATCCAATCATGAAGTCAGACGTGTTCGCAAATGCAAAGTAATTCTATCCTGACGTAGTCCTTCTGTATTGTAAAGGAAATTGACGGCAAAAAATGTTATATTTCAATATGTGAAAACCCTAGCAAAAATTCATTTGTTAGCCATGTTTCACGAAGTTTATTACGAATGTGAAATATGTAACTCTCTGAACTTCATTAAAATAAGCAGACTTTTGGGTTACCTTTCTTCCTCTGGTATGCCCTCATAAACTTCT
This sequence comes from Locusta migratoria, assembly GCA_026315105.1. Lineage (NCBI taxonomy): Eukaryota > Metazoa > Arthropoda > Insecta > Orthoptera > Acrididae > Locusta > Locusta migratoria. Next base: position 564,746,125 of record CM048745.1, read on the forward strand.
CCTCAAACAACTTCCGTCTCAAGAAGCTACAGAGAGGACTACAAACTATTATATTTCAAATGTTCAAATGTTTGTAGAGCTTATGGAACTTAACTACGGGGTCATCAGTCCCTAAACTTACAAACTACTTACGACCTAGCTTATACCAACGACGGCACAAACATCCATGCCCGAGGGGGTATTCGAACCCCCGACCGCAGTGGGCATGCAGACCGTGAATGGCGCGCCGCAGACCGCTCGGCCACTGCGGCCGGCTGTTATATTTCGTACCCAGCCATTTCAATGGGCCGAAATGTAGTTCAAAATATAAAGTCACCTAATTGACCCTAAAAACTAACCAAATCATTCCATTTTGATTTGGTAAAATAAAACTAATGTAATTTACGAAACAATGAAAGAAGGTGTTCGGTAAGATTCACCATAAATTTTCATTTACATTATGATATACTTTTTACGTTCTGACTGTTCCAGGAATCTTTGTGTCTTTCGTATGTTATACTTCGTATTTATGACCAAGCGGAGCATATTCAGCAGCTGTGAGTCTCTTACCTTCAGTCTAGAGATGTTAAGTAGCTTTACTGAGTGGCATACAGGATTAAAGACACTCAGATAACCAGTTCATAAGCAGTCTGGAAATAGACAACAGTATTGTACCTTGGAGATTGTGTACCTGAGAACACATGATGTTTGCTGTCCAGTGTTTCATTATAGTGACTGCTTTAATTAATGCACACTAGATACAACCACAACCATTAACTGGCAAATTTATTGCTTCGAGACGTGAGTGTATGCGTTGTGCATTGTTTCAAAAGATGATGAATCCTGCATACTTCAAAAATGTATAATATATCGAAGATAAATCGATGATATTGTCAATTCTTCAGTTATAAAGTTGTATAATGAATAATTTTCTGTATATGTTTAAAAATGGTTGACTTGCGTTGAATTGTTGTCATACATCGTCAGTTGAAGAGCATCTTGTTTCTTGAAACGGGAGATCTAATGCCATGCAAAGCATGTTATTTGTCATTGAGTACCTTTTTTCGGAGCGGGCGGTTGCTCGATATTTGTATGTAAAATGTTATATAAAATTCTTGAGTAACTACGTCTATGGTTTACTCTGTTGTGTAACATCTCTGTCAAAGACTATGTATGTGAGTAGTAGCTGAACAGAAATAGAGTGTCGGTATGTAGCTCTGGTATTGAACGGACGTGCGTTGGTTGGCTGCTGACACAGCAAGCTCTATACGAGCTGATGGAATAATTTTGAAATCTGATTTTCACAGACATAGTTCTGTCTTTATAAGATTATGTATCATTCTGAGAAGATTTTTATTGTTCTCCAACCGTGAGGTAATGTAATCATTATTGCTAATAATAATTGAGAAAGTTAAACTCCTCTGTTTCACTGTTGTAGTTAGAAAGCTAACCTTCTTCCTTTTATTGAAATTTATTGACTATTAAAGTCAAAGCATAGTATTGACTACGCTGAGTTTGATTAACAGATTCTTGATTGGTGTGACGTTTAATTATACTACACAGTGAACAAGACACTAAGTTTCTGGACTCGCATTCGGGAGGATGTTGGTTCAAATCCACCTCCGACCATCCAGATTTAGGTTTTCCGTGATTTCCCTAAATCACTACAGGCAAATGCCGGGGTGGTTCCTTTCAAAAGTACATGGCCGATTTCCTTCCATATTCTCCTCCATAACTCTGAGTTTAAGGTCCATCTCTAATGACCACGCTGTCGACGGGACGCTAAACCCTGAGCTTCCTTCCTTCCACTAAGTTTCTGCAATCAGTCAGTTAGCTGGACAAATTATCGCAGTTGCATTATTACAAAGTGATTTCTGTTTTTCAGATTTCTCTCGCAGTCAAATTTATAGTGTAGTCAGTGAGCCTTATGCAGACTACGTATTGTTCTTGCTTTGTTCAAAATATCCGTTGCGCTTTCAATCAGTTTAAACACACTGTTTCTTAATTAACTGTGCAGCTATTAATATTAGGGCCATAACCAAACAGAATTATAGTGTTAATGAATAATATATGTATTCAACTAATCTTTAATCTCCTTGATTGAAAAGTTAGTTATCGTGAGTGTTAACTACGAGATGATGATAATTATTAGCGCTGCATTTAACATCAGATCAGTTTTGAACGAGTAACTTTTGAAAGACCACATTTAGCTAATCACAATTGCCAAATCACTGTAACGACCCTGTTTTTTCCTGTCTATAGAACTGCCTTACATTATTCCAACAACCAACTTAAGTGTTTTAATAAATTGGTTATAGATAGTATTCATTATTAATTAGGTTTCACTTGTTGATTACAAGATGATAAAGTAACACACATATAATGATGGTATGGCTTTCAGTAGCCGGGTTCAGGCGATTACATCGAGTCTTATTCATGGCGCCACTTCAGCGGTGATAATACCGCACAGCATCCAGTCTCCTATGGAAACTAAACCCATGCCCCTTGCATGGCGGTCAGTGACGCTGTCACTCAGTTACGGAGGTGAACACAAATAATTAAATACAGTACTGACAATGGAATACTTTTAGAATTTAAATAGAATATTTGTTCCTATGGCCACATTGTGGATTTGAACAGTTTCTCGTAATTAGAAAAATTATAACTTTCGTGGAATAATTTTTGTAATTTCGGAAGAAGACTTTCTACATCTACATACATACTCTGCAATCCAGCCAAAAATGAATGGCGGAGGGTACTCACTACCACTACTAGTCACTTACTTTCCTGTTCCATTCCCATTCAGAACAAGGGAAAAACGAATGCTTCTATGCATCCTTTCGAATCTCTGAGATCTTAACTTTGTGGTCTTAATGCGAAATGTAGATTGCCGGCTGGAGAATCGTCCTGCAGTTCGCCTCAAACTCCGGCTCTCTAAATGTCTTCAATAATGTTTCTCGAAGAGAACGTCGCCTTCCCTCCAGTGACTCCCATTCCAGTTCCCGAAGCATTTCAGTAACACTCGCACATTTATAGAATCTAGCCGCCGCCTCTAAATTGCCTCGAAGTCCCCCTTTACAACCGATCAGGTAAGACTCCCAAACACTAAAACAAGCGTTTTATTTGCGGTATCCTTTACAGACGAATCGCACCTTCCCAAAATTCTCCCAATAAACCGAAGTCGACAATTTGCCTTCCCCATGGCTGTCCTTATATGCTCGTTCCATTTCATATCGCTGTGCAGCGTTACGCCTAGATACTTAATTGACGCAGCTCTATCAATCAGTAAACTACTGATGCTGTATTCTGATGTTACGGGATTGTTTCTCCTGCACATCTGCATCACCTTACATTTTCCTACATTTAGATCCAATTGCCATTCCTCATGTCACCCAGGTTTTTGGTCCATGTCATCCAGCATCCTACTATAGTCATTCAGTGACGTCATCTTCCTGTACACCACAGCATCATCAGCAAACAGCCGCAGAGTACAACTCGCTCTGTCCGTCAGATCATGTGTATAGACAGAAAATAATAGCGGTCCTATCACACTTCCCTGGGGCACTCCTGACGATACCCTAGTGTCGCCATCTTGGACAACGTACTGGGTTATATTCCATAAGCTCGTACCTTCTTTAGCAGTCTGTAGTGCGGTACCTTTCGAAAATTAAGAAATACGCAGACTGCCTGTTGCCTGTTGCCCTACATCTATAGTTTGCAAGGTGTCATGAGAGAAAAGGGAAAGCTGAGTTTAGCACGATCAGTGGTTCCTAAAGCCATACTGATGCACGGACAGAAGCTTTTCAATCTCAAGGAAATATACTGCACTAGAACTGAGAATATGTTCAAGAATTCTACAATAAATTGAAGTCTGCTATTTCGTGTGTCCGTTCTATTGGCTTTCTTATACACGGAAGTTAAATGTCTCTTTTTCCGGTTTCTTGGTATTTTGTGTTCGATCAAAGATTCGCGACAAATGCAAACTGAGTAAGAGGCCAATCCCGCCTAGTTCTCTTTGTAAAACCGGATTGGCCCGCCATTTACACCTGGCGACCTTTTTTTTTTTTTTTTTTTTTTTTTTTTTTTTTTTTTTTTTTTTCCAACTGTCTCGGCTGCTTCTCTACACCAGCTGTGTCTATTACTGTCTTCTATTTGGGAGTTAGTGCGACGTGTGGTCCTCGTTGCGAGAATGATTTCTTAACTATTATTTTTTTTAAACTTCGGTATTCATTTTCCTATCACCACCCTGGACTGATTGATCAACGAATGCCTTTGATACGCTTATCGACTTTACATAGGACCAGAACTTTTTCGGGTTCCCGGGAAGATCTTTCAAATGTTCAAATGTTTGTTAAGCTTAAGGGACTTAACTACGGGGTCATCAGTCCCTAAACTTACAAACTACTTATGAACTACTTACGAACTAGGACGGCACAAATTTCCATGTCCGAGGGGGGATTCGAACCCCCGACCGTAGTGGCCGTGCAGGCCGTGACTAGAGCGCCTCAGTCTCCTCGGCCACCGCGGCCGGCGGGAAGATCTTTCGCTAAGGTATGACAGTGGTAGTTACTGCATCCTTCGCTCATGGCTTTATATATATATATATAGACGCGCGAATCTCTACTAACTTCAGCAGACACAAGTGAAAGTTATCATTTCAGAAGTGAATAAGGAAATGTATTGGACTTCTTTTACAAGGCTGGGTACAGGTGAGAATCTGAAAAGCGTTCCGCTCAGTACATGGGACTCACAGTACAACGCAACGTCGTGCATTGGCAACAGATGAACCGCCACCGCGTGTACAGTACCTCCTCGCTGTGCTGGCCGTCTTCCTGCCTGTTTTTCGCCTTTAGTAGGGCATGAGGTCGTATCATTGTATGGCAGGTGGAGCCACCTAACAAGCTGACAGACTAACAAGGTCTCACGTTTACCGAGGTAGGCCAGAGAACAATAACACAGCCAGGCATTTCCTCTCTGCTGGCTCACAAGGTACATCCACAAAGTGACTCACCGATACTGAAATAAAATTAATTCCAACGGAAACTTAAGGTGTTATCAGTAATTACTACACAAAATTAATTCCAACGGAAACTTAAGGTGTTATCAGTAATTACTACACAAATTTCAGCAGTCCATTGCAGTAATTACACATGTTTTCAGTCTTATAGATAGCAGTGTGATAATGAATAGAATAGAAACACAGGGACCAGAATAATATAACGGTTATTATTATTTATTTACTCATTCCATTTAGCTCTTTGAAGCGCATTTGTGGGTCTTGTTATCTGTCAAACCGACATTATGCGCACTGGATAAATGATGCAATTCTATTGTTGGTAGTTGATTAGATTAGATTAATACTTGCTCCATAGATCATATATACGACATTTCGTAATGATTTGGAACGTGTCAGTTTAGTAAATGTTGTTTACAGTTGGCAATCAATATTATAAACATAATTTTTTTTTCATCTGAAACTTCATTTACTTTGTAGAAGGAGTTGCCATTCAGAAATTCCTTCAATTTCTTTTTAAATACTAATTGGCTATGTCTCAGAATTTTGATGCTACTTGTTAAGTGACCAAAGACGTTTTTGGCAGCAAAATTCACCCTTTCTGAGACAGTGAGATTTAACCTTGAAAAGTGAATATCCTAGTGTTGTAGCTATGCACACTGCTATTACTTTTGGGTCGGATTGCTAATTAAAAATTTCATGAGTGAATATATATATATATATATATATATATATATATATATATATATATATATATATATATATATATATTGTGAAGCTACTGTGAAAATCCCTAGATCCCTAAATAAATGTCTGCAGGATGCTCTTGGATGGGCTCCAGCAATTATTCTGATTACACACTTTTGTGCAATGAGTACTTTTTTACTCAATGTTGAATTGAGCAACTTTAATCTTCCGTAATCAAAGAAAAATATACTTCCAGGAGTGTCAAAAACATCAAGTGCAAATACAAAAATAGCTTCCTCTCACGCATTCTTGATCATGTAGTTGAGTAACGATGAACTGCCTGATTAAGAATGAGAGCTTGAACAACTGTAGAGTTCAATGCCAATGTTGTCGAGTAAAACTCGTTCACAGAAACGTCTAGCGAAATTTTTCCAAAGGGTGAATAAGGCACGTGGTGATAGGTGGAATGGCTGTTACATTCATGTGTTTCTGTGGAATTACGAACAGACTCTGCTGAACCAGGCAACATTTTGTTCCAACATTGGCAGGGGGATCAGTTATCCCATCATTGTTCGACAATATTACTACACACTTCGCTTCATTTTGAAGCCGTTATGTATGCTATTTAGAAACATTGTAAAATATCAATTCCAAGGACGCTGCTTTTTAATAAATTAATACAATAGGCAGGTTTCGGCGTGAATGTTTTCGTCAGGTTAACTGTAAAATACATAGGTGGGTTGTTGTTATGGTCTTCAGTCCGGACACTGGTTTGATGCAGCTCTCCACCCTACTCTATCCTGAGCAAGCCTTTTCATCTCCTCATAAGAACGGCAACCCATATCCACTTGAATCTGCTTACTATACGCTTCTCTTGGCCTCCCTCTGCGATTTTTACCCCACACACTTCCCGCCAATGCTAAATTTACGATTCCTCGATGTCTAAGAATGTGTCCTACCAAGCGATCCCTTCTTTTAGTCAGGGTATGCCAAAAATTCCTTTTCTCACCAATTCTGTTCAGTACCTCTTCATTAGTTATGCGATCTACCCACCTAATCTTCAGCATTCTTCTGTAGCACCACATTTCAAAAGCCTCTATTCTCTTCCTGTCCGCACTGTTTATCGTCCATGTCTCACTCCCATACAAGGCAACACTCAACACAAATGCCTTCAGAAAAGACTTCCTTACACTTAAATTAATATTCGATGTTAGCAAATTTCTCTTTTTCAAAAATGCTTTTCTTCCCATTGCCATTCTGCATTTTATATCCTCTGTACTGCGACCATCGCATGTTATTTTACTACCTAAGTAACAAAACTCATCTACCACCTTCATTGTTTCGTTACCTAATCTAATTCCTTCAGCATCGCCTGATTTTCTAAGACCGCATTCCATTATTTTTGTTTTGCTCTTGTTAATGTTCATTTTGTACGCTCTCTTCAACACACTGTCCATTCCATTCAACTGCTCTTCCAGGTCCTTTGCTGTCTCTGGCAGAATTACAATATCATCAGCAAAACGCAATGTTTTTATTTCTTCCCCCTGAACTTTAATCCCTATTCCAAAATTTTCCTTGCTTTCCTTCATCGCCTGCTCAATGTACAAATTGAATAACATCGGAGAAAGGCTACAACCCTGTCTTACTCCCTTCCCAACTGATGCTTCCCTTTCATGCCCTTCGAGTCTAATAACTGCGGTCTGGCTTTTGTACAAGTTGTAGATAACTCTCCTTTCCTGTATTGTACCCCTGCTGACTTCAGAATTTGAAAGAGTGTAGTCCAGTCAACATTGTCAAACGCTTTCTCCAAATCTACAAAGGCTAAAAATGTAGATTTGCCTTTCCTTAATCTATCTTCTAAGATAAGACGTAAAGTGAGTATTGCCTCCCGGGTTCCTACGTTCCTCCTGAATCCAAACTGATCTTCCCCTAGGTCAGCTTCTACCAGCTTTTCCATTCTCCTGTAGATAATTCGTGTTAAAATTTTGCAACCATGACTTATCAAACTGATGGTTCTGTAATTTTCACACCTGTCTGCACCTGATTTCTTTGGAATGGGGATTACTACATTTTTCTTAAAGTCTGAGGGCATTTCGCCTGTCTCATATATCCTACACACCAGTTCAAATAGTCTTGTCATGACTGGCTCTCCCAGAGACTTTAGTAGCTCTGAGGGTATATCATCTACTCCTGGGGCCTTGTTCCAGCCTAGGTCTTTCAAGGCTCTGTCAAAATCATCTCTGAGTATAGTATCTCCTATTTCATCTTGATCTACTTCCTCTTCCCTTCCTACAACATCGTCTCTAAGTTCATTTCCTTTGTAGAGCTGCTCTATGTACTCTTTCCACCTTTCAGCTTTCCCTTCTTTGCTGAGAACTGGTTTCCCATCTGAGTCCTTGATATTCGTAGAATTGCTTTTCTTGTCCCCAAATGTCTCTTTGATTTTCCTGTAGGCGGTATCTACTTTTCCCCTTCTTATACATTCTTCTACAGATTTGCATTTGGCTTCTAGCCACTCCTGCTTAGCCATTTTGCATTTCCTATCAATCTCATTTCTTAGTCGTCTGTACTCCATTTAGCCTGTTTCATTTACTGCATTTTTATATTTTCTCCTTTCATCAATTAAATTTAGTATCTCCTGTGTTATCCAAGGATTTTTTGCAGGCCTTGCCTTTCTACCTATTTTGTCCTCTGCTGCCTTCACTATTTCATCTCTCAATGCTACCCATTCCTCTTCTACTGTTTTATTTCCCCCTGTTTCTGTCAATTGTTGCCTAAATCTCCCTCTGAAATTCTCCAGAACTTCACGTTCCTTCAATTTATCCAGGTCCCATCTCCTTATTTTCCTACCTTTCTGCAGTTTTTTCAGTTTCAGCCTACAGTTCATGACTAACAAGTTATGGTCAGAGTCTATATCTGCCCCTGGGTATCTCTTGCAGTTTATAACCTGATTCCGGAATCTATATTTTACCATTATAAAATCTATCTGATACCTTCCAGTGTCTCCTGGTCTCTTCCAAGTATACAACCTCCTTTTGTGATTCTTAAACCAGGTGTTTGTTATAACTAAATTATGTTCCGTGCAAAATTCTACCAGGCGACTTCCTCCTTCATTCCTTCTGCCCAGTCAATATTCACCTACTATTTTTCCTTCTCTTCCCTTTCCTACTACTGAATTCCAGTCTCCCATCACAATTAAGTTTTCCTCTCCCTTAACGGTCTGAATAATTTCCTTTAGCTCCTCATATATTTCTTCTATATCCTCGTCATCGGCAGAGCTAGTTGGCATATAAACCTGTACTACTGTTGTCGGTGTTGGCTTCGTATCTATCTTGACAATGATAATGCGATCACTGTGCTGCTCATAGTAGTTTACCCGCATTCCTATTTTCTTATTCATTATCAGTCCTACTCCTGTGATACCCCCAACTGATTTTGTATTTATAATCCTGTACTCACCTGACCAGAAATCCTGTTCATCCTGCCACCGAACTTCACTAATCCCCACTATATCCAACTTCAACCTATCCATTTCTCTTTTTAAATTTTCTAATTTTCCTACTCGATTAAGGGATCTAACATTCCACGCTCCGACCCGTAGAATGCCAGTATTGTCTTTCCTGATGATCACATCCTCCTGAGTAGTCCCCGCCCGGAGATCCGAATGGGGGACTATTTTACCTCCGGAATATTTTACCCGAGAGGATGCCATCATCATATTTTCATACAGTAGAGCTGCATGTCCTCGGGAAAAGTAACGGCTGTAGTTTCCCCTTGCTTTCAGCCGTTCGCAGTAACCGTGTGGCAAAGCCACATTAGCTGATGTTACAAGGCCAGCTCAGTCAATCATCCAGACTGTTGCCCCTGTAACTACTGAAAAGGCTGCTGCCCCTCTTCAGGAACCACACGTTTGTCTGGCCTCTCCACAGATACCCCTCCGTTGTGGTTGCACCTACGGTACGGCTATCTGCATCGTTGAGGCACGCAAGCCACCCCACCTCGGCAATGTCTGTGGTTCATGGGGGTGGACATAGGTGGGTATACTATTTAATTTAACAGAATAATTGCAATTCAGAAATATACGCTTTATACATAGATAGTTAGTTCTTATTATCCTTGTTAGATCTCTGTTTAGTTCAGCGATATTACGAGGTTACGTGACTGTGGTTACATGGAGATATTTCTTTGCTTTTACGTAAAGCATATATTGTGTTCGTTGGTATGTTTATAGTATAAATGATGTTTCTATGTTTGTATGTAACTGACTAGTCATGTATTAGTTTATGGAGTTAATTTTGGTGAAATTTTGTGGTGTTTGATGATCTAACAATTTATGACGTTTGTATGCTTTCTAGTGATTTCTTATAATTTCGTGACAGTAAAATCTCTGGCGTGTTTGTAAATTCCGTCTATCCCTTTGGTAGGATGGTAGTAATAAAATATTCCAAGTAACGCTTGTTCTTAATCTCGATTAGTTGCCGCGGCGGATTAGCCGTGCTTGCTGGGGCTTGCTTGACCTTAGGTTAGTATACCTTACTTTAAGTAGTCTGTAAACTGCTCTATATAGTCTGTTGTTCTCCCTTCAAGTGCTGGAAGAAAATGTCGACTGGTTGCAGTCGCTATTTCGAACGTGCTGCCGATATCGAATAATGAAGCTTCTTCCAGTCTCACCTATATCAAATTTTTCTCAATTTGTACGTTGAATTTTACCAACTCCAAGATTTAAATGTATATATACGTTATATATGTGTTCGGTGGACGGTTCATGTTAATTTCCACAAGGAGACACACGTTGTACTGCAGCTGCAACATCTGCACTGAGTCTTTTTTTGCTTTAAAGTGAACAACAAAAATATTTTAGATACATCAAACTGAAGGAGAGGCTTTGGATTTGTGCCATGGCAGGGATTCGAACCCCGGAACCTCCTGCATACTAGGCTGGCGTTATACCACATTATTATTATTATTATTATTCTGTATGGGTTGTTCTGTTCCTTGCGGTCGCTGATGGTGTTTGCTCGTTGTTGTTCGATGCGTTTCTGGCTCAGCTTTTTTATTACAGAAGGCATTCAGTCCTCTGACTGGGCGCGCTTAGCGACTGTCCCCGGCAGTCTAAGCCACTATCCCTTAATAAATACCGTGACTGCGTAGACACGTTCCTCCACAATACAAACATCAATTCTGCCTCACGTTTCCCTATGTAATAAGCAGGAGGCCCCGGGTGCGAATCCCCGGCAAGGCACAAATTTTAATTCAATGCCTCTCCTTCAGTTTGATATCTCTGATGTAAAATGAGACAAAATATGTCTCTTGACAATGATTTATTATTTGATATAAATATTTTCGTTTGTACAGGTTATTGTAAGTTGTTATTGTTAATCAGAAATGTATACAAGAATTTTATATATGTATATATGCCTTGTTTATACATGTAGAAGTGATTCCAGTTTTCCTTATACGTTATCTGTATAGGTCCTCCGTGACAGTTTGTTATCTGCAACTAATCGAAATATTTGCTGTTTTTTATTTTATGTGAATGTGTATGTATGTGTGTGTGTGTCTGTGTGTGTGTGTGTGTGTGTGTGTGTGTGTGTGTGCGTAAGTAGGTGGATGTTTATGAACATATAATAGGCTTCGCAAAGACTTTTTATAGCCGTCTCTACAATGTGACATATATTTTCTGCAACCTCTGCGAAGCCTATATATACATATATAAAAATGGAACGTGGGACGTGTGTCCCTATATTTCCCTTGGTAGCCAAAATTATTCACTGCAGACCAACGGCGGTTATGCATGAGAGTAGCCTTTAGGTTCGTGGTGTGCACTATGATGTTTTGGTCGCGGTATGTAGCGAAGAAAAATCCGTAAAATGTGGAGCAATACGACGATCAACAGATGCTCAAAGATTTAAAGACTCAAAGATAAAACCCTGGGAAACACAGACGTACATTAACTGAGCATTAACTACACTGGCAATATACCAATGATCTCAATATAAACATTGGAAAGACAACTGCAGTCCTTAGGATCAAAATACTGACAATTGGATTGGCAGTTCCGTGGAGATAGCTATAAGAAGGCGGATGATATAGTAGTTGAAAATCGTCGGCTTATATAAAATTCACACTGAAGACCAGCGATGACTTTTGACACTATAATAGTAAAGAGGTTATATACAGCGAAACGTGATGCACATTCTTCAGTTGTTTTTCTGCAGCAAGCGTACGAATAAAGAAAAGTAAGTGCATATTGCAGTTTGAAAAGTAAAACTACCAAGAAAGATGCCAAAGCGTAAGAAAGAAATTTCGTGTTCTCGATCCGTTTCTAAAAGTCGTAAAACGGGGCTGAAAATTAAATGTACAGACGATAAAGAACTTGAAATTTGTAGGCGTTGTTTATCTTAATCTGTAGGCATCAGCGATTTATCGATATTCCCGTCCCTACGAGGGTGAAAAAAGGAATGAATGGTTATTTGAAAATACGTTGCTATTCAGGCAGTTTTGAAGAAGAAATACAAAACTTCCGATTAGGATTTCTGAATGGATTTTTTTTTTTTTTTATTTTATTTTATTTTTTTTATTTTTTTTTCAGAATTTGGCCAATTATAGACCGCTTAGAACTTAAGACTATGGTACAATATTTTTCTGCTTATCTTCCCAGAACTTCTTCATGCGTTGGCTGATGGCCTGCCTCTGTTCAATGGACATCACCCTCCTAGGTTGTTGTTTTTGTTGTTGGATGGGAAATTTTGCAGAAACGATCTGTAGCCTGAAATTTCCCCTGTCTTGTATTAAGTCTTCTGTGATGTTAAGTTTTCTCAAATCCCTTTTTGTCTCTTCCAGCCATCCTGTAGTGTTCTTCAATTTGGAAATGAAATTAAAAATTTTCTTTGTCAGCCTACTGTCTTTCATTCTGTAAATGTGTCCATAAAACTTTAATCTCCTCTTCCTTATTGAGTCTGTGATGGTTTCTATGTTTCTGTATAAATCTTCATTTCTTCTCTTCTTCCAATTGTTACCCTTGTTTTTTTGTGGTCCTAAAATTTTTCTGAGTATTTTCCTTTCTTTCTTTTCTAGTTCTTCTTGTTCCCCTTTTTTTATTCAGAGTTAGGCATTCAGATCCATATAGTGCTTCCGGTTTAATTACTGTTGCGTAGTGTTTAATTTTTGCCTTAAACGACACCGATCTTTTGTTATATAGGTTTTGGGTGAGTTTGTATGCTAATTTCATTTTCCTTGACCTTTCTTTACTTGTGGTGTTATCCAATCCATTTGATTGTATCCATTCTCCCAAATACTTAAACTTCTCAACTCTTTTAATTTTCCCTTGTTGTGTTTGTAGATATTTCTCTCTGTTGTGTTTATGTTCAATGTATTCCGTTTTCTCATATGATATTTGTAAACCGGTTTTGGCTGCAGTTCTGTGAAGTGTTTCTATCATTATTTTTGCATCTGTTTTGTCTTTAGAAATAATTGCAATATCGTCAGCAAAAGCGAGACATTTCACTTCGAATCTTCCTCTCCCTTGTCCTAGATAAATTCCTTCAATGTTTTTCCCTTTTAGTTCTTTTTCCCATTCTCTCACTACTTTGTCTAATACCAGACTGAAGAGAATTGGTGAGAGTCCATCGCCCTGGCGAACTCCTGTGTTAATTCTGAAGGGTTGAGAAACTTCTCCAAGAAATTTAACTTTAGAAGTTGTGTCTGTGAGTGTCTGTTCAACTAAGTTTCTGGTGGTTCTATCGGTACCTGCTTCTTGCAATGTTAGGAATACTGTTTGTCTGTCTACGGAATCATAGGCTTTTTTGAAATCAACGAATGTAATGACTGTGTTAAGGTTCCGCATTGTTCTGATCCTGAGAATTGTTTTCAAGTTAAATATTTGCTCTGGGCACGATCTACTTTTTCTGAAACCTGATTGGTACTCACCAATTGTGTGTTCTGCTTGTGCTTCTATGTTATTCAGCAGAGCTTTGGATATAATTTTATATGTGACTGGAAGTAAAGATATGCCTCTGTAGTTGTTCGTATCTGTCCTGTCTCTCTTCTTGTGTAATGGGTGAATTATGGCTTGTTTCCAATCATCCGGTATTCTTTCCTTTTCCCAGCAATCTTTAATAACGTCATAAATGGTTTCAGCAGCCCGCTTCCCTCCCAGTTTCCACATCTCGGCTACTATCCCGTCTTCACCTGGTGCTCTGTTGTTCTTCAACTGGCTAATGTATTTCTCAATTTGATGCAGTGACGGTGGTTCTGAAGGAGGATTTTCTTTTTGAGGTTTACAGAAAGTTAGTCGTTGTGTTGGTTGATCGCAGTTTAGAAGGTTCTTGAAGTATGCAGCAAGTAACTCACAGTTGTCTTTGTTGTTGGTGATCAGTTTGCCTGTCCAGTCTCTGAAGTGGAGGCTCATCGGTTTGTACCCTGTTATTTCTTCTTTAAAAACTTTGTAGAAATCCCTAGTATTGTTCTGTCTGAAATTTTTATCTATGTCCTCTAATCGTTTTTTGTCATAATTTCGTTTCTCTGCTCGAATAATTTTTGATGTTTGTTTTCTGATCTCAGTGAATGTGTTCCAGTCGCTTTCCTTTTTGCAAGCGTTCCATTTTTTCCAGGCTGTTAGTCTATTCTCTATTGCTTCATCACATGTCTTATTCCACCATCTATGTTTCCTTCTTCTTGGTGGTTGTTCTAATTCTTTTACCGTTTCTATCATTGCTTCTCTGATCTCGCTCCAGTTTCCCATCGTCTTTGTCTCAAGCTTTTCAACGAATTTGTCCCTATTGTCTGACAGAAATTTTGTGTCAATTCTAGGGACTTTTTTTATTTTGGGATTTGGTTTCTTTGGTTGAAATTTTGTTTTAATTTCCGTTAAAAAGTGGTCAGAATCTATTCCTAGTCCTGTTAGGACCCGTACATTCATAATTTCTCTATGGTTATGTTTGGTTATTGCCACATGATCCAGCTGATATGAGCCTAAATGTGTATTAGGGGAACACCAGGTCTTCTTTCTCCTTGGCAATTTTCTGAAGAAAGTTGACATTAGTTTCAGGTCGAATTGTCTGCAGAAGTTGATGAGCCTTTCTCCGTTCTTATTGGTTCGTTTGTGTGCAGGAAAATTTCCTACTATTGCCTTGTATTTCTCTTCCCTGCCGACCTGTGCATTGAAATCCCCTACGAGTATTTTTATGTGATGCTTTGGTATTTTAGATGTTTCGTCCTCTAGTGTTTCCCAAAATTGATCCACTTTTTCTGGATTTTTCCTATTGTCCTTGTTGGTAGGTGCATGTGCATTTATGATGGTATAGCCTTTGTTTGCTGATCTGAATGAGAGAAGTGATATTCTCTCGGACGGGGATGTAAAATTTGTTATAGATTATGTCAGGTTGCGTTTTACTATGAAAGCTGTTCCAAGAATACTGGCATTTTGTTTCTTCTTTATGGCTGGTTTCCCTTTATAAATCCTGTAGCCCTCTGATTCAAATGCATTCTCATCTCTGTATCTGGTTTCCTGAAGTGCTAGTATGAGTATGTTGCGTCTGTTTAATATGTCCGTCAGTTTTTTCAGTTTTCCAGTTTTTAATAAAGTATTGATATTTAATGTGCCAAGAAGATGTTTTATTCCAGGCCTTATGCGAGAAGTTCTAGGAAGCTCCGACTCTTCCTCACATGATGTTCTAGGCTCTCCAGAATCCAATGGCCTAGTTGCATCACTGTTTCCAGTGATGGAGGATTGTTTACCTCCTGGAGTAGTTTTCCTATGAGTGTTTACCATCATGTCTTGGTTAAAAGTAAATTAGGAAGGGGTGTTAACCCCTTCGTGGGATGTTACATCTGTGATCGTATCGCCAGATGGGTTTTAACAGGCCGCCCAATATGGGAACAGACGCCCTTTGTAGCCGACCACTTTGGTAACAGACGCTACTGTGAATGACTCATCCGCCTTCTTTGCCGTTGAGATTAGTATCTTCATCCGCCTCTGAAGCCGTTGATCTTCTTCACCTGATGTGTGTCAGTGGCTCTTCCGCACTCTCTGCCGTTGGGAAGTGAAGTTCCTCTTCCGCCATCGAGACCGTTGGCCAGTCTTCACCTATAACCCCAGGTGGGGGCCCTAACTGGGTGCTACCATCCGGAGCCAGATGGATCCAGGTTTTTTAATGAGGTTGTTACTCCTCCCCCTCCTCCTTCCCCAACACTTGTGAGATGGGGCCCCGGGCTTGGGACCGGCAGTGGCGGAGTGGAATTTTAAAAACACGTGTTTCGATATTTTTGGAAATTCAACCATTAAGCAGGTGAAATAATGGAAAATCTTTTAAAGGTGCTACTAAGACTATTTTGATGCTAGAAATGTGAAAATTTGTGTTTGGAACCATGGTTATAATTTTTTAAAAATGCGTTTCGGGATGTTTTGAATTCTGCTAACAATGGTGCAATAGGGAGTTGTATGAAAATAATTAGGAAAGCATTTTAAAACCATATCTATGAAAATTTATATTTAGATGTAGAAACAACTGATGCAAACCATCCAATCTACGCGTGCGAAGCAGCGGGAATTTAGCTAGCACTTCATAAATGTTTAAGATTAACAGTAATGGTTACACATCTGTACTGTTGATAGTCCACAAACACACAGCAGTGCTGAAGTTTAGGAAGGGGGCGTAAAACCAATAACTGCACAGATGTGTCTCACACCCTAAATACAGTCAGGATATTACGCTGCGACACCACAATTACTGTGAAACCGGATGAATATTGTTGTATTTAAAATACTTGTGAGTTAATGATCAAACTTCATTAACGATTTAATATATCAAATCGACAATTTATATATATAAATATCTATACACCTATCAATATATCTCTTGAAGAATAATCCATTGTATCATTACTAGGTGCTGTATCGAATTTTGTTTAGCAAATATAAATTTTCCAGAAGACTATTTAATTACATATTTTTAAAAACGAAAATCTTTGCAGGTTGAAGTTGTCCTAGTTACCAGAAATGTCTACTTCAGATTTTCTTTTCAGTGATATACACGAATGTGTCATAGCTTAGTTGGTATTTTTGTGAATATCCACACGAAGTATGGAAGTTCTGAATTCCACCTTTCCTAGTGTTCAATATAGATCGCTGATTGCAAATTCGCGATGGATACCCGCCATTGCCTTTACGTACGTGGATCGACTATATTACCTGTCGGCGGCTTTTATCTCCTCCTCCTCCTCCGTCCCTGTGATAACCAGAATGCACACGTCACTGAAGAGGAGCTCACAGTCGGCTGCGCTCGTCATGGAACGCTACGTCACAAAGTCGAGTTTTCATTATGACGTCTAGATTGCGTAATGCCCACACAATGACGTCAGGAGCCAAAGGTCAAAAGAAGCTGACTCGCGGTACAGTGGGCAGTATGTGGGTGCAGGCAGGAACACCAAGTATGCCACACTTCTTTCTCAATGTTCAAATGCTTGTTAAGCTTATGGGACTCAACTACGGGGTCATCAGTCCCTAAACTTACAAACTACTTATGAACTAGCTAATACTACGGACGGCACAAATATCCATGCCTGAGGGAGGATTCGAACCCCCGACTGTAGTGGTCGTGCAGAACGTGACTGGAGCGCCTCAGTCCCCTCGGCCACCGCGGCCGGCACACTTCTTTCTGTGTGATTGGTTTTATATTGGCAGTACTTATTCCAGTTGTGTTGAAGTTTCCGTCAGTGGTAGTATCTGTTTTTTTTTTGGAAGTGATAAATAAAGAAACATATTACATAAACTAATATTCATTATTTGGTTTAGGGCCGATTCGTCCATAGTAAACGAGAGATGACTTCAACGTCCAGTTAAACGTGTTCGTTAAGTGCATTGCGTTTGTCATTGCCAGATACACCTCTCGTTTGCTAAAACGAGAAGGTACGATATATTGCGACTATGTTGGCAATAGAAACAAATGAAAGTGCCGTCTGAATAAACAGCTTTTCGCCATATTTGACTAGCAGGGAAGGAGTTAGCAGACGTTATTTGGCGCTATAGAAAACTAACGTGAAAGAAGCTCGCATTTTACAAGAAGTGAGTGCGAGTCTTATGTAAAGAAATATAAGGATACATTGGGTTGAGAGAGGCCAGTGACAGCTTTCTAAGCGGACGGTATGCAGACACCAGCAAAGTCCCCATGGCAATATAGTACCTTATTGCAAGCAATAACTTGCACATAAGCGAAAGTGCACTGTTTCTGTAGATCGGTGGAAGAAATCACGTTTTATGTCTTACACTAGGCGCAACAAGCGTAAGTAAATACTGAATTAATAAGCGTGCAGACATAAATACTGTATTCCGTTTTCAATTACGACAGATAACTTACAAAATATGTATCTATCAGATGGTCGTGGAGTTTTTCATGCAGCGTTTCCACAGTGGTCTTTCGAAGACGAAATCGAATAACATATTTTGTATCATCCGAGCAATCATAATGATTTGGACGAACATAAATACGTCTAGGACGTCTTATTGGGGCATTGATCTCCAAATCGTCCAGCCATTTTCACCATGACTATTCTCACTTAACTAGCTGTTACCAGTAAGTTGATATTTTAATATCGGAACAATAATTTTACGGGTATGTTAAATATGTGCAATATATCAAACTCATGTAATAGCTATTGACATGGATGGGGCGATTAATATGACGATAAAATTTTCCAATAAAGCCGATTTCTACACTACTTTTTCGTACTTTTAGTGCTTCTGTTATTTTGTTCGATAAATCGGTATTTATCACGTGAATCTATTGCGGTATTTTAGCGCTTTGAAATATAGCCATTTTCATACAGATTCTCACTTAACTGGTCTTTAGCCAAGTAACGAGCCACACGTGGTACCAGTGACGTAGCAAGGATATTGTCAAAGGGGGCGTGGGGGGTCAAAATGGTTAAAGAAAATTTTACAAAGGCTCATTTTTTTCATTTATTCTAAAAACAAACAGGCTAACATATTTTTTATATTTTATGCACATAGTCTGCGTTTGTAAGACCTTCTTACAAATACTGCAATATTTTATATACAAAATTGAGAGAAACATTTCTTTAAAATTGTTTCAATATACGCCACCTCAACTTTCAGTTGTTTTTCCAAACGAAGTCAGATTATTAGAATGAGAAATGTTTCTTTCTATTTGAACACTGGCAACGACACGGTTGCATGTCACCAAGCTCGCTGCCTGTCAGCCATGACTGTAGCTTGGTGTTTCGCAATATGTGGATTAATTTTTGCATTGGTATAAATACCTTGCATATTGATTTAGGAAGCGTAAGTCTATAATTTTATTTACAGGATTATTGGTTCTTTTATTCTTATTGCCATTGCAACGTATCCATCCTGAAGATAAAATATTACTCTTAAACCTAACTTTAAAAAGTATTACACATACTGAATGAGGTGCCTTATGATATATACTGAAACATCGCCACTCCCATTAACGACTCCACTGTTGTAAATAAATAAATAAGCTATTATAGTAGTACGTATTTTAACTTACCATAACGCTAGTGGACAAATGAAAGTCGGTTTTTCTCTTTTTTCTTGTTATGAACTTACTCATAATTGGAAACTTATCTTAACAGCACAAAAGAAATAAATGGCAGCGCCAGCATTCCACTGTAGTGCTTAACATAGCAAGAATGGACAACAGCTAAAGGAGGACTGGGCAACAGCCGATTCTGTATCGATATATCGATAATTAAAATCAATAGTTGGCTTTGTTGACTGTCGATAGTGCTTATCCCTTTTTCGGCGTATGACTGATAAGAATATCATTCAGTTTCACTACACGGTAGCTAGGTCGTGTCTTATTTCATTTACTCCCTTCGGAGATTCGAGTCCATCATCGAGCATGGGTGTGTGTGTGTTTTCCTTAGCATGATAGATGATAGGGAGGGTCCGGACCCCCAAGACCTCTCCCCCCTACAACGATGCACTATGTTGCAAATACTACCGCTAGATATACCCAAGGAAGTTAAAATAAGGAGGGACGGCGTTACTAGGAAAAGCTTATCTATCGTATGAAGCCAGTCCGCCATCTTGTGGAGGCAACGAAATAAGTTCAAATGTTTGTAAATCTATCGGACCAAACCGCGTGGTCATCAGTCCGTAGCTTACAAACTACTTAAATCTAGGTAAACTAACCTAAGGACAACACACACACCCATGCTCCAGGGAGGACTCGAACCTCCACGACGAGCAACCGCGCGCTCCGCAGCGAGACGCTTTAGACCGCTCGTCTACTCAACCGCGGCAATCGAAATATGATTCAGATTAAAGCACTGTCTGGTTCTTACCCTATTAACTTTCATACATTTAAATAATTGTCATTTCTGGTACATGTTTGAACAAATACAGACCTTCCAGATAGGTGAATGTGATTTATTAACTCCACAATATGACGACAACGGTTTCACTTCTGTAGCGCTAAGGACATCTCTCTCTATTCTAACCTCTTTGAATATACCAGAGGTGCGGTAAGAACCTGTCTGCGGAGCGCGCGGTTGCTCCCGTTTGGAGGTTCGAGTCCTCCGTCAGGCAAAGATGTGTGTGTGTGTGTGTGTGTGTGTGTGTGTGTGTGTGTGTTTGTGTGTGTGTGTTGTTCTTACGTCAGTTAGGGACTTATAACCACAGTAGTTCTATAGATTTACAAACATTTGAACATTTTTTGGGACTTACCAGTATCACGGTGCAATTGCCGAACACGTATCTGTTATGAAACTTCCTGGCAGATTAAAATTGTGTGCCGGAACCGGGACTCGGACCTGGGACCTTTGCCTTTCACGGGCAAGCGCACTACCGACTGTGCTATCCCGACACGACTCACGATGCCGCCTCACAACTTTACTTCCGCCAGTACCTCGCCTCCTACTTACCAAACTTCACAGAAGCTCTCCTGCGAACCATGCTAGACTAGCACTCCTGGAAGAAGGGGTACGGTGGAGACATGACTTAGCCGTATCTGTTGATTGTGGTGTACAGCTGCTAGTACTACTTTTTCATTAGCTTTTCCTGTAACTAACTTACTTTGTTTCCCCTCGTCAGTCTGTAGCTGCCACCAGACATGAAGGCGTTCACAACCTTGTAATAGAACGAACGAGAGCGTAAGTTCTCTGAAAAACGCTCGGCATACATGGAAACAGCAACGTCAAAATTTCTCTTACACTCGACATAAATCATGATCATTCGGTAAAAATGAAAATGAGCTGAAAATGGATGAAAAACCGTAATATATCAAACAAATTCAAATCAGATTAGCAAAATCTAAGTACAGGTTTTCATATCTTATCTTAATATATTTAAAAATTTAGGTGTTTGTGCCTATATTTCACTCTACAGGCAAAACTACACGTCGCAAACGAATAGTGTTTTTATGCGGTATTGGGTATCGGTCTCCCATTGTGCACTGTGGTGGTAAAGGATTGATAACGATAAGAGGGTGGAAGTTGTGGGAGTTGAAAGTTACCGACTTATATAAAATTCTACGTGTGGGTGTCAATATTTTGCTTCTTCAGCAAAAACTACACAATGGAGACGAACAATCTCTCTGTGTTGTTGTAGTAGAAAGTCTCCCGTAGTACACCATAGCAATTCCGTGTCGATAGGTATAAGAGGATGGAAGATATAGTGGTTGAAAGTTGTCAGCTTATATAAAATTCTGCCGCGGTGGAGTAGCGTCTCGCTGCGGAGCGCGCGGTTGCTCGCCGTGGAGGTTCGAGTCCTCCCTGGGGCATGTGTGTGTGTGTTTGTCCTTAGGTTAGTTTACCTAGGTTTAAGTAGTTTGTAAGTTACGGACTGATGACCACGCAGTTTGGTCGGATAGATTTACAAACATTTGAACATATAAAATTCAGAGTGAAGACCAGTGATGATTTTTGACACATAACAAAGAGGTTATATGCAGCGAAATTTGATGCACAATCCAGGGCGGGGAGTGGGGGGGGCAGTAAGCGATGCGCAGTAGGAAATGCGTTTTCGCCGTTCTGCGCATGACGTCACTGTGGGACACCTGGGAGTAAAACAATGTGTAGTGTTGGATGCTAACTGGCGTAGACCAAAGATAACATAGACTGCGCATGTCCCTATCTGTGCTGTGTTGTCGTTTGAAACCAACATCTAAAATTGCCCCGAGTCACGGGACCAAGTTCCGCTCATTATGAACAACAGTTTTTCTCATTTACAAGTTATATCAAGCGTTGATTTTAACAATAAAACGACTTCACGTATTCCAATTACACATATAGTAGTAATGGTAACGTAATTTCATCATATTGTTAACATTAATGCAAAGATTGTTGTGTTTACATGTGTCCAGGTGAAAAGTACCATATTGTCAGTTATTTTTAGAAGCAACAGAATTACATATCCTCGGTGTTTGTGTTACGCTATGAATCATTTACTTTTTGCAACTTATGAATGTGATTATCGACGGGAAAATACTTTAAGCTGCTCTTGAGCAAGTTTGTAGGTCAGCAAGTAAGTCATTTCAGCTGAAAATCTGTTATCAATAACGTTAAACAAAACTAAACTTTCATACAGACGGTTTATTTTCCACATGAAGTCACTTCTTGGCTAGTGCATCGATGATGTTTCCTTACTACTTTATTATTTAATGTAAACAGCCAATACTTTGGTTATTTTGCCTTTTGTCATCACGGTCTGTGCCAAAAGTCTTAAAATATAAACAGTTGTATTTTGTTAAAATCGTTCATTATGGATGCAAACAGATTACATTTCTTATAAAATCACAACGACATACTTTACGTATATTGTTGAGGAATCGTAAGGAAGCTGATGCTTCTTTCAAATTGATATTTGATCTTCTACTTCTGTGTAAAATTCAGACTAAAAGACTCACAGTACTACGACAACAATGTATTTCTGTCGCTTGCAAAAAGAATGCCGATACGTTTCATATAGGCGCATGTAAAAACTGTAGCTATCGCATTAACTCTTGCAATTGCGGAGGACTAACGCCAATTTTCCATCTAAAGATGTAATAAGAATATGCTAATACGTTTCATTGTTCAAATATACCTTTAATTTCCACTACAAAGAATAAGAACTGCAACTTTCAGCTATATTTCGCATTATAAGTAATGATGAAACCGGTATCCTGTCCCGACTCACGTGACTTAGATGATGGTTTCAGTGTGATGACGTCACGCGCAGTCTATATTATCTATGGTCTATGCTAACTGGTATGCGTTGGTGTTACCGTTTCTGTTGTATTTGCTTAACCCTCTCATTCCTAGTGTTGTTCCTTGACAACAACGTATTAAAAACTGATTTATTCCGTATTTTGTGTAAAAGTCCTTGAAGTCGCATTGTTGTTGATGAACAACATGATTCTACTACGACATTTTGCAGCTTGGTACAGCTTACAGCCACTTCTGAAGCATTAATCTATCCGTTTGGGAGGCTATGTTACGTTGCTGTCTTTACGTGGCTGTGACCATGAGTGTGGTTCATGTTATTTTATTTCAGTAGTGAATTTCTTGTTTTTGGTGCTTAGGCGAAGATAATGTTACCAACAAAATAACGCCCTATGTAATAAAATACCTCGATACAAACGTCAGTGTTGTGCATAAATCATATGACATAAAAAAACCAATAGTTCAATCAAAAATTTTAAAACATATTCTGATGTTTACTACGCTGTATTATTACATAAAACACAGACCTCATTTTTCCAAATCTGAATTCATTATGAGGGGACTAAAAGTTTAAATAGTTTGTTTCGCTTCACAGTTTGGAAGTAAAAAGTTTACAGTGAAAAGTATATTGATTTCCCGAGTGCTTATCGCGCTTGCTATTGCTTCTGCTGTAATTCTTTGAAATACTTCTGTTATTATCTTGTGATGGTGCAGCTCTTGTCTCTTCCGTGCTTGCAGTATTACATCTGTGGTTGATTCCGCATTATGCAAGACACTTTTCTTGTTTTAGTACCCAAACTAGCTTCGGCACTTATTGTGCCATCTTCTGTGGGTTTCTGGTGTTTATTTTCTAGAATAACATGTTACATATTTTTGTTGTACAATCGTTTGGACAAGTTGTTTGGTTTGACAATTTTGTTACATGTTTTAGACCTAAGTTATTCAAGTTACTTACATTGTGTCATTCGCAGGATTTGCATGTGCATTAATTGTGGAATGACAAGTTTTCACTGCCTGTCATCTGCAAACAACAACACGCTTTTATTTATGAAACCCGACTGATTTATTGTGGACCTACATTACAAGGACGTAGCCAAAGTGGGGGGAAGGGGGTCTTGGGGGCCGGACCTTACGCCTATCACCTAAACGATAAAATACTACTCAAACTTATGCTAAGGACAATGCACACACCCATGCTCAGTGGTTGACTCGAATATCCAAAGGGACTAAATGAAATCAGACACGACCTAGCAACCGTGTAGTGAAACTGAATGATATTGTTATCAGTCATACGCCGAAAAAGGGATACGCACTATCGACAGTCAACAAAGCCATCTATAGATTTTAATTATCGATACACGTTAACAGCATTGGCTATTGCCCAGTCACTGCGGCGGAACGGCCGAGCGCATTGAGGCGCTATGATGCGCGAGGCTGTTCCCCGACGGGGGTTCGAATCCCCCCTCGGGCATGGATGTTTGTGCTGTCTTTAGTCACAGAGTAACATATAAACCACTGTCCTACGCTCCCCTCGTCGTTCCGTAAGATGCTAGCAGGTGTCAGCGGTTCCCTGGCTTATTACCGGTAGACCACACTAGAGGCGCTTCTGAGGGTGCCTCTCGCACATCAGAGGGTAGCGTGGAGGGGAGGCTGAGGGGAGAGCTCGTGCCGCCTACCATGAGGCCACGGCTGTGTCCGGCTTGCTGGCGTTTGAGGGGAAGTGGTAGTGAGGACAGCCGCTACCTGTCAACTGCTCTGGCCAGTTTAAAGGTATGCTTCTGACCGCAGCGCCATCATGGTACATCTTACGGAACTGCTTCAGCACTCCCCGACCCGCACCCCTGAGCGTGGGACCGGGCCCTTACGGAGGTTTCCCGTCTGTATATATTTGTCTGTGCTTTAGTATAAGGCAGTTCATAAGTAATCGCTGTTGTATCTTCCGGGTTATGTGGTCGTGGTCCAAGAAACATATCTGCTCCTGACGTTTCGTCCAGAGCTGCGCTGGACATCTTAAGAGGTACTACTGGTAGCGGTGAGTCTTGCCGACTGTCGGCAAGACTCACCGCTACCAGTAGTACCTCTTAAGATGTCCAGCGCAGCTCTGGACGAAACGTCAGGAGCAGATATGTTTCTTGGACCACGACCACATAACCCGGAAGATACAACAGCGATTATTTCAGCCGGTCGTGAAAGCCTTCACTGCATGAGTTCATAAGTAGTTGGTAAGTTTAGGGACTAATGACCCCGCAGTTAAATCCCTCAAGCTTAACAAACATTTGAACATTTTATTGCCCAGTCCTAAAAATGTTCAAATGTTTGTAAAGTTTATGGGACTTAACTACGGGGTCATCAGTCCCTAAACTTACAAACTACTTATGAACTAGCTAAGACTAAAGACGTCACAAATATCCATGCCCGAGGAGGGATTCGAACCCCCGACCGTAGTGGCCGTGCAGACTGTGACTGGAGCGCCTCAGTCATCTCGGCCACCGCGGCCGGCGCCCAGTCCTTTAGCCGTTGACCATTGTTGGCCTTGCTCCATTACTGCTATGTTAAGCACTACAGTGGAATGCTGCCACTGCCCTTTATTTGCGTTGTTAAGATAAGTTTCCTATTATGAATAAGTTCATAACAAGAAAAAAAGAGAAACACCGACTTTTATTTATCCACTAGCGTTATGGTAAGTTAAAATAAGTACTTCTATAATAGCTTATTTATCTATTTACAGCAGTGGAGTCATTATCTGGAGTAGCAATATTTCAGTATATCATAAGGCACCTCACTCAGCATGTGTAATATTTCTTAAAGTTAGATCTAAGAGTAATATTTTATCTAGAGGATGGATACGTTACAATGCCAACAAAAGAACCAATAATCTTGGAAATAAAACTATAGACTTACGCTTCCTAAATTAGTATGCAAGGTATTCATACTGATGCAAAAATTAATGCACCAAGCTACAGTCGTGGCCGACAGGCAGCGGGCTTGGTGACATGCAACCGTGTCGTATCCAGTGTTCAACTACGAAGAAACACTTCTCATTCTGAAAATCTGACTTCGTTTGGAATAACAACTGAAGGTTCTTCTGGCGTACGTTGAAATAATTTTTAAGAAGTTTTCCTCAATTTTGTATATAAAATATTGCAGTATTTATAAGAAGGTCTTACAAACGCAAACTATGTGCATAAAATATAAAAAATATGTTAGCCTAAGTTTGTCTTTAGAATAAAAGGAAAACATGAGCCTTTGTAAATTTCTCTTTAACCATTCGAACTCCCCCTTTGACAATATTCTGGCTATGTCACTGTAAATTATCCTGGAAATTGTATTGAAAATTATTTCTATGTGGCTGTTTTGACTTACTTACATTTGAGCTGTGGTATTGCTGCTTGTTTGTTTGTGGCGTGTTCTTATCTTTTATGTTCTTCAGTGCGATTTATTCTGTGAAAAAGCGCTGTTTATATCGCCATTTTTCTTGTTGTTTAGGTTGTATGGTGTTGCATTTGCTTGTGTGGCGTGTCTGTGATGTAGCGAGCGATTTTTGAATGGTTTTGATACTGGAAATGTATTGTTTGTGTATATCTTTTCAGAAGATTTTTAAAAGGTCGATCTTTTATAGAACAAATATGGAACATAAGAACAATTTTAGAGATACGAAAATGCTGAAATACTGTGGTTATTTTTGTGGACTTTAAAAAGGCTTATGATTCCATTGACAGACAAACACTATTCCATATTTTAGAGGAATTTAAGAATGATAGAAAAACAAGGTCGTTTATCATAGAGACATTAACAGATACAACAGCCAAAGTTAAAATCACACGGGGAAAACGTCAGAAGCATTTCATATCCATACTGATGTTCGTCAAGGAGATGGACTCTCTCCCCTTTCATTTAACATGGTTCTGAACAAAATTGTGAATTCAGGGGAAAAGGAAATGAAGGGAATTCAACTCGGGGTTTAAGAAAAGCAGCGTGAAGTGTCTGATTTTCACAGACGGTCTTGCCATCCTACCAAACAATAGTGGAGAAGCCAAACTTGTGCTGGAGAAGCTGCACGGATTATCGCAGAAAGCTGGTCTGGTCCTATGCCAAAACTATGTACATGGAATTAAGGCAGCAAACAATTTACCCATCACAACCCGCTACGAGAAAGTTACACATGTTACACACTTCAAATATCCAACCATTAGGACTGAACGCAATAGCCAATCAAGAAAGAATCTGCAAATTACAAAAAGCGCATATCCTCACTTGTAATAACTAAAATAAAGATCTATTTCTGTCAACGTAAAAATACATCACAAAACAGTAGTTATACCCGAAACACTCTACGCCGCGGAAACTACGGTGATTCATGGTCACACGAAAATAAGAGTAATTGAAAATTAGGATAGGAAAATTCTAAGGAAAATGCTTGTACCAGTTTTTCGTGAAGGAATTTGGATTAAGAGACCGACAAGAGAGTTTTACAAACACGCATACACAATAAATAACATCTTTAGAAAGAGAAGGTTGAACTTTTATTGACATATCAGCTGGATGGGCAAGAACAGGCCTACAAGACAAATCTTTTAGGTAGTTAAAACTAGCAAAAACAAGACCAACTGGGTAAGTGAAACAGAAGAAGACATTAAAGAACTGGTAATCACACTGGACAACATAAACAAACGAGAGCAGTTCAGAAACATCATAAATAAACATACAATTAGACAGGAACACACTGAAAAAATCACAGGAAATAAATGGTCAGAAGAGCGCAAGAAAGAACACAGTGAGCGAATGAGGAGAATTTGGGAAGAAAAAAGGAAGAAGAAAAATCGTGGCTACTCAAGTTCAATCGCTCTCTTAATAGGGAATAGTCGATTATATATATATTACCTACAAATTATTTAAACTATCTTACCCTAAGGACAGCACACACAACCATTCCCCTAGACGGACTCGAACCTCCATAGCTAAGCGCCTTAGAGCGCTCTGCCATTCCACCGCTACCATGATCAGATCTTGCATACTACTAAAAGTTCATCAGTCACAGGTGAACAATGGAATTAGGTTTTCTTATGATAGCAGAATGATGGACACATCAGCGTGTCAAGTGTAAAATAACATTAATATTAAATATAAAAAGAAAAGAAAAATATTACATATTACTTTACTGATGCTTAACCCTTGACTCGCTATATTCCCATCATTGTTCTATATAAAAAGGCCGCAATACCAATGGTTAATCTATAAGTCATGAACTTTTAGGCTATGCCAGATCTGATGCCTGGTGACGAGGTTAGTGCCACCTGCACTATTTCGTCTTTCAAATCTTTTCGCCGTCTTCCATGTTACGTTTACTTCGAAGTCACTCGTTTTATTATATATTTATAAAATTTTATACTTTCTCTTGCGTAATTTTTATTATATAATAATAGACGTACAGAGTGTTTCGTAGAGAATTTTGAGAGCCTATTGTCAATTAGTATAGTAATGAAATGAAATGTCTAAATTTTCCGGTAAAGCTTCCTGCAGTTTCATCCAACACACGATCATGGAGCGCAATTTCCGACTACATGTTAAGCTCAGGCTTAATCCTGTAACTGTTATTGCGTCTATTAGCGTTATGGTGGTATCGATAATCCGTAATCTCGAATCTAACACACTTTGAACGAGGGCAAATAGACGCCGATATTCATGAATTCGTGATTGGAACACAGTGTTAGTGTATTAGTGTATCAAGTATTACAATAAGTATCTCATTTGTCAAATGTACGTAATAGAGGAACAAGAAATCATTTTAGTTAAAGACACAGAAAGAAATTTCTTCTATTCAATTCTTACATCTGATACAACAAGATAGCGTATTTCTGTTTGACAATTTAAGCGTATTTTACCGATGTATGGACATCATGTAATCATTTTTACGGACGGCGTGCGCCGCGATCAATATCAATCATAAATATGGATGCAATATATATCGATATTTTCAAAAGCTTGCCCTTTCTTATTGGTCGATATGCACTTACTTCTACAGTTTTCTTGTCAGTCCACTTTAATTTTAAAACCCTGCCTGTGCTTCTGCCCCTTTCCAGTTGTATCCCGTCTTTCCTCTTATCCTGTCTGATATTTCACATACCGTTTTCGTCATACTGTTCACATTCATCCTAATTACATTTTTCGTGATATTGTTCTCACGTCGCGGTACATTTCTCACCATCGCGTTTGGGTCTAGTGTTTTCCTCTGTTTATTTTTTTCTCTAGCTATTCTGAACTATTTCTTCCCAGTTTATGTTTATTATTTTTAAAAGGTTTTTTTGTTGTTAATTTAATGGCGAGTAATTTTCAGATATCTTTCAATGGTTAGTGTTTGTTCATAATGCTGGACGCTGGAAGCATTTATTGACACAGGGTAGTCCAGATATCAGCCTTTCCTATAGCACAGTTGCTATAGGAAATCTGGAAAAGTCAAAGAATGGGTTGTCAGCCTGAGGAATCATTTACAAATATTATAATTTAATAACATTTGCATTTTGCAAACATTACAATTATAATATGTAGGAACTTGGCTTTTCTCCAAAGGTTTAAGTTCATTTTCGAAACATTGATTGGTTACAAGGTATACAAGACGATATTAGAATAGTCGAGTAGTCAAAATTATCATACGTAGTTACATTTGTGAAATTAGATTTCTTTCTTGTTGCTAATGTTCAGCTCATTTACAAATGTTATTATACGTTTTTAAAAAGATTACAATTATCTTTGGAACTAAACGTAGGTGCTAGATCGTCGTTTGGAGCAAACGAGACGTCTTTCAAATACAATGGATTATTAATTAAGAATCGTTCACATCTTTCTGTGGAACAGAACAACATTTCGTTATCACCACTCAAAAACAGGAGTAAATTCAATTATAAATAATTCAAATATTATTGTCGGTATATTAAGATTGACAGTGCGTTAGAAAGTCTTTCATTAGTCTGTTACTTGGATTCTTTTCCACTTTCAACAGTTCAGTGAAATTTTCCCCACTGCACATACTAAAATACTTCTTAGTGTCCATGTAGTTTGGGTTGGTGGCACTGGCGTTAAACTTTGTCCAACTGCTAATCAGGTGATCTGCAACAGCACACAACTGTACTGTTTTGTGTGGCTAGTTTGTTTGCAATTCACAAAGAATGCACGCGTGTAAAAGATACACAATTTTTCCCTGATATACATTGAATCCAGCATTCATATCTGGGATGTCTCTGCGCTGTAATGGACACATTATTTTCTTCTTCATAACCACTGGATGTTCTCACTTGATGGTAACGTCTATGTCATCATTTTGCATCTTGTGGAATTGTTAACTAAGTTCTTTAAATGTTTTAAATGATTTTCAGTCATTTATATATTGTTCAGTGGCGTTTGTGCACTGTTTCTCATTCTTTTAGACTAATTTCACTCGCAGACGCAATCAAATTTCGAGTCCACCATCCAAGTACACGAATAACATGAGTTACTTTTTTTTCATTTAAAATAATCACCGTGACAAAATACGCAAACAAAAAATTAACATAATTTGGATACGATATTATATTTCATCTTAATGAAAGTACCCTCATCTGAAGCTCGATTACTTCAGTCCTTTTTAAAACACGGTTCAAGTCTTTATCTACATCGTTTCTTTCTAGAATGCTGTCTTCAATTCCGTTTCCCTGCACAAACATTCCAGATATTGCATCGTCCTTTCAGTTTTCCTCTCTTTGCAATGTACTAGCATGCTATCTGAGCTCTGACGTTAATAACGCTTCTTCTCTTTTCTCCAAAGGCTCTTTTAATATTTGGACAGGAGGCATTGTACTTCCCTCGTCATGCGTGCTTGCCTGACTTCTTCTCAAACTTGATTACTCGCTTCCCAATTTCTGTTAATTTAGTTTTTGGACGATTCCCTTTCATTACATTATTTGGTACGCTGTTTTCCACGAGGGCTTACTTTTATACCTCAGTTACTCGTGCACTCTGCCTTCTTCCGTATTTCATGTATCACAGCTAAGCACTTATATAGTATTCCTTTTCGCCGCTATATCTGAAATTCGCTCTGAAACTCTCAGTCCTTATAATATATCCCGTCTCTATATTAATTTTCTTTCTTTCTCTTTAGCCCTTTCCCGCACATGCAGGGTCGGCTTATTATTCTGGATTTGGCATGTTAGTAATTACGGGGTGACCGGTAGCCCTTCCTGCCGCCACCCCATGCCCTCCGGGAGGAAACGTGTACCCCAGATGTCTGTGTATAGTGTTATACTTGTGAAAGTGTAAAGCGTTATGAAATGTTTGCGAATCGTATAACTGAGGCGGAATTTGGGGACCAGGCCGGTATTCACCTAGGGGGATGTAGAAAACCGCCTAAAAACTACATCCAGACTGGCCTGCACTCCCCCCACCCCTTTCGTTAATCCGCCGAGCGGATTCGAACCGGGGCCGGTACGCCTCCCCGTCTCGGAAAGCGGTGCGTTAGACCTCATGGCTAACCGAGCGGGTTCTCCATATTAATTTTCTATCGTTCCACAAATTCTTCAGTTGTGATCTGCAGTTGATGACAGGTAAATTATGTTAAGAGTACACATCAAACATAGGAAATACGAGGCGCGTCCAGAAAGTAAGTCCCGTTTCAATTTATCTCGTCTGCAGCGCTGCGATTGCAGTTCCGCACATGCGCTGTAGACGATGTGTATCAAGGAGAAGAACGTGAGCCATTTGGAGATCGCTGTCAGTTACGTACGCTTTGTTGTACTTGTTTGAAATGTCGGCGTTGATTGAAAATCCCACCGCCTGTGAAATCAGGTCGGTTATTCGGTTTCTGAATGCGAGGAAAGTGAAACCAAGTGAAATTTATCGGCAAATTTGCGATGTTTACGAACCAAATGCGATGAGTAATTCGATGGTGAGAAGATGGGTCTGACAGTTCAGCGGCGGGCGTAGTGATGTGCACGATGAAGAACGAAGTGGGCGTCCACCTTTGGTTACAGAAGAATTGGTTCACGCGATTGATGACAAGATCCAGGAAAACCGTAGGTTTACAATTAGGGCTCTCGCTATGGACTTCCCCCAAATTTCACTGTTTCCAACTGGTTGAAGACACAGGCGGCAGATTTCTATGAAGGAGGTATACAAAACCTGCTGCCACGCTCTGACAAATGCCTGCAAAATTTCAGCAGTTATGTGGAAAAGTAGTTTAAAAGTTGTAGAATTTTGTGCAATAAAAATTTCTTCTCTATCTGTGTAAAATTTCATTTTATTACCAAACGGAACTTTCTTTCAGGACGCGCCTCTTATTTTACCTTCTAAAATGTTAGCTCTCTTACCATTCAATATTCAACTCTCGATATTGTGAAATGGGTTATTAGAAATGATTAGATTGTATTCCCTAGAAATTCCTGCCAAGCAGCTTACAATTTCGTTCGTTTTCGCTTGTCCGCTCAGTCCTACCATCTTTCATTCCTTTCCAACCCCAAATTCCAGTCTCTCTTCACAATTAAATTATCGTCTCTCTTTAGAAGGTGAATACATTGTCTCAATTCTGTAATAAGCAGAGTTATTAAGCATAAAGATTTGCACTACCTTGGCGCGTGTCATCCTTGTCTTTCTTAGTTATGATAATGAGTTTATTGTATTTGACAAACACAAAAACTGCAACGAGTCACTTTTCGAAATAAAATTCAAATGTTTGTAGAGCTTATGGGAATTAACTACGGGGTCATCAGTCCCTAAACTTACAAACTACATCCGAACTAGCTAATAGTAAGGACGGCACAAATATTCATGCCCGAGGGGGGATTCGAACCCCCGACCGTAGTGGTCGTAAAGAACGTGACTGGCGCGCCGCAATCCGCTCGGCCACCGCGGCCAAAAGTTCTCAAAATTCTTTCTTCCATTAAGGGGTTTCTGAACTTTTTGAAGTTCATCACACGGTGCGCAGGATGTTACTACGGAGCGCGCGGTTGCTCGGCGTCGCAGGTTCGAGTCCTCCTACGGCATGTGTGTGTGTGTGTGTGTGTGTGTGTGTGTGTGTCCTCATAGCATTCTTATTCGTTTCCGGTATCCTGGTGGGCATTTCCATTCCTTGTCCTACTTCAATCGCATCGTTATTATAAACCGTAGTTGGAAATCAATTATTGGTATCTTTCGGATGGCATGTTTAGTCCTAGTTTAGCGCCGGCCGCGGTGGCCGAGGTGACTGAGGCGCTCCAGTCACGGTCTGCACGGCCACTACGGTCGGGGGTTCGAATCCCCCCTCGGGCATGGATATTTGTGCCGTCCTTAGAAAAAGGTAGTTGATAAGTAGTTTGGAAGTTTAGGGACTGATGACCCCGTAGTTAAGTCCCATAATCTTAACAAACATTTGAACATCCTAGTTTAGCAATAGGTTAAACTGTTTCCTGCCTCGGTTACCACTGTGTCCTTGGATCCAGATTACTATGATTTTATTTTTTATTTTTTTATTGCCGCCGTGGAGTAGCCGAGCGGTCTAAAGCGTCTGGTTACGGAGCGCGCGGTTGCTCGCCGTGGAGGTTCGAGTCCTCCCTGGGGCATGGGTGTGTGTGTTGTCCTTAGGTTAGTTTACGTAGGTTTAAGTAGTTTGTAAGCTACGGACTGATGACCACGCAGTTTGGTCCGATAGATTTACAAACATTTTTTGAACTATGATTTTTTCGTTTCTGGAATATGAATTTAGATTTTGTATTTGGTGTCCACTTTGTTATGTGCCGCGAGTATTACTGTTTTCCTTTGACATCATCTTCACTCATACACTTCACTCAGTCTCGACTTATTTTTTATTTCAAAGTGTTCTATGTCGAGGACTCTTCCTGTTTGCTGATCTAAGGCCGTCCTGTAAAATAGTGGACTATACTTAGCTTTTGCACGACTGTCATTCTAATGGACTTAATGTATTTATTCTTTGCCGTCATTGCTTCGTCGGATGTATACTGGTGCTAATACCTCCCAAACCAGATAATTCGTTAGTGTCTGTTTAATCGCGGTGACAAAGATCCTTAACTCGTTCTGTTGTATTATAACAGGTTTTAACAAAGCGGACATGCTTCCAGGTCACAGCAGACGCATTCATAGTCTAGATTGGAAGCAATGAGTTCTCGATATGCATTGACATATTGGGCATGCTATGCCAAATAATACATCCTGTAACTGTTTCTAGGATCACCAGCTACAGTTTATATTCTTATAGTGAGTAAAAGTTCAACACGCGCTCAGTAACATACTGATTTTTAAAAGACATTAATGATAAATATGAAGCATTGAATCAAAATTTTTGATGCGACCGGGAATCGAACCCGGACGTCCATGCTTACTAAGCAGACGTCTTACCGCCTTTTTTTTTTTTTTTTTTTTTTTTTTTTTTTGCGCTATCGGTAGTTCTGCTCCTTGCGGTCGCTGATCGTGTCTATTTGATCTTGGTTCAGCTTTTTTATTACAGAGGACGTTCTGGTCTCTGACCGGGCGTCCGGCACCGCTAGACCACCGCAACATTAGCAATTAATGCGCCTCGAAATAGTCTAAGCACGATTTCCTTCACGTCACAAACTTTAATTCAGCTTCTGTGTTCCATACAAGGCTCTCCATGCAGCGGAATAGCACCTCGGCAATGGAAATATTGGAACTTTCCTGTTTTTAAGGTGGTATAAATATCAATGTAAATACAGGTAAACAATCCTTGAGACGGACTTTCGTCTCCATTAAATGCCAAAGACATTAATGATAAATATGTAATGTCTTCGACATATTGGAAACGAAAATCCGTCTCAGGGATTGTTTATTTGTATTTATACTGATTTTTATTTTATCCATCTGTCCAAAAGAGATTATAATTACGTTCTGTTTGACACGAGTATTTTTCCACGAAAACAGACGACACCGTCGTACCAGACCCGTAAGTAAAAGACACGTGTACGTAGAGTTAGTTGGCTCTCTCAACTTCAAACAGCACAGAAGTGGTGTAATGAGTTCTCCACAGCGGCTTCAAACTTCCTGTTTGCTCAGCGCTGCTCGCAGAGAATTCTCTTTGTTTTACACCGTCCGTGGGGCGCTACATGTTCACTCGGCTGCACAAGCGGCTGAATGCGCTGAATTGCTTCCAAAAATACAATATAATTAAATTGAATCCCACTTCTCACTGTACCTCATTGATCACCGGTTCGTAAAAAATTTTGACCTAGCGATCTTAATTTTAATTTGTAATGCGAATCCATGAATACTGAATATCGGAGTCCAGGATCAGTATTTTCTTAATCTCTGCTCCAGTGTGATCTTGCCGTGTCTTTATCGTTATCAGAAATGTATATTTTCATTTTATCTTTTCATTTAGGAACAGATGTACATAGCATTGTTCATCAGTCAGAATACGAGTAGAACGTTCGGTTACATGGATTCAGTGGGAATGTAAAGAAAAAACAAACTTTCGGGCTGAGATGGCGTCATCCATTCATAAATCTTTCGCCCTACTTTTAAAAATGGCCGCGGTGGATTAGCCGAGCGGTCTAAAGCGTCTGGCTGCGGAGCGCGCGGTTGCTCGCCGTGGAGGTTCGAGTCCTCCGTGGGGAATGGGTGTGTGTGTTGTCCTTAGGTTAGTTTACCTAGGTTTAAGTAGTTTGTAAGCTACGGACTGATGACTACGCAGTTTAGTCCGATAGATTTAAAGACATTTGAACATTTTTTTTTTAACAATCGGTGAAATCGTCTTCTATTTCTTCCAACGATAAGGAGCTTCTTTGTAAAACTGAGCATACCCGCCTAAACTCTATGGATTTCCCAAGGTGCATAAACCGCAGGGTCGCCTAGCCTCGTTGCTGTAACCTTATTTTGGTGGAACGGACAGTCTCTTTAAGAACTCATCGCACTTTATCGACATAATGAAGGAAAGAAGGGTGGACCTGGTGATATCGTAGTTAGTTTTCATTCATGTGAAGTCGTTTGTTTGCCGCAGCGGAGTGGCCGAACGCATTGAGGCGTTATGATCCGATGCGCGAGGCCATTCGCCGTCGGTGGCTGGAATCCTCCCTCTGGCATGGATGTCGGTGTTGTCTTTAGGGTAAGGTAGTTCATAAGTAGTTCGTTAGTTTAGAGGAATGATGACCCAGCAGTTAACTCCCATAAGCATAACAAACATTTGAACATTGCGGTCGTTGTTTACCATGATTCAAAAAATGTTTGTAGAGCTCATCGGACTTTACGGAGTCATCAGTCCCTAAACATACGAACTAATTATGAATTACCTTATACTACAGACGGCATAAACATTCATGTCCGAGGGAGGATTCGAACCCCCGACGGGGAACGGCCTAGCGGATCGCAGCATAGCGCCTCAATGCGCTCGCCCGCGACTTTGCCATGATTCCGGTGAATAAGCTATTTTATGCATAGGGGATTTTTTTTCCTAATGATTTTGTGGTTCTATTCAGACACTGCCTCACAAGTTGCTTTCAATGTAGTAAAGATTTTTATGAACAGATTGACGGTGTAGCTACGGGAAGCCCCCGCCCCTTTTTTTTTTTTTTTTTTAGTTGCCTGTGACAAACAAAGGGCGCTGCAGACTGCCAGACAAAAGACCAGACGAGACCTTTGTTATATGGACACATGGTGTTGAGCAGAATTTTTCAGCCTGTAGGTCACAACCCCCAGAGAGTTCACAAACTCTTCCTCGGGGGGTTGCTATCAAAGTAGGAAGTTCTTGCACCACAAAATAACTATGCGTTTAGTAATACTAAAACGTTTGCCTATGTGAAATATATTTAAAGTTTTAATTACGGACTTCCTTGTATAAAATTCATTAAGAATTTAATACATCATAGACTGTTTTTAATACAGTGTGTTAATGATGAGTAAGCGCGAAGTCTGAAAATCGTTTTCAGGAGCCAATTGATAAGTAAAAAAAACTTGATAGAATAAGTAATTCTGCTCAATTCGAAAGAAAGATTTACTTCTTTACAAATTGTCTATATAGGTTTATCTTTCTTAATGAGCATAATTCGTATCTGAGTCTTGCCTGAAATGCAAAACAATTGGTAAGTGAAGTTATTTTTGTCAGAAATCAAGTAAAAGTAGCATAATGTGTTTCATTCCGAAAAAATGTAGAAGAAACTTCGTCCAACAATTTAAAATAAAGCAGAGGCAAAAGAAAGAAGATTAAATTTGATTCCTTTGAGATAACGTAGTTTCGTTTTCGGTCTTGAGGAAGGGGTGGAGGGGGTAAGGGAGGATCGCCTGAATATTTTTACTTTTGGATCGCATATTCGAAAAAGGTTAAAAAAGCGCCGAAAGATATCTTGTGATATATAAATAAAATAGTTCATTACAGTGTTTTGGAGTAACCTTTCACAGTATGTCAATATACGACATTTCTAACAGTGTGGGCCCAAGATATAATAATTTATACTGATTTCATTTTCATTTCATTTTAATCGAAGTCTGATATTCTGTAATTTTATTTCCCTACTGTGTCAGTAACTTAACACTGTCGTGAGATTTTGTTGCATCGATTTACAGCGGATGGTCTAATTGTGTTACCTATTCCAGCACAAAACAATGCCTACGGCTGAACACGCCTCATCCTGCATGGAAAGGTAACTATTCTCCGACTTTCTTTTGTAGTGGTGCTTTCAGTTGTTTTCTTCACTTCATCAATGACAACCGCTATTTTTAACGCAGATACTATCCTTGATCTAGTCTGACATCATCTTTAACAATTTAATTCCTGCATATATTCCGAAATATATATATAATGGCTTTATCAAGTAATGAAAACTGTATGGAGACCGAAGACTATACCAGAAGACTGGAAGAAGGGAATAATTGTCCCAATCTTTAAGAAGGAACGAGTGCAAGAATTATCGTGGGATAACACTAATGAGGCATTGTTCAAAGATTTTTGAGAAAATTTTGGAAGCACGAATTCGGACAAAATTAGAAGGAGGGATGAGAGAACAACAACATCAGAACAGGAAGATCCACGGTGGATCAATTTTTGCTGTAAGGCAACTGCAGGAACACCACCAATATAGAATAGATCTACTAATGTCCTTCCTGGACATTGAAAAAGCATATGATAGTGTACATAGGAATAAAGTGTGGAAAGCCCTAGAGGGATGGCAAAACAGACTATTTGGAGGATAAGGGAAATGTATCATGACTGTGTGAAAGTGGGAAGAGAGAGATCAACTTGGATTGAACAGTAGATTGGCTTGAGGCAGGAAAGTGCATTTCACCATTACTGTTTATTGTAGTGATGGATGATATAATGAGTACAGTAGCACAAGTAATTGGTGAAGGAAAGATGAAAGCTATGGTGTTCGAGAACGATCTAATGATTTGGGGAAATAAGGTGGAGGAAGCGGAAGAGCAATTGGATGGATGGGAACAAAAAGCACAAGAATATGGGATGACATTTAGTATAAGCAAGAGTGAAATGATTATCAGATCAAGAGCGAAAGAGAGAGGAACAATTGGAGTAACAATCCGTGGGGAACGATTGAGGAAAGAGGATAGTTTCAAGTACCTAGGAAGCCTGATACAGGAAGATGGGAAAAAGACAGAGAAATAAACGAGCGAGGGAGAAAAGCAGAAGCATTTCGAAAGAGTGTCAGAAGCCTGACATGGAACAGGGATGTACCCCTAAGAAGTATAAAAGTTATACACCGGTCATACTATGTCCCGATCGTGACATACGCATCTGAAACCTGGGTTATGGAAGGAAGAGGGAAAAGCAAATTACAAGCTAGTGAAATGAAATTCTTGAGGAACAGTATTGGAGTGACAAAGATAGACAGGTTAAGAAGTTAATGAAGGTGGAACCACTACAAGAGGTGATAGAGAAATCAAGGCTGAAATGATATGGACATATTAAGCAAATGGAGGAGAGGAGGATACCCAGGAGGATGAACAAGACGAAACTGGAAGGAAAGAGATCAAGAGGAAGACCGAGAGACAGATGGCTGAAAGGAGTGGAGGAAGGGGTAAAGAAAGGAGAAGACTGGACCAAGGTGAAGACGGAGAGATGGTGGGAAGACAGAAGACGCTGGAGAGGCTTATGTTCGAAGCAGACCCGGCCAGAGGCTGGAAACTGTCCAACATGATGATGTTGTTGTTGTTGTGGTCTTCAGTCCGCAAACTGGTATGATGCAGCTCTCCACGCTACCCTGTCCTGTGCAAGTCTCTTCATCTGAGAATATGTTCGGCAACCTACATCCTTTTGAATCTGCTTACTATATTCGTCCCTCGGTCTCCCTCTACGATTTTTACTCCACACGCTTCCTTCTAACGCTGAGTTGAAAATTCCTTGACGTCTCAGAATGTGTCCAACCAATCTATCCCTTCTCTTAGTCAGTATATGCCAGAAACTCCTTTTCTCCCCGATTCGATTACGTGATCTACCCATCTAATTTTCATCATTCGTCTGTAGCACCACATTTCAAAAGCTTCTATCATCCTTTTATCTGATCTCCTTATCGTCCACGTTTGACTCCCATACAATGCTACACTCCAGACAAATGCTTTGAGAAAGGACTTACTAACATTTAAATTAATATTGGATGTTTACAAGTTTCGCTTCTTTAGAAACGCTTTTCTTCCCATAGCCATTCTGCATCTATATCTTCTTTACTTCGGCCATCAGAAGTTATCTTGCTACCCAAATAACAAAATTCATCTAATACTTTTATTGTCTCATTACCTAATCTAATTCCTTGAGCATCGCCTGATTTTCTGACATTACATTCCATTGCCTTCGTTTTACTTTTTTTAGTGTTCATCTTATATCTTCCTTTCAAGACACTGTCCATCCCATTCAATTGCTCTTCCAGATCTTTTGCGGTCCCTGACAGAATTACTGTGTCATCGGCAAACCGCAATGTTTTTTATTTCTTTTCCCTGCACTTCTCCTTCCATTCATTCACTCCTTGCTCAATGTACAGATTGAACAACATTGGGGAAAGGCTACAAACCTGTCTTACTCCATTCCCAACCTCTGCGTCCCTTTCATGCCCTTCGACTCTAATAAACGCTTTCTGGTTTTTGTATAGGTTGAATATAACTCTTCGCTCCTTATATTTTACCTCTGCTACGCTCAGGATTTGGAAGAGTGTATTCCAGTCGACATTGTCAAAAGCTTTTTCCAAATCGACAAACGCTAAAAACGTATGTTTCCCTTTCCTTAGCCTTTTTTCTAAGGTAAGTCGTAATGTGAGTATTGCCTCCCGTGTTCCTACATTTCTCCTAAATCCAAACTGATCTTCCCCGAGGTCGGATTCCACAAGTTTTTCCATTCGTCTGCAAGTAATTCGTGTAAGTATTTCCCAACCATGATTTATTAAACTGATCTGTAATTTTCACACTTGTCTGCACTTGCTTTCTTTGGAAATGTAATTCTTCTTGAAGCCGGAGGGTATTTCCCCTGTCCCATACATCTTGCATACCAGGTTGAACAATTTGTTCATGACTGGCTCTCCTAACGATATCAGCAGTTGAAACGGAATATCATCTACTCCAGGGGCGTTGTTTCGACTCAAATGTTTCAGGGCTCTGTCAAATTCTTCTCGCAGTATCATATCTCCTATCTCATCTTCTTCCACTTCGTCTTCCATTTCTAGTATACTGCCTTCAAGTTTATTTCCTTTGTATAGGCCCTCTATGTGTACCTTCCACATTTCAGCATTTCCCTCTTTGCCTAGTATTGGTTTTCGTCTGAGTTCTTAATATCCATACCACTGCTTTTCTTGTCCCCAAATATCTCTTATTTTCCTGTAGGCGGTATCTATCTTTCCCCTAGTTATATATTCTTCTATGGTTCTGCACTTGTCCTCTAGCCACTCATGCTTAGCCAGTCTGCATTTCCTGTCACTCTCATTTTTCAGACGGTTGTTCTCCCTTTTGCTTGCTCTCACTTGCTTTCTTTTTAATTGGAATTACGATATTCTTCTTGCAGGCGGAGAGTATTTCGCCTGTCTCATACATCTTACATTCCAGGTGATACAATATTTTCACGACAGTATCCATTGAAAAACTATTTCAGTTCCAGCGGTGGTGATTGA
The DNA here is from genome assembly GCA_026315105.1 of Locusta migratoria. NCBI lineage: Eukaryota > Metazoa > Arthropoda > Insecta > Orthoptera > Acrididae > Locusta > Locusta migratoria. The sequence continues at coordinate 564,787,060 of CM048745.1, forward strand.
TGTAATAGAGAATGATGATGATGATTCCGAAATTCATTCAATTCCATAAGCTGTACTTAATCTAAATCTTTACACAACCTAACCTAAAATTAAGAAAGCAACACTACAAGTAGCAACATGCAGATCAAAAGTCCTACTTCACGGGTGACAACTGAGAGCCACACGTCGAACTTGCCTTGTACGGGAGTGAAACATGGACGATAAGCAGTGCGGACAGGAAGAGGATAGAGGCTTTTGAAATGTGGTGCTACAGAAGAATGCTGAAGATTAGGTGGGTAGATCCCATAAATAATGAAGAGGTACTGAACAGAATTGGTGAGAAAAGGAATTTTTGGCATACCTTGACTAAAAGAAGGGATCGCTTGGTAGGACACATTCTTAGACATCGGGGAATCGTAAAAATTTAGCATTGGAGGGAAGTGTGTGGGGTAAAAATCGCAGAGGGAGACCAAGAGACGCGTATAGTAAGCAGATTCAAGTGGATGTGGGTTGCCGTTCATATGAGGAGATGAAAAGACTTGCTCAGGATAGAGTAGGGTGGAGAGCTGCATCAAACCAGTCTCCGGACTGAAGACCATAGCAACAACAACCAGCCAGGAAGCCAGAGGCGGCGGTCCTGTCAGACAGAGGCCGTCAAAGGCTCAGCCCTCTGCCCGCTGCGCTGCCTGCCCTGTGTGGCCGGGCATCGCATCGCATCGCATCGCATCGCGCCGCCCGCATCCCGTGGCCATTTAATTAGCCGAGCGCCCACAAATTAATTCGTGCCGATTAACAGCTCCTCTACCAGTGGCGGAATTTCACAACGGCTTCTCGGCGCATTCCCACGGCTCAGCGGACGCCAAACAGCGCCCCTGCCGCGACTTGTGATTGTTAATCCTATTACTCACCACTGCAGCTTTCACTGTGCAACTGGCAATCTGCCACTCTAAAGTTGTGAATAATCTGATAATGGAATCTATATCTACATAGATAAATCACATTTAAGTGCCTGGCAGAGGGTTCATAACCACTTTCATAACTTGTCTCTACAGTTGATGTGATGTGATGTACTTTTCGTTCCATTAGATCCGAATTGAGGGAATCCTCTTGGATGTAGAACATGTCAGAACAAAATACACAATATAACTTATAAAAAGAGAGCATATGTGTTAATGTACGTACCTTCCACAGACCCCAAATATAATTGCCCTTGTGGATGTGGAATTGGTCAGGAAAAACAATTATCATAAATATTTACATTTTAAAGGACACAAAAACTTATTACTACTTACGAATTTACTAGGTGCATATTACAATTCTTAGCAGTTACTTTCTTTTTTTATTTATTTATTTATTTATTACACTCGTTTACAATGATTACATTACTGCACAAAACTTGTACTGAAGTCAAACTGAACACATTATTCATATTTGTGAATATTACATACAATAAGTTACAGTCAATCACTTCTGGTAAGAAATTCATCAATGGAGTAGAAGGAGTTGGCCACCAAAAAATCCCTTAGACACTTTTCAAACTGTACTTTATTGTGAGTTAATTTTTTTATGGCTGCTGCCATGTTATTGAACATGTGTACTGCTGGACACCTTTCTGAGCCAAAGTATGTGACTTTAAATCTGTATGTAAGTTATTCTTGTTTCTAGTATTGATCGCATGGACTGAGCTATTGGTTTGAAAAAAAGATATATATTTTAACGACAAATTTTATTAGAGAATAAATGTATTGGGAAGCAGTAGTAAGTATCCCCGGTTCCTTAAATAGCCCTCTACGTGAGGTTCTAGAGTTGACATCACAAATGATCCGTAACGCACGTTTTTGTGCTCTGAAGACTTTTGCTTGGCCTGATGAGTTGCCCCAGAAAATAATCCCGTATGACATTATGGAGTGAAAGTATGCATAATATGCTAGGTTTTTTATTTTTATACCTCCTATATCTGACAACATTCTTATAGCAAACAGGGACTTGTTTAGGCGCTTCAGCAGCTCTGTGGTATGCCCCTCCCAGTTAAATTTATTATCCAGCTGTAATCCTAAGACTCTGACACTTTCAACTTCTTCTATTTCCTTGTTGTCATACTCTAGGCATATACTGGCAGGAAACCTTTTACAAGCCCTAAACTGCATATAGTGTGTTTTCAAGGTTTAGCGACAGAGAATTGGCTAAGAACCATTTATTAATGTCCATGAAAATTTAATTAGCTGATCTTTCTACGGCAATATTTGATTTACTATTTATTGCAATATTTGTGTCATCTGCAAATGAAACAAACTTGGCCTCCGATAATGTCGATGATGAAAGGTCATTGATATATACAAGTTCCATTCTCTAATAGCGCACGGGAAGAAAGAACACCTACATCGTTTCGTTTTCGATCTGATTTCTCTTTTTTTGTTGCGATGATCATGTCTCCCTAAGTAGGTAGGTGCTAGTAAAATATTTTCACATTCAGAAGTAAAAGTCGGTGATTGAAACTTCGACAACAGATCACGCCGCAATGAATAACGTCTTTCTTTTAATGATTTCCACTCCAATTCATGCAACATGTCCGTGACGCTTTCCCTCCGGTAACGCGATAAAATAAAACGAGCTACCCTTCTCTGAACCAACGTGTTCCGTCAGTCCCACCTGGTGAGGGTCCCACAAGGGGCAACAGTACTCCAAGAGAGGACGCACAAGTGTGATGTAGGCAGTCTCTTTGGTGGAGCTGGTGCATCTTCGAAGCGTTCTGCCAATGAAACGTAACCTTTGGTTCGCCTTCCCCATAATATTTTCTGTGTGTTCTCCACAGTCTACGTTTTTCGTAATTGTAACTCCTACGTATTTGGTAGTATTTACGACCTTAAGGTTTGACTGATTTATCGTGTAATTGAAGTTCAGCGGTTTTCTTTTAGTTGTCATGTGTATTACTTCACACTCTTCATTATTTAGTGTTAATTGACAATTTTCGCGCCATGTAGAACTATGTCTAAATCGATTTGCCGTTGCTTTTGATCCTCTGTTGACTTCACTAACCGATAAACGACAGCATCATCCGCGAACAGTCTAAGGGAACTGTTCAGATTGTCTCCTAAATTGTTTATAAACAGAAGGAAGAGTAGGGGACCTATAACGCTTCCCTGAGGAACGCCAGATATCACTTCTGTTTTACTCGATGACTTACCGTCAATTACAACGAAGTGTGTCCTTTCTGATAGGAAATCGTGTATCCAATCGCACAATTAGGGACATATTCCATAAGTAAGCAATAAGAAGCCGCTTGTGAGGTGCAGTGTCAAAAGCCTTCCGAAAATCCAGAAATATGGAATCAATTTGAGATCCCTTGTCGATGGCACTTATCACTTCATTTGAAGAAAGGGCAAGCTGTGTTTCGCGATACTTTCTAAATCTGTATTGACTATTGGTCAATAGGTCGTTCTCTTCGAGGTAGTTCATAATGTTCGAACAAAGTAAAGTTCCAAAAACCCACTGCAAATCGACGTCAAAAAGATTGGCCTATAATTTTGGGGATCACTCCTATTGCCTTTCTTGAATATTGGAGTAATTTGGGCAACTTTCCAGTCTGTGGGTACGGATCTTGCACTAAGTGATCGGTTGTAAATGATAGCTAAGTACGGAGCTATTGCATCAGCATACTCTGAGAGGAATCGGTAAACAGTCTGGCCCGGAAGATTTGTTTTTGTTTAGTGACTTAAGTTGTTTTACCACTCCAGGAACATCTCGTTCAAAATTTCGCACGCTGGCAGCTGTTCTTCGTCCGAATTCTGGAGTGTTCACTTCGTCTTCTTTGGTAAACGAATTTCGGAAAGCTGTGTTTAGTAATTCTGCCTTAGCAGTACTGTCGCCGGTAGTATTACCATTGCTATCGCTTAGTGAAGGTACTGTTTGTGTTTTGCTGCTAGTGTACTTCACATATGACCAGAATATCTTTGGATTTTCTGCTAGATTACGAGACAGGATTTCGTTGTAAAAGTAGCCACAATATCTTTTAAACAACCGTTGATAGTCATTGAGGAATCATCATCTCTTCGAGATTTCTCCATTCTAGACAGGCTCAGTAGTATTTATTTATTTAATGCTCAGACATTTGATACATAGTCATTAGTCTTCTAACTTCCCAATACCATTGACCATCTGACATCCCGTCACAATATTGCAGTCTTTCACAGTTTCTTAGATGCTCCCAATTCATAATGGTGTCTTCTCTGTCACATATCACACACGTCGGTGAGGGTAAGATTCCAATCCTTTGCAGGTGTTCCGTAAGGCAGTCGTGGCCAGTAATTCTTCGAAATGCTGCCACAGTTTCCCTTCGTTGCTACTTAGGAAGTGAGTTCTTCTAACAGCAGAAGCCATGTTTTTCCTTGCCCTTGTGTTGTCAAGCAGTCATACAACTTCTTCTTTAAACTGTTGTTTATGAGATGTATGATAATTTTGGGCAACCTTTTTTTGAGAAATCTTTTTTTCTGGAAAGTCCGGTATTTCTTTCCATGTACACCTGTATGTGCCGGTATCCATTGAAAAAAGTACTTAGAGATGTTTGGAAGGATGCAATTGCCTGTATTGCAGAAGTTGAATCTCAAAATATAACAACCTTTTTGTGAGCTTTGCATACGGACAAAAATTGTTTTAGTGTCAGGTTTATTGCCTCCAACTCTTCATCAAAATGGGAGTAATACCGTCCAAAAACCTTTGTAAAAACAAAATATTTCACTGTAAACTCCAGCACCAGCAATACCATTTGCTTCAGTCAAGGATCCATCTGTATATGTACATATGTAGCCATTCTGTTTGCGTGTAGTTAACATTTATCATTTCTAGAGCCATATTTTTAAGAAGTTCTTTATTCATTTCTGTTTTAACAACTTTTTCATTCAGTTGAAGTAAGAATATGACTAGGCACAGTTTAAGAGGACTGACTGGTGGGGCGAAGTCTTCTTTACTGATCGGTGGACAGTGGTCTTGTCTTACTGCTTCAATACATGGCATAAACCTTTCTGTGTTTTCAGCCTGTTAGCATGATGTTGGTAGTTGGCTCAGTAGATTAATGTTGAGTATATTCCAGGTCTTCGAGTGACATCAAAAGAAGCTGAGAAGATTTATAGGAGGGTCGTGCACAAATTAAGATCCGTTTCCATTTTCGGATCGCTGCTGCCGACGTGTACTTTGTTGTGCTTCTTCATAATGTCAGCCGTAATCGAAAAGGCCGTCGCGTATGAAATCAGATCTGGGATTCGTTTTTTAAATCCAAAGAAAGTTAAACCAAAGGAAATTCATCGGCAAATCTGCTTGGCTTACGGGCAAAATGCTATCACTGATTCAATTGTTAGAAGATGGGTCCGATTGTTCAATGAAGGACGTGATCAAGTGCATGATGAAGAACAAAGTGGATGCTCGCACAAACTACGAATCAGAGGAAAACATCCTAACGAATGCCCTTAAAGATATGTCAAGATACTACACTACACACCAGCTTAAACCAAATCCTTCTAAATATCCTTCCAAATATGTGCTTTTCAGCTGAGGAACAGGGAACCCACTCATTTGTTAGTATAGTCAGGCGTCGAACTGGAACACTGTGATAATCCGAAGTATAGGATTTTATAGGATGGCATTAAAGGAAAGTTGGTTACACCTGGAGATAAATGATGGGGATCAGCTAGTTCAGCTAGTGTTCGACCAGTGGATGGCACCTCATTCTCTTGAAGAATTTCTTTCTGAGTTTAATGGGCCTTTTCCTTTATTTCTATTCAGAACTACTGCCAGTGGCGCGCCGGTGCAACTTTAAAATAGCTGTGTGCCGTACGATTGTCGATGCTGACCCCAGTGGAGTGCGGGGTTTTCACCATAAGCTTATTAAAAACCAAGATTTCTTCAATTTATGGCATGTGAGTTACAGGAAGAATCTGTGTCTGTGTCTTAAGACCTCACATAACCAAGTCTTATCTATTCACAGTGGCTTTGTGCTACACAATTCTCTATGGAACTACCTTGCATTGATAATTGGTTTTAATAATACTGTTTTTTAATGAAAATTCGTCGTAAAGATGGTGCGGATCAGCAACTGGTAATACACGTTGGATGCCTGTGGATGCATCATCTATTTTAACCGATTTTAAATTTTAATGTAATTATCTATTAACAGTGGATAACGTACAGATTTTATCAGTCATTTGCTTCATGCAGTGTATTATTACGGTTGGAATAAGGCCAACGGTTTAAAAATGGACGATTAAGACCGAAACACCTAAATAATTCAACTGTGGCGAAAAAATAAATTTTTTAAATACTGTTTTTATTCTCTTGTTAATGAAATCCCAAACTATTACGTTCTTTGCTGTTCAACCTGAAGAGCGAAGGTTGGAACTTAAATAGTGGCGACTATTCATTCACAACCGTTACAAAAGCGTTACATGTTTGCACCTGTTACTGTCCTTCAAAGTAGTCACCAACGTTGTGTAGAACCCGTTGCCAGCGTGGATGACGTAGTATACCGTTAGCAGAGCCTGTTCTGTTGATGGTGCGAATGGAGCGGTCTGCTGCCTGTCGAATTTCTGGAACAGTTCTGAAGCGAATGCCGCGAAATGGTTCCTTCGTCTTCAGAACCAAATCAAAGCCACAAGGACTTCAGTCTGGGAGTATGGTGGTTGGTTCAGTACTTCCCAGTCCGATCGACCGAATAAAAGAGCCACAGATTGAGCTGTATGCGCCGACGCATTGTCGTGCAAAATAATGGGTGGGTTATGCAGAAAATGTCGCCCCTTCTTTCGCAAGCTGGTCGCAGGTGATGCTCCGAAACGAACAGTAATATTGTGCATTGCCGGTCTGCCGTTGTTACTGTTTCGAAAACATAGTGACACCGTTACGTTAGACCGCTCGCTCACACGTGACTGTTTTCCTAGATTGTGCGCAAGCCGGTGACGTGGTACGTGAGAGTCCATTTGTTCGAACGTAAGGTAGGTATGTCAACAACATGTGCTATAAGCGGCAATAGTAGAATCCATTGCAAAGTGTCTCCACAGCAGAGTTGCCACTATGTAAGTTCCAACCCTAGTACTTTTGTATATAATTACTTGAGCAGTCATGAACTTGTTACAGTTAGACGCCCTATACAATCGCTCTGTTTCTCCAATCCACTATCATGTAACGCCTATACTAATATGTATAAATATAAATAACAATCATTGATGAAAACTATAGTTAGTTTTTTGTGAACATATTCAGCCTCCCATTTCTATCTTACACTAACACTTATCTCTATTTTGCTCCTATTCGTATTCATTAGATAAAGACACGTTCTTTTATCTTTTAATCTGATATGACGATCCAGTTTGTTAATGTAGCAGAGAAGCACAAAGCAGATGATATAGAACAGGCATTCGAAATTTTACATGTAGTAAAGGACAAGTCATGAACATTCTGGAAGAAATCGAAATATATTTACGCTCACTACACCATCCCTCTGAAATACTAAATGAAGAAGTTGACTTAAACACAAAAAATACATAGCAAATTTTATTGATATCGCCACTAAGAAAATGGGTAAAAATGACTTGGACGACACTGATTACACACCAACAAAATTTCAGTAGCAAAGATAACTAAAATTTATGATAGAAAGGTCAATAACGATTCGGCTAAGATTACTAAATTTCTCAACACATGCATAGGCCATACATTCAAAATGTTCAAATGTTTGTTAAGCTTAAGGGACTTAACTCCGGGGTCATCAGTCCCTAAACTTACAAACTACTTATGAACTACCTTGTGCCAAAGACGACACAAACATCCATGCCCGAGGAGGGATTCGAACCCCCGACCGTAACGGCCGTGCAGACCGTGACTGGCGCGCCGCAGACCACTCAGCCACTGCGGCCGGCCCATACATTCAACCAACCTTTCAAATCGCAAAGATTATCTAAACAATAAACAAACAGCATGTAACCATATTACATCTCTGGTTATCTCTCAAGAAGCTGTCACATAAAGACGAAAATCGTAAATCAGAACAATAAAATTAGAAAGTAATAAATAAATTACTTGACAGCACGGAAACCATTGTTGTATGTGGATGTCTCGAGCGTCCGACGTATGTATATTTCGTAATAGAATTACGGTAATCATAAAATTTGATGAATTTGGTAAGGTGACATTTTTCACTGATCACCTGAAGATGGCGCTCAAGCCGAAGTAGGACCTATAGTGTAATAAATGTATTTACAGCAGTAGTTGGAATTTCATTGCATTATTTGCCAATATCTGTTGTCATGAGCAATAAATGGAACTGAAATGTCGTTTTTTATATCAATATTGTATTTTTATGTAAACCTCATGAGCTCCTAGAATCGCCGTGATGCTGCTCTTGCGTTGATGCACGTGTATTAGTGCCGTGCCTTGCAATGCATGGTATGATCAGAGTCTTTGCGATTGCAGCGCTGCCAAGCGGCTGGGTTGTAGAAACATACCGCGAAACGATTGCATAATGAATGTGTACTTGGAGGAAAGCAACACATTCAAATTACCTTCGTATTTAGGAGCTTTTGTGGCGCTATAAGTTGTTCAAAATGTTCAAATGTTTGTTAAGCTTATGGGACTTAACTACGGGGTCATCAGTCTCTAAACTTACAAACTACTTATGAACTACTTACGAACTAGGACGGCACAAATATCCATGCCCGAGGGGGGATTCGAACCCCCGACCGTAGCGGCCGTGCTGACCGTGACTGTAGCGCCTCAGTCACCTCGGCCACCGCGGCCGGCCTATAAGTTGTAGCAACTATCAAAAGATAATTCGGAAATTTGCAGAGGATTCTCAGAGGTACTAAAATTTGTCACAAATACAGTGGTTAGTTACACTTTTAGGCATAGAAGTAAATCTTTAACAATTCATTCACGTTCAAACTTCTGCTCTTTATCAGAATCGCAAATACTTGACCACTATTTCATAATATTGCTGCCGTATAAAAGTAATGTCTGAATGTTTCCCATAATAGATAATCAAAGATTTCTGTAGAGCCTGCTTAGTTTCGTATCTCAGTTTCACATAAATTATAGGCCTATATACCCACATATTTTGGCGCTTACCTACTAGTTTGATAAAGTGAATGCGTAACTACAAATGAATAATGTGTCCATATATAAATTGTTAATATTAACACGTCAAATTCTTCAAGAAATTCAGTTAGATACATGCCAAGTAGCTAAAAATATTATGATAGGTACACGAAAGGCGCAGATGCAAGGAGAGAGTGAAAAGAGCTTTTATAAGAGATGTAGAATCTAGTTACCTACAATGTAAAAGTTGTGTGTAATTCTGAAAATATTACAATGTTCGACATCCGCTAAAACAACACTCATGCAACGTAACAGTACGCACCGAGCACGCGAACATAATCATAACCAAACCAGTTTCTTATGTTTGAACACATCAGGCTGTAATTCATTTCTGCTTTCAAAACGTTTTTGGATGCTTTGATTACCACTCAGCTTTTGTGTGCCGTATGAATTGCACTGTACTGACATTTTATTGTTACAGACTGCCATTAACAGAAGCAGTGATATTACTTAATGACGTTTTCATATTTGTATTATAAAGTTCACATTATCGTTCTGTGATTAGGAAATATGAAACGAACAGCATTAAAAACGGCAACTTCTCAGCTGTATCATGCCGTTCCTCTTTTACTCCCTACTGGCCGCTTGGAGCGTTAGTATCGCTTCAGATTCATTTTTCCCCCTAGAGAGTTTCACGACTGTCTGTGATAAGACTGTGGTATGATAAACACAAAAGGGAAACACCAAGTATGGTACCACCGGATTTTGATGGGTCGCAGGTATGTTGTGAGGGAATTCCTCCAGATCGTCAACCTAAAAGGGTTTATTCCAATGGGCCTTGATTTCCAAGAAAATCGAGATCAAATTAGCAGCAAATTACCACGCGTAACGTGTTTACTTGTACATGACGACTACCGCTCAGCGAGACAGAGTGGTGTAGTCCGCAAGGTGCTAGCCTCCTATGCAGGAGACGCGGGTTCGGTACCTAGAGGCAGAACAATTTTTAAAAATTGTAATTCCTACTTTTTATATTTAAAAAAAATAATTAAGCAAATAAAAAGATATAAGGAAAGAAAAAAAAAATAATGTAAAGTCAAACGATTAAAAAAATGACGAAGAAAAAAAAACTTCCCTTCGGGTCATTTATTTCATTGGTAATCTCTTCGCCCATTACAAGGGACGTTCCGGATATCATGCTTGGCGGTGTGCCTGTGAGCAGATTCCAATTGTGAAGCAAACATTCGGCGTATTTTAAGGCGTTAGTGAGTTCACCTTTTGACTGCTCATCTCACACATCAATTTCCGAAGAGGTTTCGTGTGATGGGTTTGCTTCTATCATAGCGCATTTGCTCTCCACGTTGCACTACTTGCCGCACGCATGAAGACACGCTTTGAATGACTAACCGACTGGCCGTAGCATACTAGTCCACTGGGACGCGTCATGTGGAAATAAAAACAGCAGCCGGCCGCGGTGGCCGAGGGGACTGAGGCGCTTGAGTCACGGTCTGCACGGCCACTACTGTCAGGGGTTAGAATCCCCCCTCGGGCATGGATATTTGTGCCGTCCTAGTTCGTAAGTAGTTCGTAAGTAGTTTATAAGTTTAGGGACTGATGACCCCGTAGTTAAGTCCCATAAGCTTTACAAACATTTGAACGTTGAAAAACAGCAGGAACTGTAAACATAGGTATTAAATGTTGCCCAAATATTAACAAAGGACTGTTTACTGATTTCTAAATATGCTTCAATTGCCTTAAAAGTGTGCTTCGCAAAAAACAAAATGAATAAAATACATAGCATATTGAGCGAAGGTTGCATGTTTTTATCCTGAGCATTTGCTGCAAACGTTTACATAAGAATGGTTATAAAAAATATATAATTATACACAATCATCGGACAGATGTGAAAAGTAATTGACCAATGTCGGACTTGAACCCACGTCTCTGCATGGCAGCCTTGAATCTTACCGAATATTTTTTTTCCTCTATGGGTAGTTTTCTTCATAGCGGACGCTTATCGGTTTTGTTCGTTCTAGTTCGGTCTGTTGTTGACTCAGCTTTTTTTATTACAGAGGGCGTGGAGCCCTCTTGACGGGCGCGCTGAGCCACGGCGCCCAGCATGCCGATTACACCACGCAGTCTCGGTGAGCGGTAATCGCCATGTACAACTAGAACTTTACGCGGGGTAATTTGATTTCGATTTTCTTATAAATCAAGGCCCATCGGAAAATGTTTGTATAGCTTTTGGGACTTAACTACTGGGTCATCAGTCCCTAAATTTACAAACTACTTATGAACTAGCTAACACTAAGGACGGCACAAATATCCATGCCCGAGGGGGGATTCGAACCTCCGACCGTAGTGGCCGTGCAGACCGTGACTGGAGCGCCTCAGTGCCCTCGACCACTGCGGCCGGCTCAAGGCCCATTGGAACAAATCCTTTTAGATTGATGGTCTGTAGAAATTCCCTCACAACATACCTACGACCCATCAAATAGCTTGGTTCCATACTTGGTGTTCTCCCTGTCAGCGCCCCCTGCAAAGGTACCTCGAGGTAGTTGCGGATTCCCCTGTAGCACGTGGCGGCGCTGGTGGCTGCTGGATGGGAAGGGGAGGGGAGGTCCGCTGCGGCTGCGGCGGCGGTCGCTGTGGTCGCATTCTGGTCAGTGCGGAGCCGGCACTACTGCGGCCAGCGACACAAGGGAAAGTCTGCTAACGTGCTTCCCAAATAAACACCCGCTTCTACAAACGCTATACTGCACTCAAAAGCAATTTTACAGGGTGGTTTGATAAGTCTGGTAAATTTGTTAAAGGCATTGAATTACAATTTATGCTGTGGCCGGGATTCGCACCCGGGACCTTCTACTTACTAGCTTTAGACCACTCAGCTAACACAGCATTACAGCCAAGACGACTACACGGACTGTCTTAAAGTACGTCTCCCTCCACACCACATACTTTATTTCTGTCTCATGTTCGCTGTGAAATGCGTATCAAATTGCCAGGTCTCTCCTACATTGGAAAAGCACCCCAGCAAAGAACGCGGATAGGAACCATCCCGCCTTGTTCCTCAATCCGAGGTGATATGAATATTAACAATAATACATTTCCTTGAAACAGTATTTTCTCGTTATACAAAAGGTATTAAACATAAGTAGAGGCATTGCTGGGGTGCTGTTCCAATGTAGGAGAGCCCTGGCAATTTGATACGCATTTCACAGGGAACATGAGGCAGAATTAAAGTATGTGGTGTGGAGGGAGACGTGCTTTAAGACAGTCCGTGAAGTCGCTTTAGCTGCAATGCTGTGTTAGCTGAGTGGTCTAAAGTGCCCACCTACTAAGTAGAAGGTCCTGGATTCGAATCCCAGCCACAGCATAAATTTTGATTCAATGCCTCTCCTTATCTTTAATACCTTTCTTATAACGAGACAATACTGTCTCAAGAAAATGTATTATTGTTGATATTTAAATCTGGTAAATTTGTATGAAAAAGCGGGAAATTTTCGAAACCTTTTCTTTTGTTGGTAAGCCTGATTTTTTCCACGGATATTACAGCAAGTTTCGAACGGCAGATGTTGTTAGTTGATTATTGGCTGCCACCTGAGTGGTAGCTGCGTAGTTAGCTTCTTAGAATGCACAAAAACTAATATTGTGCGGTCATTAAACATTTTCATGTAACTAGATTCCATTTTGTGCCAGCCCACCACAGAATTATAATGAAATAAAAGGTTTCCGCTTGGTAGGCGAAAAAAAAAAACATTTAAAAGGTCTTGCCGGTACAAGTCACAAGAAGATTCAGAGCACATAGGTCATCATGACTTGCAATTCTCCACTGATGATGTCCCATCATAGGGACGAAATCGATATGTTTTGATGTTTAATAGAAGAAACATCTCACATCGCGTACCAAGCGGAAACCTTTTATTTCATTAAACATTTTCATTTGAAGGGTTGGACAGCTGCACAGATCAAATTCGAGTTGTATGAGGCCCATGTGGGTTCTGCACCAACACTGAATACCATTTACTTTGGGATCAATGAGTTTAAACGTAGTCGGAGCAGTACAGAAAATGGAGCATGCTCCGGTCGGCCCGTTGAAGTTACCACACTAGAAATCATCGACAAGGTGCATAATATTGTTATGGAGGACGGAAGATTAAAAGTTCGCGAGATAGATAACATTGTAGGCATCTCAAATGAACGACTGCATTACATCCTCCATGAAAAACTGGCCATGAAGAAGCTCTGTGAATGATCGATGCCGCTCCTGCTCACTTTGGACCAAAAATAAACGAAAGAATATTTCTGCTCAGAATCTCATACTGTTCTGGCGCAATCCACAGGACTTTTTGCGCAGATTCGTAACTGTGGATGAACCTTGAATTCACCATTACACTCAGAAGACCAAACGACATTCCAAACAATGGACGAAGAGTGGGGAGAGTGACCAAAGAAGGGGAAGACTGTTTGTCAGCAGCTGGAAATGTGATGGCCGCTTTCTTTTGACATTCCCAAGATATAATCCTGATAGCTTATTTGGAAAATGGCAGATCCATAACTGGGCCCTATTATGCTGCTCTGCTGGATCGTTTGAAACTAAGTGAAAAACGTCCAAGTGTTGTTTCATCAGGACAATGCTCCAGTCTGTGTATTATGAGACAAGAGAAAAATCCTCTCATGAGTCATAAAGAGTTTCAGAAATGCCCAATTCCTGTCCTTGATTGCTCAAGAAGAAAACCTGATATCTTCTAACTCTGATAGGCGAATTGAAATGGAGCTACAAAAACCATTTCCAAATAATACAAATCCATACTGTCTGGTTTTTCACGACTCTGTTATTGAAATGATACCTTCAACCAGCAAGGTTTCAAGGATGGATTAGCACATAATAAAAGGAAACATGTACACCATCATATTTGATTGCCAAGGATTCCGCGTCGTAAATAATCAATTCATTCTGAAGGATGTTGGCTTTCTGATGTTGAGAAATGAGATCAAAATGTAAAATTACTGCACATATGGTGGATTCATATTTCATACTAATAATAATAAAGTATCTTTTAGATCATAACGTGTAGGCTTTCACGGCCGGCGTCTTCAGTAATTAAAACTTCCGGGCTGAGAGGCCGTGGTCGAACAGTAGAAATTTCTTCCCCTGACGTTTCGTTGCCGGCTGCGGGCAACATCTTATGAGGTGAGTCGACGACTGGCTGCTGGGCCGTGGAGATCCTGCAATGGGGAGCCCTCTAAGTCCAGCGGTTGCGAATATTTTTATGGAATTTTTTGAACAACAGGCACTGAAGTCGGCCAGAAAGAGCCCTTTGAAGTGGTATCGGTATGTGGATGATACATTTGTGAGCTTGAATCACGGGGAAGAGGAACTGAACTGTTTCTTAAAGCATCTGAATAGTATCAACGCGAAAATACAATTTACCATGGAGACGGAGATTGATGGACAGATAAATTTTTTGGACGCTACAGTGATTAAACGTGCAGATGGGACTCTGGGTCATAAAGTATATAGAAAAGATACGCACACCGATCGGTATCTTCACAAATATTCGATTCGAATCATCATCCCAGACAGAAGAGGGGTGTTATTAAAACATTAGTGGACAGGGCTAATAAAATCTGTGAGCCAGCTTATTTGCAAGAGGAACTCGATCATTTACGAACCGCATTTCAGAAAAACAGATACAGTGATAAGGAGATAGATCGAGCACTTCAGCCCAGAAGACAAATCTCTGCTAACGTCCAACAACAACCTTTGGCGGGGAATGTGTTTCTCCCATCCATCCACAATATCACGGACCGCATTGGGAAAGTATTGGCCAAGTTTAGAGTGGAAACAATATTCAAACCCACCAAAAAGATCAGTGAATGCTTACGATCAACGAAAGATGCGCAACACCATTTGGCTACTCCAGGTGTGCATAAGATCCCATGTAGTTGTAGGAAGGTTTATATTGGAACAACAAAAAGAAGTATCAATACTCGCCTAACTGAACACAAAAGGAACTGTCGACTGGGACACACGGACAAATCGGCCGTAGCGGAACATGTTTTTGAAAACGGTGACCACAAAATTTAGTGAGACAAGCGTGCTAGCTAAGACATCGCATTATTATGCACATATGAATAGAGAGGCTATAGAGATTTTTAAACACCACAATAATTTTAACAGGAAGGAAGAAGGCTTGAAGTTAGACAAAATATGGAGGTCTGCTTTGTACCAAAGATGTGACAATCGATTACCTTCGATCGAGAGTAATGACGCCAGCCAGAGATAGTTTTACTGTTGACATCACGTGACGAGTGGTGGCGCCCTCTATATATGCAGGATCTCCACGGCCCAGCAGCCAGTCGTCGACTCACCTCAGAAGATGTTGCCCGCAGCCCGGAAACGAAACGTCAGGGGAAGAAATTTCTACTGTTCGACCACGGCCTCTCAGCCCGGAAGTTTTAATTACTATCTTTTTGATCATTTTTTTTTCTATATTTTCATGCTTACAGTGTTAGTTTCTCTTCTGAACCCCAGAAGGAGGCGGCGTTTGGGCGCCACCTCAGTTTGAATTCGTACCAATGCCAATTAATCTTTTTTATGACTGAGCAGTGTAGACTCGTACCAGACTTATGGAATATGATGTCATCAGTTTGATCGCAATGTTGCAATGCACATGTATGGCTGAGGCTCACATTCTCTTCTGAACCCCCCATGGAGGCGGCCTAGGGGTGAGGCCGCATGGTTGAATGTCCACATCAGAATGACACAATTACTTGTGTTGACCTACCGCATTAAAATTTCCCGTCACCTGTTATTTTATGAGTTACACACTTAGTGAAACACCCTGTATATATATATATATATATATATATATATATATATATTACAGGAAGGCGTCGCCGACGCCATATTGTTGTTTGTGTCTGCCATCTTGTTGTTTATGTCTGTCATCTTGTTTATTCCGCCATCTTGCTTACGTCCACGAAATTGTTTGTGTCCGTCATATTGTTGTATGGCCCCCTGCGAGCTAGGCAACAAGACGGTCAGGAGGTCAAGGTCAAGAGGTCAGTGAGATGACCACAATGGCAGGTAACCAGACAGTCAAAGTTCAAGGTCAAATTTTATTTAGAAGCTCCGCTGCCTACCTGCTGCTATGTACTCATGGTGTTGGATCTCAAAGTTCCAGACCTATGTTACAGTGTCCATCGTACTCCTTTTCTTCTGCCAGATTGAACTGTCCATCCAGTGATTAACTTGCGTATCTGCTGTATTCAATTTTGTGTCAGTGTCGCAGTGTATTGTCTATTTGCAATAGTGAGATGTAAGGAAGACATCTGTAATTAAATTTGCTTCTTCACAACTACTCTACAACCAGTGGAAAGGAACCGCAAAGTTTTATTGAAAGATACTAGTCAAATGACGACTCCACCGGAAAACATGTCTGAGTGATACACACGACAGTGGGAGCTATATTGTGCCTTAGGAATCTCTTATCGACACATATAACTTGTTCGCCCAGTGAGTGGGAATTATCTCCTCACCCAATTCAGATACACTAGTACCCGGACACTTGAGTAAAATGACTTACATTTTCGTGGAGTCCTCAGTATCATGCTTCCCCCCTTAGCCTTGATGACAGCTCCCACTCTCGCAAGCATACGTTCAGTCAGATGCTGGAAGGTTTCTTGGGGAACGGCAGCCTACTCTTCACAGAGTGCTGCACTGACGAGTGGTATCGCAAAGCATCCAAAAGGCTTTCTTTAGAATTCAAGTCGGGACTATGTGCAAGTCAGTCCATTACAGTAATGGTGTTGTGTAACCACTCCGCCGCAGGCCGTACGTTATGAACAACTGCTCAATCGTGTTGAAAGATGTAATCACCTTCCCTGCATTGCTCTTCAACAGTGGGAAGCAACGAGGTAGTTAAAATATCAAGTAGGCCTCTCGTGTAATAGTGACACGCAAAACAACATCGGGTGCAAGCCCCCTTCGTCCCATAAAAAAAACGCCATAACATCGCCTCCGAATCTTACTGTCGGCACTACACACGCTGGCAGATGAAGTTCACTGAGCATTCGCCATACTCACACACTGCCATCGGATCACCACATTGTGTACCGCGATTCGTCACTCCACACAACGTTTTTCCACTATTCAATCGTCCAGTGTTTACCCTCCTAACACAAAGCAAGGCGTCGTTTGATGTGTGTGATGTCGCTCGACCATGAAATCCAAGTTTTCTCATCTCCTGCCTCTCATAATACTTACATTGGATCCTGACGTATTTTGGAATTCCTGTGTGATGGCCTGGGTAGATGCCTTTTACATTGTATGACCCTCTTCAACTGTCGGTCAACTGTCAGTCAGCAGACGAGGTCGGCCTGTACACTTTCGTGCTGTACCAGTCCCTTCTCGTTTCCACTTCACATAAGAAACAGTGGACCTAGGGATGTTTAGAAGTGGGGAAATATAACATACTGACTTATGACACAAGTGACACTCAATCACCTGACCACGTTCGAAGTCCATGAGTTTTGCGGATCCCCCCCCCCCCATACTGCTCTCTCACGATGTCTAATGGCTACTGAGTTTGCTGATACGAAGTACCTGGCAGAAGGTACGATGCACCTAATATGAGAAACATATTTTTGCGAGTGTACGGATAGTTTTGCTCACATGGTGTATAAGTACAAATGTGAATATCATCACTCCCATATAAAAATAATTCAACATTGTTTCATGTCTAAAAGAGGAAGGTAAGTCTAATAAAAAAAGGAGAAGGGAGAAAAGAATTGTATATATGTTGTATTCAGTTTATATATAAAAAACTTTATTGAGATATATCCAATGATTCAGAATTTTAGATGATAATTTTAAAGCTGAGCAATCTGCCTACTGAGTATTGGCGCAATGATGTGTTATACGTTTATATCATTTTCATATTTTTATATATGTATAGTGTCAAAGAAGTAAACAGTTAATGGTCTCAACTTAAAACAATGTTGAACGACATCAAAGAACGTGTAATGTGGTCATGGCAATAGCCATTGTCTGTGTTGTGAACCAAATTAAAATTACATGCGCTTCGTGAATGAAAGTGTTCAAAGTGTAGCCACAGCAATAGTGATGTAGGGAGAATAATTCATAATGAACCTACAATCAGTGGTGTGCTAAGCAAAAGAAGTAACAAATGATCGGTGTTGTGCCACACGTGCAGTGTCAAGGGTGAGGTTGAGTGAACCTCAAAGTTCTTACGTGCATATTCGTTGTGCTGCGTGAAAAGGCAGTGGTCGCCGAAGGTATCCTCAACGAGCGGACCAAATATTCAGACAAGTGACGTAAGTAGTCCGTGACACCATTAACACTTAGATCAACTAGTGATACTCCCACGTGCACCATGCTGACTCGTTCAAGAGTGAGCGCCAACCAGCGGAATCACGCGACCTGGAGCGGTCTGCTGCCATTTGACCCTTGCCGGCAGAAGCAATGCTATTCAGTGCGTGAGCGAATAAAAATGTTAGCGCTGGATACTACCGATGCAAAAGAATCCGTGATAAATATCACTGGTCGCCAATAGGTGCTAACCCAGAACAATGTATGGTGGGGTGTTTGAACTTATAAAATTCTCCCACCAACTAAATATAAGTTGATTAGAATGTCCCGTGGCAGGATAATAAATAAAATGGACATAGACAATAACGCCTTGTGGCGTGGAAATAAAATGTACGTAGTTCTGTAATTCTTGTTTACTTTCTGTGTGTTTCTATATGGTCTCTGTATAAATGACATATGCCTTGAGATAGATATGTTAATAATATTGAATATTTTGATTATATATATATATATATATATATATATATATATATATATATATATATATATATATATATATATATATATATATATATACGTGTCAATCTGTAGAGGGTTTTGCCGGCCGCGGTGGCCGCGGTGGATATTTGTGCCGTCCTAGTTCGTAAGTAGTTCATAAGTACTTTGTAAGTTTAGGGACTGATGACCCCGTAGTTAAGTCCCATAAGCTTTACAAACATTTGAACATTTGTAGAGGGTTTAAGAAGTTGTAGCGTTAGAGGAACGTCATCCTCTATTTGAAGCCAACTACAAACTTAAGATTTTGATTTGTGGTATATTCATATGAGGATTACCAAACCTGCCACTCTTGGTAAATTGGAATACTTCTCCCGTATGTGACACACATCCGCCAGAAGTATGGGGGCGAATGTGGCGTTACATGATAGTAGAAGACAAACCAGAATGAGGCTCGGCGGAATGAATGATTTTATAATGTTTTTTTTAAATTTTATTTTAAAGCTATAATTGTGGATAAATAATTTTATTCCTGTGGAATCACCTAAATTGTCAATAATATCGATATGAATCCAGACATGTAATTATATCGTAACGTAAGTAGGTATGAGACAAAATAACTAATTGATTCTTCAAATGTTTTATTAAGAAATGTTACTTGATGAGGAGTCTCACGCCGTCAGATGTCATGAAGGACAGACGTAACATTTCATATATGTGCGCCGGCCGCATTGGCCTAGCGGTCTGCGGCGTGCCAGTTACGGTCTGCACGTAGTGGAACCAGTGAATGGCCTTAAATCGGACAGAACCCTGAGATTTCATCAACAAAAATCATCAAAATGTCGGTAACGAAAAATTAGCCTGACTTTAATTCTTAAATAAAATTTCAAACAGTTACATTGTTATATTTGTTTGAGCTGTTAATTTCAAAACCTGCAATTATAACTAATAATAATAATATTAAATATATTTAATATCAAACAATATTTCATTGTAACAGTATACTATTCAATACAAATGTACACTATTACATCCTGCAATTATCCGAAAATGTCGTGAAATTCTGGAGCGAGAGATAAGAAGATTATATGTGAGATCTTGTACTTTAATAGACACACAATCACATAAACATATTGCTCTGTGTATTTCAGTACAACTTACACAAAACTGAAAAAAGTGAACAGACATCACAATGACCGGACTGACTTTCCATAATTCTGCAATTAAAAAAAGTCGACCACATATATGAAGCGGCAGTCCAACACGCAGCCTACATGGCCGCTACGCAGTGGGTTTTCCAATTCGTTTGATGTTCTACATGTTGAGCTTGAATCATTCTCTGTTTCTGTATTTTCTCGTTTCCCACAGTTCCGTACACCTTCTTCCTGTTTTATGCTTGTTCTTTGTTCCACTTTTGACGGCTACCACAACATCTACATCAAGCTACCACTATCGGTTCTCCGTCCTATTCCAGTCACGTATTGTTCGCGGAAAGAAAGATTGACGGTATGCATCTGTGTGTGGGCTCCAATCTCTTTGATTTTATCCTCATGATCTCTTCGCGAGATATACGTAGGAGGGAGCAATATATTGCTTGAGTCCTCGGTAAAGGTATGTTCTCGGAACTTCGACAAAAGCCCGCACCGAGCGACAGAGCGTCTCTCCTGCAGAGTCTTCCACTGGAGTTTATCGATCATCTCCGTAACGCTTTCACGATTACCAAATGACTTGTAACGAAGCGCGCTGCTCTCTGTTGGATCTTCTCTATCAACCTCACCTGGTACAGATCCCACACCGGTGAGCATTATTCAAGCAGTGGGGGAACAAGTGTACTGTAGCCTACTTCCTTTGTTTTTGGACTGCATTTCCTTAGGATTCTTCCAATGAATCGAAGTCTGGCATCTATTTTACCGACGATTGACTTTATATGGTCGTCCTATTTTAAATCAGTACTAATGCCTACTCCCAGATAATTTATGGAATTAACTGCTTCCAGTTGCTGACCTGCTATAGTGTAGCTAAATTATAAAGGCTCTTTCTTTCTATATATTTGTAGCACATTACACATGTTTACATTCAGATTCAATTAACACTTCCTGCACCATGCGTCAATTCGCTGCAGATCCTCCTGCATTTCAATACAGTTTTCCATTGTTACAACCTCTCAAAATACTACAGCATCACCCGGAAAAAGCCTCAGTGAACTTTCGATGTTATCCACTAGGATATATATATATATATATATTGTGAGTAGCAACGGATCCAAGACATTCCCCTGTAGCACATCTGACATCACTCTTACTTCGGAAGACTTGTCTCCATTGAGAATGACATGCTGCATTCTGTTATCTAGGAACTCTTGATTCCAATCACACAGTTGGTCTGATATGTCATATGCTCTTACTCGTTAAACGACTGTGGGGAACTACACTAAACGCCTTGCAGAAGTCAAGAAACATGACATTCACATGAAAAGTTAGAGATAAAGGCCTATAGTTCTGTACATCTGTCCTACGTCCCTTCTTGAAAACGGGGATAACCTGCGCCATTTTCCAAATTTTTGGGACGCTACGCTCTTCTAGAGACCTACGGTACATACTGCAAGAAGGGGGGCAAATTCCTTCGCGTACTCTGTGTAAAATCTAACTGTATCCCATCATGTCCTGCGGCCTTTCTTCTTTTGAGCGATTTTAATTGTTTTTCTATCCCTCTGTCAATTATTTCGATATCTGCCATTTTGTCATCTGTGTGACAATCGAGAGAAAGATCTACAGCGCAGTCTTTCTCTGGGAAACAGCTTTGGAAAAGACATTTAGTATTTCAACCTTTAGAGTGTGATCCACTGTTTCAGTACCATTTTCGTGACAGATTATCTGGACATTTTATTTTGATCCACCTACCGCTCTGACATAAGACCGAAATTTCTTAGAATTTTCAGCCAGTACATAGAATTTTACTTTCGAATTCGTTGAAAGCCTCTCGCATAGCTCTCCTCACTCTACATTTCTCTTCGTTTAATTTTTGTATGTCTATAAGGCTTTGGCTATGTTTATGTTTGCAGTGAAGTTCCCTTTGCTTCCGTAGCCTCTTTCTAGCTCAGTTATTACCGCAGTAGCTCCTTTCTATCTTTTACGAACTCGCTTCGCACGTACTTATCTAATGCATTTTGTAGGGTGGTTTTGAACTTTGTCCACTGTTCCTCGACACTATCTGTACTTGAGATAAAACTTTTGTGTTGAGCCGTATAGTACTCTGAAATCTGCTTTTTGTCACTTTCGTTAAACAGAAAACTCTTCCTACATTTTTATTATTTCTATTTATGGCTAAAATCATCGTTGCTGTGACTGCCTTATGATCGTTGATTGTTCTGCGTTGTTTCGAATAGTTCGAGTCTGTTTGTCACCAGAAGGTATAATATGTTATCGCCACGAGTCTGTTCTCTGCTTAATTTCTCAAGGTAATTTTCAGATACTGAACTTAAAACAATTTCACTTGATTCTTTGTCCCTGCCACCCGTTATAAACGTATGAGTCTCCCAGTCTCTATATCCGGGAAATTAAAATCTCCTCCCGAAACTAGAACATCTTCGGAAAATCTACTCGAAATATTTGGCAAATTTTCCTTAATTTTTTCTGCCACAACAGCCGCTGAGTCAAGGGGCCTATAGAAACATCCAGTTACCATGTTCGAGCCAGCTTTGATCGTGATCTTTACCCAAATTATTTCATATTTCAGATCTTCTTCGATTTCCTTCGGTACCATTGCACTTTTTATCACTACAAACACGCCTCCCCCTTCACTGTCCAGCCTGTCTACACGGATGCGGGAGAAATGTACTAACACCAGTACTAATTCTTGTATGGTGCTGCAAATAACATAAATTTCTTGCAAACAGTTAGATGAAGACTATTTCAAAACAAAATTGTCATTTTTCCATTCAGCCGTCGATTTTTTCATGGATAAATTTAGGTGTAAATAAATGAATCACTTATAGTTTGTCTGAGGAATCGAGTTTCCTTTCATAGACAAAAATATTCGAAAGCCAAGATAAATGCAGTCATCGAATTAAAAGAAGTAGGGAAATAATGATGATGGACCACGTATCGTAATTACGGAACCTTCAGTTAGATTGAGTCTGGAATAGAAAACGGATCGACCAGGATTTCCGGACTCTAGCGCCGTCCTTTGTCTGTTCTTATGGAGTTCGTTTAAGGAGTCAGGGCAGACGTTTAATCGCAGGTTGAGAACGTCGGGAGCAATCACACCACCGGGAGAACAAGTCCCCGGGAAGCCGTCTCTCTCGTTAATTAGTCGACGCTAAATCCTCTCGGAGAGGCCTGCGTCATCTCCATTACAGGGTTTAACGCTCAGTTCAGCTGCAGGCTCACCTGAAACCATAAAAGGGGCATACACGCCTAGCCGTGATATTGTGAGGAATAGAACTGAAAATAGTGTTGTAATCTCTGCCAAACAATTACGTAAGTAGAATTAAGATTTACAGACGATTTTCTTTGTGTCATGTTTGACACAGATTTTCTAGACCTGTGGTTCGCAATATTTTTTTAGCGGTACCTACAATTATTCTGTAAACAAATTTCTTGACCCATGTGTTCCTGTTGGCCTCCATATCCTCTCCAAATTTACCCATAACCTTTTCATAACCTTCTGTTCGATTTCCTATCCTGGTTTTGAAATCACCCATGAGTAAAACATTATCCTTATCCTTCACTCTAACAACTACATCACTAAGTGCGTTGTCCATCTCATCTTGATCTGTCCCTTCACAGGGTGAATACACTGCCAATAGAAGACAAATTCCTAGAAGGAAAAATATATATATAAAAATAAAAAGGAACTGGGTTGCGAAAGCTTGCGTTTGTGTGTGTGTGTGTGTGTGTTTTAATTGTGCTACTATCACCACCTGTGCTCCTTCGCCTGGTGAGTAATCTCTCTCTCTCTCTCTCTCTCTCTCTCTCTCTCTCTCTCTCTCTCTCCGAAAAAATTCCTAACAAGAAAAATATATGTAAAAAATAGATGAAGTCTACTTACCAGGCGAAGGAGCACAGGCAGTGATAGTAACAAATAAACACACACACACACACACACACACACAAACGTCAGTAAATAAGACGGCGGCGGAGTGGCCGAGCGCATTGAGGCGCTATGCTCCGCTGCGCGGGGCCGTTCGAATATCGTCTCGGGCATAGAAGTTTATGCTTTCTTTAGTATAAGTTAGTTCATAAGTATTTGTAAGTTTAGAGGCTGATGACCCCGCAGTTAAGTCGCATAAGTTTAACACAATTTTTAACGTTTGAATTTTCAGTAAATAAGTCACAAACTGCGCGCTGTGTAGGTGTTTTTCTCTACCACTGCGACACATCAGTCTTGTGGGTTGCTGCATTTTAAGGAACCAAGTAAAGTCACAGCTGAAGAGCGTCATTTATGGGATGCAAACGCTGCCACAGAAATTCCAAGCTCCAGGCTTTTAAAGCCTTCTCGAAGTGTGGGACGAGTGTTTAAATTTACAGGAGGGCCAACATAATCAATGTAGACTTTATCCACAGGGCTAGTTTCTCGGTCAGAACTTAAGAATCCCTGGTGAAGACCAGCGCTACGTTTTGCCCGTTGACACAATTGGCAGAGAGCAACTAACTGCCTGACATCTCTATCCATCGAAGGCCAGAACATATATTGCTTGATCTTATGTAAGGTATTGTGGAAACCCAAGTGACCACCTACCGGAGAGTCATAATAGTAACAAAAGAATGGATCCACAAGTTCCCCGGGGAGGCAGATCTTAAGTTCGCCAAGGCGACCCACTTTCTTACACCGAACGCCCTTACTGAGCCGATAACTGGGCACATTCTCATTATTAAGCAAATGGGACCCTACAGGGGATCTAAGTCCTGTTTCAAACGAAGGACCCAGCTGAGGACCTGATTATCTGTCTCGACATCAAATTCTCGATGCTCGAGACCCGCAACTATAACGACAATCGGCCACCTGGAATGCGGCTGCGTGTGCTACATACTGAGTCATGTGGGTGCCTGTCACCCAGGCGTCAAGTCTCAGTACTTGTCGACTGCGTCGCTTATACAGGGTGTAGCTGAAATGAATGTAGAGGGCCGGTACAGTGAGTTAAAACAGCCATATTTCACATAGCAACCAAGCATTCCTGTAGCCAACAGCACACGAAACGTGTGTCTGAACGTGTGTGGTCAACGAGCCGAGTCCAACATGTGGCGGAACGCTCGGACACGGGCGATTTGTGCATACGAGACGTGTGCCTTAACAAGCTACACGCTACCGCAGCGCGCTCCAGCTACAGTTTTCGGCGGCATCAGGTTCTGGAATCACTGTGTTTACGAAATCAAAAGAGTGGAATCCGTGCTTTACCTTTATTAAATCGCTCATTTACATGCTTGTGCATATGTTATGTTCTATAGTATATACATAAGTAACAACAAAATATCTATGAACATGAGAGTTGCATGTTATGTCAATGAATGCAGCGAATTATAAAAGATCCATGACAAACTGTGGGATATAAAATTAGAAAAGGCCTTCATATGAGACAAAAATTATTGCAACAGTTTCGCTTTTTAATAAAACTTAAAGGTCATTCTCCAACGGTCAGTGTTACTATTCAGTAGAAGAATATTAAGAACGAGTAAAATTTAAAACGTGAAAGGATGAAGTGCGTATTTTACTCTATGTAAGGTGCAAACTTCTGTTCATAAAACGAATCCAACAAACTCAGTACTCAGAGGACGTGTACTTCTGTGTACATAGCATCAAATATTATGAAGTATACTTCTATGAAATTTATAGTCTATCAGAAAACCCGAATGCAAGAAGAAAAGCCGGCCGCGGTGGCCGAGGTGACTGAGGCGCCTGAGGCGCTCCAGTCACGGCCACTACGGTCGGGGGTTCGAATGCCCCCTCGGGCATGGATTTTTTTGCCGTCCTTAGTCTTAGCTAGTTCATAAGTTGTTTGTATGTTTAGGGACTGATGACCCCTTAGTTAAGTCCCATAAGCTATACAAACATTTTTTAAGAAGAAAAAATATTTGCTTCCATGCAGCCTTGAACCAGCATCGTGGGAAAACTTCTACTTGACAGTCCATGACTTCGCTGACTACGTTACGGCCACAAACAAATCCAAGTGTTATCATTGAAGGTATTACACGTGTATATATGTCTGTTGCTGACAGTAATTAAAACAAATGATGCGAAGAAGAAATCGTGTTGATCGATCTTAAGCCCGCCTTACCTTGAAACGGTAGATTACTGTATTACGGAAATTTTTTAACCACATATAAGACGTTTCCAGTTATTTATTCCAACAAATAGTACCGCTAATTATCTGTTTTCGAGAGATTCTCAGTTAATTACTTTTACTTGCTTTGAAATTTCGTACATTAATAATACCTAAGTTATATACATAAAAACCATGTAATACGACAGGCAATATGGCGTCTTTATCAGAGAGATTAGAGCCCACACAGAGGCATAGCGACAATATTTCTTTCCGCGAACAATACGTGACTGGAATAAAAGGGAGAACCGATAGTGGTACTCAAGGTACCCTCCGCCACACACCATCGGGTGGCTTGCGGAGTATGGATGTAGATGTAGATGTAGATGTAGATGAAACGGCAACCACTGGTACAACAGCGGCGTACAAAACAAACAGATGGGCTCGAACTTTCAAAATAGCCAAGACAGATTCGCCGACATTCCTCACACTAAACCGTCAACTAGCCGGCCCATCGCCCAAGTGGTCCAACGTCTGTAGGCGCCGGCTCAGACAGGAGGAAGAAGAGTCGTTGGGGACTGTCAAACCGCCACTGGCCCGCGAGGGGCGCCCAGTCAGATGGCGGCCGGGGCCTCTAAGTGTGACGTAGGCACGGCCTGTAGTAAGGACTTGTCTTCTAGGGGGTGTTGGCTGAGTCCAGCTACGACGATAGTCACCACAGTTAACGGAGGGCAAAATGAATCGAGGCGGGCCAACGGCTCAGAGACGTCGGGTCAAATATGATTTACAAACGCTGTAGTCGGCGTAATTACAGAGACAAATTTACGGTTTTCCGCCATTTACTGGGACGTGAACGAGTTGCTTTTCCCGTTCACATGCCTGTTTTAATAGGTTTTGCATAGATGACAGCATAAGTAAGCACTGCAGAGTTTATTTTGCCCTGCGTCACTTTGTCATCAAACGCCTATCGTTCGCCTGTAAAGCACTGCAACATCAGTACTGATTGCACAGCATGCCCCTGTCAGTTCGGCAGTTGGACTCTCGCCTCCCAGGCTCGTAGCTGGAAACGTCTCGAAATTGTCGTGGCTTTTACAAAAGTAATGACAATAAAAATTTAACGTACAATAGTTATCCAAAGATGAAAAGGCTGGTAATAGAATAACGTGAAGAGCTGGCAGGAAATCAGTTCGAAACCTCATGAAGTAGAATTCTGAGGTACATTCGCAGAAAAGTACAGGATTATTAAAAAAGAAAGAACAGATTTCAAACATTAGTTTCTTCCAAACTACAAAAGGTAGAAACATGTTTCTAACGTTAATGGATTAAGAAAAGTTTACAATTTAATCAGCCCGGATAGAAGTTCCAATCACATCTGCATTGGCGCTGTTGTTTGTTGTTGGTTGTCTGTATTGAAACGGCGGCGACAGCACAGGAAAGGTCATTTTGTGTGCTGCAATCGGCAAAACGTGAGACCATTGTTACAGTTCAGCGAGCATTTCGCCGGCAATTTAGGAAAGAGCCGCCTACCGTCTCATCATAAGGAAGTTTACGAGTGGCAGCGAAAAGTCATAGAAGATGCATCTGTAAAGTGAAAAACACGGGACGTCCACACACATTGAACGAGAATGTCGATCGTATTCGTACATTTTACGAAAGGAGCCCAAAGAAATCCACAGGACGAGCAAGCAAAGAACATTCCTCAACCAACGGCATGGCGAGTTCTAAAATATCTTCTGCACATGAAGCCATACAAACTGAATTTACTGCAAACATTGTATCGTGACGACAGTAACAAAATGTACGAATTTTGCGTTAGATTGTTAATAATTAATTAATTAATTTCGTGTGGCTCTTTGGCCTAGTGCAAGTCTTTCAATTGGACGCCACTTCGGAGACTTGCATGTCCCAAGTCTACGTCAGTTATTCATCTGGGAAGAGGATTAGTATGTTAGATGAGATGGACGAAGACAATTTTGCTCAACGATTAATTTTTTCCGATGAATCCAGTTTTCATCTTTCTGGTAAATTTAATCGCCATAACCTTAGAATTTGGGCCATTGAAAAATCCTAAGGCGGATATTCAATATGAAAGAGATTCACCAAAGGTTACCGTCTTCTGTACGATATCTGTAACCAAAGTTTATGGGCCTTCCTTCTTTAAAATATTCAAATTTTTGTAGAGCTTATTTGACTTAACTACAGGGTCATCAGTCCCTAAAGTTACAAACTGCTTATGAACTAGCTAATACTAAGGACGGCACAAATATCCATGCCCGAAGGGGGATTCGAACCCCCGACCGTAGTGGCCGTGGAGACCGTGACTGGCACGCCGCAGACCGCTCGGCCACCGCGGCCGAGGCTGTGACAGGAATGAGATAGTACCGTGCCTCATTTCTGTAACACGGTCCAGGACGTCGGATTGTAAGAGGAGGAGCAGAAGATCAACTTTATCGCCGGTGGCTTTCCAGGTCTCCAGATGTGATTTTCATCTATGGGGTTACGTAAAATACCGTGTTTTTATACCTCGTATGCCTGACACTCGTGAAGGTCCACGACATCGAATTGTTGATGCTGTGAATTCGATAACTAGAGACCAGCTGATTCGTGTGTGGCAAGGAATGGGCCACCTATTTGACATTTGTCGTGTAATACACGGTGCTCATATTGAATGCATACTATAATTACTAATTAAAAAATCGCACTGACGTGTTTTACGGCCCACTTTAGATTTGTAGTTTTATAAGTTTATGCAAACATTTTGGACCAGAATATTAATCTAAATAATAAAAAATCAATTAATAAGAGTGTCTGAAACCATTTTAAGAAAAAAAATATGTAGTAGAGAGTTCCGAAGCACTATCCTGCGTCACAGTCTAACGCATTGCCCACTACGCTACAGCTAACAATTAGAAGTTACGTTCTTTAATCTCATACTATAGATGGCTTTTGTTAACTGATGCTAATATGGCTTTTTAGAAATTAGATTATCATTTATCGTACGAAGAACGACGTGTTTTTGTTAATTCTTCAGTGCACCATTGCTTTTAAATGATAACGTGTAAGTTGTCAATTACGCAAGGCAAGATGGCGTATGCCAGTGAGTTCTGGGCGAGGAATGTCACGTGACATTTGCGAACGGCTGGTTTTGTTAATTCAATGGAGGGTGTCAAAACTCCGTTATTTTTGTAAATATCTCTCAAACGATACGAGATATGAAAAAAACATAAGGGAACAAAGTTGTAGAGAACTTTCTCCTATACAAATTCGGTTATTGAATTTTCGCGTCAGATGAACGGTTTATTTGCAATTAAAATTACATTAAAAAGGGCTTTTTTGGTGGGGGAGGGTATTACTAACGTATTTCTTGTCCGAAATATTTGAAAAAAGCGAGGTTCTTGTCTCTGGTAGCCAACAATTATGTCTGTAAAATTTGGTGCCGATCAGTTGAACGGTTCGACCTAAAATGTAGGAACACGTTACAGACAGACAGACATCGTCAAATCGAAATTACTTTTTTTGGTATTACTACCGTATTTTTTGTCCGAATGTTCAAATGTTCAAATGTTTGTAGAGTCTATGGGACTTAACTACGGAGTCATCAGTCCCTAAACTTACAAACTACTTATGAACTACTTACAACTAAGGACGGCACAAATATCCATGCCCGAGGGGGGATTCGAACCCCCGACCGTAGTGGCCATGCGGACCGTGACTGGAGCGCCTCAATCCCCTCGGCCACCGCGGCCGG
This sequence comes from Locusta migratoria, assembly GCA_026315105.1. Lineage (NCBI taxonomy): Eukaryota > Metazoa > Arthropoda > Insecta > Orthoptera > Acrididae > Locusta > Locusta migratoria. The sequence continues at coordinate 564,816,949 of CM048745.1, forward strand.
CTTTTGTCCGAAAAATTTGAAAAAGGGGAGGTTCTGGACGACATATGAAGAAACATAAAAAAGCAAAGTTGTAGAGAATTTTCTCCTGTACCAGGTCAGTTATTCTATTTTCATCTGAGATAAATAGTTAAGCCGTTGTTTTCACTTACATTTCGAGCTGTGAAAAAGACGATCGCAAAGACCCACTTGCCGCGGTGGAGTAGCCGAGCGGTTTAAAGCGTCTCGCTGCGGAGCGCGCGGGTTTGTGTTTGTCCGTAGGTTAGTTTACCTAGGTTTAAGTAGTTTGTAAGCTACGGACTGATGACCACGCAGTTTGGTCCGATAGATTAAAAAAAAAAGGGCCCACTTTTAGTGTTACTACCGTAACCTGAAGTCGGCCAAAATTGTAAACTTCTTTCATTAATGTTTGTGTCAAACGTACTTTGGAAGAAATAAATGTTTCTGTTCTTTCTTTTTGAATACCCCTGTATTTAAATCGATTCGATGAACCCTCTGTGATGCACTTCAGTGTGACTTGCAGAGTGTTTGTGCAGTAGAAAGGAATGGACCAGAACCTGCAGCGCGCTATTAGGGCGACAGCGCACTGGTGTAGCCGCGGCCACGGTCAGACTTGCGGCTGGACGGAGCGGCCGAGCGCATTGAGGCGCTATGCTCCGATGCGCGAGGCCGTTCCCCGTCGCGAGTTCTAATCCTCCTTGGGGCACGGCTGCTTGTGCTGTCTTTAGTGCCAGTGCCAGTGCCAGTGCCAGTGCCCGTGCCAGTGCCAGCTGTCACCAGTGCCACATCGTAAACAGCGCTAAGTATCTGAATTTAATTTGTGTCAAATTTAATTTGCCTGTCTAGTTCATTTTCGGTAGTACTGTTTTAAGAGGTTTATTCCCGCGTACTTGCAGATTTCGTTTGTACTACTGTTTTAATTGTTTATTCTATCGAATTTGATAAATACCGTTGTGTTTAGTCTTCGTCTTTGACCGGTGTATTTCAAAACAAGTCAGAGACCGTTATTAAGCTCGTTATCAGTCAGTCCAGTGCCAGCTGCCGGACTCAGTTTTGTTGATTCGACAGTGTAGTTACCACTGACCACAGTTAAGTCAGCAGCCAGCCGCCTTCATTAGAGTACTAGGCTTCTTTAAAGTTGTTAATTGCTGTTAATTGTATCGATAGGATGGATAGGATGTGTGCCTGCTGTGTGCGGACGCAGGAGGAGTTGGCCGCGGTTCGCGAACAGCTGAGCGTGCTGTTGGCTACGGTCAGCCGTCTTCAGGCTGCTGTCTCGGGGTGCAGCGATGGTGGGGAGTCTGGTTCGTCGAGTGGGACACCTCAGGTGTCTCGCGATACGCTCTCTGTCCCTGCTACCGAGGCACCTTCAGGTGTACCGGACGTCGTCGAGCCGCCTTCTCCGCAAGGGGAGTGGCGGGTTGTACGGCGTTCGCGTCGCTCGAAGCGGAAGGCCAATGTGGAGGCTGGACGTCCGTCCGCGCCCGTTCGTCCTGTGAGTGAAAGTGTGGCCACTCCTTCAGCAGGGTCCGAGCAGGTGCACGGGGGGAGGGGATTATTAGTTATTGGGAGCTCCAATGTCAGGCGCGTGATGGAGCCCCTTAGGCAGATAGCGTCCAGATCTGTAAGGAATTCCAACGTGCACTCGGTGTGTTTGCCGGGGGGCCTCATCCGAGATGTGGAGGCGGCCTTGCCGGCGGCTATCGAGGGTGCGGGGTGCAGTCGACTGCAAGTCGTGGCTCACGTCGGCACCAATGACGCTTGTCGCTTGGGTTCTGAGGACATCCTCAGGTCCTACGAGCGGCTGGCGGAATTGGTGAAGGCTGCTGCCTTCGCACGCGGGGTGCAAGCAGAGCTGTCGATTTGCAGCATTGTTCCCAGGGTTGATCGGGGTCCTTTGGTTTGGAGCCGAGTGGAGGGTCTGAACCAGAGGCTTCGCCGACTCTGTGACAGTCATGGCTGCAGATTTCTGGATCTGCGTTATCGGGTGGGGAATTGTAGGGTGCCCCTAGATAGATCAGGGGTGCACTACACTAAGGAAGCGGCTACTCGGGTAGCAGAGTACTTGTGGAGTGCACATGGGTTTTTTTTAGGCTAGGCGCTAACTCTGATGAGCACTCGACTGTCAGCATTCAAACAGCGAATTCAGGCCACGTTCGGAATAAAAATTCGAACATAAAAATATTAGCCGCGAACTTACAAAGTATTAGAAACAAAGTTCCCGAATTTGCAGCGCTGCATGGAAGTTATTGCGCTCAGATAGTTTTAGGCACCGAAAGCTGGCTAACTGATGATGTGGCAAGTTCAGAAATATTTAGCGAAGCGTGGAATGTATATCGGAAAGATAGATCTGATACAACTGGAGGAGGAGTGTTCATCGCTGTGGACAAAGATATTGTTTCTACTGAGATCGAGGTTGAAAGTAACTGTGAAGTTATCTGGGCACGCATAACAGGTCTAAAAGAAGTAAAGTTAATAGTTGGGTGTTTTTACCGGCCCCCCAGTGCTGCTGTAGCAGTTTTAGAATCATTCAAGGACAGTCTACACCAGGTAGTGCATAGGTATCCGGGCCATGCAATATTAGTCGGAGGTGACTTCAACCTTAAGAGTATAGATTGGGACCTCGCTAGTTACATTTCAGGCGGTACAGACAAGCAGTCTTGCGAGCTACTTTTGGACACATTCTCCGAAAACTGTCTTGAGCAGTTAAACCGGCAACCCACGCGCAATGGAAATATTCTAGACATTATAGCCACAAACAGGCCTGACCTTATTAACGATGTCTGTGTAGAGACAGGAATTAGTGATCATGACATCGTCATAGCGTCGATAGTGACCAAAGTTCATAAACCAGTCAAGAAGGCTAGAAGCGTGTTTTTGTTGGGAAAAGCCGACAAGCAAATGTTACGATCGCACTTAGAAAATGAATGGGCATCGTTTAATTCTGGGATTATGGATGTAGAGGAATTGTGGACTAAATTTAAATGCATTGTTAATGAAGGGTTAGAGAAATATGTGCCAGTAAAGACGATTAAGGATGGAAAAGATCCACCGTGGTATAATAATAATGTTAGAAAGCTGCTGAGAAAGCAAAGGCTGTTGCATTCTCGATTCAAAAAAGAACACGCAAATGGTGACAGGCAAAAGTTAGTAGAGATTCGTGCGTCTATAAAAAGATCGATGCGTGATGCATACAATAATTATCACAGCCATACCTTAGCAAAAGATCTTTCCGAGAACCCGAAAAAATTCTGGTCCTATGTAAAATCGATAAGCGGGTCAAAGCCCACTGTCCAGTCACTAGTTGATCATTCCGGGGCAGTAATAGAAGAAAGCAAACGGAAAGCTGAAGTTCTAAATTTAACCTTTAAGAAATCTTTCACGCAGGAGGACCGCACAAATATACCATCATATACCATCTCAATGTAGAAAAATGTAAGGTGATGCGCATGAGTAGAAAAAACAATCCTATAATTTTCGAATACAGCATCAGTAGTGAGCTTCTTGATGCGGTCGCGTCGTTCAAATATCTAGGCGTAACATTGCAGAGCGATATGAAATGGAACGAGCATGTAAGGACAGTTGTGAGTAAGGCAGACAGCCGACTTCGGTTTATTGGGAGAATTTTGGGAAGATGTACTTCACCTGTAAAAGAGACCGCGTATAAAACGCTTGTTCGACCACGTCTTGAGTATTGCTCAAGTATTTGGGACCCGCAGCAGATCGGTTTGAAAGAAGACATAGAGGCGGTTCAGAGGCGAGCAGCTAGATTTGTTACCGGTAGGTTCGACCAATGCGCGAGTGTCACGGAAATGCTCCGGCAACTCAATTGGGGATCGCTGGAAGAAAGACGACGCTCTTTTCGTGAATTTCTGTTAAGTAAATTTAGAGGGCCGGAATTTGAAGCTGAGTGTAGTACGATCTTGCTGCCGCCTACTTACATTTCGCGTAAAGATCACAAAGACAAGATAAGAGAAATTAGGGCTCGTACGGAGGTATATAGGCATTCTTTTTTTCCTCGTTCAATTTGGGAGTGGAATAGGAAAGGAAATGCCTAGTAGTGGTACAGTGTACCCTCCGCCACGCACCTTACGGTGAATTGCGGAGTATGTATGTAGATGTAGATGTAGATGTAGTATAAGTTAGTTCATAAGTGATTTGTAAGTTTAGGGACTGATTGACCCCGCAGTTAAGCTTAACAACATTTGGCCAGTTTGACACGGAGGGCAGTGGTGCAGTGCAGTCGGCTGCAGGCAGCCACGTGTCCGGATAGCACCTGGACACGTGACCAGCCTGCGGCTGAGTTGACACGCGGCTGAGTGTTATAAGCAGCGCGCGGCAGACCGCCGGAGTGTGGTCAGCTGTCGGTGCGGTTGCGGCTGTGCCCGTGTATCATTCGCGGCGTTTCATTATCACTGGGTCGATGAGGTGAATGAAACGGAGCTTTCAGCGATATCGATTTCGATGCGGAGAAATCTAATGTATAAAGCAGAGTGTCCGTATGTTTGCACGTGTTGCATACAAATCTACAGTTTTGTTCCAATCTTTATGAAATTTTGTACACGTAAGCTTCAATCCATGAGGACGGTCGCCGTAAGTGTAAGAATCACATACGATACATAGTTCACGAGATATGACGTCATAAACAATCAGATGCGCGAAAAACTGCTGCATTTTGCGACAATGCTGCTCATTTTCTCCTAAATCATTGGACCGATTTCAACCAAATTTGGTACACACATTCCTTACCGTGAACTATCAATTGCTGCATGGTTAAGAATCACATACGGCACATGGTTCAAAATATATTACATCATAACCAATAGAAATCGCAAAAAAATGCCATATATTGCGGCGAAAGTTTCGAAATACACTGTATAAGAATGACAGTACTTAGCGACTTGCAACAAACTTTAATCATAATTTCAAACCTTCATTAAACTTTTTCTCGCTGGCAACCTTAGTACATTTCCGCTGTTTATGAAGTAAAACTACGGCATTCGTTATGACGTTATAATTTTTACACTACAAATTGTAGTCACATGAGATTTTACAGACTGATTACACACATATAATTTAATGTACCTTCCAAATCGCATCACAGTACCACACGTAGTTCATCAGACACGAGCACATAAACAGTAACGTTCCGCTGTTCATAGACTAAAACTACGGCATTCGTTATGACGTTATAATTTTTACACTACAAATTGTAGTCACATGAGATTTTACAGACTGATTACACACATATAATTTAATGTACCTTCCAAATCGCATCACAGTACCACACGTAGTTCATCAGATACGAGCACATAAACAGTAACGTTCCGCTGTTCATAGACTAAAACTACGGCATGCGGTATGACGTTATTATTTATAATTTCTACACTACAAATTGTAGCCGCAGGAAATTATACAGACAGTATACACACACACATAGTTGAATTTACCTTCTAAATTTATCACAGTACGACAAGTAGTATATGAGATATGAACACACAAACAATAACGTTCATGGAAAACCGCCCCATCACCCACCATGTTTTAATCTATTACTTCTTTACTACTATTTGTATTCCCAAGAGATTTTACACGCATACAGCCCTTATAGATATTAATATACACCTGAAAAATGGCAGGAATAAATAAATAAATACCCGGGCAACGCTGGGTTTCCAGCTAGTTTATTATAAAGATTAGGGAGAGGCGTGCTTCGTACTACTTGTCACGTGAAGAATATTCTGATAAAAATATGAAAATGTCAGAGGAAGTGACAGTGATGTTCGGGGGCAGTGACTGTCCAAGACTACAGGAACAAAACACGCCGTGTCGATTACTTTATCTTTATTTGCATTTAATTAATCTTGTTATTATATTTGTAGACATCGAAAAAGCATATGACAGTGTTCCTCGAAGCAAGACGTGCGAATGTTTGGAAAAACTAAAAGGGCCAAAGTATGTGATTGATAAAGTGAAAATGCTACACCAAAGTGTTATAGCTGTGTCCAGATAAGCAACGGACGATCAGAATGGTTCGAAAGAAAGAGAGGTGTCCAGCAAGGAAGTGCCCTATCACCATTCCTATCTGTAATAGTTGTTATGTTGTTATGGTCCTCAGTCCGGAGACTGGTTTGATGCGGCTCTCCACCCTTCTCTATGCTGAGCAAGCCTTTTCATCTCCTCATAAGAACGGCAACCCACATCCACTTGAATCTGCCTCCCTCTACGATTTTTACCCCACACACTTCCCTCCAATGCTAAATTTACGATTCCTCGATGTCTAAGAATGTGTCCTACCAAGCGATCCCTTCTTTTAGTTAGGGTATGCCAAAAATTCCTTTCCTCGCCAATTCTGTTCAGTACCTCTTCATTAGTTATGTGATCTACCCACCTAATCTTCAGCATTCTTCTGTAACACCACATTTCAAAAGCCTCTATTCTCTTCCTGTCCGCACTGCTTATCGTCCATGTTTCACTCCCGTACAAGGCAACACTCCACACAAATGCCTTCAGAAAAGACTTCCTTACCCTTAAATTAATATTCGATGTTAGCAAATTTCTCTTTTTCAAAAATGCTTTTCTTTCCATTCTCATTCTGAATTTTATATCCTCTGTACTGCGACTATCGCATGTTATTTTACTACCCAAGTAACAAAACTCATCTACCACCTTCATTGTTTCGTTACCTAATCTAATTCCTTCAGCATCGCCTGATTTTCTAAGACCGCATTCCATTATTTTTGTTTTGCTCTTGTTAATGTTCATTTTGTACGCTCTCTTCAACACACTGTCCATTCCATTCAACTGCTCTTCCAGGTCGTTCACTGTGTCTGACAGAATTACAATGTCATCAGCAAAACGCAATGTTTTTATTTCCTCCCCCTGAACCTTAATCCCTATTCCAATTTTTTCCTTGCTTTCCTTCACCGCCTGCTCAATGTACAAATTGAATAGCATCGGAGAAAGGCTACAACCCTGTCTTACTCCCTTCCCAACTGATGCTTCCCTTTCATGCCCTTCGAGTCTAATAACTGCGGTCTGGTTTTTGTACAAGTTGTAGATAACTCTCCTTTCCCCGTATTTTACCACTGCTGACTTCAAAATTTGAAAGAGTGTAGTCCAGTCAACATTGTCAAACGCTTTCTCCAAATCTACAAAGGCTAAAAATGTAGGTTTGCCTTTCCTTAATCTATCTTCTAAGATAAGACGTAAGGTAAGTATTGCCTCCCGGGTTCCTACGTTCCTCCTGAATCCAAACTGATCTTCCCCGAGGTCAGCTTCTACCAGCTTTTCCATTCTCCTGTAGATAATTCGTGTTAAAATTTTGCAACCATGACTTATCAAACTGATGGTTCTGTAATTTTCCCACCTGTCTCTACCTGATTTCTTTGGAATGGGGATTATTACATTTTTCTTAAAGTCTGAGGGTATTTCGCCTGTCTCATACATCCTACACACCAGTTGAAATAGTTTTGTCATGGCTGGCTCTCCCAGAGACTTTAGTAGCACTGAGGGTATGTCATCTACTCCTGGGGCCTTGTTCCGACCTAGGTCTTTCAGGGCTCTGTCAAATTCATCTCTCAGTATAATATCTCCTATTTCATCTTGATCTACTTCCTCTTCCCTTCCTACAACATCGTCTCTCAGTTCATTTCCCTTGTAGAGCTGCTCTATGTACTCTTTCCACCTTTCAGCCTTCCCTTCTTTGCTGAGAACTGGTTTCCCAACTGAGTTCTTGATATTCGTAGAATTGCTTTTCTTGTCCCCAAATGTCTCTTTGATTTTCCTGTAGGCAGTATCTACTTTTCCCCTTCTTATACATTCTTCTACCTCCTTGCATTTGGCTTCTAGCCACTCCTGCTTAGCCATTTTGCACTTCCTGTCAATCTCATTTCTTAGTCGTCTGTACTGCATTTTGCCTGTTTCATTTACTGCATTTTTATATTTTCTCCTTTCATCAATTAAATTTAGTATTTCCTGTGTTATCCAAGGGTTTTTTGCAGGTCTTGCCTTTCTACCTATGTTGTCCTCTGCTGCCTTCACTATTTCATCTCTCAATGCTACCCATTCCTCTTCTACTGTTTTATTTCCCCCTGTTTCTGTCAATTGTTGCCTAAATCTCCTTCTGAAATTCACCAGAACTTCCCGTTCCTTCAATTTATCTAAGTCCCATCTCCTTATTTTCCTACCTTTCTGGAGTTTTTCAGTTTCAGCCTACAGTTCATGACTAACAAGTTATGGTCAGATTCTATATCTGCCCCTGGGTATGTCTTGCAGTTTATAACCTGGTTCCGGAATCTATGTTTTACCATTATAAAATCTATCTGATACCTTCCGGTGTCTCCTGGTCTCTTCCAAGTATACAACCTTCCTTTGTGATTCTTAAACCACGTGTTTGTTATGATTAAATTATGTCCCGTGCAAAATTCAACCAGGCGACTTCCTCTTTCATTCCTTCTGCCCAGTCCATATTCACCTACTATTTTTCCTTCTCTTCCTTTTCCTACTACCGAATTCCAAACCCCCATTACAATTAGGTTTTCCTCTCCCTTAACTGTATGAATAATTTCCTTTAGCTCCTCATATATTTCTTCGATCTCCTCATCATCGGCAGAGCTAGTTGGCATATAAACCTGTACTACTGTTGTCGGTGTTGGCTTCGTATCTATCTTGACAATGACAATGCGATCACTGTGCTGCTCATAGTAGTTTACCCGCATTCCTATTTTCTTATTCATTATTAGTCCTACTCCTGTGATACCCCCAACTGATTTTGTATTTATAATCCTGTACTCACCTGACCAGAAATCCTGTTCATCCTGCCACCGAACTTCACTAATCCCTACTATATCTAACTTCAACCTGCCCATTTCCCTTTTTAAATTTTCTAGCTTCCCTACCCGATTAAGGGATCTAACATTCCACGCTCCGATCCGTAGAATGCCAGTGTTGTCTTTCCTGATGATCACATCCTCCTGAGTAGTCCCCGCCCGGAGATCCGAATGGGGGACTATTTTACCTCCGGAATATTTTACCCGAGAGGATGCCATCATCATATGTTCATACATGTCCTCGGGAAAAGTAACGGCTGTAGTTTCCCCTTGCTTTCAGCCGTTCGCAGTAACCGTGCGGCAAAGCCACATTAGCTGATGTTACAAGGCCAGCTCAGTCAATCATACGGACTGTTGCCCCTGTAAAGGGCTGAAAAGGCTGCTGCCCCTCTTCAGGAACCACACGTTTGTCTGGCCTCTCCACAGATACCCCTCCGTTGTGGTTGCACCTACGGTACGGCTATCTGCATCGTTGAGGCACGCAAGCCACCCCACCTCGGCAATGTCTGTGTTTCATGGGGGTGGATCTGTAATAGTAATGGACAAAATTATAAAATCTATAAAGAAAATAGACAGCGAACGTAATGCCCTTGTTTATGTCGATGATTTGATGGTACGGGGAGAGACAGAAGCTGAATCACACAGGAAACTGAATGATTGGAACAACACATTCAAAAATTTCAGACTAAAGATAAGTAAAACAATGACAGAAATGACCATCAACAGGGAAGGGACAACATTAAATATATTTCTAGATGGGACGAAGGTAGAATTTGTTTCTCATTTCAAATACCTATGAAGTATGATCTCTAAAGACAACTCCGTTAAGCAGGAAATACTCAGCAGAACACAGAAAGCATCCAGCATGAAAGCGTAATAAAATGCCACAACAAGCAAAAGCAACCATGTACCATACCTATTTCGTTCCAATCCTTACATACGGCTTACAAACATGTAACGTACTAACCAGAGACCTCAGCAGAATTCAGGCAATGGAAATGAGATTCATAGAACTATGAATCAAACAACCAGACATGATAAAATTAGGAATGAGGTGAATAGAAAAGTAGCTGGTATTGAGGTTCCTGTCACAAGCATCATACAGAAACGTAGACTTCAGTGGTATGGGCACTTAATGAGAAAGAATAATTGAGTTTGTTTATGTTCTAGGAGGCGATGCAATTATGATATTATAGAAAGACATAAAAAAGCCAAGATCGCTGATCATAAATTTTTGTTTTGTCCAATAAAATCATTGTGTGACCACTATATTGTAACTGTGTTGTTTTTTCGTTTATAACTGACTGTCAGTTTATACAGATATTTTTGTAGTATGCATAAACCAGTATGATAAATTACGCCATCCACGTAGATATTAGTCTCTTTTTTCAAATGACTTCTAATTATTTTTATAACCTCATTGTGGTTTTAATATTACGTTCGTGTGTGCTGCCATCTGGCGTCATATTCTTTTTTTATCTTTGACTTGTATCATGTATCAGTTTGCTATTGTCACTCACTGTGATAATTATGTTTTATTATAATGACATAGTGGACCTATGCACTGTAAATTATGTTATATAGCAACTGATTGACATTAAAAGGTATGTCTCATCTCTAAGTATGGCCGATCTTGCTCTTACGGACTTAATTGGCGTATTTCTCGTTTTATTATAACGACATTTTGTTTTAAATTTTCGTCATTCACTTTTTAACAGATTATGGCCTAGTAAAATGATTTTATTGGACCAGATGATGCTGACATAGTTCAGCCAAACCGGTCATCTTAAATAAAAATTGATGATCAGTGATCTTGGCTTTTTTATATGTTTCTACAATAGAATGAATAATGAAAGACCTGCTAAAAAGTATTTCAACCTCAGCCTCATAGGAAGAAGACCAAGGAAACACTGGATAGAGACTGTAAGATCAGATGTGGACGAGAAAGGACACAAATGGGAAGACATTCTGGAACAGAAGATGTATGAAGACAGGAGGAGATGGCGAGCGCTTGTACACCACACCCGGGAAACTGGAGTTGGAAAATGATGATTAACTAGCAGTTTTTCTTAATTTCAAATGCATCGTCGGGTCTTCAGTTCTCAAAACTTTTTGTAGACTTTCTAGTAAAATAGAAGAAATTATATTCGTGTTCGCGTCGTTCACAGAAAAAAATAGCACTGACGTGTTTTACGGACCACTTTAGATTCGTAGTTTTATAAGTTTTTGCAAACATTTTTGACCAAAATAATAATCTGAATAATAATTAATTAATTAATAAGAGTGTCTGAAACTTTTTAGGAAAAAAATTTAGGTAGTGGTGGGTGTCGAACCACCGACCTTTCACGTCTAAGACCAGCACCTTGCTCACTTTTTTTTTTTTTTTTTGGAGCGCTTAGTACCCTTTTTTTTATTTTATTATATTTTTTTCCCTAAGCTCTTTCTCTTCAGGCGTTGGCGCTTAACTATCATAACCCCCATGAACAAAACATCTCGCCTGCCAAAAAAAAGGGCTAGTGCCACCGCCACTTTTACCTTATACTAAATGAAAGATTAAACTAAAGGAAAGGATAAGGGATAACAAAAGGTATAGCGTCTTCTTGGATTGCTTTATTTATTTATTTATTTTTTTAATGGAGCGACACTCACGTCCCATTCTGCCCAGACGGCCGTTGCTGCACGAAAGAACAGTACACCGACAGATTCAGGGTTTGTCTTCTCGTAGGTCTGCTGTCTCAGGAAGTTCTTGTTCTCTCAATTACTTTGTGTGTCTGGCTTCGGTTGCCCGAGATGCATAGTCTATAGTATACTTCTGTGAACCCTGACGCCGTCAGTTACCATAATCGTGCATCGCCATTGATTTCTTCAGAACACTAAACATATAACAAAAGACTCCCATTCTAAACGGAAAAAAATAAAATAAAACTGGAAAATTCCGCACTACATCCCATTTGCCGACTATTTTCGTTGATTCTGGTCGTATGCAGTTGATCGTTTGTTAAGGTTCGTTACGGCGGGCGTCCCCTATCCGGCACTCCCCAACTGCGAGGGGGGTCGGTGAAGACACTACGTAAGTAATTGGCGAAGATCTGTCGGTATCGAGGTGTGGTCTCGAGTCTGTGATGATGCTCGTGGAGGAATTGCCAGTAATCAAGTACCGACTTCTCACCTTCTTGGAAAAGGTAGTAAATGGACATGCCTTTTATCCACGTGAGAGCGTGTGTTTTCGCGGCCGGAAAATATGTGTCCTCCGGGCATAGGAGGACCCTGGGGTCAATCGCGTTAGGCGGGACGCGAAGGTAGCAGGCAATAATCTTCTGTACTAGCGTCCAGACTTCGACAACAGATTCACATGTTAAACGATGTTCATCATTGTCCATAAGCTGGCATTCCGGGCAAAGGGGCGAATCCACCATCCTGATTGCGTGCAGCCGGTGTCTCGTCGTAAATTTCCGATTGACGACGTGGTACCACATGGCTCTTATTCTTGTAGGGAAGAACGGCTGTTGAACTGCTTTCCACACCGTTGACCATTGTGTGGCCGGTGCTTTACTTTCAATCACATTTCGAGGGACTGCCCTAAGCAACAATTGGTAAAAGTCCCTTGCCTTTGGAGCTCGAGTGGTGGGGAGCTGAGTATGTAGGTAGCTATATTCGAGTATGAATGTCGCAATGTGGCCAAGAGGGGGCGCGACGTGTCCAATCGCAACCGGTGGCAGGATCGACGTAGGCATCAGCTCATCTATCAGAACGCCCGTTAGTGAGGTGTGTCGACGTGTCCTCAGTTTCACCATCTTGGACAGGAACAGCGCCATGGCCCGCGTTTTGACATTGATAAGTCCGAGTCCGCCGTCACGCCGTTGAAGGGTAAGAGTGTCATAGCGGACTTTGAAAATGTATCCAGCAGTGACGTAATAACCAAAGGCCGATTGTAGGTTGCGTGCCATCACTGTCGGCAGTGGGAGCACCTGAGCCATGTGTATGATCTTAGTCGCCACATAGATGTTAAGGTATTCGACACGTTGTAGTAGGTCCATTTGTCGTAGTAGGTTTTGGCGTACCTCTGTGCGTACGACTTGCAGTAATCGTCTGTAGTTTATTGCTGTTGTGCGGCGCATGTCCCGTGTAAACGTGATTCCTAGGTACCTGAGGTCATCTGCCCGTGGAAACGGGGCCACACAATCTTCAGGTAAGCCTCTTCCAATGAACATTGCTGCCGATTTATTGACATTCATGACGCTTTTCGCCACCAAACCATATTGTTGGATCCAATCAATCACGAAGCGGATCTCATCTCCAGATTGTACCAACAGGAGAAGATCATCCGCATATGCCCTGCAGCGAAAGGTATGACCCCTCAGGGTAATTCCTGTGAGTTTGCTTTTCAGTCCTCCTATGAGTGGTTCCAGAGCAATTGCGTAAAGGATCATGGCGAGTGGGCATCCTTGTCGAACCGAACGCCGAATTGGTAAAGGATCTGTTACACGGCCATTCACCAGTACACGAGATGTAGCGTCGCGTAGGAGGCGCATTATGATGTTCTTAAAATCATTTGGAAAGCCCATTCGATCCAACACTGCCATGAGAAATTTGTGGTGTACCCTGTCGAATGCGTGATCGAAATCAATGGCGATCAACGCTGCCGCGAGATGACAGGATGCGGCGAGTCCTATCACATCTCTACATTCACTAGTGGCTGTTTGCATGGTGGTCTCTCCTCCTCGTGTAGTTTGTTCTATGGAAAGGACTACTGGTAGAACTTTCTTGATATGTGCCGCTAGTAGTCGGGTGAAAATTTTATAGTCCGAATTTAACAAAGTTATTGGACGGTAGTCTTCAATCCTCTGTCCTCTTGAAGGCTTGTGTATGGGGATAAGAAGTCCTTCGACGAAAGCCGATGGGATATGAAAGCCAGGTGACATCAGTTCTCGGTACATATCGATCCAACGGGGCATCATCAAGGTACGGAAAGTTCGATAAAATTCGATCGGCAGTCCATCTGGCCCTGGTGCTTTGTTCAGCGCAGCTTTATCGATTGCTTCCTCGATGTCATCCCGCGAAATCTCCTCTAAAAGTGAAGCAGCAGACGTGGCGTCGAGGGTGTGTGAGACGTATTGCAAGACGTCGTTTTTGTCTCCCTCCTCACTGTTGTCTTCCTGGTAAAATCGTCGATAATGAGCTGCAAAGGCTTCCACAATGGCCGCTTGTTTCGTTTCGGCCGTCTGGCAAGGACAGTTTCGTTATGATCTGCCGTTTGCGTTGCCGGTTTTCAAGCACAATATGATGCATTGTAGGAGGTTCTCCACTCGCTCTGTCTCGATGCCGTGATCTCACAACTACCCCTTCTAATCTTCTCCGCGTCAACGACAATATTTTTGCTTTAATGCGGCGACTTTCCATCTGTCTTTCCAGGGACGGGGGTTGGGAGGTAATTTCCCGAAGCATCGTATAGTAAAAGTCCAAAGTATGACGGGTCCATGCTGCAGCGTCTCTCCCATACTGTGTTAGCACTCATCGGCACGTCGGTTTTGCACACTCTATCCACCATTCTAGAGTGGACCGGTATCTTGGAAGCCGACGCTCGCAGTTCGCCCATGCCGCGGCAATCAGTTCCCGACATTCCGGGTTTTGGAGGTGTGCCACATTCAACTTCCACAGCCCACGGCTTTGCCATACTTTCTGTCTCGAAAGGGTGACCGTGCATATGAAAGCGCTGTGGTCGGAGAAGGCAAGCGGCCAACGTTCGGCGTCTATCATTCGTGGACCAAGATCTCGTGAGACGTAGATATGGTCAAGACGAATGGCCGAGTGACTAGTGAAATAGGTGTGGCCTGGGCGGTCCCCGTGTATCTGCTCCCAAGTATCGACGAGAAGCAAGTCCCTTACAATTATCCAAAGTTCAGGACACGTCGAGAAATGTGGGACCTGATCCTTCTTGTGTAAAACACAATTGAAGTCACCCCCAAGGATAATGTGATCGTAACGACCAAGAAAAAGGGGGGTGATTTCCTCGGCGTAGAACTGTGACCTCTCGCGACGTTTATCGGTTCCTGAGGGAGCATAGATGTTGATTACACGCGTTCCCAACGCAGTGACCGCCACCCCTCTGCCCGAAGGGAGGTATGTCACTTCTTCAACAGGGATGCCGTCACGAATAAGTATTGCTGTTCCACTGCCATTCGGTTCACCAGGTGTCTTGTACGTCCTATAACCATAAATTTCTGGGAGAGTCGCTATGGAGACTTCTTGTAACAAAACAAAGTCAACGTCGGACGCTCGTAGCATCTCTCGCAGCAAGTGATACTTCACTACTGTCCTTCTCGTGTTAAGGTTAATCGTTGAAATCCGATACTCCTGCTGGTGTGCTGCAGTTGCCAAGTTATTCATGAGAAGGAAAAATGTCTGTGGAGCGTCATGCAGAATCGATAATGCCACCAACCCCCATCACCTCTACCGGACCGATTCCTAGTGTGCCGCCGTCATCGACGCGGACTCCGTCGGTGTTGTATGGTCGTCTTCAGTGTCGTCTGCCCACGCCGTGGAGCGCGGAGGAGGGTCTTCGTCCATTGCGTCCTCAGGGCACAGATTGGGCGCGCTCTCTCCTGCACCGGTGGAGCCACGTCCATCCCTTGTCTCGTCGTTCAGGCGTTCTACTGCGGGCATCTGTGAAGCAAGTTGATCCGTTTCTTGTATCACCTTGTCAGCGGCGGTCGCCACCGAGGGAGTGTCGTCATTGTGAGTCGAGTCCTCATCCTCCTGCGTCTCGTCCTCCATCTTTTCTACTGAAGACTTACGCCTCCGTTTGTGTCGCTTCGGGGATCGTTGTTTCCGGGTGCGTCCTTCCGCATCCGACGACAGCACCGAGTCGCGACGCTCCGGCTCAAAGGCCGAAGTCGGCACAATCAGTGACTCTATCGCCATGCTGGTGTTACGGGGTTGTTCCTCCGTCGTGGAGGGAGGTGCCGTCGGCATTGATTCCTCAGTACGTGGAGCATGCGTTACCGCATCGCTCCGCGTCGGAGGGTGGTGCAATGTAGTGTTCGAAGCTGGCAGATGAGTCGACAAATTTTTATCATTTGTTAGGGCGGCAGCATAAGTCACGGGAAGTATCGTTGGCTGCGACGGAGGCAACATATCCGTCGGAGGCAGTTGCGTGATCCGACGTTGCACACATTCGGATCGGAGGTGTCTCTCTTTTCCACATCCCGAGCAGGTCTTCGGTTGTCCATCATATATGACTATAGCGCGACAGCCGCCGATAGATATATATGAGGGAACATGGCGTCGAAGTTCGATACGGACCTGCCGCACGCCGTTCAAGACAGGGTACGTTTGGAACTGCATCCACTTCTCAGCAACGTGACTCTGCACCGTGCCGTAGGGGCGGAGCGCCGCCACGACCTCTTCTGCTGGAAATTCGAAGGGGAGTTCGAAGATCCTGATGGTACGAAGTCCCAATCCAGCGTGGTCGACTGTCACAGTACCCACATTGCCATCAGAGTGACAAAAACGAAGCTCTCGTTTCATCTCCTGAAGAATTCTTTCACATGTTACTTCATTGATGATCTTTACATAAGTTACACTGCTCACTATTGACAGGTGTATGCCGAGAACGTCGGCCGTCGGAATTTTCACTTCATCTCGAATAAATCGTTCTAGTTCGAGTGCCTTCGGTCTTGCAAATTCGTTTTGGAACGTGAATTTGAGCGTCGATTTGCGGTACTGGTTCGCCATGTTGTTCTATGTAAATACGCCGGCACGCGTGGAAACGGCCGAGTACGGCGTAAACAAACCCGAGCGCTGGCTCCGCGGCAGCGAACACAACAGCGTGTCCTCGCCGCGTCGCAGCGGAAAGCAGACTGTTCACTAGGCTACGGCTATAAATCGAAACAGTAGTTCTTTAATCTCATACTATTGACGGCCGTTGTTAACTGATGTTAATATGGTATTTGTAGACATTAGATTATCATTTATCGTACGCAGAACGATGTGTTTTTGTTAGTTCCTCAGCGTGCCGTTGCTTTGAAATGACAACGTGTAAGTTACAATAAGAAAATCATGAAATACGCGTGGAATGTCACGTGACATCTCCGAACGGCTGGTCTTCGTTGATTCAATGGAGGGTGTCAAATCTCCGTTATTTTTGCAAATATGTCTCAAACGATACGAGATATCAAAAAACATAAGGGAGATAAGTTGTAGAGAATTTTGTCCTCTACCAATTACGTTATTTAATTTTCGTGTCATTGCAATTAAAATGATATTACAAACGGCTTTTTTTTATATTTTACTACCTTTTTTTTGTCCGAAAAATTAAAAAAAGGGAGGTTCTGGTCTCTGGCGGCCTACAATCATGTCTGTAAAATTTGGTGTTGATCGGTTGAACGGTTCGTCTTAAAAACAGGGAACACTTTACGGACAGACAGACAGACAGACAGACAGACAGACAGACATACATCCCAAAATCGCCGTTATTTTTGTAAATATCTTTGAAACGCTACGAGATATGAAAAATACATGATAGCAGATTTGTAGAGAATTTTCTCCTCTACAATTTCGGTTATTTAATTTTCGTGTGAGATGAATAGTTAAGCCGTTATTGCCGGCCGCGGTGGCCGAGGGGACTGAGGCGCTCCAGTCACGGTCTGCACGGCCACTACGGTCGGGGGTTCGAATCCCCCCTCGGGCATGGATATTTGTGCCGTCCTTAGTCTTAGTTAGTTCATAAGTAGTTTGTAAGTTTAGGGACTGATGACCCCGTAGTTAAGTCCCATAAGCTATACAAACATATGAACATGTGTGTGTGTGTGTGTGTGTGTGTGTGTGTGTGTGTGTGTGTGTATGAAGCCGTTATTTTCATTTAAATTTCGAGCTGTCGAAAGACGATCGCAAAGGCCCAGTTTTAGTGTTACTACAGTAACCTAAAGTGGGCCAAAAGTAGCAAACGTTTCCTTTGCAGAGCCGGATTGCAACATAAGATACACCTAATACTTCTCGTGGTTCCAGTAGTACAAGCCTTAGCTGCCTCCGCGACGTCATCGCGGTACCGAGCTGCGGCCAGGTAACTGCCAGCCGCGCCGACCATCCGCAGTCCCGATCTAGTGGCAGCAGCTGCGGCCGCGGACAGCCGTTGGCCGTGGCCGTGTCCCCACTAGTGCGCTGTCGCCCTTTGTCTGCCAATATATCGAAGGGCCAGTGACTGCCTCTCTGTCCCTTGTTGATGCTCGTGTCGGACGTGTAGCGAGAAGCAGTCAGTGGCTTTTGGACGAGAAGGCAGAGGAGGCCGCCCTGTGCGTGGCGCCTTCAGCGACGGACGGGCCAGATAGCGCTGGCTGACAGCCGGAAGCTGCCGCCGCGCCGCTGCTCACCCTCCCTGCCTCAGCCACGCTGCCAGGAGGCGCAGCCACCCTCGGCTGGCCTGCGCCCATTTCTCTTACACTTCACACACAAATCTTCACAACACTGGCTCCCAACCTTTACGCACTCGGCCCCACTATCTATCAGGAAAATATTTCGCGCCCCATACTGCGGGGCTTCTATTTTTAAAAAAAGACAGGGAGGGACAGTGCATAGTTGACAAAGTTCCTAAAACACTTCCCCTCTTTCATGTCTTCCCTCGGCGATGTTACCATCACACTTCGTGCCAGTACCCTGGTTTGTAAACAGGGCAGCACTGCACGCGAGGTGCCGTGTCGACATGCAACTTCAGTGCATGTCTGAATTCACTCTTTTACTAACCTTGTGTCTTCTCTCGTAGTTGATGTCCCATTGCGCAGGTGAAGCACACAGGTTGCACATCCGTTGTACTTGAAGTGATGTTAAAAGAGGTGTTGAAATGTGGCTAGGAAGTACTGCACTACGAATAACTTTAGCTTTTGTAGGATGCCAGTGCTTGTTTTTATTGAAGAAATGCCAAGCACAAATATACAGACTAAGTAATGTTAAAAATATAAACGTTCCATAACGTATAAACTGTCCCTGGCCCGCACTGAACTGACATGAATGTGCGCTCGACTGACTGCCGCCGCACTTCGCTGCGCGCCACAAGCCACCGTTTTGGCGCCAAGCGAAACTTCTAGACTAACATTGTTCAACTTACTACAAAATATACAAATAATTAAATCTTTGAATTAACCTAAATATAGCTTAGCACAAAAGCATATCAGGAAGTATACAGATGATTTTAATAGACATAGGAAAGTTAAATATTAATAAAAGAAGCTTAAAGTTTTGGCGGACAACTGGTATAGGCGGGAGCCAATTAGATCTCAACTTGCAATAGGGGCGGGGCTTTCCCACGGGATACAAGCTCATCTCTCTCTCACACACACAGTTCTCCAACCAAGAAAACTTCTCTAACACTTAATATTTTGATATGCGAAATAAACGGCTCCATGTCAGCCCCCTCACACCCAGCATGTCATGATCACCTTCAGCCCGTTCTATCACTTAGTGATGTGGCCTCTTCGAGTCGGTGTGTTGCGGGATTCTTTTATTTTCTTCCCGTCATATCTGTCACTGGACATTGTAATAAACAATTTGTTTTTAATTTTTTTTCCACGGTAGGACGGCGATCTCTTTTCTTTGAAGTATTAAAATTCCAAGATCGCAAATATTGTCTTTTTTCCCTGACGACCTGTTTCGATACACTAAGGTATCATCTCTCACTTGCGTCCTATGTTATCGTTTTGTGAAGACGTAACAGTTTAATGTCATACGCCATCACAAAACCATAACATAGGACGTAAGTGTCCAGATTATGAATACCTTAGTGTATCGAAACCGGCCGCCAGGAAAAATAAATCAATATTTGCGGTCTTGGCATTTTAATATTTCAAACAATTTGTGATTGTGCATGACTTTTATCTACCACTGCTTTTTCTAGAGCCTCAAAATTATTCTTCAGTCAGCTACTCCACAATTTAACTCGGCGAAGCTGTAGTAGAATGTTCCTAATCTCTATTAACGGAAGGTGTACCACCCTATCTCGACATTCAGAAACTGGCTATACAGGGTGCCCGGAAATTTCCGTGTTATCTGTGTTGTGTATTTTCTGTGTTTCTATGGATCCGGGTGCAGATTGTCTTTGCTAATTTTATCTGTTTTCAGGCTGGAAGATGTGACTAAAGTTTTAGATGTATTTTTATGTTTTAGTTCTATTTGTTCATTTAGTAGATTTTGGGTATGGTTTATAGAGTGCAAACATATTTCTGCTTCCTCAGCATGTTCATTTCAGGGCCTTTTGCTAATATGTGGAGGAAGTCCATTGATTTTTCGATTGCGTCTACACCGAGATTTTCGGTTACTAAATGCTTTGTTTGCGAGAAAATTTTTCATTTTTTCAGCATTTAGTAACTGAAAATCAGGAAGTAGAGAATCTATACCCGGATCCATACCAACACAGAAAATACACAACACAGATAACACCCCCTGATGTAGACATTATGCAATCGTTCAATATCGTTGACACAACTGTGAAATCAAGATCCAGCCGTAAATAAACGTAAATACAAATTTATAAAATACAAGAACAGCGTACGACATTTTGACAAATCGATATTCAAAGATCTCTCTCTATTGTCTTCAGTCCGGAGACTGGTTTGATGCAGCTCTCCAACCTTTTCCATCTCCTCATAATAACGGCAACCCACATCCATTTGAATCTGCTTACTTTATGCGTCTCTTGGTCTCCCTCTGCGATTTTTACCCCACACACTTCCCTCAAATGCTAAATTTACGATTCCTCCATGTCTAAGAATGTGTCCTACCAAGCGATCCCTTCTTTTAGTCAGGGTATGCCAAAAATTCCTTTTCTCACCAATTCTGTTCAGTACCTCTTCATTAATTTTGCGATCTACCCACCTAATCTTCAGCATTCGTCTGTAGCACCACATTTCAAAAACCTCTATTCTATTCCTGTCCGTACTGTTTATCGTTCATGTTTCACTCCCGTACAAGACAACACTCCACACAAATGCCTTCAGAAAAGACTTCATTACACTTAAATTAATATTCGATGTTGGCAAATTTCTCTTTTTCAAAAATGCTTTTCTTCCCTTTGCCATTCTGCATTTTATATCCTCTGTACTGCGACTGTCATGCGCTATTTTACTACCCAAGTAACAAAACTCATCTACCACCTTCATTGTTACGTTACCTAATTTAATTCCTTCAGCATCGCCTGATTTTCTAAGACCGCATTCCGTTATTTTTGTTTTGCTCATGTTACTGTTCATTTTATACGCTCTCTTCAACACACTGACCATTCCATTCAACTGCTCTTGCAGGTTCTTTGCTGTCTGTGACAGAATTACAATGTCATCAGGAAAACGCAATGTTTTTATATCTTCACCCTAAACTTCCACCCACACAGCGCTGACGTCCTTCTAGAAGGACGACAATGGTAGCTTATTTTCCATACTTGTAGTTACGAATTTGCACACAGTGTCGTATTCCATTTCTTTGAATCTCCTGCTTCCATTTCAGATCAATTTTAATTTGTATTGTTGATTGCAAAGGGGTAGAGTATGGCTGCAAAGTTGAGGTTCATTCATAAGATTTTTAAGCTTTCTTCGTAGCTAGATTTGTATTTCTTCAACATTCTTTAATTTTTGCAACATTTATATGTATATATTTCATGTTAAGCGATGTTTTAATAATAATGATTTATCAAATGAAAATTCTAAAACATTCCTTTTCACGACCTTCGGGAAAGATGGACAGTATTCCAAAACTAATGGTGTTATTGTGAAAAAAATCTCTTAAAACGTTTTTGTGAAGTCATATGAAGGCATTTTATATCTTTTGAAATTAAATTAAAACCAAAAATAATTCCGTGCTATCTGGGTTAATCCCTATTCCAAACTTTTCCTTGCTTTCCTTTACCGCCTGCTCGATGTACAAATTAAATAAAATCGGAGAAAATGTCACGTATGTAAAAGTACATTTAAATCAAAATTAAATATAGTGTAACATATTTATTACCTTCATTAAATATGTGTCATCATAATTGCAGAACACATGAAGATGGCGTTTAATAGGCGAAATAAGGTTATAGTACCGATAACAAGGCGCCAATAAAAGCTATCAATATTTAATAGCAGGGTCTTGGCTTAAAACTTTAATATGTCATTGAAAGACCTCTAGAAAAGAGGCCGGCAAGTAATTTTAGATGAGATCCGGATGCTTTTGAAAATTTTTAGCGACGTCTAGAAATAAAAGCTCATATTATTATATTTTATGTTCCTTCACAATGTAATATTAAATACATCAGACAGGCATATTTGTATTCAAAAAAATTCATATTCTTTAATAATTATTTATTTTAATTTTCATCCTCAAACTAAATGAAATACTGCAGATGTAAAATAATAATGTTAAAAAAAACATTAGACTTATATTATTCGCTATTTATTTTTTTTTTCACTCACGAAAAGAATGGAAAAAATGGATAGTCAATCTTTTATGGAAAATTCCAGAAACAGGTCATGCATTATACTACTTATTTTTTGTTTTAATTTTCGAAGTATGAAATACAATGAAATGTGTGCATATCTGTTAAAAAATCTATGCGAAAAATGACATTTGAGGTCTTAAGGAGGTTCTTTAAGTTAGGCTCAAGTGCGGAGCATTTACGCAAATAGTGTCTTCAAAAAGGGCGGTCGTTATTCTTGAGCGATAATTATTCCCCAAGAAATTCATTTGAAGCCAAACATAGAAGCCAGGTAGACTATTTTTTTTTTTTTTTTTTTTTTTTTTTTTTTTTTTTTTTTTTTTTTTTTTTTTTTTTTGCCATTTTAATGTATCTTTCTGCGGTATGTTGACTCCAGAATTCTTCAGTGCAAGTAAATATCTTCTGTGAAGTCTATCTCCATTTGGAATAAAGGCTTTGAAAGGTGGAAGAACTTCGTAGCCATATCCGTCTATTTAGATACAGGAGAAACCTCAAAAGATGATTTTAAGAATCGTGACAACTCGTATACTTCTTTGATTCTTACTGCAAATTTCTTAACATCTGCCGGAAATTTGAAAATATGGAAATGTCTATTTCAGGATTATTTTTGTATTCAAAAATAGTTGCAAAATGAAGAAAGTCTTGACTTAAAACGTATCTTTCAAAGAATCAGCTCGCGACGGAATAATGGTACACTTTGAACCAAATCACATATTAATTTCCCGTTAGCTTGTATCTCGGTGTAGTTATCTACAGAAAAAATTATGGAACAATAACAGCTATTGGAAAACGACTTTCACCGGTATCAATGTACGGCTGGGGCCCATGAATGTACATATTTGGAAACATTCTAAAACGAAAGTAAATGTGTTTAACACAAACGTATGTTTTTTTAAATGGACACCCTATATTTTTTCTTCAGCAATCCATAGGATGACAAATCACATAAACAATGGCGTCGATTGCATCGCAATATTCCAGTTACATCCGGAGATATTGCGACGCGACGTTGACGCTTGAAATACGCGAAACGCGCGGCTAGCGCACGTCCTGAGCAGCATGGGTTTCTCGCCTGAGTCTCAAGACGTGCGCTAGCCAAACGTTTCGCGTATTTCAAGCGTCAACTTCGCGTCGCTATATCTCGGGATGTAATTGGAATATTGCGATGCAATAAACGCCATTGTTTATGTGAATTGTCATGCTATGGGTTGCTGAAGAAACAATGTAGGGTGTCCATTTAAAAAAACATAAGTTTGTGTTAAAAAAACACATTTACTTTCGTTTTAGAATGTTTCCAAATATGTACATTCATGAGATATTTTGGGAGGATAAGATAGCTGGGACACCCTATATATATATAATTACAGTATTTAACTTACACCTTGAAAATACTTTTGACGGTCCAGGTTTTGGCCTTTCGTGGTCCGGATCTGGACCGCGGTCCGCCAGTTGCCGACCGCTGCTCTAAAAGATATCTATATCTATAAATGTGAATGTCTGTTCGGTGTACGTTTATCACGTCTGTACCACAACACATAAAGAGCTAAAAATTTGTACAGTTACTAATGTCTACCCGGGGAAGGCTTTAGGCACGATTTTATGGCGATCGGATAGCTGAATGTCTGTTCGCTGTACGCTTATCACGTCCAAACGACAACAAGCAGAGACGTAAATATTTGTACAGTTACTAATTTATATCTGAGGAAAGTTTTAGGTACGATTTTATAAAAATCTGATAGATATTTAGTAATTTGAAGAATATAACCCGAAATGCGGAACGATAATGATTCTTTGAAAATTATATTTACTCTTTGAAAATGGTTTTATTGGTTACATTTTTGCTTGAGGGTTGATAATGATAAGAGGGTGGAGTACATTGGGATTGTAAGTTATCGGTGTATACAAAATTCTACGTGTGTGTGTGTGTCTGTCTGTGTGTGTGTGTGTGTTAATATTTCGCTCTGCAGCGAAAACTACAGAACACAAACGAATAGTGTGTGTGTGTAATTGATGTCCGAAGTCTCCCGATGTTCACCATAGCAGTTCCATGCCGACAGCTATAAGGGGGTGGAAGATATGGTTGAAAGTTGTCAAATTATTAAAAAAAAATCGGACTAAAGGTCAGCGATGACGTTTGCGACTCTATTGCAAGGAGGTTCCATGCAGCGAAACGTGATGCCACAGACCATATCTTTGGTCTATGCGCGCTACAATGTCTTCAGCTCTTTCTGTGTAAGGATGAACATACGAATAAGGAAATATAAGAATAAATAAATAAATAAAGCAGTAAAAAAGAAATTTATTTTAATAAATCTCTTTAAAAAAATCGATTTGACGTTTCGCGCATTACATGAAGTGATCCATATGTGATATTATTACAATCATTATTGTTGAATTTCGAGATTGGATTCTTCGAAACGAGTGCATTTTTATCTGTGATTTCTTATATATTCTCTGATAAATGTAACATGTTTTTAGCAAGAAGGAGATGGAAAGAGAGAGAAAGGATAGGAAAAGTACTGACTCAAGGTTCGAATAAATAAATAAATATAAATAAATGAAATGCAGCAACCAGTTGCTTGTCGTTATTTGTTTTAAACTCAACGACCGGTTTCGGGCGCTTGAGTGCCCTTCTTATGGTCTCTATACAGACAAACAAGTGCATTTGTATACAATAAGGCTATAGAACGTATACAAGTCGATTACAGAAATATGCAACAGTTTCGAACCAAATAGCTCAGTGGTATAGTGCCAGACTACAAATCCGAAGGTCGCGGGTTCGATCCCCGCCAGGTCCTAGGATTTTTATCTTTCACTTTCCACTTCTATTGCTCATGTGAAAAATACAGAGTAGCACCGTGGTTCGGAACCCACGTTAAACTGTAGGTCCCCCTATAAATGGCTGGGTAAGTCAGTTCGAAGGTCGGAGGAAGGCAACGGCATACCACCTCCAAACAGGACCATGCCTAGTAAAGCACTGTGGTGTTCAAACCAATCTTCGGATTGTTGACTGCTTTACCTTTAGAATGTAATAAAGACAAGTTCATATAATGGGATGAAATTAACACTTATATTTTTGTACTGTTGCTTAATAAATAAACATGCTACTAGTGGAATGAACGCTAAGTGCAAAGATTTCACTAGTAGCATGTTTATTTATTAAGCAACAGTACAAAAATGTAAGTGTTCATTTCATCCCATTATATGAACTTATCTTTATTACATTCTATTTGGTTCGAAACTGCTGCATATTTCTGTAATCGACTTTTATACGTTCTATAGCCTTATTGTATACAAATGCACTTGTTTGTCTGTATAGAGACCAGAAGAAGGGCACTCAAGCGCCCGAAACCGGTCGTTGAGTTTAAAACAAATAACGACAAGCAACTGGTTGCTACATTTCATTTATTTATAATCTTGACAGTTGCTGTAATGGATAAAACACTTCAAATAAATAAATATTCGGACAACGCCGGGTTTTCAGCTAGTTATAAAATAAAAAATATGACAGCATTGTGGTGAAGACTTTTGAATACGATTCAGTCGACTGTCCTGTGATCCCCTCGAGATGTTAAGAGCCTCCACGCGGGCACAGCGGAAGTAACGAATCATACGGAAGAGTTTCTGCGTGTGCGGCGACGGCGGCGAAGATGGAGCGTTGCGGCGTGTGATGGTGATGGGAGCTGGCCGGTCGCGCTTTGATGGATGGAGACGCGGCCTGGCCCCGCTCTGCCCCTGGACAGCTGTGCGCGCGGCTGCCAGTCATCCATCACACCAGCCGCTGCCGCTGCCGCGATAACAAACAGCCCAGCATTCAGCCGCACCGCGCACAGGCCCAAATATACGGCGCCAGCCGCCGGTAACGACACACGAGCACACAAAGCCCGCCAGCCACTAGCCACCAATCGCTTTCACGAGGACACCACACGGGTATCGGAGTTTAGAATTTCTCTATGTTTATGGTACCTGTAGTTCAGAACTCAAATAACAAGCAACCAATGTCATTCGACGTGGCTCTCAATAGTTATCGAGAAAACCGACTTTCAATTTTTGCAAGTATATGTAACTACCAATAACTAAAGCAATATCAATGTCTGTCGGTACAGCTCAGGTAGCCGAGCGCCGTGGCTCAGCGCGCCCGGTTAGGGGGCTGAACGTCCCCTGTAATAAAAAAAATAAAATCGGAGCCAACAAATCGTCCAACTATAACTAACAGTCACGATCAGCGTCCGCAATGAAGAGGACAACCTATAGAGCAAAAAATAAAATAGTGGAAGCGTTGCAGACCCACAACCATAGGGTCGGTCGTTCGAATCGTGGCGTGAGACCTTTTTATTATTATTATTATTATTTTCGTTGTGTTCACATGCTTCCACAATTTTCATATCTAATGGTAATTTTTACGAAAAATTCACCTACCTTTTTGATTCGCAATTTTTTATATTTAATAAAAGGCTTTTAATCAAATTGCGTTGTTATGGTATATCGCCCCATATTTGCAAGTAGATAGGGGATTTCCTGTCAGAGAGGACACAGTTTGTAGTAATCGAAAGTAGGGCACCGACTAAAACAGAGGTGATATCGGGCGTTCCACAGGGTAGTGTTATTGGTCCTCTGCTCTTCCTTATACAGGGTGTCACAAAAAGGTACGGCCAAACTTTCAGGAAACATTCCTCACACACAAAGAAAGAATGTATGTTATGTAGACATGTGTCCGGAAACGCTTAATTTCCATGTTAGAGCTGATTTTATTACTTCAAATCACACTAATCATGGAATGGAAACACACAGCAACAGAACGTACCAGCGTGACTTCAAACACTTTGTTACAGGAAATGTTCAAAATGTCTTCCCTTAGCGAGGATACATGCATCCACCCTCCGTCGTATAAAATCCCTGATGCGCAGATGCAGAGAATGACGTATTGTATCACAGCCGTCCACAATACGACCACGAAGAGTCTCTACATTTGGTACCGGCGTTGCGTAGACAAGAGCTTTCAAATGCCCCCATAAATGAAAGTCAAGAGGGTTGAGGTCAGGAGAGCGTGGAGGCCGCCTCTACCAATCCATAGGTCATCGAATCTGTTGTTGAGAAGCGTACGAACCCGTCGACTGAAATGAGCAGGAGCTCCATCGTGCATGGACCACATGTTGTGTGGTACTTGCACATGATCTATCAGCACAGGTAGATTATCCCGTATGAAATCATGATAACATGCTCCAGTGAGCGTAGGTGGAAGATGAGCTCTATCATGGAAATTAAGCGTTTCCGGACACATGTCTACACAACATATTTTCTTTCTTTGTGTGTGAGGAATGTTTCCCGAGCGTTTGGCCGTACCTTTTTGTAACACCCTGTATACATAAACGATTTGGGGGAAATTCTAAGCACCACTCTTAGGTTGTTTGCAGATGACGCCATCATTTACCGTGTAGTAAAATCATCTGAAGATCAAAACCAACTGCAGAACGTTCTAAGTAAGATATCACTATAGTGTAAAAATTGGCAATTGACTCTAAATAATGAAAAGTGTGAAGTCGTCTACATGAGTACAAAACGAAATCCGTTAAAATTTGTTTACAAGTTAAATCAATCAAAATTGAAGGCCGTAAACTCCACAAAATACCTAGGAATTACTATTACTTCAGTCTTAAACTGGAAAGAACACGTAGATTATGTCTTGGGAAATTCGAACCAGAGACTGCGTTTTATTGGCAGAACCCTTAAAAGATGCAACAGAACTACTAAAGAGACTGCATACACTACGCCTGTCCGTCCTTTTTTGGAGTATTGCTGCCCAGTGTGGGATCCTTATCAGGTGGGTTTGACGGAGGACATCGAAAGAGTCCGAAGAAGGGCAGCTCGTTTCGTATTGTCACGATACAAGGGAGACAGCGTTACGGAAACGATACCGGATCTGGGATGGGAATCATTACAACAACGGCGCTTATCGTTGCGGCGTGGGCTACTTACGAAACTCAAATCGCCAAGATTCTCCTCCGAATGAGAAAATATGTTGTTGACTCCCACTTACATAGGTAGAAATGATCATCAGAATAAAATACGAGAAATCAGAGCTCGACCGGAGAGATTCAGTTGTTCTTTCTTCCTGCGCGCTATTCGAGAATGGAATGGGAGATAAATAATATAAACGTGAGTCGGTCGTCGAACCAGGCACTTAAATGTGATTTGCAGAGTATCTCATGTAGATGTACATGTACAAAGGCCGTTAATAAGGATGGTTTCAATTTCAAAAGTAACGTAACATACGGCTTCACTATTAGTTGACGACAGTTGTCTTTGATTGTTCAGTTTGTGAAGAGCTACGATGCTGTTTTTGGAAACTCATCTCCATAGATTTCTACGTAATGACTTTCCAAGCAGCTAAGCGTTTCAGGTGACAAGATTGTCTAGATTCACATGAATAAAAACTGACTCAACACGTCAAATTACAGATCCCGAAACGTCTTATATAACTAAATTCGAAAACAACATCTGTCACGGCAGGATTCGAAGCAACGACTCTATAGTTGCGAGTCTAGGACGCTACCACCTGTGCTACACCGACATACGCTGCAAGCGCCTTAGTTATTGACACTTACGTGTACTTGCAAAATTTCGAAGTCGAGATTATCGAGAATTTTTCAGAGTTGTGTCGAATGACTTTGGCTGATTGTTATTTGAATTCTGAACTTCACATGCCATATACAATAAAAAATACTAAAATCCGATACCCATGTAGCCACTTGACTTGTGCATAATAATAATAATAAAAGAAAAAACACAAATGGGGTCCTAATGGGTACATCCTACTCACTAAGGTTACAAATGTAATTTACAGTTTGCTTGTACAATCATCCATCGCTCACCTGGACATTTGTAATATTTGCAACCTCAGTGAGTAAGATGTACCCATTCGGTCCCCCTTTTTTTTTCTTTTATTATTATTATTATTATTATTATGTTCGTTCTGTGGTATTGTCACTTAGTCATAACAAACCCACATTTTGTTTCTACCATCACCTGCTGACAATACTTTCTTATATAATTACACAGTTTTAATATTGTAACATCATTGTAGCCCAAGATATGTTCATTTATAATACATTTGTTTTGTAGGACTACGTTTGTTATGTAGTATCGATTCATAGACATAATTAATTTACCGTTCACATATCTTTGAAAAACCATCTTTGTGTATGTAACCTCAATGTTACGTGTGGACTATCTGTTTAGTATGAAGTTATCTGACGATGGCATAAGAAGTCGAAAGCTGCTAATAACAAGCAAATAAATAATATTGTGGAAAAAAATACTACGTATTTAAGTTTTTAATATTATTTTACTCTTAAACTTTATTTTTAGCATATTAATTATTATAAAACAGTTTCTGAGTGTTTGGAGGTTCTAAATTTACTTGTGATAACTTATTACTACCTGCAGTACAAACTGACCACATTCCATGTTCCTAACCCCATTAGTTTATCAAATAATCAATAATTAGTTTATCAAATACCTTAAAAAATAGTTTTGAGAAAAATCCCGTCTCTAATGACCACGCTGTCGACGGGACGTTAAACTCCAAGCTTCATTCATTCATTCATTCAAAAATCCATTTAAAGTTTAATATTGCAATTCCAGTATAGTTATTGGTGAGAATTACTTACCACAATATTTTCCTGCAGCATACTGAGCATCATCTGCATCTTACTGATCTACTTTTCTTCTCTTGGTCCCTCTTCTTTTCTGTCTTGCTTCTTTTGAGCACATTAAAATAGCAAAGTTTGCTTTGCGGATTCTCTATTTGCCCCAAGGATTTTGCAGTACTTCCACTGGATTTTATGCCCAATAGTTGCAAAATAACGAGTTGTCTACTTCCACCATCGTTGAAGTATAAAATAGCATCATAAACATAGTTTTCGGTAACAGGGTCCAAATAACAGAATTCACATATTCATTTAAATTCTGGGTTTCCTTCAACAATGTATCTTTACAAAGGTATCTAACTATGGTTTTAATATCGTTTCTCACTGATGCTGGTGAAGATTGTCATATCTGGCATTTCTCCCGTATTTGCATCAAGTGTCAGGATCATTTGGGCAAAGAGAGTGCACTGGATTTTTATTTGAGGAAAGCTTGTGCAAAAAGATAGCCCATACAGATTTTGCCACGTTTTCTAAATTCCCTACATTTCTCCTTATGGCCAAGCCAGAATATTTCTGTAATCTGTATTTTAACATTTGTCAAGCGACCTTTACCACATATCTTCATACCATCTTCACATATATATATATATTTATTTTAATAATCTTCTCAACCTGGATCCCATTCTATTCTGAACATGTCCAATGCACTCGAATTTAGAAATTGTGATATTAGGGCCGTAGGGTTCTTCTCCACATACCCGATCATCTTGCTGTCGGCGTCAGGAAAACCATCATAACTCACGAAAAAATTGTCGTATAAAACAAAAACAGTATTACGCAGGAAAGACTAGGCATTTTAAATATACTAAAATCGAATTTTTGAGCCCAGTTGCCATCCATCTCACCTTAAAATAAAGCCAAATGCCTCTGGTGTTAATTAGACTAATTTTTAATCTTGCAAAATACGTTAAATTATCCCATACAAAATATCTAGCTGCAACTGCGGAAAATGAGGCCGAATAAAGAAAGAAGAAATATGTATAAGACAAAATTATTACTAATTTAATGGGATAGAGTGTCACAGAGTCCAAGTATGAAAGAAACTACATGGGAGAAACGAAACGACACAGGCGCAGCCTATTATACAGCAGACAAGACGAGGTACACGCCATGTGACAGTCTTTAAGGGAGTTCTTTTACGGTGAAGCGAGAGACGTAGTGGCGGCCACGCGGAACGGAGAGGAGTTTAATGGGCCGCTGCCCGGGGGAAATCTGGCCTGGCTGCGACCCGCGGCCTCGCAGCAATAAGCTGCAAGGGGGGAGGGGGAGCGAGGGGAAAGGGAGGGGAGAGACACCAGGCCGGCAGCCGGCTAGCGGGGTGTGCGCGCGAGGAACTCGCGCTGACCGACACTTCTTTTACACATCTTCCGGAAGACGAAAACCCACTTAAAATGGCGGCTGAAAAACAGCTGATTCAATTCCCGATTTAGTCAGCACAATCGCTATTGGCCCACTTTAGGTTACGGTAGTAACACTAAAAGTGGGCCTTTGCGATCGTTTTTTGACAGCTCGAAATTTAAATGAAAATAACGCCTTAAACCGTTCATCTGACACGGAAACTGAATATATGAATCTGTAGATAAGAAATTCCTCTACATCTTTGCTGTCTTATCTTTTTTCCATATCTCGCATCATTCCAGAGATATTTGCAAAAATAACGGCGATTTTGGGATGTCTGTCCGTCCGTCTGTCTGTCTGTCTGGCTGTCCGTAACGTGTTCCCACTTTTTAAATCGAACCGTTCGACCAATCAGCACCAAATTTTACAAACATATTCGTAGGTCGTCAGAGACCAGAACCTCCCTTCTTCAAATTTTTCGGACAAACAATACGTTAGTAATACAAAAAAAACCGTTTGTAATATAATTTTAATTGCAAATAAACCGCTCATCTGAAACTAAAATTGAATAACCGAATTTGTAGCGGAGTACATCTCTACAACTTTGATTCTAATTTTTTTTTTTCATATCTCATATAGTTTGAGAGATGTTTGCAAAAATAACGTCGATTTGACACCGTCCATTGATTTTACGAAAACCAGCCGTTCGCAGATGTCACGTGACATTCCACGTCCAGAACTCTCTCTGGCATACGCCATCTTGCGTATTTGATGATTTTCTTATTATTACTTACACGTTGTTAATTAACAGCAACGTCGCACTGAAGAATTATGAAAAACACGTCGTCCTTCGTACGGTAAACGATAATCTAAAATGCCTTATTAGCATCAGTTAACAACTGACATCAGTAGTACAAGATTAACCGACGAATTTCGTAACTGATCGCCGTAAATTTTTAAATTGAATAATAGTTTTTTTCTATCCTGTATTGTATTCGTTTAAACCAGCTGCGTCCAAATCAATTTAAACTACATTCCTATCACTGTTAGTTTGGGAGCTACAACCCTTCAAAGTTCCGGGGGCGGAGGCTGCGATAGCGTAGCTGACTGACCGAGTGGCTAGCCCCTGGGGCACGGCCCACTGTCTCATGACCACCAGCCAGTCAGCTACGCTGTCGTAGCCTCCACCCCCGGAACTTTGAAGGGTTGTAGCTCCCAAAATAACAGTGATAGGGATGTAGTTTAAATTGATTTGGACGCAGCTGGTTTCAACGAATCCAATGTACGATAGAAAAAAACTATTGTTTCATTTAAAAAATTATATCTTTGTGCTGTAACTCCTTGGAAAATGATACAATAAACTGTGTTCATAGCTCCGCAGAAAGTGTAACATTTCTTGTGTTGATCTACCGCATTAAAATTTCCCGTCACCTATTATTTTATAAGTTACAGAGACAAACACACTTAGTGAAACACCCTGTATATATATATAGACGAAGATTACTCACCAGGCGAAGAAGCACAGGTTTGACAGCAGCACAAATAAATAGAACACACACACACACACACACACACACACACACAAATGCTAGCTTTCGCAGCCTAGCTGCTTCGTCAGGCAAAAGGGAAGGAGAGGTTAAAAGGAAATGATGAGGGTTTAAAGGAGTGGTAAGAAGTGATTCCAATCCCGGGAGAGGAAAGACTTACCTTGGGGGGAAAAAAGGAGGGTAAACAAATACACACACATACACACATTTACACAGACGCAAGTACACCTAGGCAGACATACTGTAGAAAGCAAATATATATATTAGCTAGTTCATAAGTAGTTTGAAAGTTTACGGACTGATGACCCCATAGTTAAGTCCCATAAACTCTACAAACATTTGAACATTTGACTACCACATGAAGAGAAATTGCATCAGAAATAAAAAACAGGATGTATTCTATACTATTTATTTATTAAATAAAAGACAAGTAAGAAATCAGTCGGTTATATTATTAAATCACAATGTAAATACTTTGAAACTCTGAAACGCGAAACAAGTAGGGAAAGTAGGGGAAACGCGCGCAGTAGGTAAACATGCGCATCGCTGTTTCTCTGATTTAAAAGCTTTGTTGAACTTTGTAACCAGTGCTACACCTAGCGGCAGGTTCCGAAAGAACAGACGTCACTTCTGATCCTGCAGTTGTTATTCTTTCATATTCACAGAATATATAACATGAACTGCGAATGGGCAAAGCAGAAAATGTGCAACCAGCCGGGATTCGTTGGTTTGGAGGGGTGGTTACGTTTGGGGCACTTACTCTTACGAGAACTACGAGTTTGAGTACTGTGGGCAGGGTAGAGCTGGGAATTTGTATTTGACGGGAGCCGTGCTTGTGTAGACTTTGCAGGTGCGGTGATCACTGTGTCCCCAGTGGTGTAGTGGTCAGCGCTACTGCCTAGACAGCAGGATACCCGGATTCTAAATCCCGGCTGGGTGCACATTTTCAGCTTTGCCCATTCCCAGTTGAAGTCATATATTCTGTGAATATGCGCGATTTTGTTTTCTTGGTCAGAAGTTTCGGCACATATGGACAGAGTGACATTTTCTACCGTGAGAAAAAATTAATAAATATTAGAGTGAGCATGAATCTGTGTATGTAAGTAAAGAAAAAATTCGCAGTGACGTTTTACGGACCACTTTAGATATGTAGTTTTATAATTTTTTGCAATCATTTCGGACAAAAATAATAATGTAAATAATAAAAAATTATAATGATATGATTACGACTTTACTATTGTGATAATATCTATGCACCCAACACGTAACCCTTTTAGGAAGAAAGAAGAAAAAATTTTTGGTAGTGGCGGGTTCCGAACCACTAACCAAGTGCGTTACAATCCAATGCGCAACCTATATATATATATAATATGCCGGTGACGGGCAATGATCCTTTCGGTAGTGGGTAGGATTGTGGAAGTTTGGGGCACTTACTCTTACGGGAATTAGTTTCTGAAACTACGAGTTTGAATAATGTGGGCAGGGTAAATCTGGAAATTTGTGTCTGACGTGAGGTGTGCTTAGGTAGACTTTGCAGGTTGGGTGACCACTGTGTCCCCAGTGGTGTAGTGGTTAGCGCAACCTCCTAGAAAGCAGCAAACACGGCTTCGAATCCCGGTTGGGTGCACATTTTCAACTCTGCTCATTCGCAGTTGATGTCATATATTCTATGAATAAGAAAGAATGGCAACTGCAGGATCAGAAGTGACATCTGTTCTTTCGGAGCAGATAACACATGTATATATAAAACACAATTTGAAAAAAACCGAGAACACTTCAAAATTGGTTGCGTATACATGGACACGAAAATCGGTTGTGGAACAGGAAAACCGCTTTACAGAAGTGGATTTCCAGAATCGATTTTGCAGTGCTTACATGACTAACCAAAAGAGGAATTGGAAATTCGGTTTACGAAATCCAATTTTGGGAGTCCATGTAAACGGGGTGCGTCATATCTACTACCAGTCTACATGTTTGTTACCATTTTAGGATAAGAAAGAAATTTAGGATTTATGGCTTCCTCGACTATGAGGACATTAAAGACGAAGCAGATTCGTAGTGAGGAAGAATAATAGCGGTGCACTCTCGGAGAAAACCCGGTCCTCACTTTTCGTCCAGTAGATACCAGCTCCCAGGCAGGTTCTGTATTTCTTGAGTTACGGAAGGTATTCGGTACGCTTTTTTGTGGTCTTATGTTGAACAAAATACGAGCGTACGAAGAGACGCCGACTTCAAAAATTATTGGGGTGGGGGGAGGTAACTTTCTGTTTGAACACTTGCACCCAAAGCTGATCGGTGTTCGGAATGCTCGCAACCCGGCAGCTTCTCGTAAACACTCAGAATAGTCAGAATAATTTTTAGGGGAAAAAATAAAATAAAAAATAAAGAAATAAAATATTGAAACGTTTTTCGGAAAATTGGTCAAAGAGGTGGTTTATTAAATTCCTTAAAAATCTTTTCAGAAATAAATAGTAACAATTACAAATGAAAATACGAAAATTCGGACAAACAGCAATAATCATAATTTATGTATAAGTTCTCAGTCGTAACTGACGATAGGAACGGTATTTAGTTTATTCGTTGTGGTTTGCTCGTTATGCTACGATGATGGAAATAATTCAATGATTTCATTAGTAGAATAGTCTCCAAAAATGGATGCCAACGTAAATTAAAATACAATGACATTCACTTTTCGTTTTTTATTGTTTCGTGATCTGTTCAATAAATGTAGTAAATTTAATCCTTTTCAAATTACAGTTTATTTCGCTATTACATGTAGAAATGTCGGTTGACAGCTAACTGTTAAATTGTAAATAATGTACTCCGTTACTTAGAGATGAAAATTGATTCAGTTGTTTATATTACTTCTGTTATTAGTTTCGCGCAGTCGTTTCATGGAATTGACTAAGTTTCATCGTTTTATCTAAATCAGATTTACAGATTTACGTAGAAATCACTGCGAGTTTTGAAATGACAGGCGGTTATACAGTACACAAAGTGAAACAGTTATCCATTTTCATTGAAATTGTGATTATTCACAACGCACGTTGTGCCCTAATTTACACACCTCTGCTGAATTGATAATATTAAATCGCCATTCCGACAAGCAACATAGGTCGCAAAGCTCACAATATTACGAACAAAACGAATTTTCGATAAAACCGAACTGCAGAACAAAGAGAAAAGCAAAACGAAATTAGAGGGAGTCAGCTGTCACAAATCGTCGTAGGCCGCTTTCTGGCCGATTTGAAAGTTGTGTTCCAGGCCTAGGTAATGGAAAAGGTTCCGGGTTCGAATTCCGGCCTAGCACAAAATAATATTCCACTCAATCATACTCTTGACTGCCAGTACATTTTGAAGATGTAATGTTTGTTAAGCTTATGGGACTTAACTACGGGGTTATCAGTCCCTAAACTTACAAACTACTTATCAACTAGCTTATCCTAAGGACGGCACAAATATCCATGCCCGAGGGGGGATTCGAACCCCCGACCGTAGTGGCCGAGCAGACCGTGACTGAAGCGCCACAGTCCCTTCGGCCACCGCGGCCGACCGTTTTGAAGATATTGCTCTCCTGTGATCCCTGTGAGAATATCATCCATTAATCAGTTTTGGGAACATATTCTCCCTCAACTTTTTTGTTAATATTTTTCTCGACTTGCAATTCGGTAGAGATCAACACTGGTCTTGTTATATAGGTGCGATATGTTTTGAGTGATATACCATAGGCGACACGCGCGGAAAGATAGTTGAAATCTGGCGTAAGTGACATATCTCTTTAAGTACCGCTTGTCAGTCTCTTCGGCGGTTAGTGTCGTACGATATTTAGGGCTGTGAACGTGATGAGAAGAAGAGTAAACAACTCTTTACTTCTTTTCATTAATTTATTGAAAACTCATCAATTCATCTGGAACTATTCCATTGCTGCATACAGTAAAACAGATATGTCGAGTACCTCATGAAGAGTAACTGCAACAGAAATAATAATAATAATAATAAATTAAAAAAATAGTTATGTAGCCTACACTATTTATTTATTACTACTGAAAATCCGGCGTTGCCCGGGTATTTATTAATTTATTCCTGCCATTTTTCAGGTATACATTCATTTGTATAAGGGCTGTATGTCGGTAAAATCTCTTGGAATCCAGTTAGTAGTAAAGAAGTAATAGATTAAAACTTGGTGTGGGAATGGGCGGTTATCCATGAACGTTACTGTTTATGTGCTCTATATCATAAACTGGATGTCGTACTGTGATACAATTTAGAAGGGACACTCAATTAAATGCGTGTATACTGTTTGTAAAATTTCCTACGACTACAGTTTGTAGTGTGGAAATTGAAAATTGTAACGTCATACTGAATGCTGTAGTTTTAGTCCATGTACAGCGCTATGTTATTGTTTATGTGCTCAAATCTCATGAACTACATGTCGTACTGTGATACAATTTAGAAGGCACATTCAACTATATGTGTGTAAACTATCTGTAATATTTTCCTGAGGCTATAATTTGTAGTGTAGAAATTATGGATTTTTAACGTCATAGCGAATGGCGTAGCTTTACTCCATAAACAGCGGAAAAGTAGTAAGCGAGAAACTTTTTTTTTCCTTTCATCATATTGCTATTGTTGTCAGCGAGAAAAAGTTTAATAAAGGTTTGAAATTATGTTGAAAGTTTGTTGGAAGTCGCTAAGTACTCTCATTCTCATATAACGTATTTATAGAATCTCGCAGTTTTATAGCTATCGGCATGGAACTGCTATGGTGTACAACGGGAGACGTCGGACAACAATTATACACAGACCATTCGTTTACGTTTTTTAGTTTTCGTTGCAGAGCAAAATATTAACACACACACACACACACGTATAATTTAATATACACCGATAACTTTCCATCCCAATATACTCCACCCTTTTATCATTATCAACCCTCAAGCAACAATGCAACCAATAAAACCATTTTCAAAGAGTAATTATTGTTCCGCATTTCGAGTTATATTCTTCAAATTACTAAATATCTATCAGATCGCTATAAAACCGCGCCTAAAACCTTCCACAGGTATAAATTAGTAGCTGTACAAATATTTAAGTCTCTGCGTCTTGTTGTTCGGACGTGAAAAGCTTACACCGAACAGACATTCAAATTAATATATATAGATAAATAGCTTTCCGATCGCCATAAAAATGTGCCTAAAGGCTTCCCCGGGTAGACATTAGTAACTGTACAAATTTTTAGCTTTTTATGTCTTGTGGTTCAGACTTGATAAACGTACACCGAACAGACATTCACATTTATAGATATAGTTATAAAAGACAAGTAAGAAATCAGTCTGTTGTATTATTAACTCACAATGTAAATACTTTGAAACTCTGAAACACGAAATAAATAGGGGAGAGTAGAGGAAACGTGCGCAGTGGGTAAACATGCGCATCGCTGTTTCTCGGATTTAAAAGCTTTGTTGAACTTCGTAACCAGTGCTACACCTAGCGGCAGGTTAGCGAACTACTTTCGTCTGGTCGCCGGGCCACCATTTCAGTTTCGCGTTCAGTGAGTTTGCAAATGGTGAAACGTGACATTGTGATCTAATTTGCAGTCCTCGAGATTTAAAATAGTGAGTCTCTAACGTTGACTAAAGTCACTTGTGATATAGTTAAAGCCAGTATGTTACGGGTATGTTTTGATGTGAGTCCTGTTTGGCTTTAATTATTTTTCAGAATATTGTAGCCAAAATTTATTTCCAAGACACTATGGGGTAAAGGTGCGCAACTTTGCGCACGTTTCCCACCTTATGTAGTTAAATACCAAAACATAAAAGTTGTTAGAAAGCTTAATCACAGCAATAGGCCTAACCCTAATGCAAAAGAAAGTATGGATAAGAAGAGACTTCAAAACAAGAAAAAGGATAATCAGACTTTCGGCAAGAAACACAAGGTAAAGAAAAAGGAGATGATTGAATAAGAGATGTTGACGAAGTTCCACTGTGTAATGACGATGAGTCCGATGATATCGACGTGGAGTGTTTGACCCTGGCGCACTTCAAGGAGGCGACGACGATTTTTGCGGACTTTGTGGAGACCATGGTAGAGACAGGGAACTGTGGTACAAATGTACTTTTGCTGCAGATGGTACCATGAACCTTGTACCAGAAATGATTCTGCTAAAGATTTTATATGTGAAATGTGCAGTGAAGGCCTGTAGGCCCATAACATCAAAGAAAACTTTGCAATTTATTTGAAAACCGATAGCCCTGAACTATGTTAAATTTTGTAAAATTTGATTAAAACGCATGTTTAACGACGTTCGGGAAAACGTGCGCTTAGGTAGTGTCTTGGAATTTTGTTTTTGGTGTGTTTATTTTTGTATATTTTGGGTTATCTTATTTTTCTATACCAGGTGTTCAGAAAGTCTGTATAAATTTTGTTTAACTTAGTTTAAGTAGTTTCCAAGCCTAGAGACTAATAACCAACACAGATAAACTTAATAAATCACGGAATAATGTAGATAGATAGGTAAATATTGACACACATGCTTGGAATCACATGGGGTTTTATTAGAACCACATCCACCAATCCCCAAGATTGGCGACCCTGCACAGAAGCTCGAAATTTAGCGAGGACGTCAATGCGAGATCCTTACAATTCTTTTCACAACGAAAGTCGTTCTCGAAATTCGACTGAGAACCCAGAGAGATTGTGAGGCAAAACACAAACAATACCCTCACTACGTGATAGAAATGGCGATCCCGCCGATTATAGCGCTACAGAAGCAGAGTTACTAAACACAGCTTTTCGAAACTCATTCACCAAAGAAGAAACCAATATTGCAGATTTCGAATAACGAACAGAGGCCAGATTGAGTAACGTAGAAATAGAATTCATCGGAGTACTGAAGAAACTGAAATCACTTAACAAGTTTTCTGCTCCGGACTGTATACACATTAGATTCTTATGGGATTATGCTGATGCGATAGCTCCTTACTTAACACCAATATACAACCGCTCGCTCAACGAAGGATCTGTACCAAAAAACTGGAATGTTGCACAGGTCACACATATATTCAAGAAAGGCAGTAGGAGTAACCCACTAAACTACAGGCCTATTACAATGACTCCAATTTGCAGCACAGTTTTGTAGCATATTCTGTATTCAAATATAATGAATTATCTCGAACAGAACGATCTATTGGCCCAATGTCAACACGGATTTAGAAAATATTGTTCATGTGAAACACAACTAGCTCTTTACTCAGACGGAGTGAAGAGTGCTATCGACAAAGGATCTCAGATTGATTCCGTGATTCTAGATTTCCATAAGACTTTTGACACCATATCTCAAAAAAGGGATTTCATTTAAATTGCGTGGTTATGGAATATCACCCCATGTTTGTGACTCGATAGGGGATTTCCTGACAGAGAGGACACAGTTTGTTGTAATGTATGGTATGGCTTCGACTAACACAGAGGTGATAGCAGACGTTCCGCAGGGTAGTGTTATTGGTCTTGTATTGTTCCGTATCTACATAAAGGACACGATCTGGAAGAAAATCTGATCAATTCTCTTAGGTTGTGTATCGTCTAGTAAAGTCATCTGAAGATGAAAAACAACTGCAGAACGATCTAAATAAGATATCAGTATCGCATAAAAATTGGCAATTGACTCTAAATAATAAGAAGTGTGAAGTCGTCCACATGACTACGAAAAGAAATTCGTTAAACTTTGTTTACAAGATAAATCAGTTAAATGTGAAGGCTGTAAACTCCATTAAATACCTAGGAATTACTGTTACCTCAGACTAAAATTGGAAAGAACAACTAGATAATGTCCTAGGAAAGGCGAACCAGCGACTGCGTTTTATTGGCAAAACACTTAAAAGATGCAACAGAACTACTAAAGAGATCGCATACGCTACGCTTGTCCGTCGTCATTTGGAGTATTGCTGCCCAGTATGGGATCTTTATCAAGTGGGTGGAAGCCATCGAAAGAGTTGAAAAAGCTTTGTATTGTCACGATACAGGGGCGATAGCGTCTCGGAAATGATACAGGATCTGGGATGGGCATAATTAGAACAACGGCGTCGACTGGCACCTACATAAGTATAAAAAGTCATCAGAATAAAATACGAGAAATCAGAGCTCGAACGGAGAGAGGCCGCGGTGGAGTAGCCGAGCGGTCTAAGGCGCCTCGCTGCGGAGTGTCGGAAGTTCTAGTCCTCCCTGAGGCATGGGTGTGTGTGTTGTCCGCAGGTTAGTTTACCTTATTTTAAGTAATTTGTAAGCAATTATATATTTCTTTTGACGGCATTACATCGTTCATTTTTAATGAAATAAATCGCAATTTTCCATCACTTATGGCTTCACTGTACTAGGTTTAGATGTAATACCAATGTGCGGCGAATGAAAACTTTTGCCCGGCCGGGATTCGAACCCGGGATCTCATGCTTACTAGGCAGACGCGTTGACTACTCCGCCACCGACGACACAATGACCAGCACGACTGCAGAGGACTCTTACCTGCACGTCTCGCTCCACACCCAAATCTCCATTCGCCACGCTGTCTCTTTCCTATTACCACAGTCTCTTAATTCTGTAATGCTCGCAGCCGCAATACTGTATTCCCGCATCAAGGAGAACAGACCATGAGGTATCAATTCATTGTCGTCAGGAGACCAGCCTCGACTTGTATACAGTTATATATTTTTGACGACGTTACAGCGTTCATTTTAATGAAATAAATCGCAATCACTTATGGCTTCAATGTACTAGGTTTAGATGTAATACCACTGTGCAGCGAATGAAAATTTGTGCCCGGCCGGGATTCGAACCCTTGATTTCCTGTTTACTAGGCAGACGCGTTGACCACTCCGCCACCGAGGACACAGTGACCAACCCTAATGCAGAGGACTCTTCTCTGCACGTCTCCCGCCACACCCAAATCTCCAAATAAATGTTCAAATGTTTGTAAATCTATCGGACCAAACTGCGTGGTCATCAGTCCGTAGGTTACAAACTACTTAAACGTAGGTAAACTAACCAAAGGACAAACACATACACCCATGCCCCAGGGAGGACTGGAACCTCCACGGCGAGCAACCGCGCGCTCCGCAGCGAGACGCTTTAGACCGCTCGGCTCCTCCACCTCGGCCCCAAATCTCCATTCGCCACATTGTCTGTGGCTGTGGTAATAGGAAAGAGACAGCGTGGCGAATCGAGATTTGTGTGTGGCGGGAGACGTGCAGAGAGGAGTCCCCTGCAGTCGGGTTGGTCACTTTGTTCTTGGCGGCGGAGATCCCGGCTTCGAATCCCGGCCGGGCACAAATTTTCATTCGCCGCACATTGGTATTACATCCAAACCTAGTACAGTGAAGCCATAAGTGATCGTAAATTGCGTTTTATTTCATTAATAGTTTGTAAGCTACAGACTGATAACCACACAGTTTGGTGCGATAGATTTACAAACATTTGAACATTGGAACGGAGAGATTCAGATGTCCTTTCTTTCCACGCGCTATTCGTGAATGGAATGGGAGATAAATAGTATAAAGGTGGTTCGATGAACGCTCTGCTAGGCAGTTAAATGTGATAGTTCTGGTAGAACTTCCGGGTTATAAGACCGTGGTCCATAAAACTCTCCAGTTTCACCTAACGTTTCGTCCAGAGCTGC
The DNA here is from genome assembly GCA_026315105.1 of Locusta migratoria. Lineage (NCBI taxonomy): Eukaryota > Metazoa > Arthropoda > Insecta > Orthoptera > Acrididae > Locusta > Locusta migratoria. The sequence goes on from CM048745.1 coordinate 564,859,488, forward strand.
GCCGGACATCCTCAGAGGACTTCTTACTTGCGTTGAGTCTTGCCGAGTCGGCAAGACTCAACGCAAGTAGGAAGACCTCTGAGGATGTCCGGCGCAGCTCTGGACGAAACGTTAGGTGAAACAGTCGGCAAGACTCAACGCAAGTAAGAAGTCCTCTGAGGATGCCCGGCGCAGCTCTGGACGAGATGTTAGGTGAAACTGAAAAGTTTTATGGACCACGGCCTTATAACCCGGAAGTTCTACCAGCAACTATGACATCCGGTCGTGAAAGCTTTCATCGCATGATTTAATGTGAGTTGCAGAGTATCCTGTGCAGATATAGCAGAGGAAGCCAAGAAAACTAAGAAGTGACGAGCTACGGACGCAGTAAACTGAACACGGGAGCGCTCTGTTGTGAAAACGACCAGTGCGTTATCACATTATCGTAGTACAGTGCCAAGAACAAGCGGCGGTCGAGGGACGTTAACAGGCCGTCGCCGACGTCGGCGGCGGGACTGCGGCTTTCGCTGCGCCGTGACGCAGGCCAGCTACTGGCGACTGGCGACTGGTTACTGGCGCGTCGCCAGGGGTCGCGCCGGCGCCCCGCCACCTCGCTGGCGCCAGTGGGCAGCGCTGCGCTGCGACAGCCATCGCTGAAAAAGGCCGACGCGATTTACGAGCGCGCCCCGTGCCGCGCTGAAAGCACGCCCCCGCCGATGGCTAAATGGCCGCCTGCATCCCCCGAAGAAACGCCTTCAATAGTAATGCGGCTGTCAGGATAGAAAATGATTACGCGGAGGGGCACATTCCCCTTCAGACAACGTGATAGCGTAAATGATGATTCGTAATTGTCGACGCCGGCTACAAGATCCGTGTAATACACTACTGGCCATTAAAATTGCTACACCAGATGATAAACGAGTATTCATTCGACGAATATATTATACTAGAACTGACATGTGATTACGTATTCGCGCAATTTGGCTGCGTAGATCATGAGGAATCAGTACCTAAACAACCACCTCTGGCCGTAATAACGCCCTTGATACGTATGGGCATTAAGTCAAACAGAGCTTGGATGGCGTGTACAGTTACAGATACCAATGCAGCTTCAACACGATACCACAGTTCATCAAGAGTGGTGACTGGCGTATTGTGTCGAGCCATTTGCTCGGCTACCACTGACGAGACGTTTTCAATTGGTTCAAAAATGTTCAAACTGCGTGTTCATCATTCCGTTGCTTACAAACTACTTAAAGCTAGGTAAACTAACCTAACGACAAACACACACACCCATGCCCCAGGGAGGACTCGAACCTCCACGGCGAGCAACCGAGCGCTCCGCAGCGAGACGCTTTAGATCGCTCGGCTACTGCACCGTGGCGTTTTCAATTGGTGAGAGATCTGAAGAATGTGCTGGCCAGAGCAACAGTCGAACATTTTCCGTATCCAGAGAGGCCCGTACAGGACCTGCAACATGCGGTCGTGCATTATCCTGCTGAAATGTAGGGTTTCGCAGGCATCAAGTGAAGGGTAGAGCCACGGGTCGCAACACATGTGAAATGTAACGGCCACTGTTCAAATTGCCGTCGATGCGAAAAACAGGTGACCGAGACGTGTAACCAATGGCACCCCATACCATCACGCCGGGTGATACGCCAGTATGGCGATGACAAATACACGCTTCCAATGTGCGTTCACCGCGATGTCGCCAAACGCGGATGCGACCATCATGATGCTGTAAACGGAACCTGGATTCATCCGAAAAAATGACGTTTTGCCATTCGTGCACCGAGGTTTGTCGTTGCGTACACCATCGCAGGCGCTACTGTCTGTTTTGCAACGTCAAGGGTAACCTCAGCCATGGTCTCCGAGCTGATAGTCCATGCTGCTGCAAACGTCGTCAAACTGTTCGTGCACATGGTTGTTGTCTTGCAAACGTGCCCATTTGCTGACTCAGGGATCGAGACGTGGCTGCACGATCCGTTACAGCCATGCGGATACTATGCCTGTCATCTCGACTGCTAGTGATACGAGGCCGTTGGGATCCAGCACGGCGTTCCGTATTGCCCTGCTGAACCTACCGATTCCATATTCTGCTAACAGTCATTGGATCGCGACCAACGCGAGCAGCAATGTCGTGATAAACCGCAATCGCGGTAGGATACAATCCGACCTTTATCAAAATAGGAAACGTGACGGTACGCATTTCTCCTCCTTACACGAGTCATCACAACGTTTCACCAGGCAACGCCCGTCAACTGCTGTTTGTGTATGAGAAATCGGTTGGAAACTTTCCTCGTGTGAGCACGTCGTAGGTGTCTCCACCTGCGCCAACCTTGTGTGAATGCTCTGAAAAGCTAATCATTTGCATATCACAGCATCTTTTTCCTGTCGGTTAAATTTCGCGTCTGTAGCACGTCATCTTCGTTGTGTAGCAATTTTAATGGCCAGGAGTGTAGCTGCAACTGTTCTCCGCGTTCCAGAGGCTACAACTATCGTTTGCGAGAGCCTCAGAATAATGTGCAGTTTAGATATCAGCATTTCTTACCAAGATTTCCAATGGCTTTTTTCAGTCTCAACTGCTAGTAGGCGATGTAAACGTACAACACGGTACCATGTCTTAATATAGGAGAGGAAAGGTGGTTGAAGGCCAAAGTTGGTGAAACGTTGTTGTGATGCCTCGTGTAAGGACAAGAAATGCGTACCATCACGTTTCCGGCTTTGATAAAGGTCGGGTTGTAGCATATCGCGATTGCTATAATGCACGACCACACTTTGCAGGTCCTGTACGAGCCTTTCTGGATACGGAAAATGTTCGACTGCTGCCCTGGCCAGCACATTCTCCAGATCTCTCATCAATTGAAAACGTCTGGTCAATGGTGGCCGAGCAACTGGCTCGTCACAATACGCCACTCTTGATGAACTGTGGTATCGTGTTGAAGCTGCATGGGCATGTGTACCTGTACACGCCATCCAAGCTGTGTTTGACTCAATGCCCAGGCGTATCAAGGCCGTTATTACGGCCAGAGGTGGTTGTTCTAGGTACTGATTTCTCAGGCTCTATGCACCCAAATTGCATGAAAATGTAATCTCATGTCATTTCTAGTATAATATATTTGTCCAATGAATACCCAACTGCATTTCTTCTTGGTGTAGCAATTGTAATGGCCAATAGTGTGTAACTATATTTGCCAAGCACAAGTGAACGTGACAGTGAGTCGCCAACGTGATGCCGCCTGCTGCTGTTATTGTGAGCGGTTCTAATGCCGCCGCGACCAGCTTTGATACTGCCGCTATTGTTACTGCTATGCTGAAGTTACGAGCCGACTGTTCACATGCGGCGACCCGCTGCTTAGCAGGTCAGCGGCGCCACCGACTGGAATCATGAACAACAATAATGTTATTGTAGTTCAGTTTTTATACATGTCTCACGTTAATTAAACTGTAAATACCTTTCTCGTTGGCTAGTAACAAAGAAGCCGCTTAATTATTTTACGAGCTCCATTTCCACCATGTTGCTCCTTTTCTACTTTCAAATTAATGCGAGCCTACTCATTTTTTTTTTTCTTGTGCAATTTGTTTTCGTAGTATAAGTGGTTAAATTCTAAAAAGTGTAAAAATAATTCGTAGATTAATAAAATGAATAGACCTTATTTTTAAAAAATGCCACACCCTCCCCGCAGAAGCAAATCCTTACTGCGCCAGTGGGCACAATAATAGTCAATGTCTAGGTTCCCTGGGGAAGTGCGTGATACAGCTACCCTTTCTACGCTGGTGGCGAACGACAGTGATCTGGTGCCCAACTCGTCTGACTGAGAATCCCCACTCGATGGCAAAACCGAGGATTTTGTGATGTGGGCGCACTAGTTTTCCCCACTTTCCGGTACCTAACAAATTCCTGTTGGCCACTACTATGTTCAAGCAATTACCAATCAAACGTTTGGCTTGCCGCCTCCCTGACTCCTCTAGCGAATCACGTTTCAGTCCTGTCCTCTCTGCCATTCCATGGCTGCGGATGTTACTTGTTCTTGCACTAACAAACTCCGTACTTGGTAGCAATATTGGTCAGCAGAAAAACAAACGTCACAGTACTACACAGTATGGTCAAAAGTAACAATATTTTACCTCAGAATGGGAAGCTGCTGCCTAGTTGTTTTCCTCATTTAACCTCTAACTCTATTTTCGAGAACCCACAGACGTTGCTCTTCCCAGGGACTGGTATCATCTTTGATACGTACATTAAAGCATGTCTGTTGGCAACCAAGTACTAATGTAACGTCTTACGACAGAGTCTAGACGCTATATGAAGTTACGTCCGTATTCTCCAAAAGGACACACTCTACCCTGGGATGGTGGCTGAGGGCATCAGTAGTTCGCAAGGAGATTTCCTTAGTGCCTACAAAATGTTCAAATGTTTGTAGAGCTTATGGGACTTAACTACGGGGTCATCAATCCATAAACTTACAAACTACTTATGAACTAGCTAACACTAAGGACGGCACAAATATCCATGCCCGAGGGGGGATTCGAACCCCCCCGACCGTAGTGGCCGTGCAGACCGTGACTGACGCGCCGCAGTCCCCTCGGCCTCCGCGGCCGGCTAGTACCTACATCCCGTAAGTTATATGTGTCCATTTTAGCCTATTTCTCAGCTTGGAGTGCTTCCCTTTGGCTTCACACAGCCTCTCAACAATTTCGACAGTAATCATCAATATATGAGAATGGGCATATGAAAAGTTTTGTCAGGGTCGGGATTCAAAACAGGGACCTCCTGCTTCCTGAGCAGTTGCACTAAGCCCGTACACTGCACATGGTTCTGCAAGTGTTACACAAGCACGTAACCGCTCTACCCAAACTTCCTATGTCCAACTTCAACCAATGCACTCAATGACTCGCAGATAGCCCTGTATTCCCGCCAGAAGTTCGGGCCTTGTGGGAATTCACACACTGAAATAGACATCAAACCGTGACTAGCCGGATAACAATAAGGAATTTCGACCCATGCGCTGGGGTGGTCAAGGGGCTTAGCGTAACTGGCTACTTAGCGGCAGGTCCCTGGTTCGAACTCCGGCCTCGACACAAATTATCATTTAGAATATTGCCAACAATCAGCTGTTTATTATATTTATAACTTTACCGGTTTCGGTTATTAACTATCATCAAAAAAGTAAATTAGAGACTGATTAAGTTGGTACATTGTCTGCCACCGTATCACTCTCAGTCAATAAAATTATCCAAGACAGTCAATAAAAGCTACATAATATGTAGCTAAATCGAATATATTAATATTTTCGTATGGCTCAGTGACCTGGTGCAAGTCTTTCTATTGGACTCCACTTCGAGCGACAACATAACCCTACACCACTTATCCAACTGTAAATATGGGACCAACAGTTTAACATGAAATCCTTACCCTAAACCACATGTCGTTTCTAGAGACTCCTCGCATTGTTGAAAAGCAAACCATAGGTTATAATTCGAAGTGAAAAAAAATCTGTGATCCCACTGAGTTCCGTAGCCGTTGTAAGGTGTCACTTACACGGAATGTCTATCAAACGAATATGTTGGAACAATTTATTTATGTATGAATATATGAAATGTCTGTGTAGCGTTTGTATTGCTTTAAAAAAATTCCTTAGGTCATGTATCTCGCCTATGTGTATATACTGTATGTAAACCAGTGGTAGCATATTCGACTCGCATTCGGAATGATGGTGGTTCAAATCCACCTCAGGCCATCCTAAAATTTCCGTAAAATCACTCCAGGCAAATACCGGGATGGTTCCTTTGAAAGGGCACGGTCGATTTCCTTCCACATCCTTACCCAAACATCCGAGCGAAAGCTCCTTCTCTGATGACGACGATGTCGATTGATGTTAAACCACAAGCTTTCTTCTTTTGTCTATGTAAACACCATAGTTTATTGTAACCTGTTTTGTGTGTATGTTAACGTTTATCTGTGTTATTTTTCTTTTGTCGGTGTATTTATTGCTTGCCCTGTATATTTATGTTACTTTATTTGATCATGAAAATTGTTTAGTAGTAAGAAATAGGATATCGATAATTGCTTGGAACTGGTCAGACCGAGGACAATGATGTATGAAACAGCCATCCTCATCATCGGGCACTGGCTATTACGGAGCTTGTGTTATTACATTAAGCCGTCGGCACACGGAGCGTGTATCTGAACGAGTGGGGCCAACGTGGCGAGTTTCTGATGGTTGGAGAGGCTTTCCCAACGTGTCAGGCAGGGTCAAGTATGTCAGATATTCTCAACGTGCGACTGAACGATCACCAATAAGGTGAGGAAACGTGACCAAGTCACACCATGAGACTGTCCAGACATGGGGGCAGCTGTTTTCGGTAGAGAGAGAGTTGAAGACGCCATATTGACCGTCGTATTTAATGGTTTTTATGTATATAACTTAAGTGTTATGAATGTATTACATTGCAAAGTAATTAAAAGTAACTGAGTAAACTAAGAGTCTCTCGAAAACCGGTAAGTAGAGGTACTATTTGTTGTAATACATAACTGGAAACGTCTTATATGTGGTCAAAAAAATTCCGTATTACAATAATCTGCCGTATCAAGGTAAGGCGGACTTAAGATCGATCAAGACGAATTCTTCATGACATCTTTTGTTGTAATTACATGACAGCAAGCGACATACCTGTCAGTAGTGTATACGACACGTGTAATACCTCCATTGACAACACTGAGCTATGTTTGTGGGTGTAGCGTAGTCAGCAAAGTCATAGACTAGTATTAAGTGGAAGTTCTTCCACGGTGTTGGTTCCAGGCTGCTCGGATGCAAATACTTCTTCTTATATGTGGGTTTTCTGATAGTCTCAACGACTTTACTATAAATTTCATAGAAGTATACTTCATAATATTTGATGCTATGTGCGCAGAAGTGCACGTCCTCTCAGTACTGAGTTTGGTGGATTCGTTTTATGAACAGAACAGTTTGCACCTTACTTATTCTTCCACGTTTTGCATTTTACACGTTCTTAACATTCTTCTACTGAATAGTAACATTCACCGTGGAAGAATGACCTTTTTAACTAAAAAGCGAGACTGTTGCAATAATGTTTGCCTCATATGAAGGCCTTTTATAATTTTATATCGCACAGTTTGTCATGAAACTTTTATAATTCGCTGCACTTATTGACATTTTCAAAAATTATAGAAAAGGTAATGTACAAGCAGCTTCTCAACCACTTAACCAAAATGGCATATTGTCTAGAACACAGTTTGGATTTCTGAAAGGTTCCGATATCGAGAAGGCTATTTACACTCACAGTGAGAATGTACTTAATTCATTAGATAATAAATTGCAAGCAGCAGGTATTTCTGTGATTTGTCAAAGGCATTTGATTGTGTGACCCATAACATCCTTTTAAGTAAATTAAAATTCTATGGGGTCACGGGAAATGCTGCTAAATGGTTCAAGTCGTACCTCACTAAGAGGAAACAAAGGGCGTCAGTGCAAGTAACTAGTGAATTAAGCCAACAGTCATCATCGGATTGGGAAGAAATTACTTGTGGTGTCCCACAAGGATCCACGTTAGGGCCATTGCTTTTTCTTGTGTACATTAATGATCTCTCATCAGTTACGCTACCAGAAGCAGAGTTCGTTTTGTTTGCAGATGATACAAGTATTCCAATAAAAAGTACGTCAAGCATAGTGATAGAAAGGTCTGCTAATGATATTTTCATGAACATTAATAAATGGTTTAAAGCCAAATCATTGTCATTAAACTTTGAAAAGACGCACTACATGCAGTTCAGAACATGTAAGAGATTTCCTGACAGCATACGCTTTAAGTATGAAAAAGAGCAGATAGAGGTTGACAGTATTAAATTCCTGGGATTACAGCTTGATAATAAATTTAGTTGGGAGGAGCACACCACAGAGCTGCAGAAACGACTCAACAAATCTGTATTTTCAATACGAGTGTTATCAGACATAGGAGACATGAAAATAACAAAGCTTGCATACTTTGCTTACTTTCATTCCCTAATGTCATATGGTATAATATTTTGGGGTAACTCTTCAAGTCAGTCAAAAGTCTTCAGAGTCCACAAGCGTGTAATACCTATTATTTGTGGAGTAAATTCACGGACGTCTTGTAGAAGCCTCTTCAAAGTACTGGGTGTATTAACTACTGCCTCTCAGTATATTTACTCCTTAATGAAATTTGTCATAAATAATATATCCCTTTTCCCAACAAACAGCTCAGTTCATACATACAATACTAGAAATAAAAATGATCTATACAAGGACGTAAAAGCACTTTAGTTCAAAAAGGGGTCCACTACTTAGGAACACACATTTTCAATAATTTACCATCAAGTATAAAAAATTTAGCTAGAAATAAAGATCAGTTTAAGAGGAACCTAAAAGACTTTCTAGTGGCCAACTCCTTCTACTCCATTAGTGAATTTCTAAATTGTACCAAATGATGCATGCACTCATACTATATTAGTATTATTATATTATCAGCAAAAAGAAAAAAAAGAAAGAAAAAAAACCCTTAAAAATTTATGTATCTGTATTTATAAGTGTATGTATTTGTATTTATATTATTAGTATTATCTATTATTCAACTTGTAAATTTTGTTTCTTGACATGTTCCACATCCACGAGGATCCCCTCAACATGGATCTACGGAACGAATAAATAATCTAATCTAATCTCACATAACATGCAACTTTTATAAGTCTTATGTTCATAGATATTTTGTTGTTTCTTATGTAGGCCTGTACCACAGAACGTAACAAACATATGCACAAGCGCGTAAATAAGCAGAGATTCAACTCTTTGATTTCGTAAACAGTGTGATTCCAGAACCTGATGCCGCCGACAACTGTCGCTGGAGCGCGCTGCGGTCGTGTGTAGCTCGTTGAGGCACACGTCTCGTATGCTTACGTCGCGCAGTCTCCGAACGTTCGGCCACACGTTGGCTGGTTCACCACACACGTTCAGACACACGCTCCGTGTGGCGGCAACTGTAGGGTAGCCGTCGGCGCCGCTCAAACTGGCTGGCCATTGGCTGCCGTGCCCCGCGGGGCATTGCGTCATGCGGAGTCTACCACACTGAGCCGCCTGGCGGCACAGCCAGTACCGCCACCACTACTGTTTGGCCACTATGGGGGTCAGTCTACCGTGCAGTGTCACAGACAAATATATACAGACGGGAAACCTCCGTAAGGGCCCGGTCCTACGCTCAGGGGTGCGGGGAGGGACGGTTTCCAGCAGTTCCGTAAGATGTCCCATGATGGCGCTGCGGTCAGAAGCAGCCCTTTAAACTGGCCAGAGCAGGCGGCAGGTAGCGGCTGTCCCCACCACCACCTCCCTTCAAACGCCAGCAAGCTGGACACAGCCGTGGCCTCGTGGCAGGCGGCACAAACTCTCCCTTCAGTCTCCCCTCCACGCTACCCTCTGACGTACGAGAGGCAACCTAAGCGAGCGATCCGCCTGACACCTGCTAGCATCTTACGGAACTACGAGGGGAGCGTAGGACGGTGGTTTAGGGGTGGCTGCTCCTCTGCATATGTTACTCTGTGGCAGTGTGCACAACTGACAGTGGCACAGCCAGGGGAGGAGAGAGGGGGCGGCTAATGGGGTTGAAGCCTCCCCACCAAGCACCTCCCAAAGATTTTTTAATTTTATTATTTTTTATAGTTTTCATTTTTTTTTCGCAGAGGGCACCGAAAATTTGAAATAGTACACATGTAATAAATCACAACGTAACTATAATTTGCCAAGCACAAGTTAACGTGAAAATGGGTCGCCAAAGTGACGTCGCCACTGAGAAGGTGTGCTGCTGTCACTGTGAGCGGTTTTAATGCCGCAAAGACCAGCTTTGCTGCTGCCGCTATTGTTACAGCTATGCTGAAGTTATGAGCCGACCGTTCATATGCAGCGACCCACTGCTTAGCAAGTCGGTGGCGACACCGAATGGAATTTTATGAAGAACAGTGGTCTTATCTTAGTTTAATTTTTACGCATAGTGTACATCGTGTTCTACCGTTAACGGAACCGAAAGGTTGTATTATACTCTTCTTAATGAACCGTGTCCAGGCGACAACAAGTTTTTCATTTACTTACGAATGTCTAAATCATCTCTCTTTGAATTATTGCCTTCAATGAAGGGAGATATCATTGGTAAAGATTCGAAAATGAGAAAGAACCTCTCACCAGAAGAAAAACTCGTAGTCACTTTCTTTTTTCTTATTACTCCTCTCCGATATATTTTCCAGAATCCAACATGTTCATATTCATGATAGACACATGCTCTTGATCCTCTTTCCACATTTAATAAGCGGTATGGTTTCTTACAACGCGAGCGTTAGCGTTCACGACAACGCCTTCCCGTTCTGCACGATACGACGGAAACGTTTGTACGTACGAAATTCTGCCACAAGCAAGTCGAACACTATATTTGCTTGAATTACACACTTTAACTTTTATAACTTCTTTTAGAAAATACGAAATGAACATAAGCACTCCGCGAGACGTGCGCGCGACAGTTGACACGGCGCGATACGTAATGATTAGGCCCTTATTACACTAGGCCGTCCGGCGGCGCAGACAAATACTCCATCAGCGCAACACCACCTGGAGAGAAGGCCGCGGCGTTCTCGTGTGACGTCAGGCAGAGTAGGCTGCGCGCGCATAGCTAACTGGGTAGCCGCTGGGGCACGGCCCACTATGCCGAAACAGCGAGCCAGTCAGCTATGCGCGCGCAGCCTACTCTGCCTGACGTCACACGAGAGCGCCGCGGCCTTCTCCCTTGGTGGTGGTGATCAGCGGCGCAGCACTTGTTGTTCCGGCTACAGTAGTTCTCATCAGTGAAGCAGTCTGGTGTTTTCTGTTTTCCCCTCATTCTTGTTTGCGCTCGTGAAATGTGCCATTCGGCATTTCTAGAGAAACTGAGACTGAAAGAAGTGAAATTGTAGACATTACAAAAGAGAAAAATGTGAGGCGGGGCGGAGTGGCCGAGCGTTCCAAGGCGCCTTGCTGCGGTGCGCGCGGTCGTTCGTCGTCGGGGGTTCGAGTCCCCCCACCCCTACGGGTATGGGTATTTGTGTTCTCCTTAGGTTAGTTTACCTTGGCTTAGGTGGTTTGTGGGCTACGGACTGATGACCTCGCAGTTGAGTACCATAGATTTACAAACATTTGAATGTTTTGAACTATAATCAGATAAATATTAATTGCAGTGGTTGACTAGCACATACTGATGAATCTAAGAAGTCAGCCGTGTATTCCTCCAATACATTTCATTATAATACAACGAAAAAATTGAGTTCTGCACTGACTGTAACCTAATGTTACAACAGAACGAAACACACAAAATTAAAGGCCCACTTGTCTGCAGTTCCATTACTTCAACAAGTACAGTTCATCAATTCCGGACGCCAGTGTGGCGACCTACAGTCGTCCGTCCCCACAGTCGGCGGCAGTGCTGCTGAACCCGATGGCGTTCTTGGCGGCGCGGCTGGGCGGCTAAGCAACGGAGGCGTGGCAGGTCCCTTGGTTGGCGTCCGACCGCTGTGACTAGGCGGTGCGCGTCCTTAAATACGCACGCGGAAAGATATTTTCCTGCCCTAACTCCGCGATCACGTGTACGGCGGACGCGAGTAGGTCCCGTTTTACTGCGCCATCGGGGCGTGTTGTTGTGACTACTGCGCACTCGTAGACTCGTAGAGGCCCGTGGATTGATCGCCTAGCTGCCCGGAAACCCGCGATACCTTTGTGTTGTGCGTGTTGCCGCTGTATAAGGCAGACAGGACAGATTTCTTGAAGAGTTATGCTGATGCCTTGACCTGCAGGTTTGCTTCTTCCCACAGATATATCTTGATTACCATCTGCTTGTCCAGTTAGGGCCTCAACCGGAGTCACTGATCCCCAATTTTCTCGAGGAGGGTCATCTAAATCACCCCTTCCTGTTGTGTTACAGGGGATAAACTTGTATCATCGCCATCTAGTACAGTGAGGCTACGGAACTGAAATTTCTTTTCCCTTTTTTCTGCCTCGTCTTATTCTGGATGGGGTGAACCTTGGAAGTAGGAGTGAGTGTAAGGGACTCATCACACAACTTTTGCTTTCTGTGTTAGAAGTAGAAGGGGACGGAATGTCCTCTACAGTCTGTGATGGTTTAGCTTTGGGGGTCTTAGGCCCTTCATTTTTTATCTGATCCTTGAGAAGTTTCATATTTGTTCCAGACAAGGGTTTTAGCTTCATCTGGTCAGTTTGAGTGATTACATGATAGGGCAGGAACTTAAAAATCACTCTCACTTTAGAAGCACTATTCATGGAAGTTTCAAGGAATTTCAGAGCTACCTAAGAAGTCTGAGTCTGATGTCCCTTACTTTTTTCTAGAATTAATTTTGTTTCCACACTCTGTGGTTATTATATATAGGCTGCAACATTGTCGGTAGCAAGACTAACAAGAAAAATACGAAACATATATGGTGGAATTTCGTACGTGAAAAAAACACTGTATACATGACGGAGAGCGTTACAGAAAGGCAACAAGTCGCAAAATTAATCACGGAAAGGAAGTGGAGACATATGAAGAAGCAATTGTACTCAATCGAAAAAACCTTTTGAGGCTACAACAAATGAGACTTACACAAGAATTTAGTAGGAAAGCTGAGTAGGTACATTCCATAAAACAAGTGCCTCTGAAAACAAGATGCAAGGCTTGCACTGACGAACCATGAAAACTGCATATAGGTGGTTGTATTTCTCTGGGTTAATCATATGACCAGGATCACCATCCAAATCTCATGAAGAGACGTACACAAATCATGGAGCTCAACCACCCACCAAATATGAAATTGACACACATTCTTAGACTCAAAAACATCAGACCATCTAGAGAGGACGGCATAATAAGAGAGGTTGGTGTAATTGTGTAACTCTCTAACAACCCAGGTTCATTGAGGAACTCACGCACATTGGACAAACGGAATCCTACAAACGTAACACGTATCTGAAGTCTGAAAACGTACACTCATTCACGCACTACGCAACAAGGTGAAAAGTTCGATGTTAATACCTACGGTGGAATTTCCGTACTTCAAGTCGTTTACAAAATTTACAATCTAGCCACACTAGTGGACAGTGGAACCACACCACCAATTAAAGAGGAATATTTCCCAATGAATTTGCTGGAAACACAAGGCAACAAATTTCATCCGAGAAAACCAAATTTATTTCAAATAGATTCAAGATGTGTGGATTCAAATTCATCAAAATAACCCGAAACAGCTTGACAAAGCAAACAAAACATGTCCTGTGATAATTACAGTCTGTATATTATTTAATTCGGTTATTTTGATGTAGTGTAATCTGTCAGGATCGAGTTGTAGTAATACTGGATAATATGGATTTAATACCTTATTTAACCTTTTTTTTATTTTTTTCTAATCTGAAAACGATGGTGGTGTCATTCTTTCCAGTAGTGCATTAAAATATCCACGAAAGTACTGTACAACAAATACAGGACTGCAAGAAGACAAAGAAACGTACACTACAAATATAGGGAATGCACTAAAATGAACGAACCTGTCCCCAAAACAAGCACAAAATAAAATCGTAAAAATAATACCCTAATAATGTGTTAAGCGTTTCTAACATTACAGCAATACCAAACCATTTTTGAACTGATTTTACTTGTATCTGTTACAGATAATTACTAAATATTTTACCAAATCTTACAGAAAGACCTCCCTTATATTTGTCAAACTATTTTCAACATTTAACATAGTTCACTATCCGTCAGATAATGTTATGAAGTATACCTACATTGTTGCAATGTCGGCTGGAAAATTATCTTCGAAAATTAAGTCAGGACTCATTATGTCTAATATAAGTCAGAAATTTAACAGCAAACAAGCATGTGAAGAGTGAAAGTTTCATTCTGGAAACATCCCTTAGGCTATGGCTAAGCCATGTCTCCACCATATCCTTTCTTCCAGGAGTGCTAGCTTGCATGGTTCGCAGGAGAGCTTCTGTGAAGTTTGGAAAGTAGGAGGCGAGGTACTGGCGGAAGTAAAGTTGTGAGGCGGCATCGTGAGTCGTGTCGGGGTAGCACAGTCGGTAGTGCGCTTGCCCGCGAAAGGCAAAGATCCCCTGGTTCGAGTCCCGGTTCCGGCACGCAATTTCAATCTGCCAGGAAGTTTCAAGCATGTCATTGTTTTACAATGTATATAAAAAGTACAGTTGAGAGAAAACAGATAACTACAGATATTGCAACGTCTGAGAACGGCCACAGAATGTTACCTGTCTACCTGGAATCATACACCGCACGTAGCTTCTGTTGTAGGAGAGATATGGATATCTGAATTGTCGCTGGATTAGTTGTAGAATGTCTGCGTCGGTATTCGTGAAAGCAATCCGGCTTACGACAAATGAGAAACATCAGAACTAATTTGAAGGCTGCCTATTAATAATCGAAGATTTTTTTAGCAAGAAACCAGACCGCTTACGAATAGTCAAATACCGGCAGTGATCAATCTCGGCCACCCCGAACCTCCCCCCCCTCCCCAGCCTAAATCTTCGTGCACGCGGCAGCTGCAGTTCTTGCGAATTCCTTAAACCGGTATTGTGTACTACATGTGAACCATCCTGCAAAAATATTTTTTTCTACGTGAGAGGTATCTATTTACTTTCATAAATTTTTGAAGTTTTGAGACCCTTCTTTACTGTGGCAAAATATCCCAGACACGGCCATGGTGTTCTTAAACCTTAGCTTTTGTGGTTAAATATGGGCGGAGAGTAAGCTAATAAGTTCAAACATAATGAAACTTTCACTCTACAGCGGAGTGTTCACCGACATGAAACTTCCTGGCAGATTAAAATTGAGTGCCGGAACCGGGACTCTAACCTGGGACCTTTACCTTTCGCGGGCAAACGCTCTACCGACTGAGCTATCCCGACACGACTCATGATACGACCTCACAACTTTACTTCCGCCAGTATCTCGCCTCCTACTTTCCAAACTTCACAGAAGCTCTCCTGCGAACCTTGCAAGACTGGCAATCCTGGAAGAAAGGATATGGTGGAGACATGGCTTAGCCACAGCCTAAGGTATGTTTCCAGGATGAATCTTCACTCTGCAGCGGAGTCTGCGCAGAATTGAAGGTATGAGGACGGATCGTGAGTCGTGTCGGGATAGTTCATTCGGTAGAGCGCTTGCCCGCCAAAGGCATAGGTCCCAGGTTCGAGTCCCGGTTCCAGCACACAATTTTAATCTGCCAGGAAGTTTCAAGTTCAAACATGTCCTTCTGTTTTCAACAACACGCAAATCTTTATATAAATACAGATTTAGAAACGTTCACCGTGGTAGACGAGAGTTGAAACCTCATAATAGGTACAAGGATTTTCCTCTGGTGTTTTCCTTCACTTGAGATCTAGTAATAATCGAGAATGAATATTATAACAAATCTCTATACTTATAAGACGCATTTTTTGTTTGTCTGTTCTCTTATAATTCAAGATCGAGACACCCAAATAACGTGAAATTTGGTACATATACAGAAAATTACATGGGGAAGGTCCTTAAGCAGGTTCAAATGTTTGTAAATCTATCGGACCAAACTGCATTGTCATCAGTCCGTAGCTTACAAACTACTTAAACCTAGGTAAACTAACCTAAGGACAACACACACCCATGCCCCAGGGAGGACTCGAACCTCCACGGCGAGCAACCGCTCGCTCCGCAGCGAGACGCTTTAGAGCGCTCGGCTACTCCACCGCGGCTCTTAAGCAGGTTTCGTTCAATTTTTTGAAACCCAACCGAAAAATTTGAGAAAAAATGAAAGTGCGTGTTCAATGTGTCCGCGTAAATCTATATCTTCGAACTGATCGTCATGAAATTTTGCACAATTGCCCTCAATACAAGAGGGACGGCACTGTATACATAGAATTTCGTTCAGTGCAAAGTGGAGGGTACTTATGGATTTTACCAAAATCCACAGTTTTGCTCCGATCTTGATGAAATTTTGTACACTTGACCTTGCAAACAAGATGAATGTTACTGTCAACATAAAATTTCGTTCGATGCATTGGGGAGAGTACTTTACTTAGAAACTTCGATTGCAATATATAATACGCATTTTTTCTGTTCCCTTAATTTTAAACCAGGCAAAGCCGGTTACTTGCAGCTGGTATTATTATATTAAAGAATGAATATTATTATGAAATCATATTATTAGTAGAAAAGTTCCATTGTATCTAGCATAAGTTGAAACATTTCGGGGGAGGAGCGGGCCCCCGTGCCCCCTCCCCCCTCCGTCTTTGCGTGCGGGCCTGGTCATAGGAGTTATAATACAGCTCCAAGTGTCGAGGGGAGGGGAAGGGATGATCCTCCAGATTACACAATTGCATTACGTCGAATTAGAGCACTCCTATGCGCCTGGTGTTGGTGGTAGTGATGGAGGACATATTTTCTATTAAATTGAGTTTGACAATTCCGAGAAGTCCTACTCACCCCATTCGTGGTTTACTTTCTTCGGCACTCCCTTTAAATAACCTAAGTCAGTAGCAGACAGTATTGTAAGATGATGATGAAACGCAGCCAGCAGCAGCGATATTCAGCTAAAAAGAGACTTCTCAGTCAGTATAGGATTTCCACTAATAATTTTTTGTTCTTTTTTCTGTATTTATCATTTAAAATAATTAATGTTAATTTGTTGTTGTTGCAATTGTTGCAGAACAAAAGCCAATGCTTGACGCCGGCCGCGGTGGCCGAGGGGACTGAGGCGCTCCAGTCATGGTCTGCACGAACACTGCGGTCGGGAGTTCGAATCCCCCCTCGGGCATGGCTATTTGTGTCGTCCTTAGTATTAGCTAGTTCGTAAGTAGTTTGTAAGTTTAGGGACTGATGACCATCTAGTTAAGTCCCATAAGCTATACAAATATTTGAATTTGAAACAATGCTTGACGAGGACACGCAGGCATTTCCCATATTGTCACAACAGCAGGAGCAGACTTGTCTTCTTCCAGAGTTGTCGGACGTGGTAATGTTTGATTACCCAGCACAGCTGCACCCGCCACCAGAGCCTCAGATAAGTGCCTGCAGAATACTGGAATTTGCCAACACCAACAGCGTGACTGCATGTGGATCTAAGGGTGTGAATGTAGGACTAGCCTCTGACACAGATTTTAATGGGGTTACTGATGTAAGAAATTCCATATGGTTATTTGCGATTAATGATAGAAAACCTTTTGAAATGGTAAATGTAACACAGAAAAACCTAACTTTATTTACGCCAAAGACTATACCAATATAACAAAGGCAGAATTACCAGACAAGACTGATATAAACACTGCAATGATAAAAAAGACAGCGAATGCACACAGTAATTTGCATTCTAATGCCCATCAATTGAAATAGAAACCGTTTAACGTTTTGATACTGAAGTGCAGTATGCATGGTACGAAGGGGATTATTTGAGCACTATGATGAGGTAGAATACAGAGAAAGATGACAAGAGCATACAGCCCATCATGCACTCCCGTTGTTGTTGTTGTAGTCTTTAGTCCGGAGACTGGTTTGATGCAGCTCTCCACCCTACTCTATCCTGAACAAGCCTCTTCATTTCCTCTTAAGAACGGCAACCTACATTTATTTGAATCTGCTTACTATTTCCGTCTCTTGGTCTCACTCTGCGATTTTTACCCTACACACTTCCCTCCAACGCTAAATTCACGATTCCTTGATGTCTAAGGATGTGTCCTACAAATGGATCCCTTCTTTTAGTCAAGGTATGACAAAAATTCCTTTTCTCCCCAATTCTGTTCAATACGTCTTCATTAGTTACGCGATCCACCCACCTAATCTACAGCGTTCTTCTGCAGCACCACATTCCAAAAGCCTCAATCCTCTTCCTGTCAGCACTGCTTATCCTAAAATTTTCACTCCAGTACAAGGCAACACTGCACACAGCCTTCAGAAAGGACTTTCTTATACTTAAATTAATATTCCATGTTAACAAATTCCTCTTTTTCAAAAACGCTTTCTTACAATTCGGCATTTTATATCCTCTGTACTGCGAACATGGCGTATTATTTTATTACCCAAGTAACAAAACTCATGTATCACCTTTATTGTTTCATTACCTAATCTGATTCCTTCAGCATCGTCTGATTTTCTTAGTCTGTACTCTATTGCCGTTGTTTTGCTCTGGTTAATGTTCACCTTACAAGCGCCTTTCAACACACTGTCCATTCCATTCAACTGCTCTTCCAGATCTCCAGATCCTTTGCTGTCTCTCACAGAATTACTATGAAATCGGCAAAACGCAATGTTTATATTTCTTCACCCTGAACTTTAATTCCTTCTCCAATTTTCTTCTTGCTTTCCTTTATAGCTTGCTCAATGTACAAATTGAATAACATCGGGGAAAGGCTACAACCCTGTCTTACTCCCTTCGCAACCTCTGCATTCCTTTCATGCCGTTCAACTCTGATAACTGCTGTCGGCATTTTGCCCAAGTTGTAAACAACCCTCAGTTCCCTCTATTTTACTCCTGCTGATTTCAAAATTTGAAAGAGTCTATTCCAATCTACATCTACATAGATACTCTGCAAATCACATTTAAGTGCCTGGCAGAGGGTTCTTCAAACACTTTCATAACCTTTCTCTACCGTTCCATTCTCTAATAGCGCGCGAGAAGTAAGAACACCTAAATCGTTTCGTTGTCGATCTGATTTCTGTTATTTTATTGGGATGGTCATGTCTCCCTATGTAAGTGGGTGCTAGCAAAATATTTCACATTCAGAAGTAAATGTCGGTGATTGAAATTTCGTAAATAGATCTCGCCACTAAGAATAACGTCCTTATTTTAAGAATTTCCACCTCAAATAGTGCAACATTTCCGTGACGCTTTCCCCCCTGTAGCGTAGTAAAACAAAACGAGCTTCCCTTCTCTAGATCTTCTCAATGTCTTCCGTCAGTCCCACCTGGTGAGGGTCCCACACTGGGCAACAGTACTTCAGGAGAGGATGCACAAGTGTGATGTAGCCAGTCTCTTTGGTGGAGCTGGTGCATCTTCAAAGCGTTTTGCCGATGAAACGTAACCTTTGGTTCGCCTTCCCCACAATATTTTCTATGTGCTCTCCAGTCAATGTTGTTCTTAGTTGTAACTCCTAGGTTTTTGGTAGAATCTGATTTATCGCGTAATTTAAGTTCAGCGTTTTCTTTTAGTGGTCATGTGTATTACTTCACACTTTTCATTATTTAGTGTCAATTGCCAATTTTCGCACCAAGTAGAAATTTTGTCTAAATCGCTTTGCAGTTGCTTTTGATCCTCTGTTGACTTCACTAACCGATAAACGACAGCATCATCCGCGAACAGTCTAAGGGAGCTATTCAGATTGTCTCCTAAATCATTTATAAACACAATGATGAGTAGCGGACCTGTAACGCTCCCATGGGGAACGCCAGATATCACTTCTGTTTTACTCGATGACTTACCGTCAATTACAACGAACTGTGTCCTTTCTGATAGGAAATCGTGAATCCAATCGCACAATTGGGGAGATATTCCATAAGCACGCAATTTCATTAGAAGCCGCTTGTGGGGTACAGTATCAAAAGCCTTCCGGAAATCCAGAAATATGGAATCGATTTGAGATCCCTTGTCGATGGCACTTATCACTTAATGTGAATAAAGGGCAAGATGTATTTCACAAGAGTGATACTTTCTGAATCCGTGTTGACTATTGGTAGTAGTAGTAGTAGTAAATGTTAAAATGTTTGTATAGCTTATGGGACTTAACTACGGGGTCATCAGTCCCTAAACTTACAAACTACTTATAAACTAGTTAACACTAAGGACGGCACAAATATCCATGCCCGAGGGCGGATTCGAACCCCCGACCGTAGTGGCCGTGCAGACCGTGACTGGAGCGCCTCAGTCCCCTCGCCCACCGCGGCCGGCTGACTATTGGTTAATAGGTCGTTCTCTTCGAGGTAGTCCTTAATGTTCGAACAAAGTATTTGTTCCAAAATCAAACTGCAAATCGACGTCAATGAGATGGGCCTGTAATTTTGGGGATCACTCCTATTGCCTTTCTTGAATAATGGAGTGACTTGGGCAAATTTCCAGTCTTTTGGTACGGATCTTTCGCTGAGTGATCCGTTGTATATGATAGGTAAGTATGGAGCTATTACATCACCAAACTCTGAAAATAATCTAGTTGGTATAAATCTGGCCCGGAAGTTTTGTTTTAGTTTAGTGACTTAAGTTGTTTTACTACTCCAGGGACATCTACTTCTAAATTTCGCTTGCTGGCAGCTGTACTTCGTTCGAATTCTGGAGTGTTCACTTCGTCTTCTTTGGTGAACGAATTTCGGATAGCTGTGTTTAGCAATTCTGCCTTAGCAGTACTGTCGTCGATAGTATTACCATTGCTATTGCGTAATGAAGATATCGTTTGTTTTTCTTTGGATTTTCTGCAAGATTACGAGACAGGATTTCGTTGTGGAAACTATTATAAGAATCTCGCTAGATTGATAGTTTCTGTAAAAGATTGCCAGTCTTGGGGATTCTGTGTCTGTTTAAATTTTGCATGCGTTTTTCCTTGCTTCTGCAACAGTGATCCTACCTGTTTGGTGTACCATGGGGGTGAGCCCCTTCTTTTATTATTTGGTATAAATATCTCGATTGATACTGATTTTATGTCTTCGAAAGTAAGCCACAACTGATCTACACCCGCATTTTTAGTTTTGAAAGACTGGAGACTCTCACTCAGGAAAGCGTGAAGCGAATTTTTATCTGCTCTTGTGAATAGATATATTTTTCGTTTATTTTTGGTGCATTTGGGAATTTCGATATTTAGTCTCGCTACTGCAACTCTATGTTCGCTAATCCCTGTATCTGTTTTGATACTCTTTACAAGCTCTGGATTATTTGTTGCTAGAGAGATCAAGGGTAGTTTCGCAACAATTTACTATTCTAATGAGTTCATGAACTAACTGTTCAAAGTAGTTTTCAGAAAAAGCATTCAGAACTAGTTCGGACGATGTTTTATATTTACCGCCGGTTTTGAATACGTATTTATGCCAACATATCGAGGGTAAATTAACGTCTCCACCGATTATGACAATATGCTTCGGGTACATATTTGAAATGTGATTCAAACTTTATTTCAATATTTAGGCAATAGCATCGCCTGAGTCAGGGGACCGATAAAAAGATCGAATTATGAATTTATTCCGCCACCCTTTGAGACTAAAACCCATTCTGAGTGTTGCGAGGTCCTCTAACCTAAAAAAACCGCCCAGTTCACGCCACACAGCCCCCGCTACCCGTGTACCCGCTCCTGAATGTAGTGACTCTTGACCTATTTAGTGGAACCCGAAAACCCACCACCCTTTGGCGCAAGTCGAGGAATATGCAACCCACACGGTCGCAGAACCGTCTGGGCCTCTGATTCAGACCCTCCATTCGGCTCTGGACCAGAAGTCTGCAGTCAGTCCTATCGACTATGCTGCAGATGATCAGCTCTGCCTTCATCTAGCAAGCAAGAATGGCAGTCTTTACCACTTATGATAGCCGCTCGAAACCAAATGTTCAAATGTTTGTAAATCTATCGGACCAAACTGTGTGGTCATCAGTCCGTAGCTTACAAACAAAAGAAGGTAAAGTAACCTACGGACAGCACACACCCACATGTCCCAGGGAGGACTCGAACCACCGACGGCGAGCAACCGCGCGCTCCGCAGCGAGGCACCTTAGACCGCTCGGCTACTCCACCGCGACCCGCTCGAAACCAGAGAGAAGCGGTTCCGATCCAAAGCGATACACTTCGTTGGTCCCGACATGAGCCACCACCCGCAGTTGGCTGCACCCTGTCCCCTTCATGGCATCCGGAAGGATCCGTTCCACATCTGGAATGACTCTTCCCGGAATGGTCACGGAGTGCACATTGGACTTCTTCCCCTCCCTAGAAGTCATATCCCTACGGGTCTCCGTCACCCGCCTAACGTTGGAGCTCCCAACTACTAACAAACCCAACCTCTGTGAGTGCCCGGATCTTGCAGGCAGAGTGGTGACCACAGGACAAGCGACACCATCTGTGTCAGGAACATCCTGTGTCACTGACAACGCCTCGAATCTTTTCGTAAGACTAACTGGGGAGGCCTCCACTTCGACAATCAACATTGTCAAAAGCTTTTTCCAAATCTACAAAAGCTACAAATGTAGGATTGCCTTTCCTTAATCTAAGATAATCCATAAAGTAAGGATTGCCTAACGTGTTCCTGCATTTCTCCTGAATCCAAAATGATCTTCCCCGAGGATGGCTTCCACCAGTTTATCCATCCTTCTGTAAGGATTTTGCAACCATGACTGATTCGTCTCTCAGTACAGTATCTCCTATTACATCTTTATCTACTTCCTCTTTCCTTCCTGCATTTCCTTTGTAGAGCCCTCTATTTACTCTTTCCACCTTTCAGCTTTCCCTTCTTTGTTGATAACTGGTTTCCCATTTGAGTTCTTTATATTCAATATTCATACAGCTTCTTTCCTTTCCTCCAAATTTTTATTTTCCTGTAGGCTGTATCTATTTTCCCCTATTTAAACATTCTTCTCCTGACTTGCATATGGCCTTCTAGTCACTCCTGCTTAGCGATTTTGAACTTCTTGTCAGTCTCATTTGTTAGTCGTCTGTACTCCATTTTATCTGTTTCACTTTCTGCATTTTTGTATTTTATCCTTTCATCAATTAAATTTAGTAGTTTCTGTAACATCCAAGCATTTTTGTAGGTCTTCCATTTCTACCTATGTTTTCCTCTGCTGTCTTCACTATTTCGTCTCTCAATGCTACCCATTCCTCTTCTGCTGTTTTATTTCCCCCCGTTACTGTCAATTTTTGCCTAAAGCTGCCTCTGAAATTCTCAAGAACTTCAGGTTCCTTCAATTTATCCAGGTGCCATCTCCTTATATTCCTACCTTTCTGTAGTTTTTTATTTCAGCCTTCATTTCATGACTAAGATATGGGTCACAGTCTATATCTGCTCCTGGGTATGTCTTACAGTTTAAAACCTGGTTCCGAAATCCATCATAAAATCTATCTGGTACCTTCCGTTGTGTCCTCATCTCTTCCATGTATACAACCTTCTTTCATGATTCTTAAACAAGGTGTTTGTTATGATTAAATTACGTTCCGTGCTAAATTCTACCAGGCGGCTTCCTCTTTCATTCCTTTTCAAAAAATGTTCAAATGTTTGTTAAGCTTAAGGGACTTAACTACGGGGTCATCAGTCCCTAAACTTACAAACTACTTATGAACTACCTACAACTAAGGACGGCACAAATATCCATGCCCGAGGGGGGATTCGAACCCCCGACCGTAGTGGCCGTGCAGACCCTGACTGAAGCACCTTAGTCTCCTCGGCCACCGCGGCCGGCTCATTCCTTTTGCCCATTCCATATTCTCCTACTATTTTTCCTTCCCTTTCTTTTCCTACAAATCATATTAATGCATTAGAGGTTGAGGCATCAATTATTGATGCGTTTGGTGGGCAGTGTTGGTATTAAAAGTTGATAGTTCAGCTCTATACATTAAACATTCAACTGTGGAGAAATGAAAAGGTTTTTACAATGCCTTATTGATGCAAATAGACAGACTAAGCCACTGGCGTCCATATATTAGAACTGGATACTATGATTTTGTCGTCTAGTTAAATCAGTTTAGTGAGTCTGTAAATTAACTAGACAAGTTTATGAATGCTTCCACTCAGCCGATATCTAAATATGACATAAGCTGAATTTATTGTAGGAATGCCTATATATGTGATTGTACCTATAGGTCTAAATTAAAAGCAAACAGAAACCAGAAAAACATCGCCATACAGCCAAGAAAATTGAAAACGCGTTACAGATTCCACACAAAATACCAAAAGGTCTCACTATGAATATTCTTGAAAAATTTGAAGTCTATATACACATGAAGAACTATCCAGAACTTATATTAAACGAACAAACAGACTTCGAACATAAATACTGACTAAACATTTCTATTGACGTAATAAACGATAACGGCTGATTAGGAACATAAACATTAACAACCACAGATTTATTTATTTGGCCTTCATCATAATCAAAGATAAATGGCAATAAAAATACGATCCATGATAATAACATCATCGTTGCTTATTTGCATATAGCTTCTATGTAAACATAAAGCATCTTAATAGTTAACCGTCAAAATACGTAACTGTCAAAAAGTACGTAATTTATCGAAATAAAAATAAAAATACCAAGAGGAAGGAGAATTCTTACGGCTGCACACCCGAAACTTAATGGAACAGTCTTTGCGCCCCCAAAACCTGAAGATTCACATATAGCTAATTAGTTTACTTCAAACATAGTTTAATTATTATATTTACAATTTTTATCAAAAATTAATATGTGACAGTAGATTGTTTTACGCCTGTAGCCCTGCGAATAATGCACTCTGTCTCTGTTTCCAGAGCATATACTTTTGCACACAGACAAATGAATTCATCAACAGATTCCCCGTTTTTCGTCTCTCATTAACCCAACCACTAGTTTGTTCACCAGCAAAAAACCGTTATTGTTCGCAGGAGCCGGCCGCGGTGGCCGAGAGGACTGAGGCGCCACAATCGCGGTCTGCACGGCCACTACGGTCGGGGGTTCGAATCCCCCCTCGGGCATGGATATTTGTGCCGTCCTTAGTATAGAGTAGTTGATAAGTAGCTTGTAAGTTTAGGGACTGATGACCCCGTAGTTAAGTCCCATAAGCTATACAAACATTTGTTCGCAGGAAAATGATAGATATCAAACCTTTTATGGACATTATTCCTGATATCCACACAGAAATTTGGGGTTTTAATGTGATATATGACGATATCCGTGTCTGTGTTGCACAGTTTTACATGATTAGGAGGAAATTTCTTTAATATATATACCGAAAGCGAAAGTCGTAAGGAATCATCTTTGAGAGCGGGCCGGCACACTTGTCACCGATGAAAGACGCCGAGTGAACCAGCAGAAGAAGTAAACCAGCTGCGTTCCTGCCCTACTGCAGAGAGACCAGCAGCAAGTTAGGTCGCGTCCTGCAGAAACGTGGATTGAGAGCAGTGTTCCGGCCCGCCCCCAAGACACGAGATTGTTGCGCCCTGTTAAAGCGTGTACGGTGTCCCCTGTGAATGCGGCAGCATGTATATAGGACAATCAGTTCGTAGCATGGGAGAGCACGAACCTCATATTAAATAAAGAGAGTTACGCAAGTCGGCCACAGCTGTGCATTGCCTAGAAAACGGATATCAAATACAGTGCAAAAAGCCCATGTGTCCACATATTGGGACTCCGTTATAAAGGAGGCGGACGAGATTCGACTTAATAGAGATCAGGGGTACACACTGAGCAGGGCGTGGGAGCGGGCTCTAGACGTTGAAAGAACAAGGGATGCATGACGCTCGCTGGAGTCGGGAGCGGCGACCTGTGACCTGCCGACCTGTGATGTCAGTGCTGCCGCCGCGGCTGCCAGCTGCCCTCGTGGACTTCTCGCGCGCCACATCGGCCCGCTCTGATTGGCTGCTGCTGCTGTCATCGTGCCTATATAAGCGGGAAACCGTGCAATACCCGGCGTCACTGTCTGCAACTCCAATGCCTGTTTCTCTTACCGCTCGGCTGTGGTGCCGCAAGGCTCCGTCCTATCCCCTCAGCTACTCCTCCGATATGCCCCAACCCCAGCCTCTCGTCCACTTCCTGCAATATGCTGACGACACCGTCTTCCTGGCCCTCGCCCCTCCATTGCCCACTCCCAGAACTTGCTCCATTGTCACTGATTTCTCTGAATGGTGTAACCGGTGGCTCCTTTCCGTAATCTCAGATAAATCCCAGACAATTATCATAGGTCGAAACACCGCCTCCTTCCGCCTCCATGATTTTTACCTCACCCCCCAAGATCGCCCAATCCGCCACACCCCCACCCTCAAATACCTTGGCCTCACCCTTGATCAGTCCCTCTCTTGGACTCCCCACCTCCGCACAAACAAAAGCCAAGTCTCACCTTAACCTACTAAACTTTCTCTCTGGTCGGATGTGAGGACTCAACCCCTGCATTATCCTCTATAACTACCATTCCATTATGTGCCCCATCCTGTGCAGTTTCCTTTCCGCCTGGGTTTCCGCTCTTCCCACCTATTGTAAAACCCTTCAAGCCCTTGAACACCACGCCCTTCGCCATACTTAACGCATCCAAATCCCTTTCCACAGGCGGATCCTTTACGACCTTATCCCGTCCTCTCGGATGTATAAAGCTGCTGACAGCCTGCCGACAGTATGGTTGGCATGAATATTACAACAAAGAAAAAAAACCGGCAGTGAACTCCTGACGACAATGGCGGAGGTGGCCATGCAAAGCTCGAGTGTTTTATTTGAAATGACGCTGCTTGAGAACCGTGAACGTTTTATGAATGATTGTCGTCGCCAAACACTTCGAGGACACATCTCGTATCATGACTGCAATGTGTGCAGTATGCAACACTGAATGGTTTATAGACGTGTACCTGACTGCTATGCAAACCAGACTCAGTACTGCGACTGGTTCCAAAACACATTCTGTTTCGGCATAAAACACGAAATACACTTTTAGTTTGTTATTAAATTTAGTTAAATTTAAGACTCATTCTTTTCAGTAGGCATGACACCACTGATTGATACTCAATGAATTTTTAAAGTTTGGTTTGGCCAAAACAACTTAGTGTCCATAAATGTCCTTGATACAAATCAGCTGGCTTTAGGTATATAGCTGATCGCAATTAGGCCAAGTGTGGTTTGTGTTGTCTTTTACATTTTAATAACCTTAAGTTTAAATAAATAATGATAGTAACAATTAGATAAGTTAATAGTGAAATTCATGGTGTTGCATATTTATACATTTTAAATTTAATTCGAGTACTATCTATGAATAATGGATATAACACATTATAAGAAAAAGGAAGGGCAACTCAAACATCATTATTATTAAGAAGGATAAATAAAAGAAGATAGGAAAGGATAGGTAAATTAAAAGTTGTTGGGGAGAGTCTACCAAGATGGAAGGCCTCGGAATGAACATCGAGCCCTGCCAAAATGGAATTCCCTCCATAGGTGGTAGTCATTCATTTCATGTACATTAAGAGCTAAAGGGGTTTTGACTCTAGGGTAAATGTTGAGGAATAAGTCATCTTCTGTGCTGGGGTTGTCACCTGTTTCGTTATCCATGTCACTTGTACTTATACTGCTTGTCTCGTTCCATGTATCCTGTGTTTTTCCGAAATCAGGAGACGCCAGTAATCCCATCTCTGGGTGACAACAAAGGCGGAAATCACAATGTTTCTACAAACGTTTTGTAGGCGTTTCAGCCAGGTAATAACAGGTGAAGAGGGAGAAGCAATAAGGAATAATTGTAATAGCATCACATTTCCAGCTCTGCCTGCTTCAGCATTGTCTGAAGATGATCACTTAATAGGTCGAAACCGATTAAAAAGGTAAAGCAGTCAACAATCCGAAGATTGGTTTGAACACCACAGTGCTTTACTAGGCATTGTCCTGTTTGGAGGTGGTAGGCCGTTGCCTTCCACCGACCTTCGAACTGACTTACCCAGCCAGTTATAGGGGGACCTATAGTTTAACGTGGATTCCGAACCACGGTCGAAACCGATTACCGAAAAAGAAATAAGTTAAACTAATGTTAATAAATCGTGAATAATCATAATAAGGTAGGCATTTAGACAGCGCAGGAGTTTGCATCGCCGGCAGGAGTAGCTGAGTGGAGAGTGGTTACGGGCCCCCTTGGTGGGCACAACAGGTGTGTGGCTACTGGCTAGCGCTAGGCGCCGCGCCGCTACCTGTTGGACGCCTGCCTGTCAAGGCAAGCGCCGAGACAGGGGCGAAGTCAGCGCCGGCGCCTCAGAGCGCATTTACATACCCTGGTTCCATAGGACCCGTTATGTCTCATATGAAAATTTAAATAAAAACAAGCATTTTTATGGATATTTTCATGGCTGAATATTTTGTTTAAAGTTTTGTGAGTAAAATAGAAGAAATCTGTGGCCATTTAATAGTTTCATTAAGTCAAACAGTATGATTTTAATTTTGAATGAATTTATTTTAGTATATTACAATAGAAAACTGAAATTTTTTTGGGGGAACTCACCAGAAAGCAGATACTATTTTGTAGCACAAAAGAGGATCATACGGTCAATTGAAAATGCAAACCGCTTTTTAAAGCGCTGCAAATACTCCCATTGCCATGTCTGTACATCCTTGAAATAGTTACTTATATTAAGAAGATTTCAGTAGCACAAAACAATTTAGTATCTACAAACAAATCAGTTCACACACATGACACAAGACAAACACTTGACCTTCATAGTGAGCACCTACGAACAACTCTCCGACAAAATGGACCTCTTCAAATGGGGAAAAAATTGTACAACAAACTTCCTCACCGTATCAAAACAATCAAAGAACACCAGAAGTTCAAATTGGCTGTAAAAAATTATTTACAAGATAATAAAGCGAATATCTGTCAACTTAAATTTAATGTCATGTTTCCTCACATATAACTATTGTAACTGTTGTCACCTATTGTGCGATGTTGATTGTATTATTATTTAGATATGCTAAAAACTACTTAATAAATGTAAAACAGTAATGACTCATTTTTGTTGTGATGTGTCATATATACGTATGTGTATATAGAAATCTGTATACTTATGTAAAAAAACTTGTAAGCAATATCCTGTATCAATCATTTGATGAAGTGGATGCTTCAATAAATAAATAAACATAAGCCACCAGTATTATTTTTCATGAAGTGTTCACAAATTGGTGATCTTAGCACTGACAAAGAATAAATCATTAAACATGGAAATATCACAACAATTTCTGCAATTGTTGTACACCAGACTGCTGTTGTTCTGGCACACATTTTGTGCAGTCACTGCACGCTGCCTTTCTGTCCTTTGAAGTAGGGCACAGTGAACACCTCTTCTGCCAACGTACTGTGCTGCTGCTGTTGTAACAGTTCTTAGCATTCATGCTGGACTTTTTTATATTACACACACACTCTCTTTGCCTCTAGGTTTGTGCATGTTACAGTTTCAACAACATTGGCTAGAGGAATAAATAAATCTCAAGCATCTTTTTGGGTGTAAGTGATTGTACTCCTAGGTGGCCCTAGTATAAATTTTACCAAATTGTGAGCAAGTGTTTCATTTTGCAATGGGGGCTTTTACTCCACAGCGTATCATTTGGAGCAATATATACATTTCCACTTTCACTGTTTATTTGTCCTGAGATATTATTATCTAGACTTTCTTCTTCGTCGTCACCACCAACACCACCACTTATTGATTCTTCATCCAAAGTGTTCCCTGACTGCTTGATAAACAACTGCATGGCTTTCATCTGAAGAAGAACTTATACTGGACGGATATCTTTATCTTCAGCTGCCCATTGAGTAACAACTAATTTATAATTTGGGCTTGAAAAACGTATGCTATCCTCATTCTGGTTCCTTTTTTTAGATACAGACTATGAAATTCTGTCAGAAAAATAGTAATATGAACTTCTGTACTATCTTCTTCTAGGGAGCGTAGGAATATAAGTGCTGTTGGTGTTACTGTTTAGTAGCACAAATAACCCAAACCTTTCTTCTGAATGAGTAAAAAGGTAAAGCAGTCAACAATCCGGAGATTGGTTTGAACACCACAGTGCTTTACTAGGCATGGTCCTAGTTATAGGGAGACCTACAGCTTAACGTGGGTTCCGAACCACGGTGCTACTCGGTATTTTTCACATGAGCAATATTGCCAGAGGTGAAATAAGTGGAAAGTGACAGATGAAAATCCTAGGACCTGGCGGGAATCGAACCCGCGACCTTTGGATTTGTAGTCCGGCACTCTACCACTGTGCAACCGAGGCGCACTCTGAATGAGTATCGAATGTCAAATACAACAGTGCTGTGTAGCAGACTCCTATACCATTTCTGTAGGCTACTGCTTCACACACTCATAACAATCCACTGCGATATTTAGCTCTATACAGAACAGCCATATGGTGCCTGACGGTTGAACACTTCCTAGTTGTAACAATATGTTTTCTGGGATCACAACAATGTGTATGTGTGGCAGTAACACAATTTCTGTCATCTAGCAAAATATAATTGATTACAACCCAATCTAATTTAATTACACTTTGAGATAAACCACGGGTTATATAAACGTGTGGAATCCGGCACTTTCTTTAATAAATTTACAAAGACGCCACCACAGCACAGATAACAATACATCGATATCTCCGCAGTAATCGACCATGCAGCCACAGATATGATTTACATACACGTGTACTTCCTTGCCGCCGAGTAACGTCTTTGGCGCCTTGTTGTATCTGTGGCCGCATGCGCAGTAGCGCAGCCCACGCGTTTATAAGCACGAAGCGTGTGCTGGAGCGTCAGTCTTTGACTCGTCTCTGAAGATGGCTGAATGTTTCTCAGCCGAAATATTAGAAGAAGAAAACTTTATGCGGCTGCACGCCCGAAACTTCTTTGAACACTTTCGAAGTTTACTGCAGGATACCCTTTGCCGTGTACCATCGGCGATTTATTAATACCCTCTCCATTAAAACATCAGCGAACTTTTTAATTATCGATAAAACAGTATTGTTTTTCCAAGTCCTTCGTCAATCCTACCTCGTAAGGATTCCACAGAGCGCATCAATACTCCAAAATAGGACGGACAAGTGTGGTGTAGGCAGTTTCTTTAGTAGAACTGTTACTTCTTCTGTTCTGCCAATAAAATGCATCCTTTGTTTCGCTTTCCCAAGATATATGCTATGTGTATTTCCCGATCTAGGTTGTTCGTATTTGAAATTCCTTCACCCATTTACCGAGTAAATTCCCTCAGCTTCAAGCATGTTGACCATCAGTTAGCGCTTTGGGTACAAGCATTATCGTCCATCAGAAGGAAGCCATCTCCTATGGCACCAGCGTAGGGCACAACAGAACGTGGAAGATCTCTTATATACCTCTGAGCAGTCACAGCGCCATTCAGAGCGAGACAGAGGTCAGTATGTCCGCCAATACTGACTCCTGCCCACAACATTCGTCCACAAACATGGTGTGGTGAAGTTTTCTGCACATATGTTGGACTGATCCTGGATGGTGGTGGTTAGGGTTAAAGAAATTTACTAACTTCAGGAAGCGGAGGGGTCATCTATCATCACCTTCAGTGTTTGAGTTTATTCTTTTTTTTTGCGTTTAACGACGATACAATAATGAAACAATTATATTTCCCTTAGAAAGGCACTTTAAAATTTGAACTTACTCTCAGGAAAATCTACAATTATAGGCCGTCAGTTAATGCAGATATTTTAAATTTTCACTATCTATGGAATTTACCGCTACTCAAAGATATCCGTATAAAGACGCCTTAATATTTTGACACACTCTTAAACTTTGCCACGACTTTTACAATTAGCAGCTTTCCAAATCACTGACCATCTATCAATTTAAAAGGAAAGAAGCGTCAATAGCAATAGCCAAATTTCAAACAGTCCGAATATACAGTCTGCTAAATAGGATTTAAATATAACGTACAAATTCTGTTCCAACATGACACGGTTTTAAGAAGCTTTACATGATTTGACCGCTAACCAAAAGCATTTTTTTTTTTTTTTTTTTTTTTTTTTTTTTTTTTTTTTTTTTTTTTTACTCAGCACGGTTGTCCGAACGCCGCGGGCGGTACCCGTCCGGAGGGGGAAAACAACTCGGAGGAAACCCAGGCGGCTGCAAGCGCCCCACACCTCCACCGAAAACTCCGTGCGGCCCACCGTCTTCCCTCAAGCTGACCTCGGGTTCGGGCACATGTAACAGACAGAGATCAAACAAAATTAATAACACATCAAATAAAATATCAAATCGAGACTGTATAATAACAAAATGGTAAAACACAAGGCAGCTATAACAAAAAACAGTTTCTCAGAAAGTACCTTTTAACTTTGACCAATAACAGACGTAACAGCAAGTGGAATCTTTCCACTTAAAATCAGATTATTAAGTATTCGTATGAAGTTCCGAGTTACCTTACTTACTTCAGATAAATACCATTGTGAAATACGTACACAGCTAAGACACAAGATGTCTGCGTTCGTAATGTGCTAATCGACCACCAATACAAATAAATACAGACATCTGAATGACAGCAGTCACTCTCAACTCCGCAGGCTCTTTCGCTCAGCGCCAAATAAGCAAAGAAATCAATAGCAGTCTTCCTCCAAAATCCACGAACACCAGGGACCAGGCGTTATCTTGCAATCTAGTCTTTCTGTGCACATCGAAAAACTGCTTACGACCCCAGGTAATGGCCAAAACGTCACCGGCCGCCACGTGGCACGTTAACAACAAAGCAATCCCTTCCGTCGTCGTCCCACGACTGACACCCTGCGCATGGCACCCCACGCCACTCACTAGAGGTCGCAGTAGGACAAAGACGATCTTTGCCAGAAGGCATCGATCGAAAGAACCGCCACGGTTCAGATCCGAGTTCCATGTTCTCTCCAATTGAGTTAATGATTATTATCCTGCTGGACACAAAATCTTGACTCATGTGTGAACAGAACCCAGTACCATTCGTCACGAATTCAATCACGATGTTTCTCCGTCCGGTTTGTGTGGGCTAAACGGTGTCGCGGTCTTAATGGGACACACAGAGTCTTCCGCGTAGAGGCCACATTCCCGAACGCCATTTCGTACTGTTTGTGTTGACATTGCACTTCCTGTTATTGCCTGCAGGGTGCGAAGCTGCTGAGTTGCATTCAACCTCCTGTTTCAGTGTCCTGTTATCCAGAGATAACATTCTTCTCTTTCTGATGATAAGGTACACGACCTAGGCTTGCCTTCTTGTTACAGTCCCTGTTGTCTTAAATCTCGTCCACGTCCTGGAAATTACACTCGAATAGATGCAGTACCCTCCCCCTGTGTCTGTCCCGCTTCGCCGGCCGCGGTGGCCGATGGGTCTGAGGCGCTCCAGTCACGGTATGCACGGCTACTACGGTCGGAGGTTCGAATCCCCCCTCTGGCATGGATATTTGTGACTTCCTTAGTTCATAAGTAGTTTGTAAGTTTAGGGACTGATGACCCCGTAGTTAAGTCCCATAAGCTTAACAAACATTCGAACATTTTTTTTTTTATTTTATTTTTTTTTTTTTTTTTGTCTCGCTTCAAACCTCCCTGTGGCTCTCCATGTCGTAGCTTCGGGTAAGTCACGTCGTTGTTGCATTACACTACCTTGCTCACTACACTATCTGAACCCAATTGCTTGTGTAATTCGTTTGTTAGAGTAAAGAAGTCAATACCAGCCCTCTGTGCAGCAAGTTGCCGGTTGCCGTAATATTGTTTCCTCTACTCCGCAGAACCCACAGAAAGACGTCGAAACATTTTAGTTCATTCTACTGATGACAATACTTCAGAAACTATTTATCTAAACTAATCTACTAAATGTTTTGACCAGTGTGTTGCTAAAGTCATTGGTCAATATTACTGACGATTTTTCTTCAAAAATGTATATTGACTGTGGGGGTGGGGTTGAATTAAAGACACTGTCAGCTTTTCTTTTTTTTTTCAGGAGAACGGGGATAGGAGAGGAGGCATATCGGTTCTTTGAGGACGTGGGATGGTGTTTTTCTATGTTGATGGGTTAGTTCTGATTTAGTTTTTTACTACAGAAGGCGTCGGATCCTCTGACTGAACGCGCTGAGCTACCGCGCCGGCATCGCTAGACTGCAGGTGCAAACATCGGCTGTGATCCACTGGAAACGGGACTTATCCGGTCTAGCCACGATTTCCAGTCCTCTAATATCACCACCACCTAGAGAGAAAGTCACGGCGCTCTCGTGTGACGTTAGGCAGAGTAGGTTGCGCGCGCGTAGCTGACTGACTCGCTGCTTCGGCTTAGTAGGCCGTGCCCCAGCGGCTACCCAGTCAGCTACGCGCGCGCAACCTACTATGCCTGACGTCACGAGAGCGCCGCGGCCTTCTCTCTAGTTGTTGTTGCTAATATACCTATCGATGTACTTAAGAACCCAGGAGAGGCGATGTCGCGGTGTTTGCAAAGGCACTCCAGTCGGTCGTCTGTTGCCGTACTACATTAACACTAAACTGAATTGTCCCAAACGATACGTCGTATGTCCAACACTGATGTCTGCTGTTGTTTACAATTCGGGAAATGGTCCAACTTTTCTTCGTCAGTATGTTTTATGAACAACTTTTTTTTTTTTAAATTTGGAATGCCTTCACGTCTGTGTGCATATCAGAAATTAATATATTTTTTCCTTGAAGCTTTACATTCAGAGTATTTAATTCATGATTTAAATCCGTCAAAATCCAAGCTCTATTAACCACTGAGGATCTGTAACTTCTGGAACAGATGTACCTTTTTCGTTAATAAAGGCACTTATTTCTTTTCAGAGATCAAAAAACCTTTTCAATACAGCAGCTCTGCTTAACTATCTCACTTCGGAATAATACAAAACATCTCTATGATCTGCATCAGCTGGGTGCGGTGGCCGAGCGTTCTGCGGCGCGTCAGTCATGTTCTGTACGGCCACTACGATCGGGGGGTCGAATCCCTCCTGGGGCATGGATATTTGTGCCGTCCTTAGTATTAGCTAGTTCATAAGTAATTTGTAAGTTTAGGGACTTATGACCCCGTAGTTAAGTCCCATATGCTCTACAAACGTTTGAACATTTTTGATCTGCGTCAACATCTGTCAGAAAACGTTCAAATGGTTGAAATCTATCGTGGCCATCAGTCCGTAGCTTACAAACTACTTAAACTAAGGTAACTAACCTAAGGACAACACACACACCCAAAGCCAATTGGAGAACTCGAAACTCCGACGGCGAGCAACCGCGCGCTCTGCAGCGAGGCGCCTTAGACCGCTCCACTACTCCACCGCGACCATCTATCAGAAAGTGTTGAAACTGACGTTGAGTCAACCCATTTGTTTCTGGCGTAGTTTACAGTGGATATTACGATGTCCATTACTTCTTTCCAAGCTAGCAAATTGGAACATAACGGTTCTTGGTGGATAATGCAATGAAAAGATAACGGGATGTCACATCCTAGCTCTCCTAGTTTGGTTTTAATTTTGCACACGAAACCCTTGTGCTGTCCACTTATGTCCTTGCCGCCGTCGGTTGTTACACTCATCTGTTTTTCCCCAAGGTAAATGCATTGATACTCAGGCTTGTTCCAAGTGCTGAAGTAAATCTTCCCCTGTAGTCGTTCCTTTCAGACTACATAACTGTAAGAGCTCCTCACAGACATTAAGATTCCCATAAGTTCCGCGAACAAATATTACAAGCTGGGCAGTAGCTGAAACGTCATTAATTTCATCCAGAGCTGAAGAAAACCATTCAGATTGTTATGCCTTTTCGCGAAGCTGCTGGCATAAATTATCGCCCAAATCGTCAGTGCGGCGGGTACACGTTCTGGCTGAAAGACTTGTATTTTCAAACTTAATTTTTTGTTATGGGCACACCACCTCAGCCATAACCAACCCACATTGTTTTATTAATGCACTGTCGGTAAACGGTCTTCCAGACTCGGCAAGAATTTCCGCTGCCCTTAAACTCGCTTGTACATTCGACTCACTACTTTGAACATTAACCTCAAAAAGATTTTGTTGCCTCTTTACTGATGATTTTAGTTAGTTTATTTTATGTTTTCGTGACTCGCCCACAAGACTTGGAAATCTTTGTGCTCAGTATTGTAATGAAGTTTGACGTTGTGTTCATTCTGAACAGCATGAGATTTTCGGCAAATTAGGCATAGCAGTTTTCCATTATTATTAATAAAAAAGTATAAATCTGTCCATTGATCATTGAATAGTCTATTTTCTTCAGACAACTTCCGTTTTATCAAAGCCATCAGGAAAATCCTATAACCAGCAGTAAATTCTGCAACAGTATCAATATTGTTGTGGTGAAAATAAAATCTACGGTTTTAACCCCATGGTAGTTTGCTTTTTTTAATTGCGTGTAAAATAATCTCTCACACTTACCTAAATTCAAACAAAAAAGTATTCCTTTGGCCTGGCGTGGTTTGCATGAAAATACGTACTTGAGCACTTTCAACACACAGTGAACTAGCATGGACGAAGTGCAGGTAGCAACTGTATTTCGTTGTTTCTTCGCTGCTGGAGGGGGGGGGAGGAGGGTGGTCTTGTGCAGGAAGCGTCATTGTAGGTCCACAACGCTCTTCGGTGATCTCAGAGTGATGCGCTCACTTTAAATGCACGCTCGCTTGAACAGAGTGCGTGCCAACGTAATTATTTCAGCAGATATTTATAAATGCCACTCCCATGAACCACAGACATTGCCGAGATGGGGAGGCTTGCGTGCCTCAACGATACGGATAGCCGTACCGTAGGTGCAACCACAGCGGAGGGGGATCTGTGGAGAGGCCAGACAAACGTGTGGTTCCTGAAGAGGGGCAGCAGCCTTTTCAGTAGTTACAGGGAGAACAGTCTGGATCATTGACTGAGCTGGCCTTGTAACATCAGCTAATGTGGCTTTACCACACAGTTACTGCGAACGGCTGAAAGCAAGGGGAAACTACAGCCGTTACTTTTCCCGAGAACATGCAGCTCTACTGTATGAACATATGATGATGGCATCATCTCAGGTAAAATATTCCGGAGGTAAAATAGTCCCCCATTCAGATCTCAGGGCGGGGACTACTCAGGAGGATGTGATCATCAGGAAAGACAACACTGGCATTCTACGGATCGGAGCGTGGAATGTTAGATCCCTTAATCGGGTAGGAAAGCTAGAAAATTTAAAAAGGGAAATGGATAGGTTGAAGTTAGATATAGTGGGTATTAGTGAAGTTCGGCGGAAAGAGGAACAGGATTTATGGTCAGGCGAGTACAGGATTATAAATACAAAATCAGTTGGGGGTATTACAGGAGTAGATCTGATAATGAATAAGAAAATAGGAATGCGGGTAAACTACTATGAGCAACACAGTGATCGCATTATCGTAGTCAAGATAGATACGAAGCCAACACCGACCACAATAGTACAGGTTTATATGCCAACTAGCTCTGCTGATGATGAGGAGATCGAAGAAATATATGAGGAGCTATAGGAAATTATTCAGACAATTAAGGGAGAGGAAAACTTAATTGTTATGGGAGACTGGAATTCAGTAGTAGGACAAAGAAGGGAAGGGAAGATAGTAGGTGAATATGGTCTGGGCAAAAGGAATGAAAGAGGAAGCCGCCTGGTAGAATTTTGCACGGAACATAATTTAGTTATAACAAACACCTGGTTTAAGAATCACGAAAGGAGGTTGTATACTTGGAAGAGACCATGAGACACCGGGAGATACCAGATAGATTTTATAATGATAAGACATAGGTTTCGGAACCAGGTTCTACAGTGTAAGACATACCCAGGGGCAGATATAGACTCTGGCCATAACTTGTTGGTTATTAACTGTAAGCTGAAACTGAAGTAACTACAAAAAGGTAGGAAAATAAGGAGATGGGACCTGGATAAATTGAAGGAACCTGAAGTTCTTAAGAATATCAGAGGAAGCTTTAGGCAACAATTGACAGAAACGGGGGGAAATAAAACAGTAGAGGAGGAATGGGTAGCATTGAGAGATGAAATAGTGAAGGCAGCAGAGGACAAAATAGGTAGGAAGGCAAGACTTACAAAAAATCCTTGGATATCACAGGAGATACTAAATTTAATCGATGAAAGGAGAAAGTATTAAAATGCAGTAAATGAAACAGGCAAAATGGAGTACAGACGACTAAGAAATGAGATTGACAGGAAGTGCAAAATGACTAAGCAGGAATGGCTAGAAGCCAAATGCAAGGATGTAGAAGAATGTATAAATAGGGGGAAAATAGTTACAGCCCACAGGAAAATAAAAGAAACATTTGGAGATAAGAAAAACAGCTCTATGAATATCAAGGACTCTGATGGAAAACCAGTTCTCAGCAGAGAAGGGAAAGCTGAAAGGTGGAAAGAGTATATAGAGAGGCTCTATGAAGGAAATGAACTTAGCGGCAATATTGTAGAAAGGGGACAAGAAGTAGATGAGGATGAAATAGGAGATACTATATTGAGAGATGAATTTGACAGAGCACTGAAAGACCTAAGCCGAAACAAGGCCCCTGGAGTATGTGATATTCCCTCAGAGCTACTGAAGTCTCTGTGAGAACCAGCCATGACAAAATTGTTTCACCTGGTGTGTAAGATGTATGAGACAGGTGAAGTACCCTCAGACTTTGAGAAAAATGTTATAATCCCCATTCCAAAGAAATCAGGTGCAGACAGGTGTGAGAACTACAGAACCATCAGTTTAATAAGTCATAGTTGCAAAATATTAACACGAATTATTTACAGAAGGAGGGAATAGCTGGTAGAAGCCAACCTCGGGGAAGATCAGTTTGGGTTCAGGAGAAATGTAGGAACAAGGGAGGCAATACTCACGTTACGGCTTATCCTAGAAGATAGATTAAGAAAAGGCAAACCTACATTTCTAGCTTTTGTAGATTTGGAGAAGGCTTTTGACAATGTTGATTGGAATAAACTCTTTCAAGTTCTGAAGCAAGCAGGAGTAAAATATAGGGAGCGTAAGGTTATTTACAACTTGTACAAAAACCATTCAGCGGTTATAGCCTTTCTCCAATGTTGTTCAAGTTGTACATTGAGCAAGCTATAAAGGAAAGCAAGGAGAAATTTGGAGAAGGAATTAAAGTTCAGGGTGAAGAATTATAAACATTGTTTTGAAGACGACATAGTAATTCTATCAGATACAGCAAAGGACCTGGAAGAGCAATTGAACGGAATGGACAGTGTGCTGAAAGGTGCATATAAGATGAACATTAACAAGAGCAAAACTAGGGTAATGGAGTGCAGTGTAAGAAAATCAGGCGATGCTGAAGGTATTAGATTAGGTAACGAAGCAATAAAGGAGGTAGATGAGTTTTGTTACTTGGGAAGTAAAATAACAAATGATGGTCGCAGTACAGAGGATATAAAAAGCAGAATGGCAATGGGTAGAAAAGCGTCCTTGAAAAAGATAAATTTGTTAACATCGAATATTGATCTAAGTCTAAGGAAGTCGTTTCTGAAGGCTTTTGTATGGAGTGTTGCCTTGTATGGGAGTGAAACATGAACGATAAACAGTGCGGACAGGAAGAGGATTGAGGCTTTTGAAATGTGGTGCTACAGAAGAATGCTGAAGATTAGGTGGGTGGATCGCGTAACTAATGAGGAAGTACTGAACAGAATTGACGAGAAAAGAAATTTTTGGTATACCTTGACTAAAAGAAGGGATAGATTGGTAGGGCACATTCTTAGCCATCAAGGAATTGTTAATTTAGCGTTGAAGGGAAGTGGGTGGGGTAAAAAACGCAGAGGAAGACCAAGAGATGGATACAGTAAACAGATTCAGACAGATGTAGGTTGCCGTTCTTATGTGGAGATGAAGAGGCTTGGCCGGCCGCGGTGGCCGAGGGGATTGAGGCGCTCCATTCACGGTCTGCACGGTCACTACGGTCGGGGGTTCGAATCCCCCCTCGGGCATGGATATTTGTGCCGTCCTTAGGATTAGCTAGTTCATAAGTAGTTTGTAAGTTTAGGGACTGATGACCCCGTAGTTAAGTCCCATAGACTTTACAAACATTTGAACATTTGAAGAGGCTTGCTCAGGATAGGGTATTGTGGAGAGCTGCATCAAACCAGTCTCCGGACTGAGGACCACAACAACAACATTTATAAATGAGCCGCATGGCGCAAGGAGAAGGCTCGTATACCGCATGTGGCCCGGGACCCAAGGGTTGCTGACCATTGCCGCAGTAGAGTAGCCAAGCGGTCTAAGGCGCCTCGCTGCGGAGCTCGCGGTTGCTCGCCGTCGAAGCTTCGAGTCCTCCATGGGGCATGGGTGTGTGTATTGTCCGTAAAGTAAGTTTACATTAGTTTAAGTAGTTTGTAAGCTACGGACTGCTGACTATGCAGTTTGGTCTGATAGATTTACAAACATTTGGACACTTGTTACCGACCGCTGATCTTAAATGACAACATGTACAACATTATAATCTCTGTCTTTGATAGCAGCCTAAATTTCTAAAAAAAAAAAAAAAAAAAAAAAAAAAAAAAAACCACACACCGAAACGCACACATCCATCCAAA
The DNA here is from genome assembly GCA_026315105.1 of Locusta migratoria. Taxonomy (NCBI): domain Eukaryota; kingdom Metazoa; phylum Arthropoda; class Insecta; order Orthoptera; family Acrididae; genus Locusta; species Locusta migratoria. The sequence goes on from CM048745.1 coordinate 564,899,723, forward strand.
CATACACAAGCCTTGTCAGCCCACGAGGTCTATATTATACTTAAAATTCTATCTATATCATTTTAATGTGTATTATACACTAAATTTATATTCAATTTATAATGTGCACTGTGTATTTATCATCGGATGCGACCAACATGATAATGTAAACAGAACATGGATTCATCCGAAAAAATGACGTTTTACCATTCGTGCACCCAGGTTCGTCATTGCGTTCACTAGCGCAGGCGCTTCTGTCTGTGATGCAGCGTCGAGGGTAACCACAGCCGTGGTCTCCGAGCTGATAGTCCATGCTGCTGCAGACGTCGTCGAGCTGTTCGTTCTAATGGTTGTTGTCTTGCAAACGTCCCCATCTGCTGACTCAGGGTTCGAGACGTGGCTGCACGATCCGTTACAGCCATGCGGATAAGATGCCTGTCATCTCGAATGCTAGTGATACGAGGCCGCTGAGATCCAGCACGGCGTTCCGTATTGCCCTCCTGAACCCATCGATTCCATATTCTGCTAACAGTCATTGGATCGCGACCAACGCGAGCAGCAATGTCGCGATACGATAAACCGCAATCGCCATCGACTACACTCTGACCTTTATCAAAATCGGAAACGTGATGGTACGCATTTCTCCTCCTTACACAAGGCATCACAACAACGTTTCACCAGGCAACGCCGGTCAACTGCTGTTTGTGTCTGAGAAATCCGTTGGAAACTTTCCTCATGACACCACGTTGCAGGTGCCGCCACCGGCGCCAACCTTGTGTGAATGTTCTGAAAAGCTAATCAATGTGCATATCACAGCATCTTCTTCGTGTCGTTTAAATTTCGCGTCTGTAGCACGCCATATTAGTGGTGTAGTAATTTTAATGGCCACGAGTGAACATTTAAAGAACATAAAGCGAATTTGTAAAGATGACATGTATTGCAAAAATGGAACGGGAATAATGAAAACGAATTATTTTTAGGATAGTGCTAAATATTGAAATAAAATAAGAAAAATATAGTGGTGAAGTGGGAATAGCGTGATTAATGTTCTTAAAACTCACTCTGTGTATTAATTTAGTAACGTTGTTTATTTCTGCGAGCACAGTAATTAGAACTACGTTCTGATACCTAATAGAATTAATATTTTAAGATATACCAGTTGATTTGGTTTTGCAGCACACTGCACTATCAACGGTTGTTGGTAATTTATTCTTGTATTCAACACTTGTTTCAGTGTTATAAAAATATTTGTAGCCCCTACTAGGTACAGATTTTACTACTGACATTGAACTTTGCTTTGCAGGTTCATAGATTTCTAGAATTGATGTTGGCAGATGCCGAAATGAGGTAATAAACAAATACAATTTTAGCGATCTAGACAGTTTTCGTTCTTGTTGGCTATCCCGAACCAATTCCACACCATATTGTACTTACCTTCAGAAATATTTTTGAATGTCAAAATTCATTTTAATTTCATTTTAGGGCATTCTACTAAACTACGTTATTTGTAGTCTTGTTTGGAGCGTAAATGTAGAGACTTTTTTTGGTTGCTCACCCTTGAGCAAGCAACGTATAATTGACCATGTGAAAAACATGAGGGCTGTAATGTTCAAATGTTTGTTAAGCTTATGGGACTTAACAACGGGGTCATCAGTCCCTAAACTTACAAACTACTTATGAACTACTTACGAACTAGGACGGCACAAATATCCATGCCCGAGGGGGGATTCGAACCCCCGACCGTAGTGGCCGTGCTGACCGTGCCTGGAGCGCCTCAGTCACCTCGGCCACCGCGGCCGGCTGAGGGCTGTAAACGGATTCCTGCGATTAATGGTTGTCCTTGAGCTTTGTTAATTATCATGGCAAAATCTAGCCGAACTGGATACTGAAGTCCTTTGAACTGAAATGGCATATCTGAAGGGATTAAAGGAGATTCAACAATGATGATTGTAATAATATCACAGATCGATCATTTGATGTAATGCGCGAAACGTTAAATCGTTTTTTTAAAGATATGTATTAAAAGAAATTTCTTTTTTACTGCTTTATTTATTTATTCTTATATTTCCTTACAGAAAAAGAGCTGAAGATATTGTATCTCGCATAGACCAAAGATATGGTCTGTGGCATCACTTTTCGCTGTATGTAACCTCCTTGCTATAGAGTCGCAAACGTCATCGCTGGCCTTCAGTCCGAATTTCTTTTTATAATTTGACGACTTTCAATCACCATATCTCCCACCCCTTATAGCTATCGGCATGGAACTGCTACGGTGTACAACAGGAGAATTGGACAACAATTACACACAGATCATTCGTTTGCGTTCTGTAGTTTTCGCTGCAGAGCGAAATATTAACACAAACACATACGTAGAATTTTCTATACACCGATAACTTTCCATCGCAATATACTTCACCCTTTTATCATTATCAACCCTCAAGCAACAATGCAACCAATAAAACCATTTTCAAAGAGTAAATATAATTTTCAAAGAGTAATTATTGTTCCGCATTTCGCGTTATATTGTTCACATTACTAAATGTCTATAAGATCGGTATAAAACCGTGCCCCAAACCTTCCTCAAGTATAAATTAGTAACTATACAAATATTTAAGTCTCTGCGTCTTGTAGTTCGGATGTGATAAGCGTACACCTAACAGACATTCACATTAATATATATATATATATATATATATATATATATATATATATATATATATATATATATATATATATATATATATATAACTGTACAAATTTTTAGCTCTTTATGTCTTGTGGTTCAGACGTGATAAACGTACACCGAACAGACATTCACATTTTTAGATATAGATAAGTACTTACAGTTTATTCCTGGTTTGTTCCCTGTATATTTAATTATTCTTCAGCTTTACCTTTTTCATTTGCACCACTACATCACTGTATAACTTGACATTTACTATGTATTTGAACCTAAATCTGGACGAGTAAAATCTCGTCCAAGGCGTACACAAATATTGTAACTTCTTTGACGCAAACAATCAGCTAAAATCAAAGCCGAAAACAGGTTAGCAAAATAAGCTTTATTTCGATATAGTCGATATCTGCCTCTTTTCTTTCAAATTTAGATTATTTTCATCTTGGAAGTATAGACTTTGTTACTAATCTTACCATTCTTGTTGCGGTATTTTGTATCTTTGTATAGTTTCTTTACTACCGTTTTATTAGTGGCCATGCTCTTTTCTGTCCTCCATAAATATCATATCCATGCGTTCTTTATTCAGTTAAAAACTACATGGCCGAAGTGAAGATAATGCTCTGTAATGGAGCTAAATTGTCGGTAAGCAGTAGGTCTCACAGCATAAGATGTCAGTATGGGCAAAACATTGTCGCTATACACGCACTCTCGAAATTTTGAGGCACTTATCTGGTTATCATATTGTCCTACTATTTCGTACAGTGCACCTTTAGAACGTTCTTAATCTTCTAAAAATAAGCAAACATAAAAGAATGTGTTTTAACGTTCTCAAACAAACAACAAATGTTTGTAAACCTATTGGTCCAAACTGCTATGGTTATCAGTCTCGAGACCAACAAACTACTTGAACTAACTTACACTAAGGACAACACACACACACACACACACACACACACACACACATGCCCGCCGCAGGACTCGACCCTCCGCTGGTAGCGGCCGCCCAGTCTGTAGCATGGTGCCTCAGACCACGCAGTTATTCCCGCGCGGCTTCCGTTTCCGCCATTTTTACCTCCATGTACGTCATTTCTATTGCTCCCAATTATCCATTCTTTTGCGATTAAACGCCGGCCGCGGTGCCCAAGGGGACTGAGGTGCTCCAGTCACGGTCTGCACGGCCACTACGGTCGGGGGTTCGAATCCCCCCTCGGGCATGGATATTTGTGCCGTCCTTAGTCTTAGCTAGTTCATAAGTAGTTTGTAAGCTTAGGGACTGATGACCCCGTAGATAAGTCCCATAAGTTCTACAAATATTTGAACTTTTTTTGCGATTAAACATTTCATATGGAAAACATTTCCCACAATTTGCGCTTTTGAAGCACTAACACGAGGTTCAACAACGACCTAAAAATGTGGATTCTACCTCTTATTCATTTCATTACATACAGCTGTAGGATTATTCACAACACAAAACCGTTTGTTTGCCTTAGTATCTAAATCGTTTTTGGGTCTATAAAGAAGAACAGGTGTAGATTTTGGGGATTATGCACACTCTTATTGTCTCGAACTTGGCTTGTTCGAGTTCGGATGCTCGAAGCCAGCAGGCCACTGCTTTCATCGGACATTCAAATCCTCCATCAGGAGTGTGTGTGTGTGTGTGTGTGTGTGTGTGTGTGTGTTTTGTCTTTAGAATAAGTTAGTTTAAGTAGTATATATAGTATAAGTGCCATTGTCCTGATACACATTTGAAGAAACGGACGTTCGAGTCAACCCGGGATCATGGTTTGTCCCATCAGAAAAAATGCCACAAAAATTGTAGCAGCTAGGTCGAAATTTTCCTTTAAATGTCATAAGAAATGACTAAGAATCAATTATTTCCACGATAAAATGTATGTGCTACCATAAGCAGATTAATCTCCACTGCAATCGGTCATCACAAAGGTAAAAATTCGTTCAGATTTTGAGTTTTTTTAACATGGACGGTTAAAACCATAAGAGGTTCCGATGCAATGTCCTACTCTCAAAGCTACTGATTCTTTTTGTCTCCCTTACTGTTTGACGCTGTAAGCTAAACCACGCTAACTCCTTTTTTGAACGCGTTAACACCACTGACAACACGTATTTAGTTGCAAAAAACGACAAATATCAGTGTCCGCATCATTTCAGTTTTAGATACATTTCAATTACATCAATGTATAACCTGTACTGTAGTGCTCTGTAAGATGTACTGCCCCACTTTTTCAATGCAAGGTAATACAGGGTGATCAATCGTCAGTGCAATCGCCTTTGCAGCGTGCGAATTGCCGGCGCCGGCAGCTGCGGTGCCCGCTTAGCGGTCCGACCGATGTCCGCACTAAATTTAATACTGGTTGTTGCACAATTTATTTCTGACACAGAGCACAAACACATGGAAAGAAAAGTTTATTGCTCACCTGTCTTACGCAAGGAGGCGCCAGAACAGCGTCTCTTCGTTGTTCAAGGATTTATGACACCTTCTGAGGAATCATTACAGTTTGAAGTTCCCTCTCAGAAATTGCAGTGATTTCATGACAAATGTTTATTTTTAGTTCACCTAAAGTGTAGGGATTTGATTTGAATACGTTCTCTTTTAATCCTCCCCATACATAAAAATTGCATGGGGTTAAATCGGGAGAACAAGGGGGGCAAATGTTCTTAGTGATAATTCCTTCACAGAACACATTACCAATTTCCCATAAAGATGGCTGTATGTGCCGTCGTAGAGTCTTAAGCTCGTTCTCTCTCAGTTAATTGGACAAAAAGGCCGCAATATCTTTTCAACATACCTGTCACTATTAATTCCTGGAAAAATATAGAGCCTATTGTTCTCTCGCCGCTAACAGCGCACCACACTCCTATTTTTGATCGTGCAGGGGCTGCTCCTGAACTCCCGGTTTAATTCCGTGCGATTGTTATCTGCGGGGAGCAGAAAAGAGAAAGTGTACAAATCAAATCCCCACAATTTAGGTGAACTAAAAACAAACGTCAGTCATGAAATTGCTGTAGTTTGTGAGAGGGAACTTCAGAGTGTAATGAGCAACTTCCTCAACAGGTGTCAGAAATGCTTCAACAACGGAGGGAAGTATTTCCAGCACCACCTTGCGTAATGCAGTTGAGTAATGAACTTTTCTTTGTATTGTGTATTCGGCTAAATACTTAAATTGAAAAGAACACGCCCAAAATATTGTAGGTAAGGCGAACTAAAGACTACGTTTCATTGGCAGAATACTTGGAAGATGCAACAGTTCTACTAAAGAAACTGCCTACACTACACTTGTGCGTCCTGTTTTGGAGTAGTGTTGCGCATTGTGGGGTCCCCACCAAGTGAAACTGACGGACTATTTAGAGGAAGTTAAGGGAAGGGTAGGTCGTTTGTATTATCGCGATATAGGGGAGATAGTGTCACGGAAATGATGCACTAGTTGGGGTTGGAAATCATTAGAAGAAAGACGTTATTTGTTTCGGCGAGATCTAGTTGCGAAATATCTTTCGCCAACTTTCTTTTCTGAATCTATATTAATAATAAATGTGTAAATGTAGGCCTGTCACTGTTCACTTCCATCTTCAAAACTACTGGACGAATATTCATGTGGTTTTCACAGGAAACAGGAGAAAAGTTTGGGTCATAATGAGGGCATAATTTTATCAAAATCGGATCACGAAAACAAGTAAAAAATTCGTAGTTTCAAGTGTTTAAGTGTTTTCAATAACCATTCTGTCAGTTCAACTGTGAATAACCTCTTATCTCCAAAACTACTTTACAAATTTAAATGGGGTTTTCACAGGTAAATTGAATGTAACTCTGGATAACATATAGACTTCGTTTCATAAAAATCGGATCACGGAAAAAAGAATTTGAAATTTTTTATCTAGGATCGTCATTTCTCTCTGTCTATTTGAACACGTTTATCTCCAAAACTACTTGATGAATTTCATGGTCAAAGGATAAAAATGCAGCCGTCGATCTCAAAATTAAAATTAACCTGGTTTCGGCAATAACTACGATTCTCCATCAGAAATTATAAATTAAGTAAGTCACATAATGAAAGTTACAACTCAGCTGTAAAGCTTACGTTACAAAATTTAATTTTTTTTAGAATGAGTAGCCACTATGGGCTGCAGGCCTGCATAGAGTCTGATGCGTACGGGCACACGTGCAGTCCATAGTGACGTAAGCTTTACAGCTGAGTTGTAACTTTTATTATGTGACTTGCTTAATTTATAATTTCTGATGGAGAATCGTAGTTATTGCCGAAACCAGGTTAATTTTAATTTTGCGATCGACGGCTGCATTTTTATCCTTTGACGTTGTAACGGTCGCTGACAATAGCAGCGATGTTCAAATTTTTAATTTTCATGCGGTTTTCACACGTAACTTGAGCATATCGTGCGGTTACATGAAGGCTTCAATAATCAAAATCGAATCAGAGAAAATAAAGATATCATAATTTAATCATTAGTTTAATAGCCATCGAGTATGTCTATTCCTTGGGAATAATCTCCAGAAGTACTACAAGAACTTTCATGGGTAAATTGAATATAGTTTGAAGAGTAACATAGGCTTCATTTCATCAAAATGGAATCAGAGGAAAGAAGAACATCGTAATTTGAAGTTTTATGTGTATACTATGCTTATAAGTTTGGTGTATACAGCAAATCTCCAAGAGTACTATTCGAACTTTCATGGGGTTTCATAGGTCAACTAAGAGTACTTTGGGGCAACATATAAGCTTCATTTCATCAAAATCTGATCAGGAGCAGAAAAGATATCGTAATTTGTAGTTTATGGTGTATGCTATGCTTGAATTGCAGCGTAGTATAGCAAAGATCTGATAGAGGCGCTGTTACTTACTTAGTATACCAAATAAATAATATATGGCGAAGCTACGTTTTTTTATTCACATAAGGTCCAACACAGTGAAACAAGGGCTACGATTTTCCTTACGACAGTGGTGTGGTGTAGTGTATTGATGTTGGCAACGGCCGTTGATTCTTTTTGAAAAATTAGTTATGTACAATGAGGGGAATAATTATTTGTGTTATATGGCGCTGTTATTATTATTACTATTTCCCATCTCAACAATAGAATTGTTTTCAGAAGTTTCCGCCAGACAGGCAATTATACACCGCATTCTTAACTTTATGAACACAACCTAACATTGAATTTACATCATCCGTAGTACAGATGAGAAACTTTATAAACATTTATCATTTTCGACAATGACTTCCACTTAAATTTGACATCTTGGCTAGGAGAACTGAGTTTATTGACAGAGCGATCCAACAAGGATTATGTTTTTGCTGACCTAGTCCCTGAACCCTAAAAAACCATGATATACACAGGTTCTTCTTTAACAACACTTGCGAAGCACGGGCAGACAAGCTGGGTCAAATCTAGTCTCCGATACCGCTTTGACAAATGACGTCATGTTTTGCGTCATTCCGTTCAAATGTTCAAATGTTTGTAAATCTATCGGACCAAACTGCGTGATCATCAGTCCGTAGCTTACGACCTAGGTAAACTAACTAACACACACACACACCCATGCCCCGGGGAGGACTCGAACCTCCACGGCGAGCAACCGCGCGCTCCGCAGCGAGACGCTTTAGACCGCTCGGCTACTCTACCGCGGAACGTCATTCCGTCTCGCGCGTGTTTTCAATACCGGTATTCACTATTTACGTGTCTGATATTTTTGAAGACACCCTAAAGCTATGTAGCGTAGCCCTAAGAAGGTTAAGAATAGGTTAAAAAAGGTTTTTTTATTATTTTTTATTTTTATTTTATTTAATTATTTATTGTGGACGTGAGGGCGCGTAGCGCCCGAAACTCCGGTTCAGAAACGCTCAATCGACTTACAGTTGTATGTTCGACATAAATATATCATTTCAGGCCGTACAACTTCGAGTGCAAGCTTTCTTTAAAATTACCTAATTGAAGACGTGGTACCATTAAGTAGATATGACCTATTTAGGTGAAATCTAACTACCGATATCGTGGTATCATTAAGTAGATTTGACCTATTTAGGTGAAATCTAACTACCGCTACCGTGTTGTGGTAAACATGTGTTCGTAATATCTCTCGATTATGTATAACGTCATATGTGACGTCATTGGTCAAAGCGGTATCGGAGACTAGAGTTTATCCGACAAGCTAGTGTTAACATATATTGTTAGCACCCACCTACATAGGGAGTCAAGATCATCATAATAAAATAAGATAAATCAAATCGAAAACAGAAATATTTAGGTGCTCCTTTTTCCTGCAAGCTGTTAGAGAATGGAACCATAGAGAAATATCATAAAAGTGGTTCGATAAACTTTCTGTCATGCACTTCAATATGACTTACATAGTATCTATGTAGGTGTGTGTGTGTGTGTGTGTGTGTGTGTGTGTGTGTGTTGACATCTACCGGTCTGTCACGGAACTACGTACATCTCGCCGTTCGAGAAGCATACACCCTGTTTACATGGGCTCCCGAAACCGGATTTCGTAAACCGATTTCCCACATCCGCTTTTGGTTGGTCATGTAAACACTCCAAAATCGATTCTGTAAATCCACTTCTCTAAAGTGGTTTTCCAGTTCCACAATCGATTTTTTTTTTTTTTTTTTTTTTTTTTGTAAGTGATATTTTCTAATGTGAAATAAAAGTATTAATATTAGACTGAGCATGAATCTGTGTATTTAAGTAAAGAAAATTAGCGATTATGCTGATTAAATCGGGGACTGAATCAGCTGTTTTTCAGCCGCCATCTTAAGAGGATTAGGAAATCAGATTCAGGCTGTGCCATGTAAACACGACAGCGAAAAACGGTTTACGAAAATCGGTTTTCGTCTTCCGGAAGATGTGTTACATGTAAACTGTGAGGGGGCTGATATGGAGCCGTTTATTTAGCATATCAATATATTAGGTGTTAAAGAAGTTTTCTTGGTTGGAGAACCGTGTGACGCAATAGTAGAAAGGGAGTGAGAGAGACAGTAGGGAAAGCTCCGCCCCTATTGCAAGTTAAGATCTGATTGGCTCCCGCCTATACTAGTTGTCTGCCAAAACTTTAAGCTTCTTTTATTAATATTTAACTTTCCTATGTCTATTAAAAATTATCTGTATATTTCCTGTAAGGCTTTTGTGCTAAGCTATATTTTGGTTAATTCAAAGATTTAATTATTTGAATATTTTGTAATAAATTGAACAATGTTAGCCGCGGTGGAGTAGCCGAGCGGTCTAAAGCGTCTCGCTGCGGAGCGCGCGGTTGCTCGCCATGGAGGTTCGAGTCCTCCCTGGGGCATGGATGTGTGTGTTGTCCTTAGGTTAGTTTACCTAGGTTTAAGTAGTTTGTAAGCTACGGAATGATGACCACGCAGTTTGGTCCGATAGATTTACAAACATTTGAACATTTTTTTGAAGAATGTTAGTCTAGAAGTTTCGCTTGGCGCCAAAACGGTGGCTTGTGGCGCGCAGCGAGAGGCGGCGGCAGTCAGTCGAGCGCCGACCGCGATACCTTGCACATTCATGTTAGTTCAGTACTTCATAGCCAGGGACAGTTTATATGTTATGTATCGTTTATATATTTAATATTACGCAGTCTGTATATTTGTGCTTGGATATACACTGGCATTTCTTCAATAAAAACAAGCACTGGCATCCTACAAAAGCTAAAGTTAATCGTAGTGCAGTACTTCCTAGCCACATTTCAACACCTCTTTAAGCATCACTTCAGGTACAACGGATGCGCGACCTGTGTGCTTCAACTGCGCAATGGGACATCAACTACGACAGAAGACACAAGGTTAGTATATATATCGTATGGTATAATGTCAGCTACATATAATACTTTAGTAAGATATACTAGTGTCTAATTAATAAGATAAAACATATCTCTGTTACAGAGCCAAGTCCAACTTCTTTAACCACTGGAAGCTTCCTGACTGACTATATGGTGTTCGGTCATCCCTCCTGAGAATGATCGTAATGGGCAATTAGTAATTATGTGGGTCATCGTTTGTATGTCTGCTCCACAGTCACATGACTGGTCGTCTGTCTGTCCCCATTTGAATTTCCAATAGTTACAGCGACCAACACCAGTGTTGTTGTTCACGTCCTGGGGGGGGGGGTCGAAGTTGTTCGCGTCCGGAAGCAATCCTCAAAGCTCCACGTGCCCCCCGGGTGGTTCTAATCGGACAACAATCTTTGGTAGCTGGTCCTGTCACCACGGTGATCTCCCACCTATGTCAGCTACCAAGACAAGACAAGGTTAGTAAAAGAGTGATTTTAGATATGCACTGAAGTTGCATATCGACACGGCACCTCGCGTGCATTGCTGCCCTGTTTACAAACCAGGGCACTGGCACGAAGTGCGTTGGTAACATCGCCGAGGAAAGGCATGAAGGAGGGGAGGTGTTTTTGGAACTTTGTCAACTATGCACTGACCTTCCCTCCCTGTCTTAAAAAAAAAAAAAAAAAAAAGGCCCCGCCGTAGAACGTAGTGATGGACGCCAAATTTTATTATTATTCAAAAAAAAATGTTCAAATGTTTGTTAAGCTTATGGGACTTAACTACGGGGTCATCAGTCCCTAAACTTACAAACTACTTATGAACTACTTACGAACTAGGACGGCACAAATATCCATGCCCGAGGGGGGATTCGAACCCCCGACCGTAGTGGCCGTGCTGACCGTGACTGGAGCGCCTCAGTCACCTCGGCCACCGCGGCCGGCTATTATTATTATAGGTAGAATTATAGGTAGAATTTTTAAAGACTCTCTACATACGTTTTATATCATTTTACGTCGGTTTATCGATAGTTTGCAGCCCCATTGTTGAAAATTTTCCGGGTCATATCCGTAAACGAATTCTCGCTACGGTTGTCTGTCCCCATTGGCACTCCTGTCGGCGAAGGCGGTGCCTTTTACAAGGTGTTTGGGCGGTGCTCAAAGCAGGGGTGGGAGCAACAGTTGCGGAGTCAACAGTAGCGGCGAGTTGGGGTGCGCGTCACGAACCGAGGGCCGCAGTTTGCGGGGCCGCCGCGGCGCGGCGCGCATGTCGAGCGCGGGGCCGCATCAGCAGTCCGCTGCATCGCCGGCATCCGTCTCGCGTCCCACGCCCACCCGTCTACCCTGTTACGCTGTGACGACCCCACCGGAAAGACAAATGGCTCGGCTCGGGAAGAAAGCGTTTGGGAGCGCGGAAACAACGGCTGCTGGGCCTCCCAGATGTAGAACGAGGTTACCAGCAAAAGCTGCCATCACGTCCTGGGGCTCGCAGGCTCTTCCCGCCCCCATTTTCGCTCTCTCTCTCTCTCTCTCACACACACACACACATACACACACACACGCTAGACTAGACGTTAGCTGCCTGTTTAGAACTCTAGGTAAGACATATAAATACAAATACTATACAATTATACATGTTGTTGTTGTTATGGTCTTCAGTCCGGAGACTGGTTTGATGCAGCTCTCCACCCTACTCTATCCTGAGCAAGCCTTTTCATCTCCTCATAAGAACGGCAACCCACATCCACTTGAATCTGCTTACTATACGCGTCTCTTGGTCTCCCTCTGCGATTTTTACCCCACACACTTCCCTCCAATGCTAAATTTACGATTCCCCAATGTCTAAGAATGTGTCCTACCAAGCGATCCCTTCTTTTAGTCAGGGTATGCCAAAAATTCCTTTTCTCACCAATTCTGTTCAGTACCTCTTCATTAGTTATGCGATCTACCCACCTAATCTTCAGCATTCTTCTGTAACACCACATTTCAAACGCCTCTATTCTTTTCCTGTCCGCATTGCTTATCGTCCATGTTTCACTCCCGTACAAGGCAACACTCCACACAAATGCCTTCAGAAAAGACTTCCTTACCCTTAAATTAATATTCGATGTTAGCAAATTTCTCTTTTTCACAAATGCTTTTCTTCCCATTGCCGTTCTGCATTTTATATCCTCTGTACTGCGACTATCGCATGTTATTTTACTACCCAAATAACAAAACTCATCTACCACCTTCATTGTTTCGTTACCTAACCTAATTCCTTCAGCATCGCCTGATTTTCTAAGACCGCATTTCATTATTTTTGTTTTGCTCTTGTTAATGTTCATTTTATACGCTCTCTTCAACACGCTGTCCATTCCATTCAACTGCTCTTCCAGGTCCTTTGCTGTCTCTGACAGCATTACAATGTCATCAGCTAAACGCAATGTTTTTATTTCTTCCCCCTGAACTTTAATCCCTATTCCAAATTTTTCCTTGCTTTCCTTCGCCGCCTGATCGACGTACAAATTGAATAACATCGGAGAAAGGCTACAACCCTGTCTTACTCCCTTCCTAACTGTTGCTTCCCTTTCATGCCCTTCGAGTCTAATAACTGCGGTCTGGCTTTTGTACAAGTTGTAAATAACACTCCTTTCCCTGTATTTTACCCCCTGCTGACTTCAGAATTTGAAAGAGTGTATTCCAGTCAACATTACCAAAAGCTTTCTCCAAATCTACCAAAGCCAGAAATGTAGGTTTGCCTTTCCTTAATCAATCTTCTAAGATAAGACGTAAATTGAGTATTGCCTCCCGGGTTCCTACGTTCCTCCTGAATCCAAACTGATCTTCCCCGAGGTCAGCTTCCACCAGCTTATCCATTCTCCTGTAAATAATTCCTGTTAAAATTTTGCAACCATGACTTATCAAACTGACGGTTATGTAATTTTCACACCTGTCTGCGCCTGATTTCTTTGGAATGGGGATTATTACATTTTTCTTAAAGTCTGAGGATATTTCGCCTGTCTCATACATCCTACTCACCAGTTCAAATAGTCATGGCTGGTTCTCCCAGAGACTTTAGTAGCTCTGAGGGTATGTCATCTACTCCTGGGGCCTTGTTCTGACCTAGGTCTTTCAAGGCTCTGTCAAATTCATCTCTCAATATAGTATCTCCTATTTCATCTTGATCTACTGCCTCTTCCCTTCCTACAACATCGTCTCTAAGTTCATTTCCTTTGTAGAGATTCTCTATGTACTCTTTCCACCTTTCAGCTTTCCCCTCTTTGCTGAGAACTGGTTTCCCATCTGAGTTCTTGATATTCGTGGAGTTGCTTTTCTTGTCCCCTAATGTCTCTTTTATTTTCCTGTAGGCGGTATCTACTTTTCCCCTTGCTATACATTCTTCTACAGATTTGCATTTGGCTTCTAGCCACTCCTGCTTAGCCATTTTGCACTTCCTGTCAATCTCATTTTTTAGTCGTCTGTACTCCATTTTGCCTGTTTCATCGTAAAAAATATGTATAATTGTCAATGAAACAGATAATTATACATATTTTTGACGAATTACAGCGTTCAAATGAATAAAATAAATCGCAAGTTCCGATGTTATGGCTTCACTGTATTAGGTTTAGATGGAATATCAAACTGTGGCCAATGATAATTTGTGCCCGGCGGGATTTTAACCCGGGATCTCCTGCTTACTTGGCAGACGCGTTGACCACTCCGCCACCGAGGACACAGTGACCAGCCCGACTGCACGTCTCCCGCCACACACAAATCTCCATTCGCCACGCTGCCTAATTCCTATACCACAGACTATGGTGTCGGGCTGGTCACTGTGACCTCGGTGGCGGAGTGGTCAACGCGTCTGCCAAGTAAGAAGGACATCCCGGGTTCGAATCCCGGCCGGGCACAGATTTTCATTCGCCACAGTTTGGTATTCCATCTAAACCTAATACAGTGAAGCCATAACATCGCAAATTCCGATTTATTTCACAAATACTATATATATATATATATATATATATATATGACGACTGAGCGGCGTGGTCTGCGCGTGCAGGTGGAGGGAGAAGTTCCCCTACCTAGCTGCTTCATGCCCTTGCTGCTTTTGCCGCTAACGATATCACGCAAACCAAAAGAAAGACGTTGTGTACTCCGGATGATGATGTAATTTCTCGCGTTTAAGTTTAGAGTTATCTCTATATCTTGGCATTATGGAATTTATTAGTCAGATATTGCAGAGTGCAGAACATATCAAAACAGAAATTTTGCAGCACTGAACTATGTAATCTAGCAGGCAGATGCTCACCTTGAAATGACTCATCAGCAGAAGGCAAACAGGTTATTTTTAATTCTGCTACGCGCCCTCTCGCTAATGCCCGTCGGTCTTCGGAAAATAATCCAACGAACTATGAAGCGAGATACGTTTGGCATAATCGTCCGCTGCTCCTACTTGGTCAGCTGCTCCTAGTTCGTAAGCTGCTCCTAGTTCGTCAGCTGCTCCCAGTTCGTCCGCTCCTTTTGGCTTTTGCTACCGCTACTAAAAGAGCTCCTTTTTTATGACAGCCTTTTTATTTAATGAATCAGTGTTGCCAAAGCGTGTGCTATTACCCATATTTTTGGGCAATTTGACATCAAATACTTAGGCAAATAAACCAGTTATTTACACGAATGGGTGATACAATGGTATTCAATTACTTTGCATACAGAGTACTCGTAGTACTTTATTTTTAAAATAGATTTCTTGTGGCAGTGAACTATGAAACTACAGCTGAGCTGCATCTCAGCTCGAAATGAAGGTAACTGGCAGAAGGGAATCACGCGATTCTGCGCGCTCTCGCGTCCTCTCGCTGTTCCCCGTCAGTCTTCGGAAAAGGAGCGGACGAACAAAGAGGCGAGGGATCTGCGAACTAGTTCGCATAGTTCGCCTGTGGAAGCGCTCTTCCGAACTAGTTCGTTCGCGAACTACACAAGACTATATATATAACGGTACTGAAAATTAATTTATGTTAAAACTACACTGCTAGTAACAGTAACAGTCCACTCCCATGAACCACAGACATTGCCGAGGTGGGGTGGCTTGCGTGCCTCAACGATACAGATAGCCGTACCGTAGGTGCAACCACAGCGGAGGGGTATCTGTGGAGAGGCCAGGCAAACGTGTGGTTCCTGAAGAGGGGCAGCAGCCTCTTCAGTACTTACAGGGGCAACAGTCTGGATGATTGACTGAGCTGGCCTTGTAACATCAGCTAATGTGGCTTTGCCACACAGCTACTGCGAACGGCTGAAAGCAAGGGGAAACTACAGCCGTTACCTTTCCCGAGGACATGCAGCTCTACTGTATGAACATATGATGATGGCATCCTCTCGGGTAAAATATTCCGGAGGTAAAATAGTCCCCCATTCGGATCTCCGGGCGGGGACTACTCAGGAGGATGTGATCATCAGGAAAGACAATACTGGCATTCTACGGGTCGGAGCGTGGAATGTTAGATCCCTTAATCGAGTAGGAAAATTAGAAAATTTAAAAAGGGAAATGGATAGGTTGAAGTTAGATATAGTGGGGATTAGTGAAGTTCGGTGGCAGGATGAACAGGATTTCTGGTCACGTGAGTACAGGATTATAAATACAAAATCAGTTGGGGGTATCACAGGAGTAGGATTGATAATGAATAAGAAAATAGGAATGCGGGTAAACTACTATGACCAGCACAGTGATCGCATTATCATTGTCAAGATAGATACGAAGCCAACACCGACAACAGTAGTACAGGTTTATATGCCAACTAGCTCTGCCGATGATGAGGAAATTGAAGAAATATATGAGGAGCTAAAGGAAATTATTCAGACAATTAAGGGAGAGGAAAATTTAATTGTTATGGGAGACTGGAATTCGGTAGTAGGACAAGGAAGTGAAGGGAAGATAGTAGGTGAATATAGTCTGGGCAAAAGGAATGAAAGAGGAAGCCGCCTGGTAGAATTTTGCACAGAACATAATTTAGTTATAACAAACACCTGGTTCAAGAATCACAAAAGAAGGTTGTATACGTGGAAGAGACCAGGAGACACCGGAAGATATCAGATAGATTTTATAATGGTAAGACATAGATTTCGGAATCAGGTTCTACAGTGTAAGACATACCCAGGGGCAGATATAGACTCTGACCATAACTTGTTGGTTATGAACTGTAGGCTGAAACTAAAGAAACTACAAAAAGGTAGGAAAATAAGGAGATGGGACCTGGATAATTTGAAGGAACCTGAGTTTCTTAAAAATTTCAGAAGGAGCTTTAGGCAACAATTGACAGAAACGGGGGGAAATAAAACAGTAGAGGAGGAATGGGTAAAATTGAGAGATGAAGTAGTGAAGGTAGCAGAGGACAAAATAGGTAGGAAGGAAAGACCTACAAAAAATCCTTGGATATCACAGGAGATATTAAATTTAATCGATGAAAGGAGAAAATATAAAAATTCAGTAAATGAAACAGGCAAAATGGAGTACAGACGACTAAGAAATGAGATTGTCAGGAAGCGCAAAATGGCTAAGCAGGAGTGGCTAGAAGGCAAATGCAAGGATGTAGAAGAATGTATAAATAGGGGAAAAATAGATACAGCCTACAGGAAAATAAAAGAAACATTTGGAGATAAGAAAAACAGCTCTATGAATATCAAGGACACTGATGGAAAACCAGTTCTCAGCAAAGAAGGGAAAGCGGAAAGGTGGAAAGAATATATAGAGGGGCTCTACAAAGGAAATGAACTTCGTGACAATATTGTAGGAAGGGAAGAGGATGTAGATGAAGATGAAATAGGAGATACTGTACTGAGAGAAGAATTTTACAGAGCCCTGAAAGACCTAAGTCGAAACAAGGCCCCTGGAATAGATGATATTCCCTCAGAGCTACTGAAGTCTCTGGGAGAACCAGCCATGACAAAATTGTTTCACCTGGTGTGTAAGATGTATGAGACAGGTGAAGTACCCTCAGACTTTAAGAAAAATGTTATAATCCCCATCCCTAAGAAAGCAGGTGCAGACAGGTGTGAAAACTACAGAACCATCAGTTTAATAAGTCATGGCTGCAAAATATTAACGCGAATTATATACAGAAGGATGGAAAAGCTGGTAGAAGCCGACCTCGGGGAAGATCAGTTTGGGTTCAGGAGAAATGTAGGAACACGGGAGGCAATACTCACTTTACGGCTTATCCTAGAAGATAGATTAAGAAAAGGCAAATCTACATTTCTAGCTTTTGTTGATTTGGAGAAGGCTTTTGACAATGTTGATTGGAATAAACTCTTCAAAGTTCTGAAAAAAGCAGGAGTAAATTATAGGGAGCGTAAGGTTATTTGCAACTTGTACAAAAACCAGACAGCGGTTGTCAGAGTTGAAGGGCATGAAAGGGATGCAGTGGTTGGGAAGGGAGTGAGACAGGGTTGTAGCCTTTCTCCAATGTTATTCAATTTGTACATTGAACAAGCTATAAAGGAAAGCAAGGAGAAATTTGGTGAAGGAATAAAAGTTCAGGGGGAAGAATTAAAAACATTGCGTTTTGCCGATGACATAGTAATTCTGTCAGATACAGCAAAGGACCTGGACGAGCAATTGAATGGAATGGACAGTGTGCTGAAAGGTGCATATAAGATGAACATTAACAAGAGCAAAACTAGGGTAATGGAGTGCAGTGTAAGAAAATCAGGTGATGCTGAAGGAATTAGATTGGGAAACGAAGCAATAAAGGAGGTAGATGAGTTTTGTTACTTGGGCAGTAAAATAACAAATGATGGGCGCAGTACAGAGGATATAAAATGCAGAATGGCAATGGGTAGAAAAGCGTTTTTGAAAAAGAGAAATTTGTTAACATCGAATATTGATTTAGGCCTAAGGAAGTCCTTTCTGAGGGCATTTGTATGGAGTGTTGCCTTGTATGGGAGTGAGACATGGACGATAAACAGTGCGGACAGGAAGAGGATTGAGCCTTTTGAAATATGGTGCTACAGAAGAATGCTGAAGATTAGGTGGGTGGATCGCGTAACTAATGAGGAGGTACTGAACAGAATTGGGGAGAAAAGGAATTTCTGGCATACCTTGACTAAAAGAAGGGATAGATTGGTAGGACACATTCTTAGACATCAAGGAATTGTTAATTTAGCGTTGGAGGGAAGTGTGTGGGGAAAAAATCGCAGGGGAAGACCAAGAGATGGATACAGTAAGCAGATTCAGACAGATGTAGGTTGTCGTTCTTATGTGGAGATGAAGAGGCTTGCTCAGGATAGGGTATTGTGGAGAGCTGCATCAAACCAGTCTCCGGACTGAAGACCACAACAACAACAACAGTAACAGTTATGGGATCAAGTGAGATGTTGTAAACAAAATACATGTGGTAACGTATTTCATTCAGGTATCAGCTACAATTTTCATTTGTGTGTGATACAGTACGATATTTTGCTACAAAGTCGGGTAGTCGTGTGGTCTAACGCACAGCTTTCCGAGATGGGGTGACGTGCCGTCCCCGATTCGAATCCGCCCAGTGGATTAACGAAGAGGTCGGAGTGTCGCCCAGCTTGGATGTGGTTTTTAGGCGGTTTTCCACATCGCCCTAGGTGAATACCAGGCTGGTCCCCAAGTCCCGTCTCAGTTACACTAATCGCGAACATTTAGTAACTCTTTATAAATAGAAATTTAGAAACCCTGAGACTTTTTCTTCTCGAACATATCAAAGACATTAAACATAAAGGTGAAGCATTGAAATAAAATTTGTCATGCGATCGGGACTCGAACCCGGGCCACTATGCTTACTAGGCAGACGTCATACCGCTTTTTTTTTCTTTTTTTTCCAGGTAGACCTTTGTTTTGCGGTCGTTGATGCAGTTCGTTCTTGTTTGTTCGTTGAATATTTGGCTCAGCTTTTTTTATTACAAAGGGCATTTAGCCCCCTGACTGGGCGCGCTAAGCCACAGCGCCCGGCATCGTTAGACCACCGCACCACTGGCGATCGAGGCGCCTCGGAATAGTATAAGTACGACTTCCCTCCACGTCACAAACTCTAATTCAGCTTCTGTGTTCCATGAAGTATTGTCACAACTGCCAAGACTCTCCATGCATGCCGGCCGCCGTGGCCGAGGGGACTGAGGCGCTTCAGTCACGGTCTGCACGGCCACTACGGTCGGGGGTTCGAATCCCCCCTCGGGCATGGATATTTGTGCCGTCCTTAGTATTAGCTAGTTCATAAGTAGTTTGAAGGTTTAGGGACTGATAACCCCGTAGTTAAGTCCCTTAAGATTAACAAACATTTGAACATTTTTTTTCTCCATGCATCGGAATATGTTGGCAATACTTCTTGGAACACAGAAGCTGAATTAGAGTTTGTGACGTGGAGGGAAGTCGTACTTATACTATTAATGGCTAGTGGTGCGGTGGTCTGGTGGTAAGACGTCTGCCTAGTAAGAATGGAGTTCCGGGTTGGATTCACGGCCGCATCACAAATTTTAATTCAATGCTTCACCTTTATTTGTAATGAATTTACACTTTAACACATATAATACTATACACATACATTGGGGGTACACATTTCCTCCTGGGGATCATGGGGTGGCGACAGGAAGGGCATCCGGCCACTCCGTAAGTATTAACACACCAAATCCGGATTTAACAATGCCGACTCAGCATGTGCGGATACATAACCAAAGAGATAGGAGAAACATTACGATATTTTGCTGTTTATTTACTTCAGGCTTACATGGCGTTTACTTAGAACGAGGTACCATTGGGCTACCATTGTGAAAACTCGTTTATCGTTGGCCTGTAATATGATGTGTGATCACCTCTGACGGCCAGTACAGTTTCACATCTGCGTGGTGTGGACAGTATGAGGTTATCAATCAGGTCTTGAGCAATATTTGGCCATTCTTTCATGAGTGCAAGATTCAGCTCTGCAACCGTTGTGGGATATGCTGGTCTGGCTTCAATGCGCCTGCCAAGTGCATCCAAGACATGCTCAATGGGTTTTAAGCTGGCTACGCCATTCGTTCAATTCCCTCAGCTTCAAGCATGTTGTCCACCAGTGCTGCTTTGTGGGGACCAGTGTTACCGCCCACCAGGACGGACCCATCTCCTATGTCACCAGTATAGGAGAACAGAACGTCAAAAGATCTCATCTCTATACCTCTGAGTAGTCGAAACGCCATTCTGAACGACA
Organism: Locusta migratoria; assembly: GCA_026315105.1. Taxonomy (NCBI): domain Eukaryota; kingdom Metazoa; phylum Arthropoda; class Insecta; order Orthoptera; family Acrididae; genus Locusta; species Locusta migratoria. The sequence continues at coordinate 564,920,349 of CM048745.1, forward strand.
CAGAGGTCTGTACGCCCACCAATACTGACTCCTGCCCACACCATTCGTCCACCAACACGATATCGTGATGTTTCCTGCACATAAGGAGGATTGTTTCCAGTTCCACGTTCTCTCCAGATGAGAGAACGACCATCTTCCGGCTGAACACAAAATCTAGATTATCAGCGAACGGAACCCGGCGCCATTCGTTACGATTCCAATCCTAATGATCTCTCACCCAGTTTCTGCGGGGTAAATAGTGTCGTAGTTTTAACAGGACACACACTATACGCCTCCTTGCGTTGAGGCCACATTCCCGAAGGCCATTTCGGACTGTTTGTTCTGATATTGCGCATCCTGTTGATGCGTTGTATCTGAGTTGCATTCAGCCTTCTGACTCGACGGACTGTTAACTGGAGACAACGGTCGTCTCTTGTTGTTGTTACCCGTAGACTGCCTTTCCTTATTTTCATGGTTCCTGTTGTCTAAAATCGCTTCCACGTCCTGGAAATTACACTGCAGCCACCTCCGTCTATGTCCCGCTTCCAACCCTCCTAAGACTGTCCATGCCATAGCTTCGGGTAAGTCACGTTGTTGTTGCATTGCACTACCTTCTCACTACTCTTTCTGAACCCAACAGATTGTGTAATTCGTTTGGTAGTGTAAACACAACCCCCTCTGCAGCAACTTTCTATTTTTACCACTATCTCGGTTGCCGTAATGTTGTTGACACCGCTCCGTAGAACCGACGGAAAGATGTCGAACCGTTTCCGTTCATTCTGCTGATGACAATACTTCAGAACCTAGATATATCACTGATCCTCTAAGTGTTTTCACCAGTGTAGCTACACGCTCGTGCTGCTCAACGGAAGTTTAAGGAAGGCCTTTTGATACCGTCGCTGTACCTCAGTCTTACAAAGACAGCAAAGGTAGAACTATCGTACAATCAGTTTAACGGCTAATGTACCCAAGTCACTGACGATAGTAACACACACAAGAATGGAAAGGGAAACTGAGGATTTGTTAACATAAGAAACCGTAAAGGCACAAGAGAGAAAGGCATGGCATTGGGTGTGAATAAATTACACAAGACTCGTTTCACCAGTACTTGAATATTGCTCGTCAGGTAGGATCCGTACTAGACGAATTAATGGAGAAAATAGAAGAGATCCAAAGAAGCAATATGTTTCGTTGCGGGTTCATTTGGGAGTCATGAAAGTATGAGGGTTGAAACTTAAATTGTTGCAACACTGTTGTTATTTACATAAAGGATTTAGGGGAAAATCTAAGTAGCTCCCTTAGGTTGTTTGCAGATGACGCCGTCATTTACCGTCTAGTGAAATCATCAGAAGATCAAAACCAACTGCAGAACGATCTGAATAAGATATCAAATGGTGTAAAGGAACATGAAAATTATCAATATGCATGCAACACTGAAGAGCATTTATCATGCATATTTACGTTACATTTTTTGAAAGTTTTACTTTTACAAAGAGCACATCTTCTTTTGACATAACCGTCTTTGCCCAACTATTAAGAACATACATTTCTTGTGTTTGCACGACAAATTGCGGGTTTGTCAGTTATATAAAATCTGTTAATCAAATGATAAATTCTACACTTCATTGCCCCCACAACACATTTTGTTACCGATACCCGTCCTCCTAGCATGTTATCGTCAGGCTCATGAGACACAACTGCGCGATCTCGCAATGGGTTCAGAGCAGTTATCAAACTGATCGTTTCGTGGCTAACATGGGTCTTGATATTTTTATTAATTATCAATATAGCTCTGCTACAGAAACTATGTCGTGGTAGGGGGACTGCTGATCTTATTGTACATCATAAAAATGCTAAAGACAGTGTTATCTACTATGTCCATCTGATCGTAGAGGTCATTTTTCCTTCGGTGTTTTAAATGTTTATATAGCTGCATACTTTCTAAAATGTTTCTTTCCTGTAGGAGCTTTATGTAAGATCTTCATGCTCTGACAAATGCCTTGTTTTTTATGCTTGCTCATCCGTATGTGTTCTCCAAAAGTAGTTTTATTACGGTTGCCAGTACTCTCGCGAAACCTAGCAAAAACTGACTACCCATTTGCCCAACATAAAAACCTTTACAATCATCGCATTGTAGTTCGTATACCTTGTTTGGTACCTTCCTCCCATCAACCAACCAACCAACTAGTTCGTATAGCCTCAATTTTCCATATTTATCCACGTTTGTTCTTTGATTAAGAAAAGGCAAACCTACATTTCTAGCTTTTGTAGATTTGGAGAAGGCTTTTGACAATGTTGATTGGAATAAACTCTTTCAAGTTCTGAAGCAAGCAGGAGTAAAATATAGGGAGCGTAAGGTTATTTACAACTTGTACAAAAACCAGACAGCGGTCGTCAGAGTTGAAGGGCATGAAAGGGATGCAGTGGTTGGAAAGGGAGTAAGACAGGGTTGTAGTCTTTCTCCATTGTTGTTCAATTTGTACATTGAGCAAGCTATAAAGGAAAGCAAGGAGAAATTTGGAGAAGGAATTAAAGTTCAGGGTGAAGAATTAAAAACATTGCGTTTTGCCGACGACATAGTAATTCTGTCAGATACAGCAAAGGACCTGGAAGAGCAATTGAACGGAATGGACAGTGTGCTGAAAGGTGCATATAAGATGAACATTAACAAGAGCAAAACTAGGGTAATGGAGTGCAGTGTAAGAAAATCAGGTGATGCTGAAGGAATTAGATTGGGAAACGAAGCAATAAAGGAGGTAGATGAGTTTTGTTACTTGGGCAGTAAAATAACAAATGATGGTCGCAGTACAGAGGATATAAAAAGCAGAATGGCAATGGGTAGGAAAGCGTTCTTGAAAAAGAGAAATTTGTTAACATCGAATATTGATTTAAACCTAAGGAAGTCCTTTCTGAAGGCATTTGTATGGAGTGTTGCCTTGTATGGGAGTGAGACATGGACGATAAACAGTGCGGACAGGAAGAGGGTTGAAGCTTTTGAAATTTGGTGCTACAGAAGAATGCTGAAGATTAGGTGGGTGGATCGCGTATCTAATGAGGAGGTACTGAACAGAATTGGGGAGAAAAGGAATTTCTGGCATACCTTGACTAAAAGAAGGGATAGATTGGTAGGACACATTCTTAGACATCAAGGAATTGTGAATTTAGCGTTGGAGGGAAGTGTGTGGGGAAAAAATCGCAGGGGAAGACCAAGAGATGGATACAGTAAGCAGATTCAGACAGATGTAGGTTGTCGTTCTTATGTGGAGATGAAGAGGCTTGCTCAGGATAGAGTAGGGTGGAGAGCTGCATCAAACCAGTCTCCGGACTGAAGACCACAACAACAACAACGTTCCAACTTTCTAGCGTAGTTTTGTTTGTTGCTTATAAGATGTACTAACGACCACTTTAATATTAGTTTTACAAAAATTTCTCTCTATTTTGTCTCAGACGGGGCAGTAATATTTCATGTAAACATATTTCATGGTATTATTGGTTTTCAGTTTATCTTTGTTCTGCCTTTTGCTCTTTACCATGCTGTACAATTTGTCAATTAATGTAGCCCTATAGCCATTCTCACTGGCAATACATCTCAGTAGCGTAATTTGAAAAGTCGGTGTGTACAAATTACACGGCGGATATTTTGAAGGTTTTTCATTTTGGGCCAACAGGTAGATCATTTTTTGCTAGTTTTCGTGAACATACTAATGTACTAGCACGCAATAGGTACTATAGTCGTCCTATATTGGTATGAAACTTTCACTCTGCAGCGGCGTGTGCGCTGATATAAAACTGCCCGGCAGATTAAAATTGTGTGCCGGAACCGGGACTCGAACCTAGGACCTTTGCCTTTCACGGGCAAGCGCTCTACCAACTGAGGTTCGCAGGAGAGCTCCTGAGAAGTTTGGAAAGTAGGAGGCGAGGTACTGTGGGAAGTTGTGAGGCGGTATCGTGAGTTGTGTCGGGATAGCTCAGTAGGTAGAGTTCTTGCCCGCGAAAGGCAAAGGTCCCAGGTTCGAATCCCGGTTCCGGCACACAATTTTAATCTGCCAGGAAGTTTCATCATGACCCTTGTTTGCCACCTAGCGATCAGTTTGGCAGCTGTCTGTTGGTAAACCCATCGCGAGTTCTCGCAGAATGATAAGGCACGATGATAGCATGCCAGGAGGACACATGTCAGTAATGATACCCAGTAAAGAGTACATTTCATAATAGTTGGGCAATGACGTTTCCACAGGTATGTAAACACCGTTGTAGACTGTATTTACACTTTAAGATTTTCAGTGTTTTGTGACATTAGCGATGAAGTTAGATTTATTGGTGTGTTCTTCGTGCTTTTTAGTTCTGATGATGAAAGCAAGATCCACCAAAATCGGCAAAAACAATATTTGACTAATAGGTCTTGGTAGTAACTTAACCGTTTTTCGTAAACAACAGATCGAGCTCGGCAATATGTGTAAATTGTTTGATCTAAATGTTTAATTACATTAGCAGGTACAGTAATCTTCTTTTGGGGTGTGGCCCACGTTATTTTGTACTGTCATATTTCTTTCAAATGTTCAAATGTTTGTTAAGCTTATGGGACTTAACTACGGGGTCAACAGTCCCTAAACTTACAAACTGCTTATGAACTACCTTATACTAAAGACGGCACATATATCCATGGGGGGATTCGAACCCCCGACCGTAGTGGCCGTGCAGACCGTGACTGAAGCGCCTCAGTCTCCTCGGCCACCGCGGCCGGCTCATATTTCTTTGGCGAGGACCAGTGATACTAAAATATGTGTACGTTCTCTGAAACTGATCTGGAAAGCAATGAAAACTAATTGACTGCGAAGTCAATTATCCACAGCGAAATGACAATATACAACTATGATAACTGTGGGTTCAGTGGTACCTATGTACAATATGTGACTGGTCAGTAGAGTTTTCTGTTTAATTACGGCTGAATATTTGGTTGCTTTTCGAACAGGATGCACTCAAATTAGACAACAGTTTATCTCGATTGATTCAATATCTTCACTTACTGTAAGCGCTGCCGTCGCGGTGGCCGAGGGGACTGAGGCGCTTCAGTCCCGCTCGGGCATGGATATTTGTGCCGTCCTAGTTCGTAAGTAGTTGATAAGTAGTTTGTAAGTTTAGGGACTGATGACCCCGTAGTTAAGTCCCATAAACTATACAATCATTTGAAACATTTTTACTGTAAGCGCTGCTCGTAGAAGCACCAGTAACCTTACAGTGGCGAAACCAACCTCTCTTTTTCATTTCCGGAGCCCGACCTTGCCCCCTCATCTCATAAAGAAGGATCATCAGTATCACGTCAGACGGCGTCTGCCTCGTACTGCGTCCTACGCACGTGCCACATGGCTTGTCGTTGCCTTGCTAGCAGGGTCGTTATCGACATTCGAGCCTGCAAAATAACCGCCAATTGTTCTTCGCCCGAAATACTGACAATTGGGTCAGGAAACGGTGGAAGACGATCTGATACATAAAGAACTCTTTCCGCGCGGTCTGTGGCACCATGGCCGCCGGAGCTTCGAATCCTCCCTCGGGAATATGTGTACGTGTGTGGAAGGGATGGGGGGGTAGGAAGATTAGTGTTTAACGCCCCGTCGACAGCGTGGTCACTGTCAATAAAATTCTCCTGGGTGTTTGGCTGCATTGGCAACATGTAAAATTCCGACGTTTCGGCCACAGTTGCAAGTGGCCTTTGTCAAGGTGTTTGACTGACTGCTGAATGCAAGGGATTGCTGGGAGAAGCTGTTATCGAAATATGATTGGATATTTGTGGCAGGGGAGGCCATCTATATTGGTGTTTATATTATAGCCTGCGATTGGAGGGAACAGAGGTACTTCATTGGTGTTTGCATTGTTTATACCAATTGGTGGTTATTGGGGAATGACAGGCGGGCGGCGGTTATGACTTCACGCAGTTTACTTGCTTCCTGGCGTTGGCTGTGGCGCGCTACTACTCCTTGGACACACGGCCGCAGTGTTCCCCCGCGCACGTAAGTTGGGTCGCGCGCTGTCGTCCCGAAGCTTTGTCACTGCTGGCAGCCAGGACTCCGGTAGCCTGTAACCGTCCTCTCTGTTCAGGCTGGTGGGTCGCTTTGCAATTTCTACGGCATCTTTGATCTTCCCCCTCGTTTGGAATGGCTGTTTCGCTAGTACACGTGCTTCTCGAAATATAATTTCTTTGCCACACTCCAAATGTTTGTAAATCTATGGTCATCAGTCCGTAGCTTACAAACTACTTAAAACTAGGTAAACTAACCAAAGGACAACACACATACCCATGCCCCAGGGAGGACTGGAACCTCCACGGCGAGCAACCGCGCGCTCTGCAGCGAGACGCTTTAGACCGCTCGGCTACTCCACCGCGACTGCCGCACTCCTCCTGGTGTTCTGCCACCCCTGGCTATGTGTATTGTCCCAGGCGAATGTATCTTTCGTGTTCCGATATTCGCATCTTGATCGATCGCCCGGTTTCGCCTATATATACTCGCCCTCACTCACAGCCGACTTCGTAAACTCCGGCTCAGAGTGGACATCAAACCTATCTTCAAAAGCAACAACAGAGTGAAAGATGTTCTTCGTTCGCCGGCCGCGGTGGCCGAGGGGACTGAGGCGCTCCAGTCACGGTCTACACGGCCACTACGGTCGGGGGTTCGAAACCCCCCTCGGGCATGGATATTTGTGCCGTCCTTAGTGTTAGCTAGTTCATAAGTAGTTTGTAAGTTTAGGGACTGATAAACCCGTAGTTAAGTCCCATAAGCTTAACAAACATTTTAACATTGTGTTCTTCATTCAACGAAAGACGCAGTCGACGATCTGAATACTGTCGGAGTTTCCGAAGTCTGCTGTTGGTAAGGAAGGGGGGGGGGGGGGGGGGGGAAGTTTTCAGATCAGCCGATTCAACGTTCAAAATTGGAACACATGTTACAAGACAAAATAGATTTGGCTTTTAGGGACTCCAAACTTCTCTCTCCTCATATGTACGCCCCTGCCAACCGTAGTTCTTACTCGTCTCCAGCCCCAATTACCCCCTACTCATTTTTCATATGTGTTACCCCAATGGCTGCGAGAATTATCTAACTTCATCTGTACCTAGACTTACACACAACTTAAACTAACTTTTGTTAGGAGCAACACACACACACACACACACACACACACACCAATGAGCGAGGGAGGACTCGAATCTCCGCCAGGAACAGCCACGCAGTGCCTGACATGGTACATCAGACCGCACAGCCATTCCCGTGCGACTGCGTGCAGTGTAAATCGCAAATTGTAAAAAATATCCCGGATAATTAGAACAAACATATTATTGAAAGGTTTTTTCCCTTGCAGAACAGAAGTGTGCTCAGAAGACTGTCGAAACATACCAAAGATTCGCACCCGCTCCCACGTCCACTCAATCCGACCGTTAAGCCGTCCGCACACGTATCTGAACGACTGTGGCCAACGTTACGAGTTTCTGACGTCACAGCGCGCCAACCGCACGTTGGCGTGGCTTTCCCAACGTTTGGGGCAGTATCCAGCATGCCAGATATTCTCAACGTGCGTCTGAACGATCACCAGTAATGGGGAGAACGCTACCGACGTCACACCGCGTGGATATCCGGGGAGGGAGGACAGCTGAGGTATAGAGATGAAAACGCCATATTGGCCGTCGTATTTAATAGGTTTTATGAATATAACTTAGGACTTATGGATGTATGACATTTCAAAGCAAGTAAAAGTAACTGAGTAAATTGAGAATCTCTCAAAACCCGGTCATTAGATGTACTATTTGTTGGAATAAATAACTGGAAACGTCTCATTTGTGGTTAAAAAAAATTCTGTATTACAGTAATCTGCCCTTTCAAGGCATGGCGGACTGAAGATCTATCAACACGAATTGGTCAAATGTTTATTAAGCTTAAGGGACCTAACTGCGGGGTCATCAGTCCCTAAACTTACAAACTGCGTATGAACTGCCTTATAACTACACAAACATCCATACCCGAGGGGGATTCGAACCCCCGACGGGGAACGACCTCGCGCATAGTAGCATAGCGCCTCAATGCGCTCGGCCGCTCCGCTTCGGCCAACAAATTGTTCTTCACATCATTTGTTGTAATTACATATCAGGAACCAACATATGTACCAGTAGTGTTAGTGGCTGTAGCGTAGTCATCAAAGTAGTAGACTTTGAACTGTGTGATGTTCCACAGCGCTGGTTTAATGCTCCACGGAAGCAAATATTGTTTCTTCTTTCATTCGGGTTTTCGGATAGACTCAGGGACTTTCCTATAAATTTCATAAAAGTATACAGCATAATATTCGATGCTATGTAATCATAAGTGCGCATCGTCTGAAGAGTGAATTTGTTGGATTCGTTTTATTAACAGGAGAGTTTGCACTTAATTAGCATAAAATACGCACTTTAAGTTTTCCGTATTGCATTTTACATGTTCTTAACATTCTTCTACTGAATATTAACACAGACCGTGGAAGAATGACAAATAAGTTTTACTAAAAAGCGAGACTGTTGCAATAATTTTTGCCTCACGTGAAGGCATGGAAGTTTTATAATTCGCTGAACTTATTGACATAACATGCAACTTTTATAAGATAGATATTTTGTTGTTACTTACATAGGCCTATATCACAGAACATAATGAACATATGCACAATCGCGGAAATAAGCGATTTAATAGAGTTAAGGCAGGAGGTCCACTCTTTTGATTTGGTAAACAGTGTGATTCCAGAACCTAATGCCGCCGACAACTGTCGCTGGAGCGCGCTGCGGTCGCGTGTAGCTCGTTGAGGCACACGCCTCGTATGCTCAAGTCGCGCCGTCTCCGAGCGTTCAGCCGCACGGTGGACTCGGCTCGTTGACCACACACGTTCAGACACACGCTCCGTGTGCCGACGGTTGTAGATTCCTCTCTGCTCCAAACTTACTAGTATTACACTATCAACAATAATTGGACTCCCTCAAACATATATTGTCATTATATCATATTGAATATAAGAAGAGGCATTGAATTAAAATATGTATTTCATAGGGGAAAATTAAGGCAGAATGAAAGTGTGTGTTGTGGAGAGAGATGTCCTTAGGACAACCCGTGTAGCCACATCAGCTGAGCGCTTTAAAGCGTCTGCCTACTAACACGACGTCTTGCGTTTAAACCCCACCCATAGCACAATTGTAATTCGACACCTCTCCTTATGTTGAACATCTTATGATAAGTTAATATTAACTTATTACATAAAATGTTCAGAAATGTAACAGAAGATGAAGTTGCTGTTCAGTCGCTTTATTTGTAGCCCTGGAAGACCTCGCACAGTTCGTCGCTTTCCAGAGAACACAGTGAAATTGTCAGCTGCCTTAACGGTTTACGGTGTGATGTGCTATTTTACAGTAAAGGTGTCGAGCAGTGCCAATGGATCGTCGATTGGTCGGAGGTCGACCCGCGCCGCATCCGATCCTGCGCTGAGTTACGGCTTCCGCACCGCTGCGCAGCCCCGCCGCAGCCAGCGCCCAAGCCTGCCAACCAAACAACGCCGCACTCCTCGAGGGGACGCCTCTGCCGTACTCGAACTCGCAGTCGTGGAGCGTCGCATGGAAAGTAAACAAAAATTCTTGTTAAGCTTAGGGTTGCCAGATTGAACTCGAGGCAGGCCCGGAGACCAGTCGTGCCCCCCTCCCCCTTGGCCAATGACTCACCCCCCCCCCCCCAACTGCGACCAATTCTCTCCCCCCCCCCCTCCAACCAGGATATTACACGTGAATTCTAAAAGAAAAAAATACTAATCATCGCCTCCCTCCCAGAAAATATCCCCGCATCTTACTTTCGTTGCCACTGAGTAATCTCTAAAAGCCGGCCGCGGTGGCCGAGGGGAATGAGGCGCTTCAGTCACGGTCTGCACGGCCACGACGGTCGGGGGTTAGAATCCCCCCTCGGGCATGGATATTTGTGCCGTCCTTAGTTGTAGGTAGTTCATAAGTAGTTTGTAAGTTTAGGGACTGATGACCCCGTAGATAAGTCCCTTAAGCTTAACAAACATTTGAATCTCTAAAAACATTAGGATATAGCTTATTACCACAATCTTGAGAATTGTAATAATGGCAGTGTTTCACACCATTGTAAGTCAAAGTTAATTCCGTTGCACTGACTTTGTCGTCTTCTGCAGAATATTGTTTCGGCAAGAATTTAAGAAGCGACTGATTCTTCTTTTGTGTGGTAATATTCGCTTTGTGTCTTTCTGATTGTAAATGTTTATTCACAGCTTTCACTCCGTCGTACTTAACAGTAAATGAGATATTGCATATTCTGCACTTACACATACACTCATCAGTATCGACTTTTTGTAACCACTCTATAATTTTCTTCCTGCAACCATTCATCACGGAATGAACTTAGATATCGTCGCTTCATTTCACTGTTCTTACTCACTAATCTGAGTTAATGTAAGCTTGTCTGTTCACACACGATCCGAGTAATCCAAAAAATGCCGGTAACCTGATAAACAACGAACGAACACAAATAATAGACGTCGCCAGTTGACACGCTGCCGCAACAGTGTTTGCTTAATAATGCGCTAGCCGATTACTACCGACGCAACAATGAAAAGTTTTCAGTAGAAGAATAGAAATGTAGCGTTTTGTTGCAATAAGAAATTGACATTTATATAAAGTTATTCATAATTACTAGAGAGGGGCCGGCCGAGAATGGCCGAGCGCACTGAGGCGTCTTGCCACGGTGCGAGAGGCTGCTCCCGCCAGAGGTTCGAATCCCCCTCCTAGGGCATGGATATTGTGTTCGTCCTTAGTTTACGTAAGTTCGATGTAGATCGTCGTTACATGAGCATAGATCTTAAAAAGCGTCGTAAAAAAGAAATAAAAAAATAAACGAAAGGTTAAGATGAAGGTTACATTCAAGCCCGGAGATAAGAGTCATTGGCCCGTAGACCCGGAGAATTCATTTCAAACCCGGGCACTCCGGGCGGCGCCCGGAGATCTGGCAACCCTAGTTAAGCTCCAAACGTTCGTCCACGAACTCAGGATTTTGTTCTGGGGGAATCAATTTTTTTTTTAATAAAGTGTATTGACTTTATCAATCTAAGACTTATTTTTACACTTTTTATAATTTAACCAATTATACTACAAAAGCAATTGCACAAGAAATAAAATGAGGAGACTCACATTAATTTGAAAGTGAAGATGAGCAACATGGTGGAAATGGATTGCACAAAATCAGCTCGTAAAATGATTAAGCAGCTTCTACGTTACTGGCCAAAGAGAAAGGATTTTAAAGTTTAATTAACATGAGACTCTATGGGTAAAAATGGAACTAAAATAACGAAATTGTTGTTCACAAGATTCCACTCGGTGGCGCCCCTGACCTGCTAAGCAGCGGGTCGCCGCATGTGAACAGTCGGCTCGTAACTTCAGCATAGCAGTAACAATAGCGGCAGCATCAAAGCTGGTCGCGGCGGCATTAAAACCGCTCACAGTAACAGCGGCACACCTTCTCAGTGGCGGCATCACGTTGGCGACCAATTGTCACGTTCACTTGTGCCTGGAAAATTACAGTTACGTACAAATTTCCGATGCCGATCTGTTTAACCCTTTCATTCCCAGTGTAGTTCCTGGAAAACAAAGTATTAAAAGTTGATTTATAACATGTTTTGTGCATCAATCTTTAAAGTTGTATTTTTGTCGATGAACAACATGCTTCTAGTTCGACATTTTGTCGCTTGGTACGGCGTGTAACTTCTTCTGAGGCATGAATCTGTCCATATTGGAGGTTGTGTTTCGTTGCCGTCTGTACTTGGCTGAGAGTGTGAGCGTCAGTGTGGATCTTGTTATTTTATTCCAGCAGTGCATTGTCTTGTCTTTGGTGTTGTGGCGAAGATTATGCTAGGATTATTGATCTGACAGTGTTAACTATCAACAAAGTAAAGTCAAAGTAACAAAATACCTCAATACAAACGTCTGTGCTGTGCATGAAATACATGAAATAAAAAATTAGTCATCATCATCATTAGAGACTGATTATGCCTTTCAGCTCAAAAAAAAAGTTCAAATGTTTGTTAAGCTTATGGGACTTAACTACGAGGTTATCAGTCCCTAAACTTACGAACTAGGACGGCACAAATATCCATGCCCGAGGGGGGATTCGAACCCCCGACCATAGTAGCCGTGCGGACCGTGACTGAAGCGTCTCAGTCCCCTCGCCCACCGAGGCCGGCTGCCTTTCAGCCTTCAGTCTGGAGCACAGTACCTCTAATAAGATTCCTCCATGATCCCCTATTCAGTGCTAACATTGATGCCTCATCTAAAGTTATGCCTTTTACTTCAAAATCATTCTGCACCGAATCTAAGTACTTTCTTCTTGGTCTACCTCTACTCCTCTTACCCTCCACTGACGAGCTCCTGAGTCTCTTAGGTAACCTTACTTCTTCCATGCGTGTAACATGACCCCACCGCCGCGGTGGGTCTAAAGCGTCTCGCTGCGGAGCGCGAGGTTGCTCGCCGTGGAGGTTCGAGTCCTCCCTGGGGCATGGGTGTGTGTGTTGTCCTTAGGTTAGTTTACCTAGGTTTAAGTAGTTTGTAAGCTATGGACTGATGACCACGCAGTTTGGTCCGATAGATTTACAAACATTTGAACAACATGACCCCACCATCTCAGTCTGTTCGCGCTAACTGCTTCCTCTATAGTATTCATTCCCAGCTTTTCTTTGATTTCCTCGTTATGTACACCCTCCTGCCATTGTTCCCATCTATTGGTACCTGCAATCATTCTTGCTACTTTCATATCTGTAATCTCTATCTTATGAATAATGTAACCGGTATCCACCCATCTTTCACTCCCATACAATAAGTTTGGCCGAAAAATTAGTTCGACAACTAATTTTAAAACACATATTTTGATGTTTACTGCACTGCATTAATACAGAAATGACTTCAATTTTAAATTTTTCAAAGCTGATTTCCGAATGTGAAAGTGAAAGAGTTAAAAAATATTTGCAAGGTGCGGGGGGGGGGGGTTCTATTCAGCACCATTGCCCCCTCCCTCCGCGCCCACAATCCTCCGTGGCTGCGCCCCTGTGACCATACTAATCGTTTCGCTGTGTGTCCATATTCCGCAACAATTGTTACAATTACGTATAATAGGTCTTCCGTCTTGTGCTGGGTGTAATTAAGACAATTACTTTACACCAGACACATTTCATCTTTTATTTTTAAAATGTCTTCTGCATTTCTGTAAATGATACATAGGTTTGTACAATTTCTTTCGTATATATAGATTAAAACCGTCTTTTTAATTTTTTGTGCACATTATATGTTTTTCAATTGCTTTATAGTCTACTCGTAGTGTTATTGTCTCTTCTTTACACTTCACTGCTCTTTTTCCTTCTTGTTGGCTGGAGTTGGTCGGTTTGTAATATGCGTTTTTTTTAATTGTATACGGTAACTTTCGCTTTTTTTTCCTTTCCATTTGTTAGCACTTATTTTAAACTACCTCACACGTAGGCAAAATTCCATACAAACAAACACACAAGACACAAGAACAACACAAAGTGGGTAAATGCAGAAAACAACAGATAGTATAAGACATAAAATAACTTCACCTAACAAAGATTTCACTTCGAAAATATTTTCCAAAAACAATAGAAGATACAGATCCTTACATAAAATAAGGAAAATACCAACCTAAATCCAACACATGTTGGAAGATACATTGGTCAAACTAAGAGAATATTTAACACCAGATATAAAGAACATGTACGAGCCTGCAAGTACAGAACAGGTCACTCAACCTCTGCCGAACACTTACATCAAAACCAACGTAAAATCACCATCAGACATGTAAATCATAAGAATAAAAAACAACAAAAAAATGTTCAAATGTTTGTAGAACTTATGGGACTTAACTACGGGGTCATCAGTCCCTAAGCTTACAAACTACTTATGAACTAGCTAAGACCAAGGACGGCACAAATATCCATGCCCGAGGAGGGATTCGAAGCTCCGACCGTAGTGGCCGTGCAGACCGTGACTGGAGCGCCTCAATCCCCTCGGCCACCGCGGCAGGCAAACAACAACAAGAAACATCTTCTCAAAGAAAGCTACCAAAAAAAAAAAAAAAAAAAAAAAAAAAAAAAAAAAAAAAAAAAAAAAAAAAAAAAACAATAACAGAATAGAAAGAAATGATAAATGACCAAATAAATCTAACAAACCATACACTTTTCAACCGTATTGAGCATCTAACATAATAATAAAAACGAATTTAAAACTAGCTCCCCCACTCTTAAAGCCAAACCCTTCGCCCACTCACAAACACTCTAACCAGTACCCACACCTCTCCCCTACCAAACCTGCAGTGCCGGCACTGATTCAGTGAACCCCCGGAGAACAGCTCCCCATGAAAAAAATGTAAACAAATAAATAAAATAAAAAGAGTTTTTAATCATTCTTCGTTTCGTTCTACTATCAGATAATTTTGTACGCACATTCAAAGTATTTTTATCGCATGTGAAACGTTTAACGTCGCGAAGACAGTACATATACGAGTCATGGCGCGGCCGCTTAATATAGGCGGCAGTGGCCGCAGTGTTACAATGCGCATGCGCGGCTGAGGTTCAAATACTCTTCTGAACCTCCTGGTGGCAGCCCCGAGGTAGGGAGAGGCGACGGGAAACGTCGCTTTTGAGATTGGTGTTGGAGCTGGTAGAGACGCGAGCTCCTGCCTTCTCGAGTTCTGCGGTTACGCATCAGTGGTGCCGAAGCAAGACAATGGAGCTACTGCGCACCTCGCCTTGCGCATCGGCAAATCCTCTATTAACACTGCAATGGTCGCGTCACTAGGAGGAGCATTGGTAGTCACGTTGTCTGATACAGTATCAACATTGCATCGTTAGCTTTAATTAACCTCAGAGTTTGCAGTTAATGAGTTAACAAACTTGTAAGTATTATAAAAGTAGCAACTGAGCGTTTATTTTATGAAAATTAATCTTATAATGTTAAGAACCGCTGACGCGCGGGTTGCCTATTCCGGAGATACGTATCTGTGGGCTCCTACGCGACCATTCTAGTGTTAAGGCAACATCCGCCCTACATATTTACATTTGGCGCATTGAAGATTCCAAAAACACGTCATATTTGGTAAAATATCTTTGTAAATTAAAGATGCATCAACTGTAAAAGCCTTCAGAAGATCCGATCATGAATAATAACTCATTTCCCCCCAGCTAGCAAGAATAGCCGTGTGTTTAGCTTCACTGCGTTGCGCCGTTGAAGGTAATAAGTGCGAACCTGACTGCAAGTGATTTTTTTTTAACGCAGTCTTCTTTTTAACAGATATTGTAACGACAACGTAGCTATTCTGAGGATAAATGATATTTATAATCTTCATTGCACCAAATATGCAAATATTTGATGAGATGTGGGGGAGAGCAGCTTTTGTGCATGTATTATGTTTGGAGGGTGAAGGGATCTGCGTTTGCTTACAGTGTCACGTGACCCGAAGGTAGCTTGTCTCTTCATCGTAACAGTTCATTTTGTTAGTCACTCAACAGTGTAATCAGTTACTGTGTTTCAGTGGTCATGTGCATTTCCTTATGTTCTTGGCGTTTATTATCAAAGAAAAATGAACACCGTTCAGTATCTTTTAGAAACAAATTACTCAGCTTTAAGCTTGGAACAAAACTGTGAAGAAGCTGGGTAGGCCGACGCCTCAGCTCCAGTTGAAGCAAGCGGAAACAAGCCGGGTTAATACATTCTGCAGACCTTTGAAAGAAAATATTTCTAAAGGGGAAGGGGGCAACCGAGGCGTTTTCCCCGGGCGCCACTCGCAGAGGTGCGTCAAATTGTGTCTTTGGACGCTGAGTGGGGGAAGGGTCAAGCGGCGCCACTATCAAGATCTGGAACTCAAAGAGGAAGTGAACCCCCAGGGATCTGAAGGACCAGCCGCCACTGCAAACCTGCTTTCAAATGTTCAAATGTTTGTAAGGCTTAAGGGACTTACATATTTTTGGAAACATTCTCATTTCTCTATTTTTGGGTCAACAGCACTCTTATTTAAATTTATTAATAAACAACACTCTAGAATGCACTAATTTATTTCATTCAACTAGTTTCAGTCTTATTTAGACCATCTTCAGGAATTTTGTCTCCATCGATGTTGTGGAGCTGGCAGGTAGCTGGGAGCCTTCCAGTGCGTCACTGCTGGAAGGCTCCCAGCTACCTGCAAGCTCCACAACATCAATGGAGACAAAATTCCTGAAGATGGTCTAAATAAGACTGAAACTAGTTGAATGAAATAAATTAGTGCAATTCTAGACTGCAGTGAAGACTTTCACGACTGGCTGAAATAATTGCTGTTGAATCTTCCGGGTTATGTGGTCGTGGTCGAAGAAACATATCTGCTCCTGAGTCGACAAGACTCACCGCTACCAGTAGCACCTGGACGAAACGTCAGGAGCAGATATGTTTCTTCGACCACGACCACATAACCCGAAAGATTCAACAGCAATTAATTCTAGACTGTTCTTTATTAATAAATTACGGGACTTAACTGCGGGATGATCAGTCCCTAAACTTACAAACTACTTATAAAGTATAATTACGTAGGCTTCCGCCGCCAGAGTCAGATGACATAAAAGTTTTCTGGGTATGGTACCGCGTCATGATGTAAGGCTATTACTTAAATAACCAACGTTTCGGCCAACGTTACAGTGGCCTTCATCTGGGTAACTACTTATAAAGTAACTTATACTAAAGACAGCACAAACATCCATGCCTGAGGAAGGATTCGAATCCCCGACAGGGAACAGCCTCGCGCATCGCAGCATAGCGCCTCAATGCAGTCGGCCGATCCCCCGCGGCCAAACCTCCATTCACATATCTAAAAAAAACATCTCAGATATCCTGTTCTCTAAATTTAAAAATTACAGACACATTGATAAAAAATACCTTATCACACGAAAAACAGTTGAACACACAAAAACAACATAGCGACGCTGCGCTGAAGTGATAAACAAAGCGAAAGGAGTAGTCCACTAAAAAACGGTAATGTACAAACTTACGCAGTTTGAAATAAATGAAGTGGCAAGAAATGAAACGGAAAATATACAAAAACAGGCGAAAATTATTGTATACAATCAAAACACGAACATCACAACCCGATCAACTACAACTAACAAGACGGAAAAACAGCAGTGGAATGTAAGGAAGAGACAACATCATGAGAAGACTACATCAATTTCGAAACACATAACGTGGGTAGCTATTTCAGATATCGAACGGAAAACGACGCAACTCTCGAGGCTAACTGCGGAATCGAACGATACGCGCGGTGTAAAATAGGGCTGTAGGCGTCGTCCGTGTGCCCTGCGCGGCAGGTGCTTCCGCGCATGCGCAGATGCGTTATCGCCAGGCGCAGGACTGGAGCATATCAGCTGCGCCCGTGGCCTGGCCAACCACACACACCTGCGGCCCTAGTTAACCGTCGCTCTATTCTGCGCTATGAAAGGACAGTTACCGCCGCCCAGCTCCCAGGCAGTGCACAGTCGCCGCTAAATAACCGCCTCCAACTCGGCAGAATGGCCAGCCAGATAAAGTCACAGGATTTGGGTCACGTACCGAGCGCCAAGAGGTAGCGTGCAGTTGGCAGTTGCTCCGGCAAACTCCGCCGAACATCCTACGAGGTGCTGAGTATAATGGTAGACGGCAACTATTACGTCTAGACCCGTTACGACCGCCCCGTATAACCGCAGCAAGCACCGCCAGTAACACGTACACCCCTAAACATGGTAATAGTTTAGTCTATATATTACTGGAATTGCGCCAGTTTGCTTCGTGGTGGTAGCCTGTAATATTTCTAGCTTAAAGCCATCATATTAAAATGGAAGTATTGCTTCAATGCAGCTCCTTACCGCCCACTGGAAGACATAATAAGGCAAACCTAAATACTACAAAGTAAATTATTATGAGTCACACAGCAAATAATACTTAATCGTACCCTCTAATGTAATTGTGAAAGTTTGTTATGCTTTCACGCAAAAATTTTGCAGAGGGATAGAGATGGAGTTGGACCTGGATATGACATACAGATGACAATGCCGCATGGGATATTTTTTTGTCAGCGGTGACAGCAGGTGGACTATAGTCAGTGCCGACAACTCACTCTCGCTAAACCAAATGCGTTGTTATCTCATTGCTCCATACCGATCAGTCTAATTTCGTTGATAGCCCAGTCAAAGAAGGAAAATAGGGGAAATATTCGTGTAGGATGGTTTCAGCAAAAGTAAGTTGCCGGATTTTGTTTGATGAAACACTTTGGATGACATTTTGCAGAGGGATAGAGATGGAGTTGGACCTGGATATGACATACAGATGACAATGCCGCATGGGATATTTTTTTGTCAGCGGTGACAGCAGGTGGACTATAGTCAGTGCCGACAACTCACTCTCGCTAAACCAAATGCGTTGTTATCTCATTGCTCCATACCGATCAGTCTAATTTCGTTGATAGCCCAGTCAAAGAAGGAAAATAGGGGAAATATTCGTGTAGGATGGTTTCAGCAAAAGTAAGTTGCCGGATTTTGTTTGATGAAACACTTTGGATTGAGCCGTGCCCCTACCAGGCTATGTTAGTGTCTGGCCAGGAAAAAGTAATTAGTAAAATAACTAAGTCGATATCTTCGCTAATATCGTGTCAGTGGGGTAGAGGGCAGCGTCTTGATACACAATTCAGTATTGAGACAAAGTAATTATTACATGAAACTTCTGATCCGTGAATGTAATTAAACCTTTAAATGGCAGAATAAACCAATAGGGTGCGGGTAGAAACGTACCTTAAAAGATTGCATGAAGTGCAGAATTCTCACCATTACTTTAAAACACAGTGAAGTTGTATGTTTTTCACATAGAAGAACTGAGCAGAATGCGGCGGAGGGTATAGTGTTAGTATGAACGTAAATTGAAGAGCGAATAGTTCTTATGGTATGGGAAGGCGCCGTTCCCAGAAAAAAGCCACACAATGCCGAATCCATTTCCCGCCTTCCATTGCAAGGTAGTGTGTAGAAAGGTATGTAGATTCTGTTCGGTATTCCTTTCAGTATTAACGCATTTGTGGAAAATAAACATGCTTGTTTCCTGGCGCAACGCATTTTGTGGAAAATGCGCACTCTCCAGGTCGGTCTGCGCACTACGTCATCTGTGATTTATGAGATGCACTGTGGAAGGGTCGGTATAACTTTGTAAACCACCTTGGAATTTCCTTTTGCGACGTTATAGGGTAGACAGAGTGGGGGTTCGCTTTCTCGGTATTCGTTTTGCAGGCACACAAAGAACGGCAATGCCTGGCCATGCCAGCAGTCTGCATAATACTGTTCTACTGTGCTTAAATATGCTGTATATATTCAATATTTTGTCTTAGTCCATTCTGTTTAACAATAACTTTATTAACATATTGGCTACCAAAGGTATACCGGTACTTGGGCTACCGACCCCCGGGGACCATTTACTTTTTTTTTCCATATTCTGCTTTAGTTTGCTTGAAGTAAGCTATTTAATTACAAATAAGTTGAAAATATTGCAGTTTAGTACCTTGGTTTATGTTTTTTTGTATTAGTTACATATGACTCACATGGTGCCAGAGTAAACTGCCAGGTGTGTCATTTGCTATGTCGCTAATAATTTTGGGTTGGTACTCCTGTAAGTCTTTCATTCCACAACATTATTTGCGTATAGTTCCATTATTTTTTTCTGCATTGTTACTACAGTCTTTATTCAGTGTTCTTTGCTTCGTAACACAGTGATATTGTAGCAGGAGAAAGTGTCTCGTAGAAGTTATGTAGATGAACAAAGGCATGTACAGAAGCTTTTAGATGAAGTTATGGACATAAGTGTAGAAGATGAAGATACTACTGAAATGGAAAAATAAGAGGCATGTGTTGATGCTGAGTACTGTTCATGGAGAGGAAGAAGCGGAAGTTCAAACCAAGAGGGGCACAAAGAAAATACTAGCAATGAGAACTGACTATAGGCATTTATAGATCTCTCTCACCAAATGAAGTCCTATATTGTCTAAGACGGGATATGAAATTGGACAGGAAGCTTGCAAGTGAACTGTTGAGAGGGTCAGCGCTGGTAAATGGTCTTGTGATTTACCGATACATCAACAACAAGATCATCTCAATCACAGAATTCAAAGAGGAAGTGAGTGTGAGTCTACTCCATATAGAAGATGCCGATGCCCCTGAGAAATCTCTCACCGTAGCCACCGAACTGCCTTCAGATTGTGCTCTTGTGAACATGTCATAGGTGTACGAAAAAATGAAGAATGAATTTGGACGAGAACAAGCTGTCAAGAAATGCAAACAAACTACATGGAAATGTAAGAAATTGCGACTCATATTTTTGCGAAGAGTGTTTCTTCATAAAGCAAAGTGCTTGCAGGTGTTAGAGATACAAAGTGGAATTACCCAATTTTTTCAGTCTGTTTCATTGTTGTTACAATTAGAGTTGGAGAATGTAATTAAAACTGTATGTGATAGACAATCTAATGTGTAAGTAATGTGTAACACTAAATAATAAATTATAAAAACAAGGAAACTCCAATATGACTGGGCCATGTGAGTTATATGTAATTCACGATTTCAAGTGTCTATAATTACTATTGATCTCTTGAAATCTGGAGGCCACGAACATGATTTGTTACGAGGGCCATAACGTAATGCAACAACAAGTCACAGCGCGCTACTGTGAGTTATAACTGCACCACGGAGCTTTAAATGGAAAAATGTCCGTGAGTTGTATTTACTCCACGTGCCCCGAAGAGATGACTTCCTGTGACTTATATTTAACTCACGTGGCAGTCAATCTGTTAAAACATTGTTTTCTAAAAGTTGGGAATTTTTCTATTTCTTGTAACACGAATACTATTAGTCCTTGAAAAAAAAAAAAAAAAAAAAAAAAAAAAAAAAAAAAAAAAAACATAATTATTTTTGCGCCTCACTGTGTATCACGAACTTAATGAGTGGCGTTTTTCAAGTCGTGGGGATTTCGTTCGTGTTTCCGCACGCACCAAAGTCAGAATGAAAGAATACCTACTGGAGTTATACAATGCTTCAAACTGTTAGACTGCAGATGTTGGCAAAGATATGATTTCTGATCGGTAATTATTGGTAAGCGTTTTCGTGACTGCTGTACATTATAGTAATAATATGGGTACACAATTAAAAAGTAGTCAATTTTAATTTAACAATTATTTTACAATCTTTTCCTGGCTTTGGTTTTTGCAAAATCATCAATAAGGTCTTAAATCTAGACTTGGTGCAGACTTGTTTTCGATTGCTATGAGTGCCAAATGCCCGAGTCGAGCTTGAGCCATACTGTACCTCAGATGCATTTTGATAATTTTTAATTTGCTGAACGACTTTTCGGCTGCTGCAGAAGAATTAAACTGCGGTAAATACTTTCGTAACCTCAGATTCTAATAATGCATATTCTGTTATAATTTCCTTACATAATTGGCGAACTGTCCATGTTGGGGTCAATTTCGGCAGGAGAAATTAAAAGTCGAAATTCCTTCATTCAACTAAAGTATGATATACAGTATAACGTCTATTACCCGAAGTAATTTGGGGACACGGATATTCGGAAAACCAGTTTATTGGGATATTCAAACTATACACTTATATTTGCCAATAAGAAGTACTGTACAGTAAAAGTATTTATACTGTATTTGGATGAGCGCGATCCTTCACATTGCACCCCGCAACACTTGGAAGACGCCGCTGTCGCTGTGAGCAGCTCTGATGCTGCCGCTACCTCTGCCGACTGAAGTGTGCCGGTTGACTGGCAGCTTCGCCTGTCGGCAGCACTTCTTTTGAAGGCCCAATTAGAAGCATTGAGCCGCCAGCCAGTGGCCCAGTGCGGCTACTGTGGGAAACTTGAGGGGAAGGGGATATGATGGACGATAGGGTGGGAGGGTAAAAAAAAAATTAAATAAAAAAATCGTCGCTCATGAAGGTAAAGGGGCCCCTGGAGCTCGGGGGCCCCGGGGCACTGCCCCGCCTAGCCCTATGATAGCTACGCCACTGGAAAGAGCACTGGCAATTCTCCCCTAATTGTATGGAAGTCCCCGAGCGGCAGGCACTGGACGCCGATTGGCTGTTGCACTGGCGGTCACGCGCCAAAACGCTATCATGTTTTTGTTAATTTTTTATAAACTAATAATATATTCAATGTCAAACTCAGTTCATACAAACCCCTCAAAGCTAAGCTGCGTGGGTAAAACATATAAAAATTGCTAATTCTATAAACAAAACAATTAATTTCAGACGGACGATGCAGGGCAGCCAAGTTTGCGCGCCAAATTGCGGAACGAAGCCAGTCTTGCATCGAGCCGCCACTCTTCAGTTCAGAACAGGAAGAGTAACAAGTGACTTCAGTACGCGCACTCAGTGGAGTAACATGCATACGTAGGCGGTCATAAAACATTGTTTAAACATCTTAGATCAAGGTAAATGACGTTATATTTAATTTCATTTAAGACAATGTGTGTCAAGTTGATGTCATTATGCAGTTTTCTGGTTTTCTGCAGTTTTTAAATAAACTAGATGGCATCCCACAAGAAAGTATTATTTTGTAATTACATCAGTCCCTGTCAATAGTATAATAATTTCAGCCTCAATCAAGAACTCTGACCTGCGTGCTATCATCTGCGTGGGGACATCTATAGAAGACGTCAGGTTGGTGAACTTTTAGAATTTCTACTCTTCACACAGTGCAGTGGGGAGTAAATACAACCCTCGCAGCCGGCCGCGGTGGCCGAGCGGATTTCGGCGCGCCAGTCACGTTCTGCACAGCCATTACGGTCGGGCTTCGAATCCCCCCTCGGGCATCGATATTTCTGCCGTCCTTAGTAATATTAGCTAGTCCGTAAGTAGTTTGTAATTTTAGGGACTGGTGACCCCGCAGTTAAGTCCCATAAGCTCTACAAACATTTGAATTTGAACAACCCTCGCGTACACTGTCATTGCGGTACAAACGCAAACTGTTGTGCGTCACCCATGGCAACATGGAGGAGGAAAGGAAATAATGTAGGACCGGTTAACATACCCCCTTGTAGACATTTTTTCCCGTTGTAAGCCCTTAGAAGGTCTGGAGCAAGTCTGTCTTCTTAATTTTCCTTATTTACGCTAACAACTCTCCATCATTCCTTTTCCTTATTTACGCTAACAACTCTCCATCATTCCTTAGTCACCATTCGATTCCAAGAGTCAAAACACTTTTACGCTGCCGACCAAAATAAACACGTGCGTAACACTTTTTCTTCGGAACATCTTTCAACGTCCTATCGCCAAATCATTGTTCTCGATAAAATGTCAAGGATATATTTTACTTATTACTGCAATATGTTTTTTCACCATGCATACCACATACGAAGCGTCATTAATTAATTTTTGTACCTCGAATGTACAATGACAGAAAATCAATTCCTGCTATTAAAAACGTATCTGTTATAATTTTTAAAATTGATTTATAAATGGCGATTTTTGCTCGTATGGTGCATCTTCAATTACCGTATCTTAAACTGCGGATACTGTATTGTTCATGATTAAAAATCACTTAAAATTGTGGCACTGAAACAAGTAATCATGTACGTCATTTTCGTTAAAAGAACTTACAAACGCTGCGAAAGCCGTATTGGTCACGATTAAAATCAGATGGCACCAACGTACACAAATTCAAAATGCGATAAATAAAAACATAAGTTTAAGGTCCTTCAGATATCATATTTGTAACAGTCATGTATATTAATAATTATTACTGATTTAATATGTGTTATTTATTAGAGTGAATGAGTTGTAAACGTTAAAAGTTGACAAGCAAATAGTAATATTGGAACAACATGTACATTGGTCTGCAAGGATCGGATTATTTTGATTGGCTGTTGGTGAAGCACGGGATACCGGGGGTTTTTCTATGTAAGCTGATTAATGACGGTTTGCTCGTATCCAACGAGAAGTTATGTAATTCACACGTATTTTCTAGAAAAACAAGGCTTTGTCTGTTCTGGTGAGAGTCGGAGCTCAACTATTAACACGGATGGACATGCGAACATGAGTTCTGATAAGTATTTGCATTCTCGCGGTAAAATAAAAGTGCAGAGGTTGCTGTTTATTCGAAAGTGTTGCGTATTGTCTATGGAGTGCGAAGACGTAAGGAAACCCGATAATTTTACGTGAACTGTGTTTATACGATCATTTCTAAATGCACGTGGCATACTGCACAATTATAATCGCGAACGGAATATTTGTGAAGTAATTGTATTTGCATGATATTTGAGCGAGCAATTTTCTAACACAGACAATCAGTGTGTTTATTTTGTGACATTATATTTATCATAACCAGGCTACATGAATATGTATATGTTTGTGTGTGTTGAAAAGGGGTTTAGTACGGACTTGGCAGTAATTCATGTAATCTTCCTATTTAATCAATAATAACGGGTTTCTTTGAAACAAAATTCCTACACCTTTTTGTAAATTTGGAAAGACCAGTCATAAAATTTACTATCCAACGCAATCTGTGGATGTGTACATTGCGACTAGTTCTCAATACAGCTTTCGTCTGGCTAAAAACATTGTGCATTTTCCGACAGTGCTGAGGTGGGCAGTTTAGCTGAAGACGTGCTTCAGAAAGGTGGATCAAAATCGCCATCAGTAGGACAGTCGCGGACAGCCCTCGCACCCTTTGTCTCCCTCTCTCCTCCCATCTCCTCCTTCCCCCCCCCCCCCCCCCTCTCTCTCTCTCCCCCTCCCTCATCTCTGTGCATCTACTTTTCCTTCCTCTGCTTGTCCGCTTCCCCCTTCAACACCTTCTCACTCCTCTCTTTCTGCTCCTCCCTCCTCCTCTTTCTGAGCCTCTTCACCTGCCCCCTCTTTCCATCCATCTCCTAACCACACTTGAGAGATGGCAGCCCATCTCTCATTTTTATTGTGTTTATCGTTCGTGTAATGATGTAAAGTGACCAGTACATGCATTTTCCTATTGCTGTCGGGAATGCAGTGCAGGGAAGATTTTTGCTGAGGTGAGAAACACAGCTGACTTTGTCTCGACGGGGTAGAGTGGAATTCCGGTGGAGGCGGCGGTTACAGCACTCTCTACCAGCGGCGTGCCGTGGGGGCCGCGTCATAGGGGTCCCGATAGCAAGGTGCCTCGGTGCTCTGGCCGAGCAGCAGGTTGTAAATGTGATAGCCTAGTGTCCCAAACTGAGGAGAAGGAGAAGGAGGAGGAAGAGGAGTATTGTCTGTGCTTTTAGAACCGCTACTTCCGATTTTAGAAAAAGATAGCCAGCTCCTACGCTGAGACAAGCTCCCAGAATCTTGTCTGCTAAAAAATGAAGACGACACTGAAAGTGGCTGTATTTTTCTAGAATGACGGTTTGGGCCGTTCGTGAAGAATCGCGCCAAAAGTGTGTGTGAAAGAGGTAACCGACTCTGGCTGATGTTCAAAGCGCCAGCTTTTCGAAATGGGCGGTCGTTTAGTAAAATTTTACTGGCTGAAGTTTGGAAACTCGATGCTGATTGGTTTTCCGTGGAAAACGGGTTCTCGTGGGGTCTTGCGCGCCAAACGCGTAATTAGGGACTTCGTGCTTTGCTCCGCTGGAGTACGGACGCATCTGCTCGCGCCCTGTTCTCTTAGTGGACGGAGATTTTGCTTATTAAGCCAATAGTTGGACGGGTGAACTTGTATAAGTTTCAGGGTACACTCTGAGATCTGTCCTTACTTTCGATTTGGATAAGGTCAGGCAGCCAATACTAGGGCACCGAGGTACTAGTTACGATATACTCAACTTCTGGAGTCATCTAGGCCTTCAGTACTTGTGCATACTTGTCTACACTAAGTGAACTGGCCCAGACTTGGCAGAATTGCTTGAGATCGTAGGCACTGTGAACTGCCGAGCACACAGAGACTGATAGGAGAGAGTACAGCTTTTGAGTAACGGAGCGTGTTTCAATTTCGTGGTCGCGGAAATTTTCAGCTTACAGCCGCCCTGCGCCCACGCCACAGCAGCGCAGCGACTTCACACGCAAATCGTCAGTTTGGTAATGTATGGCAAAGCGCTCGCCAGTAACAAATAGTCGTTGCATCAGGTTCTGCGTAATAGTGGGATTGTGTAGTTAGGAAAATCAACCCTGCACTGACGTTCCGGTTCAATTATTCCGTTAAGAATATTGTATATTGAATCAGTTCAATTTTATTATTATTATTATTATTATTATTATTATTATTATTATTTTATTTATTTATTTATTTATTTTTTGGCTTGTCACTCGGTGTTAAATTCAAGTATGATAAAGATCAGTGTAACGTCATAATCATTTAGATTATTCTTTCATATTTGATGGTAACTGTAAACTTGAATGTTCAATTTAGTTTGTGTTTGTATTGGATTTTCATTGTGATTGTTTTTTTCTGCTTAACGGTAATAATAAACGTATTGTTGAATACATTGATACTTGTAAGATCGTAGCTAGCTTATTACATTTTTGCTGGGGAGAAATTATTCCTGGCGCTTGCAGGAAGTGGAAGATAGATTGTCAATTAGTATTGAATCAGGACCATATTTATCAATCAAATAATTTTTAATATCATGATTTATTATCGCAGTTATTAATTCAGGGTCACCCGCTCTTGTCTCTCATTCCAATTTAATTCACATCCCCACCTCATATATTTAGCGTCCCCTGCAGTTTCTGTTCCCCTCGTTTTCTTTTTAAAACCCCCTCTCACTCTTCACACTTTACACACTCTCCAACTCTTTCATCCTTGCTCTACGTCAGTTTGCTCTTACACATCTGTCCTACCTAGAATCTTCGTTAATGCTAAGATCAAAATTTTATATATTCTTCACCGAATGGCCGGCCGCGGTAGCCGAGGGGACTGAGACGCTCCAGTCATGGTCTGGACGGCCACTACGGTCGGGGGTTCGGATCCCCCCTCGGGCATGGATATTTGTGCCGTCCTTAGTTAAGTCCCATAAGCTATACAAACATTTGAACATTTGATTTTTCTTCAGCGAATAGGATAGGTTAGCTTGGAGTTTAACGTCCCGTCGACAGCGTGGTTATTAGAGACGGAGCTAACGCTCGGAAGGTTTGGGTAAGGATGTTGAAGGAAATCGGCCGTGCCCTTTTTCACCGAATACTTTGAAATTTTGACACAATGTTGCATTACAATATCTTACATTTTCACCTAGTTTACTTCGTAATGTAATATATTAAGCGTTCGATCATGATGAATTGTACTTGGTTTTTGAAAGCAGGTTGCTTGTGTTTAAATTCGTAGTATTTTGCCGTTACTGTACCTCCGCTATTTGTTATGTGTGAATCAGTCCATCAAGCCTACCTGTAATATTTTTTTCTTATCTACATCTACATAGATACTCTGCAAATCACATTTAAGTGCCTGGCAGAGGGTTCATTAACCACTTTCATAACTTTTCTCTAACGTTCCATTCTCTAATAGCGCGCGGGAAGAAAGAACACCTAAATCGTTCCGTTTTTGATCTGATTTCTCTCATTTTATTGGGATTTATTGGGATGGTCATGTCTCCCTAAGTAGGTGGGTGCTAGCAAAATATTTTCACATTCAGAAGTAAAAGTCGGTGATTGAAACTTTGCAAACAGATCACGCCGCATTGAATAACGTCTTTCTTTTAATGATTTCCACCCCATTCGTGCAACATTTCCGTGACGTGTCCCCCCCCCCCCCCCCCGTAACGTGATAAAAGAAAACGAGCTGCCCTTCTTTGAACCTTCTCAATATCTTCCGTCATCCCACCTGGTGAGGGTCCCACAAGTGGCAACAGTACTCCAGGAGAGGACGCACAAGTGTGATGTAGGCAGTCTCTTTGGTGGAGCTGGTGCATCTTCGAAGCGTTCTGCCAATGAAACGCAACCTTTGATTCGCCTTCCCCACAATATTTTCTATGTGTTCTCTCCAGTCAAAGTTGTTCGTAATTGTAACTCCTAGGTTTTTGGTAGAATTTACGACCTTAAGGTTTGACTGATTTATCGTGTAATTGAAGTTCAGCGGATTTCTTTTAGTGGTCATGTGTATTACTTCACACTTATCTCTGTTTAGTGTCAATTGCCAATTTTCGCACCAAGTAGAAATTTTGTCCAAATCGCTTTGCAGTTGCTTTTGATCCTCTGTTGACTTCACTAATCGATAAACGACAGCATCATCCGCGAACAGTCTAAGGGAGCTATTCAGATTGTCTCCTAAATCGTTTATAAACACGAGGAAGAGTAGGGGACCTATAACGCTTCCCTGTGGAACGCCAGATATCACTTCTGTTTTACTCGATGACTTACCGTCAATTACAACGAACTGTGTCCTTTCTGATAGGAAATCGTGAATCCAATCGGACAATTGGGAAGACATTCCATAAGCACGCAATTTCATTAGAAGCCGCTTGTGGGGTACAGTATCAAAAGCCTTCCGGAAATCCAGAAATATATATATGTGTGGTAAATTATATGATTTGTTTCATATAATACGAATATCCAGAATGAAACTTTCACCCTGCAGCGGAGTGTGCGCTGATATGAAACTTCCTGGCAGATTAAATTATGTGCCGGAACCGGGACTCGAATCTGGGACCTCTGCCGTTCGTAGGCAAAGTTTGGAAAGTAGAAGGCGAGGTATGGGCAGAATTAAAGTTGCGAGGAAGGACCGTGAGTCGTGTCGGGTAGAGACCTTATCCGCGAAAGGCAAAGGTTGCAGGTTCGAGTCCCGGTTCCGGCAAACAATTTTAATCTGACAGGAACTTTCAATGCGATTATAAGTTAACAAGTGAATGTGTTCAAAAATATTGTAATTAAATACTAAATAATTCATACTTTCATGGGAAAAGTAAAAAATAAGAGTGTAGTTAATTGATAACTATATTACTTATTGATGTTTAATATTTAATCGTTGTCGCGCGGGAGTAGCCGCGTGGTCTGAGGCATCATGCTACGGACTGGCCACCAGCACCCGCTGGAAGTTCGAGTCCTCCCTCTGGCATGGATGCTTCTTATGTGCGTAGTATAAGTTAGTGTAAGTAAGTTAGTGTAAGTAGTTTGTAAGTCTAGGGACTGATGACCATAGCAGTTTGGTCCAATAGGTTTACAAGCATTTTTAACATTTAATCGTTCTACCAACATATATTATACACATATTTATATTTATACTTCTGAAAATAAAAATTAGTAAAAAATTTCAGAGTTTTCTAATTCACTTAAGTTTTATTGTTAAAACTGAGCATATGGGGTGCATGAAATGATTACAGATCAGAGGCTCAAGCGGTACTGACGTACCAGCTACCAATCCATGCTGAGACAATGTTTCGGCTACTCGACTTTGGAACAACCACATTGGATACATGAGTACCATTGTTATCACTATACTTACTAACTACTTAAACTATCTTATGCTAAAAAGAACACACACATACGTGCCCGAGGAAGGACTTGAATCTCCGACTGGAGCGGCCGCACACTCTGTAACATTGCGCCCCAGACCGCGCGGCTATTTCCGCGCGACTCTGCATTTCCATTTGACTGATTTGTTTCAAATGCGCGGAAACACAGTTGATATTTCACGAAAATCTGGGCCAACGTGATAAGTACTCGTCCAAATTTACTACCTCCACCGAAAATTCCGGCAGAGGAGCCTTCCACGTATGATAATGCGCTGCTGCAGCCGCGGCTGCGCGCACTTAGACGACAGCGCGACGGCGGCTGACGTAATTAGCATATGCAAATGTACGACCGAGGAAGCGGCCGGCGCGAGCGCAGAATGTCTGCGCGCTGAAACAGCGCAGTCCGTCTTCCAGCGCAAAGCCTTTCGTAAGGGCGCGGCTTACACTGGCTGTCGCGTCTAATGAGCTACACAGGACTCCTCGGTCTACCCTCGCGTCACGTCCTGAATTTTTATAGGTGGACAGCTCCGATGTTCTCCAAATGGTGCACTAACTAGAAACGCTGTGCCAAGTTCATCATTGGCATCCCCAGACGTAAGCCTCAGTTCTTCGTCCATAAGGTACTGTCCTCTTAGATCTTATACTGAGTACGATCTGGTATAAACATGCGAGTGCCATTCATAAAAATCGTACTTTTACGGCCCACTTTAGATTTGTAGTTTTATAACTTTTTGCAAACATTTTGGACAAAAATGATAATCCAAATAATAAAAAATTAATTAATAAGAGTGTCTGAAACCCTTTTAGGGGGAAAACATTTTTAGGTAGTGGTGTGTTTCGAACCACCGACCTTCATCAGCTCAGTCCAACGCATTGCCTACTACGCTACAGATAACAGTTAGAAATTGCGTTCTTTAATTTCATACTATTGATGGCCGTTGTTAACTGATGCTAATATGGCATTTGTAGACACTAGATTATCATTTATCGTACGAAGAACGACGTGTTTTTGTTCATTCTTCAGTGCGCCATTGTTCTGAAATGACAACGTGTAATACTACAATAAGAAAATCATCAAATACGCAACGCAAGATGGCGTATGCCAGAGAAAGTTCTGGGCGAGGAATGTCACGTGACTTCTGCGAACGGCTGGTTTTCGTTAATTCAATGGAAGGTGTGAAAACTCCGTTATTTTTGCAAATATCTCTCAAACGATACGTGATATGAAAAAAAACATAAGGGAACAAAGTTGTAGAGAATTTTCTCCTCTACAGATTCGTTTATTCACTTTTCGCTTCAGATGAACGGTTTATTTGCAATTAAAATTACATTACAAACGGCTTTTTTTTTGGTACAGTAGAACCTCTCAAACTCGACACAATGTGGACTTAAAGGTTGTCGAGTTTTGAGATTGTCGAGTTTTAGGTAACTTAAATAAAAATAACAAGGAGTTTAATATAAACTCTTATTCAGAGTATTAAAATTGTACATTTATTGATTTATTATATACAATTATATATTTATATCAACATTTATAACTTATAATCAGAAAATAAAAAAAATTGAGACAAAAGGCCTAGTAGAATCTGAAAATACAGTGTTCATTACAATTATTACTGAAGTTGTTTATGCTGCTTATAAAAAGTCCATCACAGTTAGTTGTGGGAAGTTTTCTGAACGCTAGAAGAAAAGTGTAAAAGAAAACTTACTGAAGTCGTTTGAAAAACCCTGTGATTGAAGACTGCTTTTCTGTCTTCACACGGCATCTTGCAGCTTGATCACGGAGTCGCCTGAGGAACAGAATCTCCATTCCAGTCTCATTTTGCTGCTCTTAGTACTGCAATGTCCCTTCAATAAATATCACAGCCTAGCTGTGGCTAACTTTTCTTTCTCCTCTCCTCTTCCTCTTCTTCTTCTGAATCGTCCCCTTCTACGTCACGCCCTTTGACAGCTGCGATGATTTCATCTTCTACTAATGGTTCTGATGCTCCAGACTATGCCCAAATTATCTAAATGCACCAACTCACGAAAACCGAAATAAAAGTTTATCACCGGAAATGTTTCTAAGTCCAGCAATGCCACTTCAGCTGAAAATTACAAGTCGCATGAGCGAAATGATTCAGACTTCCACACCGCGAAATCTTCTAATTACAGCTCTGCAAATCAGCTGCAAAATCACAAATCTTACAATCGAAGTATTTCAAAGTTCCACACTGTGTGTAGAAAGTTCTAAGTTCCACAAATCCAACTCCGAAAATGTTCGAATGTTTGTAAATCTATCGGTCCAAACTGCGTGGTCATCAGTTGTAGTTACAAACTACTTAAACCTAGGTAAACTAACCTAAGGAAAACACACACACACCCATGCCCCAAGGTGGACTCGAACCTCCAACGGCGAGCAACCGCGCGCTCCGCAGCGAGGTGCCTTAGACCGCTCGGTGCAACTCCGAAAATTATTATAAGTTCACACTAACTTCGCCTAAAATCTCCAAGAAGCAGTAGACAGCCTAGTCGATCGACACACACACACACACAAATGTCCTCGCGCTCTGAACTGCGCGAACACACTGTGCCAAAATCAAAATGGCCGCCCCCTTAAACACCCTCGTAGCGATACTCTGGAGTCAAATCATGGTCTACTAAGTACAAAATACTATTTTTTACACTTAATGTGGATGATAAAAAATATGTTATATATCAATAAAACAGAAATTCCCCACCATTGCAAAACATGGCTAAGAACGTCAGTTTAAAGCCTAAGATTTTGCGAAACAATTAGGTTAGAGACACGAAATCGAATTTATATCTAAAGATTACGTTAATACGAGTATGAAAAAGCACTGAGAGCATATAGAGGTACTTATTTCAATAAAATACAAACTCGAAAATTAGATCCTAAACGTCGAAACTAACAATTTCTTTCACACAATTAATATACGTCAAAATTGGGGGAATTTAATTTGTCCGCTATACAATGCTACTACTTTAGGCATGCGTGCGTGCAGATGATCAGCATCTATGGTATAAATTATACATGGAAGTAGTAAGTCTGTGATGTCATAAATTTGTTCTCGTTTAATCACACTCGTTAAAAAATATATTTGTCTGTGTCACGTACGAATTCGCCGCCCTACTGTAGTAATAAAGTTTGTGGATCACTGAAGTTGGTAGCAGTAGCAAACGTCAGACACGGTGGCCTTCGTTACATGCTACGCAAGCCTCGCGCGGTGTCTGTGGAGCGTGTTTCTGGCTGGAATACAACAATACTTGTTCATTGTTGCTTAAGGTTAGGTGGTGGCTAACTGAGCATTTTTTTTCCCTAATTGGCAAGATTTGCAGTCGTGAAAGTTGTGCGCGACACTTGCCTAGGCCTCACGAAGGCCACCCATAAGACACTAGAGACAAAGTGTCCCGACAACAAGTAAGAAGCCAAAGCTCAATTAAGCATCGATTATAACTTCCAGACACCCTGGTACCTCTTTGTTGGCAAAGTTTTCAGTCTAACTCTCATATTCATAACACAAATTATTGTCAATTTTTAATTTTAGCACAAGTGACAAAAAAATCGTTCAGGTGGGGGGGGGGAGGTTAAACCCCTCCCCCCCCCCCCCCCGGAATCTACAGCCCCTGCCAGAATTACGTTACTGTATTTTGCTGATAGCTGGGATTGAAATGTCTATCTAGCTTTTTGTATCTCATCCTCGTCGCCACTTTTGTGTCCCAGCCTCGTCGCCGCTTTTGTGTCTCGTTTCTGTCGTAGGTGTCGGTGGCCGAGTAGGAAGACCGACACAGGAAAAAAGGAAGCACGCTTGTGCAGGTACGGAGGTGAGCAGCCAGTGGGACAGCAGAAACTAGAAACACTAGATTAAATTAGAACGAGATATATATTGCACAGAATTTATACAATACTTAACTTTTACATAGCTCAGTACTCTAGAATGCTGATACATAGTTGAGCTAGAGGCCTGCCTAGTGCCTGTCCGATAGCCAAGTCCTCACTGGTGCCTATCTGATTCCAAAGTGTTAACTGGTTCCTATCTCAGTCCCAAGTGAACGATGTCGTTCAGTGGTGGCCACGAGCGGAGTTGTAACAGAGGGCGCTCGTGGCTGACGTGGCCGCGCCGTGCGTGTATGGCGGCGCGCGGCAAAAGTAGGTGGCGCGCACTTAAGACTTGTGCGACACCACACCCCTCCCCCCCCCCCCCCCAAACCGCCGCGTCGTCGTGGCGTAGGGCTGAGGGGCACGGCGACGGCACTGGGAGGAGGGCCTGGGCGGGGGCGTTACTGGTGGGACGGGCGTCGTAGTTGAGGCTGGGATCGAGACGTCGTCCGCGCCCCGGTATACACCTTGCGATCCGCCGGGAAACCCACCAAAACCAGCGGAAGGGCGACCGCCTCCGCCCAGAGGGAGCAGGTCATCTTCTTCTGAGGTGCGTGGCCCAGGCGGCGGGGGCACGCACGATCCCGGAGTTCCTCTCGGTGACGCTGTCATCTGCGGCGGCGACAGCGGCGGAGTCGCGTCGATGTCCATCGGGACGATTTCGTAGTCCGGGGACGCTGGACCCGTCGGCAAACGATTGTGGCTGTGCTCCCTGGCGGTGAACTGGGTCTGGAATCAAGAAACCGGAGACAGGATCGCGCGGCCTATGCAGGCGCAATTGGTTTGCGTGGCGCCGCAGCTCCGACCCTGTGGAAGAACGTACAACATACATATTGCGACCGAGCATGCGTTGAATGGTGCCTGGCAACCATGTCATCTTAATGCCAGCAAACACCCTGTACAGCAACGGCGTAGAAAGCTGAAAACGCGAAGCGCCATACGAACCGACTCGGTGCGTGGGAGGCTGCAGTAGGTGAAGGAGAGTGCGGTGACGGCGGCCGTGTAGCAGCTCGGCAGGAGACGGGCCGTCACGTGGCATGCACCGATACGTAGACAGGAAAATTTGAAGAGCTTGCTGCCTGGAGTGCTTTTCCATGTGAGACTTGAATGTTCGAACGAAACGTTCTGCTTCACCATTGGACTGAGGGTGAAAAGGTGCGGTGGTTATATGCTGAATGCCATTCAGACGACAAAACTGTTGAAATTCCGCACTAACAAACTGTGGTCCATTGTCACTGACGATAGTTTCAGGCAAACTCTCGATGCAAAACACTGATGTTAAGGCACTGATTGTACTAGAAGCCGTCGTTGAGTTCATGGCAATCACAAAAGGAAACTTGCTGAAAGCATCTGCAACAATTAACCAGCGCGTATTCCAGAAAGGTCCGGCAAAGTCAATGTGTAACCGTTGCCATGGTCCCTCGGGGCATGGCCAGTCTGATAAACGTTGCGGAGGAGCCGCCTGATGCTCCGCACAAAATGTACACTGTGACGTCATGCTGTCTGTCTGGGCGTCCATACCAACCCAAGTACAATGACGTCTGGCCAATTGCTTTGTCCTAACAATACCCCAATGTCCTTGAGGCAGTAGGCGTAACAATTCTCGTTGCAGGGAACGAGGAACAATCACTCTTGTTTGGTCGTTGTCCGTATGTAACAACAGAACACCCTGACTTAAAGATAATGCATGACGTTGTGCAAAATAACGTCGAACCAGAGGCCGCTCAATGTCTTTGGCCCTGGCAGGCCAACCAAAGCGAACAAAACGTGCTACCACACTTAGGTCTG
Source organism: Locusta migratoria (assembly GCA_026315105.1). Classification (NCBI taxonomy): domain Eukaryota; kingdom Metazoa; phylum Arthropoda; class Insecta; order Orthoptera; family Acrididae; genus Locusta; species Locusta migratoria. Next base: position 564,955,479 of record CM048745.1, read on the forward strand.
CATCCGCAGCTGTTTCCTGTGCAACCCGACGAGAGTTTAAAGGAAAGTCTTCGACAGCGAAAGCATCTCTGGCGTCTATCTGACAACATGCCATTTCTGAAGAATCAAACGACACATCCTGGCCAACCGGAAGTCGGGAAAGTGTGTCCGCGTTGGCATGTTTAGAGATAGATCGGTACTGATAATTTGACAATATCAAGGACCAACTCTAAAGCATTTGTGCCGTTCGTGGCGGTATCGGCTTTGTGGGTGAGAACAACGACGTGAGAGGCTTGTGGTCAGTCAACAAATAGAATTTTCTGCCATAGAGATAATGATGAAACTTTGTGACGCCGTAAATGATTGCTAAGGCCTCCTTTTCTATCTGACTGTAATTCTGTTGCGTTGGCGTCAGCAGCTTGGACGCGAAGGCAATAGGACGATCGTGAGATCCAATACGATGTGAGATTATTGCCCACAGACCGTACGACGAGGCATCAACTGCTAACACCACAGGCTTCTTTGGGTCGAAGGGAATCAAACATGCATCACTGAGTAGTACAGACTTTAATTTGTCAAAGGCAACCTGGCAATCATTAGACCATACAAAAGGAACATTCTTCCTACGTAAAACAGGCAATGGGAATAAATCTGAAATAATAGTTAAGCTTTCCCATTACTGCTTGCAATTCGTGCACATTCTTAGGAGGAGGCAAGTCTTTGATTGCTCGAAGATGTGACTATAAGGGATGGGTTCCTTGGGCATCACATGGCCTAGGTACTCTATTTCAGTTTGAAAAAACAAACACTTTGCTTTATTACAACGTAGACCTGCTGCAGTCAATACTTTGAAAAGGCACTCCAGGTTTGGTAAATGTTCTTCAACTGTACGTCCGGATACCACAATATCATCTAAATAGTTCGAGCAACACAGTACAGAAACTGTCAGCTGTTCCAAGAAACGCTGAAAAATAGCGGGGGCGGAAGAACTGCCAAAGGGTAGGCGTTGAAATTGAAAAAGACCCATTAATGACGAAAAATTTCTTTGACTCGTCATCAAGCGGGATCTGTAAGTATGTCTCTGCTAAATCAATCTTGGAAAAGAAGCGAGACTGTCCTAATTTGTCCATTAGTTCGTCAGGTCTGGGCAGGGGATAAGTGTCTACAATTGCTTGACTGTTCACTGTTGATTTGAAGTCCGCACAGCTACGAAGGTTTCCTGACGGCTTGGGTATAATTACTAAAGGCGAGGCCCACTGACTCGCAGAAACAGGAGAAATCACCCCACTATCTTGCCAACGTTTAAGTTCTTCGGCAACTGTATCACGCATTGCGATAGGCACTGGTCTAGCTTTACGAAATTTTGGTACTGCAGATTCTTTTAAAGTTACATGTGCCACGAAGTCTTTTGCACAACCTAGTTCCAGCGAAAACAAGTCACTGTATTTTTCACACAATGCATTTATTTTGTCCTGAGGCACCCTGACGAAATTTGAAGCACATCCCTTTGAATTGATAAACCAAACAAGTCGAATTAATCGTGTCCAAAAATGTTCTGTGTAGATTTGGCCTGAATAACTACAAAAGCAACTGTTTTTGTTACACCTTGAAAAGAGGCGGGCAGGCTACACGTTCCTAGCACGGGAATATTCTGTCCTGTGTACGCTGTTAACACTTGCTGTGACGGCGACAATTTTGGCGAACCCAGAAGTTAATAAGTGTCTTTATTCATTAACGTAACTGCGGAACCAGTATCAAGCTGAAATTGCACAGTCTTATTGTCTATGGAAAGAGTCACAAAAAGTTTTTGCTTGTGTCGCTCGACAGGTGCGCGAATGTGGGCAATGTCTAATACAGCTTGTTTGCGGCGTTTGCGCATGCGCGGGCTGTGTACGGTAGGAAGCGGCGCAGAATCGGCACACAGATTAACATTACTGTCCCTAGATGGCACTACCGCCGGATCGGAGTCCGCGCAACCTTGCGAAGCTACTACAGATCCACCAACTACTGCACTAAACTTTTGAGTGGGTACATCAAGGGTACTGTCACTAGCTTCACAGTACTGGGCACTATTACAATGAGAAGTTGCATAAGGCATTAGGTTCACTACAGGATTGCACTGCACATAGTCATTATGCTTGTCCCGAACCCTTTTTCCGTTACACAGGTTACCGCGCTCGATGACGCTTGCCACTTGGCTCAAAATGTTCAAATGTTTGTATAGTGTATGACACTTAACTATGGGGTCATCAGTCCCTAAACTTACTGTGGTGTCGCACAAGTACAAAGTGCGCGCCACTTACTTTCGCCGCGCGCCGCCATGCACGCACGGCGCGGCGTTCTCACGACGACAGCCACGAGCGCCCTCTGCGACAACGCCGCTCGTGGCCACCACTGAAGGACATCGGCCACTTCGGACTGAGATAGCAACGAGTTAGGACCTTCGTAATCAGATAGGCACCAGTGAAGACTTTGCTATTGTACAGGCACTAGTCAGGCCTCTAACAACTATGTATCAACATTCTGCAGTACTATGTAAAAGTTAAGTATTGTTACATGCTGTGCAATATATATATCTTTCTAATTTACTCGAGTGTTTATAGTTTCTGGCTGCTCCCCTCCGTACCTGCACCGGCGTGCTGTCTTGTTACTGTGTCGGTCTCGTTCCACTCGGCCACCGACACCTACGACGAGGCTGGGACACAAAAGCGGCGACGAAGTTGGGACACAAAAGCGGCGACGAGGAGTGATAGACGAACCTTGGACCAGCCCGCTAGCAGCAGTCGGAGCACGCAAAAATTGCTCCCGCCCACCCACCCTTATTATAAGATTTTTGGGGGAACATATTCTGTTACGTGTTTTGTGGACTTTTTTGTTGCAGAGCGTCCTCATTTATCTTGCATTTGTTTTGTACTAATTTACTTGTATACGCGGCGCCTAATCGGTCAGCATGGCCACTACCCCGAACCCAAACTTAATGGAAATTATTCAGTTACAGACGGCGCAAATAACACAACTTCTCCAGGCTGTGGCCCAGCTCACAGCTCAAGCAGCTAACCAACAACAACAGCCGCCGCTTCAGCAGCCCACACCAGCCGCCGTACCGCTCCCTACGTTCCGCCAGTACAACGAACGTGAGGAAGAATGGAGCGACTACTTCGCACAGTTTCAAGAACTCGTCGCGGCTCATCAAATTACAGGTCAGACTGTTAAGCATCTTTTATTGTCCGTGGTGGGCCCCAAAACCTTCGTATTACTGCAGAAGCTATTCCCGCAAGCATCTCCTCGTGATGTAGACTTTGAACAAATAGTAGAGGCACTAAATGTTCATTATGAGAGAAAAGTTCTCGTAGCTGCTGCACGGTACCGATTTTTCAGACTGAAAAAATTACCGGAACAATCACACCAAGAGTGGTTACGGAATTGAAGGGCTTAACCCGCAAATGTAAATTTACTTGCTCTTGTGGACTTTCGTATAGTGACGTGATGTTGAGGGATGCGATTACGCAGAACATTCAGTACCCCAGAATTCGGGCAGCAATTCTGAAACAATCTGACCCCTCATTAGACAGTGTACTGCAGCTTATAGAAGCGCATGATACTTTTGACTTAGCAGATGTAGAAATGCAACACCACAGTGTAAATTCAGTGCGCCGCAACGGACGCTTTCCTAGCCGTAGTTCTCAGTATAGCACTAGTGATTCTTATTTTTCTACCGGCCGTGCTGAACAGACAGCGAACAGTAGCCAGAGTAAAAGTGCGACGCAAAGGTCGCCCCGTAGTGTTAGACACAGTAATTTGCATAACGGGCGCCAACGCTCATTTCAGAAAAATGTTCGTAAGTCTTGCCCCCAGTTTGTGTCTCGCCACAAGCGTGCTCATTGCCCTAGTCGCAACGCAACCTGTTATCAATGTGGCAAATCAGGACATGTGCAGTCTGTGTGTATGCAAATTAAAAACTCAAAGAACGGTGCCGTTAGAAACAGTGCTTCACAGAGTCCGAGAACAGTTCATTCTGTAAATGTTATACGGGCTGTGGAATTGAACAATGCTTTAGTTGGTTCTCAATTACAAGAAAGTTCTTCTGCACCTATTGTAAAACTATATAGTGCACGACGTAGCAAGCGCCGACGAGCGCGTAAAACAGTGCAACGGAAAAGGGTTCGGGACAAGCAAAATGACTATGAACAGTGCATTCCTGTAGTGAAAATAGTGCCTTCTGCAACTGCTCCTTGTAATAGTGCCCAGTACTGTGTAGCTAGTGACAGTAGACTTGTTGTAGATACTAAAAGTAATTTTAGTGCAGTAGCCTCGCATTGCGCGGACGCCGATCCGGCGGTAGTGCCATCTAGTGACAGTGTTGTTAATCCCCTGCGTGCCGAGTCTGCGCCGCTTACTTCACTACGCGGCCCGCGCAAGTGCAGTAAACTAACCGTAGCAGACGTTGCCCACATTCGCGTACCTGTCGAGCGCCGCAAGCAAAAACTTTTTGTCAATCTTTCCATTGACAATAAGACTGTGCAATTTCAGCTTGATACTGGTTCCGGTGTCACATTAATAAATAAAGATACTTATGAACTTCTGGGTTCTCCAAAATTGTCGCCGTCACAGCAAGTGTTAACAGCTTATACAGGTCAAAATATTCCCGTGCTAGGAACGTGTAGCCTGCCAACCTCTTTTCAAGGTGTAACAAAAACAGTTGCTTTTGTTGTTCTTCAGGCCAAATCTACACATAACATTTTTGGACTAGATGCTTTTGACTTGTTTGGTTTATCAATTCAAAGAGATGTGCTTCAAATTTCGTCAATAGTGCCTCAGGATAAAATCAATGCATTGTGTGACAAATATAGTGACTTGTTTTCGCCGGAACTAGGTTGTGCAAAAGACTTCGTGGCACATGTAACTTTAAAAGAATCTGCAGTTCCAAAATTTCGTAAAGCTAGACCAGTGCCTAACGCCTTGCGTGATACAGTTGCCGAAGAACTTAAACTTTGGCAAGATAGTGGGGTGATTTCTCCTGTTTCTGCGAGTCAGTGGGCCTCGCCTATAGTAATTATACCCAAGCCGTCAGGACAACTTCGTCTCTGTGCGGACTTCAAATCAACAGTGAACAGTCAAACAATTGTAGACACTTATCCCCTGCCCAGACCTGACGAACTAATGGACAAATTAGGACAGTCTCGCTTCTTTTCCAAGATTGATTTAGCAGAGGCATACTTACAAATTCCACTTGATGACGAGTCCAAAAAGTTTTTCGTCATTAATACTCACATGGGCCTTTTTCAATTTCAACGCCTACCCTTTGGCAGTTCTTCCGCTCCCGCTATTTTTCAGCGTTTTTTGGAACAGCTGACAGTTTCTGTACCGTGTTGCTCGAACTATTTAGATGACATTGTGGTATCCGGACGTACAGTTGAAGACCATTTAGCAAACCTGGAGTGCCTTTTCAAAGTTTTGACTGCAGCAGGTCTACGTTGTAATAAAGCAAAGTGTTCGTTTTTTCAAACTGAAATAGAGTACCTAGGCCATGTGATTAATGCCCAAGGAATTCATCCCTTACAGTCACATCTTAGAGCAATCAAAGACTTGCCTCCTCCTAAGAATGTGCATGAATTGCAAGCAGTAATGGGAAAGCTTAACTATTATTTCAGATTTATTCCCAATGCCTCTCAGATTGCAGCTCCACTGCATCACTTACGTAGGAAGAATGTTCCTTTTGTATGGTCTAAAGATTGTCAGGTTGCCTTTGACAAACTACAGTCTGCACTACTCAGTGATGCATGTTTGATTCCCTTTGACCCACAGAAGCCTGTAGTGTTAGCAGTTGACGCCTCGTCGTACGGTCTGGGCGCGGTAATCTCACATCGCATTGGATCTCACGATCGTCCTATTGCCTTTGCATCCAAGCTACTGACGCCGACGCAACAGAATTACAGTCAGATAGAAAAGGAGGCCTTAGCAATCATTTACGGCGTCACAAAGTTTCATCATTATCTCTATGGCAGAAAATTCTATTTGTTGACAGACCACAAGCCTCTCACGTCGTTGTTCTCACCCACAAAGCCAATTCCGCCACGAACGGCACAAAAGCTTCAGAGATGGTCCTTGATATTGTCAAATTATCAGTATGAGATTTTGTACCGACCTACCACTAAACATGCCAACGCGGACACACTTTCCCGACTTCCGGTTGGCCTGGATGTATCATTTGATTCTTCAGAAATGGCATGTTGTCAGATAGACTCCAGAGATGCTTCCGCTGTCGCAGACTTTCCTTTAAACTCTCGTCGGGTTGCACAGGAAACAGCTGCGGATGCAGACTTAAGTGTGGTAGCACGTTTTGTTCGCTCAGGGTGGCCTGCCAGAGCCAAAGACATTGATCGGCCTCTGGTTCGACGTTATTTTGCACAACGTCATGCATTATCTTTAAGTCAGGGTGTACTGTTGTTGCATAACGACAACGACCAAGCAAGAGTGATTGTTCCTCGTTCCCTGCAACGAGAAGTGTTACGCCTCCTGCATCAAGGACATTGGGGCATTGTTAGGACAAAGCAATTGGCCAGACGTCATTGTACCTGGGTTGGTATGGACGCTCAGATAGAGAGCATGACATCACAGTGTACAGTTTGTGCGGAGCATCAGGCGGCTCCTCCACAGCGTTTCTCAGACTGGCCACGCCCCAAGGGACCATGGCAACGTTTACATATTGACTTTGCCGGACCATTCTGAAATACGCGCTGGTTAATTGTTGTAGACGCTTTCAGCAAGTTTCCTTTTGTGATTTCCATGAACTCAACGACGGCGTCTAGTACAATCAGTGCCTTAACATCAGTGTTTTGCATCGAAGGCTTGCCTGAAACTATCGTCAGTGACAATGGACCTCAGTTTGTTAGTGCGGAATTTCAACAGTTTTGTCGTGTGAATGGCATTCAGCATATCACCACCGCACCTTTTCACCCTCAGTCCAATGGTGAAGCAGAACGTTTCGTTCGAACATTCAAGTCTCACATGGAGAAGATGAAAGGTCAGCACTCCAGGCAGCAAGCTCTTCAAATTTTCCTGTCTACGTATCGGTGCATGCCACGTGACGGCCCGTCTCCTGCCGAGCTGCTACACGGCCGCCGTCACCGCACTCTCCTTCACCTGCTGCAGCCTCCCACGCACCGGGTCGGTTCGTATGGCGCTACGCGTTTTCAGGTTTCTACGCCGGTGCTGTACAGGGTATTTGCTGGAAACAAGAAGAAATGGAAGCCGGGCACCATTCAACGCGTGCTTGGTCGCAATATGTTTGTTGTACGTTCTTCCACAGGGTCGGAGCTGCGGCGCAACGCAAACCAATTGCGCCTGCACAGGCCGCGCGATCCTGTCTCCGGTTTCTTGATTCCAGACCCAGTTCACCGCCAGGGAGCACAACCACATCGTTCGTCCCCGGACTACGAGATCGTCCCGATGGAGATAGACGCGACGCCGCCGCTGTCGCCGCCGCAGATGACAGCGTCACCGAGAGGGACTCCGGGACCGTGCGTGCCGCCGCCGCCTGGGCCACGGACCTCAGAAGATGACCTGCTCCCTCTGGGCGGGGGGTTGCGCCCTTCCCCAGGTTTCGGTGGGTTCCCTGGAGGATCGCAAGGCGGATGCCGGGGCGCGGACGGCGTCTCGATCCCAGCCTCAGCTACGACGCCCGTCCCACCAGTAACGCCCCCGCCCAGGCCCTCCTCCCAGTGCCGTCGCCGTGGCCCTCAGCCCTACGCCACGACGGCGCGGCGGTTTGGGGGGGAGGGGTGTGGTGTCGCACAAGTACAAAGTGCGCGCCACTTACTTTCGCCGCGCGCCGCCATGCACGCACGGCGCGGCGTTCTCACGACGACAGCCACGAGCGCCCTCTGCGACAACGCCACTCGTGGCCACCACTGAAGGACATCGGCCACTTCGGACTGAGATAGCAACGAGTTAGGACCTTCGTAATCAGATAGGCACCAGTGAAGACTTTGCTATTGTACAGGCACTAGGCAGGCCTCTAACAACTATGTATCAACATTCTGCAGTACTATGTAAAAGTTAAGTATTGTTACATTCTGTGCAATATATATATATATATATATATATATATATATCTTTCTAATTTACTCGAGTGTTTATAGTTTCTGGCTGCTCCCCTCCGTACCTGCACCGGCGTGCTGCCTTGTTACTGTGTCGGTCTCGTTCCACTCGGCCACCGACACCTACGATGAGGCTGGGACACAAAAGCGGCGACGAAGTTGGGACACAAAACTTACAAACTACATATGAACTACTTACGAACTAGGACGGCACAAATATCCATGCCTGAGGGGGGATTCGAACCCCCGACTGTAGTGGCCGTGCAGACCGTGACTGGATCGCCTCAGTCCCCTCGGCCACCGCGGCCAGCAACTTGGCTCACTACATAGTTTTGCAATAGGAGCAGAAGAATTTTCTTGCATTTTAGAATCAAGCAAAGCACTGTTCAATTCCACAGCGTCCATGACATTTACAGCATGAACTGTACGTGCACTCGGCAAAGCGCTTTTTCTCACGGTACCGTTCTTTGAGGTTACATTCTGCATACATACTATCTGTACATGTCCTGTTTTGCCACATTGATAACAAATGGCGTTGCGACTTGGGCACTGCGCACGTTTGTGGCGAGATACACACTGGGGACAAGATTTACGAACATTTTTCTGAAATGAACGTTGGCGCCCGTTATTCAAATTACTTTGTCTAACACTACGGAGCGACCTTTGCATCACACTTTTACACTGACTACTGTTCACTGTCTGTTCAGCACGGCTGGTAGAATGTAAAGAATCGATAGTGCTATAGTGAGAACTACAGCTAGGAAAGTGTCCGTTGCGGCGCACTGAATTAACACTGTGGCTTTGCATTTCTACATCTGCTAAGTCAAAAGTATCATGCGCTTCTACAAGCTGCAGTACACTGTCTAATGAAGGGTCAGACTGTTTCAGAATTGCTGCTCTAATTCTGGGGTCCTGAATGTTCTGCGTGATTGCATCCCACAACATAACGTCACAATAAGAAAGTCCACAAGAGCAAGTAAATTTACATTGGCGGGTTTAAGCCTTTCAGTTCCGTAATCCATTGCGTGTGGGTCTGTTCTGGTGATTTTTTCAGTCTGAAAAATCGGTACCTCGCCGCAGCTACGAGAACTTATCTCTCGTAATGAGTATTTAGTGCCTCTACTATTTGTTCAAAGTCTACATCACGAGGAGATGCGTGCGAGAAAAGTTTCTGCAGTAACACGAAAGTCTTGGTGCCAACTACGGCGAGAAAGAAATGTTTGACGGTCAGACCTGTTAGTTGATGAGCCGCGACGAGTTCTTGAAACTGTGCGAAGTGGTCGCTCCATTCTTCCTCACGTTCGTTCGTCGTACTGGCGAAAGGTAGGAAGCGGTGCGGCTGCAGGTGTAGGCTGCTGATGCGACGGCTGTTGTTGCGTTGCCGTCAACTGCGCCACCGCTTGGAGTAGTTGCGTGATTTGCGCCGTCTGTAACTGAATAATTTCCATTAAGTTTGGGTTCGGGGTAGGGGCCATGCTGACCGATTAAGCGCCGCGCATACAAGTAAATTATTACACAACAAAATGAAATATGAAAGTCCACAAAACACGTAACTGAAAATATTCCCCCAAAAATCTTATAATAAGGGTGGGTGGGCGGGAGCAATTTCTGCGTGCTCCGACTGCTGCTGTCTGGCTACTGCAAGCGGGCGCTCCTCGTCGCCACTTTTGTATCCCATCCTCGTCGCCACTTTTGTGTCCCAGCCTCGTCGCCGCTTTTGTGTCTCGTTTCTGTCGTAGGTGTCGGTGGCCGAGTAGGAAGACCGACACAGGAAAAAAGGAAGCACGCTTGTGCAGGTACGGAGGTGAGCAGCCAGTGGGACAGCAGAAACTAGAAACACTAGATTAAATTAGAACGAGATATATATTGCACAGAATTTATACAATACTTAACTTTTACATAGCTCAGTACTCTAGAATGCTGATACATAGTTGAGCTAGAGGCCTGCCTAGTGCCTGTCCGATAGCCAAGTCCTCACTGGTGCCTATCTGATTCCAAAGTGTTAACTGGTTCCTATCTCAGTCCCAAGTGAACGATGTCGTTCAGTGGTGGCCACGAGCGGAGTTGTAACAGAGGGCGCTCGTGGCTGACGTGGCCGCGCCGTGCGTGTATGGCGGCGCGCGGCAAAAGTAGGTGGCGCGCACTTAAGACTTGTGCGACACCACACCCCTCCCCCCCCCCAAACCGCCGCGTCGTCTTGGCGTAGGGCTGAGGGGCACGGCGACGGCACTGGGAGGAGGGCCTGGGCGGGGGCGTTACTGGTGGGACGGGCGTCGTAGTTGCGGCTGGGATTGAGACGTCGTCCGCGCCCCGGTATACACCTTGCGATCCGCCGGGAAACCCACCAAAACCAGCGGAAGGGCGACCGCCTCCGCCCAGAGGGAGCAGGTCATCTTCTTCTGAGGTGCGTGGCCCAGGCGGCGGGGGCACGCACGATCCCGGAGTTCCTCTCGGTGACGCTGTCATCTGCGGCGGCGACAGCGGCGGAGTCGCGTCGATGTCCATCGGGACGATTTCGTAGTCCGGGGACGCTGGACCCGTCGGCAAACGATTGTGGCTGTGCTCCCTGGCGGTGAACTGGGTCTGGAATCAAGAAACCGGAGACAGGATCGCGCGGCCTATGCAGGCGCAATTGGTTTGCGTGGCGCCGCAGCTCCGACCCTGTGGAAGAACGTACAACATACATATTGCGACCGAGCATGCGTTGAATGGTGCCTGGCAACCATGTCATCTTAATGCCAGCAAACACCCTGTACAGCAACGGCGTAGAAAGCTGAAAACGCGAAGCGCCATACGAACCGACTCGGTGCGTGGGAGGCTGCAGTAGGTGAAGGAGAGTGCGGTGACGGCGGCCGTGTAGCAGCTCGGCAGGAGACGGGCCGTCACGTGGCATGCACCGATACGTAGACAGGAAAATTTGAAGAGCTTGCTGCCTGGAGTGCTTTTCCATGTGAGACTTGAATGTTCGAACGAAACGTTCTGCTTCACCATTGGACTGAGGGTGAAAAGGTGCGGTGGTTATATGCTGAATGCCATTCAGACGACAAAACTGTTGAAATTCCGCACTAACAAACTGTGGTCCATTGTCACTGACGATAGTTTCAGGCAAACTCTCGATGCAAAACACTGATGTTAAGGCACTGATTGTACTAGAAGCCGTCGTTGAGTTCATGGCAATCACAAAAGGAAACTTGCTGAAAGCATCTGCAACAATTAACCAGCGCGTATTCCAGAAAGGTCCGGCAAAGTCAATGTGTAACCGTTGCCATGGTCCCTCGGGGCATGGCCAGTCTGATAAACGTTGCGGAGGAGCCGCCTGATGCTCCGCACAAAATGTACACTGTGACGTCATGCTGTCTGTCTGGGCGTCCATACCAACCCAAGTACAATGACGTCTGGCCAATTGCTTTGTCCTAACAATACCCCAATGTCCTTGAGGCAGTAGGCGTAACAATTCTCGTTGCAGGGAACGAGGAACAATCACTCTTGTTTGGTCGTTGTCCGTATGTAACAACAGAACACCCTGACTTAAAGATAATGCATGACGTTGTGCAAAATAACGTCGAACCAGAGGCCGCTCAATGTCTTTGGCCCTGGCAGGCCAACCAAAGCGAACAAAACGTGCTACCACACTTAGGTCTGCATCCGCAGCTGTTTCCTGTGCAACCCGACGAGAGTTTAAAGGAAAGTCTTCGACAGCGAAAGCATCTCTGGCGTCTATCTGACAACATGCCATTTCTGAAGAATCAAACGACACATCCTGGCCAACCGGAAGTCGGGAAAGTGTGTCCGCGTTGGCATGTTTAGAGATAGATCGGTACTGATAATTTGACAATATCAAGGACCAACTCTAAAGCATTTGTGCCGTTCGTGGCGGTATCGGCTTTGTGGGTGAGAACAACGACGTGAGAGGCTTGTGGTCAGTCAACAAATAGAATTTTCTGCCATAGAGATAATGATGAAACTTTGTGACGCCGTAAATGATTGCTAAGGCCTCCTTTTCTATCTGACTGTAATTCTGTTGCGTCGGCGTCAGTAGCTTGGATGCAAAGGCAATAGGACGATCGTGAGATCCAATACGATGTGAGATTATTGCCCACAGACCGTACGACGAGGCATCATCTGCTAACACCACAGGCTTCTTTGGGTCGAAGGGAATCAAACATGCATCACTGAGTAGTACAGACTTTAATTTGTCAAAGGCAACCTGGCAATCATTAGACCATACAAAAGGAACATTCTTCCTACGTAAAACAGGCAATGGGAATAAATCTGAAATAATAGTTAAGCTTTCCCATTACTGCTTGCAATTCGTGCACATTCTTAGGAGGAGGCAAGTCTTTGATTGCTCGAAGATGTGACTATAAGGGATGGGTTCCTTGGGCATCACATGGCCTAGGTACTCTATTTCAGTTTGAAAAAACGAACACTTTGCTTTATTACAACGTAGACCTGCTGCAGTCAATACTTTGAAAAGGCACTCCAGGTTTGGTAAATGTTCTTCAACTGTACGTCCGGATACCACAATATCATCTAAATAGTTCGAGCAACACAGTACAGAAACTGTCAGCTGTTCCAAGAAACGCTGAAAAATAGCGGGGGCGGAAGAACTGCCAAAGGGTAGGCGTTGAAATTGAAAAAGACCCATTAATGACGAAAAATTTCTTTGACTCGTCATCAAGCGGGATCTGTAAGTATGTCTCTGCTAAATCAATCTTGGAAAAGAAGCGAGACTGTCCTAATTTGTCCATTAGTTCGTCAGGTCTGGGCAGGGGATAAGTGTCTACAATTGCTTGACTGTTCACTGTTGATTTGAAGTCCGCACAGCTACGAAGGTTTCCTGACGGCTTGGGTATAATTACTAAAGGCGAGGCCCACTGACTCGCAGAAACAGGAGAAATCACCCCACTATCTTGCCAACGTTTAAGTTCTTCGGCAACTGTATCACGCATTGCGATAGGCACTGGTCTAGCTTTACGAAATTTTGGTACTGCAGATTCTTTTAAAGTTACATGTGCCACGAAGTCTTTTGCACAACCTAGTTCCAGCGAAAACAAGTCACTGTATTTTTCACACAATGCATTTATTTTGTCCTGAGGCACCCTGACGAAATTTGAAGCACATCCCTTTGAATTGATAAACCAAACAAGTCGAATTAATCGTGTCCAAAAATGTTCTGTGTAGATTTGGCCTGAATAACTACAAAAGCAACTGTTTTTGTTACACCTTGAAAAGAGGCGGGCAGGCTACACGTTCCTAGCACGGGAATATTCTGTCCTGTGTACGCTGTTAACACTTGCTGTGACGGCGACAATTTTGGCGAACCCAGAAGTTAATAAGTGTCTTTATTCATTAACGTAACTGCGGAACCAGTATCAAGCTGAAATTGCACAGTCTTATTGTCTATGGAAAGAGTCACAAAAAGTTTTTGCTTGTGTCGCTCGACAGGTGCGCGAATGTGGGCAATGTCTAATACAGCTTGTTTGCGGCGCTTGCGCATGCGCGGGCTGTGTACGGTAGGAAGCGGCGCAGAATCGGCACACAGATTAACATTACTGTCCCTAGATGGCACTACCGCCGGATCGGAGTCCGCGCAACCTTGCGAAGCTACTACAGATCCACCAACTACTGCACTAAACTTTTGAGTGGGTACATCAAGGGTACTGTCACTAGCTTCACAGTACTGGGCACTATTACAATGAGAAGTTGCATAAGGCATTAGGTTCACTACAGGATTGCACTGCACATAGTCATTATGCTTGTCCCGAACCCTTTTTCCGTTACACAGGTTACCGCGCTCGATGACGCTTGCCACTTGGCTCAAAATGTTCAAATGTTTGTATAGTGTATGACACTTAACTATGGGGTCATCAGTCCCTAAACTTACTGTGGTGTCGCACAAGTACAAAGTGCGCGCCACTTACTTTCGCCGCGCGCCGCCATGCACGCACGGCGCGGCGTTCTCACGACGACAGCCACGAGCGCCCTCTGCGACAACGCCGCTCGTGGCCACCACTGAAGGACATCGGCCACTTCGGACTGAGATAGCAACGAGTTAGGACCTTCGTAATCAGATAGGCACCAGTGAAGACTTTGCTATTGTACAGGCACTAGTCAGGCCTCTAACAACTATGTATCAACATTCTGCAGTACTATGTAAAAGTTAAGTATTGTTACATGCTGTGCAATATATATATCTTTCTAATTTACTCGAGTGTTTATAGTTTCTGGCTGCTCCCCTCCGTACCTGCACCGGCGTGCTGTCTTGTTACTGTGTCGGTCTCGTTCCACTCGGCCACCGACACCTACGACGAGGCTGGGACACAAAAGCGGCGACGAAGTTGGGACACAAAAGCGGCGACGAGGAGTGATAGACGAACCTTGGACCAGCCCGCTAGCAGCAGTCGGAGCACGCAAAAATTGCTCCCGCCCACCCACCCTTATTATAAGATTTTTGGGGGAACATATTCTGTTACGTGTTTTGTGGACTTTTTTGTTGCAGAGCGTCCTCATTTATCTTGCATTTGTTTTGTACTAATTTACTTGTATACGCGGCGCCTAATCGGTCAGCATGGCCACTACCCCGAACCCAAACTTAATGGAAATTATTCAGTTACAGACGGCGCAAATAACACAACTTCTCCAGGCTGTGGCCCAGCTCACAGCCCAAGCAGCTAACCAACAACAACAGCCGCCGCTTCAGCAGCCCACACCAGCCGCCGTACCGCTCCCTACGTTCCGCCAGTACAACGAACGTGAGGAAGAATGGAGCGACTACTTCGCACAGTTTCAAGAACTCGTCGCGGCTCATCAAATTACAGGTCAGACTGTTAAGCATCTTTTATTGTCCGTGGTGGGCCCCAAAACCTTCGTATTACTGCAGAAGCTATTCCCGCAAGCATCTCCTCGTGATGTAGACTTTGAACAAATAGTAGAGGCACTAAATGCTCATTATGAGAGAAAAGTTCTCGTAGCTGCTGCACGGTACCGATTTTTCAGACTGAAAAAATTACCGGAACAATCACACCAAGAGTGGTTACGGAATTGAAGGGCTTAACCCGCAAATGTAAATTTACTTGCTCTTGTGGACTTTCGTATAGTGACGTGATGTTGAGGGATGCGATTACGCAGAACATTCAGTACCCCAGAATTCGGGCAGCAATTCTGAAACAATCTGACCCCTCATTAGACAGTGTACTGCAGCTTATAGAAGCGCATGATACTTTTGACTTAGCAGATGTAGAAATGCAACACCACAGTGTAAATTCAGTGCGCCGCAACGGACGCTTTCCTAGCCGTAGTTCTCAGTATAGCACTAGTGATTCTTATTTTTCTACCGGCCGTGCTGAACAGACAGCGAACAGTAGCCAGAGTAAAAGTGCGACGCAAAGGTCGCCCCGTAGTGTTAGACACAGTAATTTGCATAACGGGCGCCAACGCTCATTTCAGAAAAATGTTCGTAAGTCTTGCCCCCAGTTTGTGTCTCGCCACAAGCGTGCTCATTGCCCTAGTCGCAACGCAACCTGTTATCAATGTGGCAAATCAGGACATGTGCAGTCTGTGTGTATGCAAATTAAAAACTCAAAGAACGGTGCCGTTAGAAACAGTGCTTCACAGAGTCCGAGAACAGTTCATTCTGTAAATGTTATACGGGCTGTGGAATTGAACAATGCTTTAGTTGGTTCTCAATTACAAGAAAGTTCTTCTGCACCTATTGTAAAACTATATAGTGCACGACGTAGCAAGCGCCGACGAGCGCGTAAAACAGTGCAACGGAAAAGGGTTCGGGACAAGCAAAATGACTATGAACAGTGCATTCCTGTAGTGAAAATAGTGCCTTCTGCAACTGCTCCTTGTAATAGTGCCCAGTACTGTGTAGCTAGTGACAGTAGACTTGTTGTAGATACTAAAAGTAATTTTAGTGCAGTAGCCTCGCATTGCGCGGACGCCGATCCGGCGGTAGTGCCATCTAGTGACAGTGTTGTTAATCCCCTGCGTGCCGAGTCTGCGCCGCTTACTTCACTACGCGGCCCGCGCAAGCGCAGTAAACTAACCGTAGCAGACGTTGCCCACATTCGCGCACCTGTCGAGCGCCGCAAGCAAAAACTTTTTGTCAATCTTTCCATTGACAATAAGACTGTGCAATTTCAGCTTGATACTGGTTCCGGTGTCACATTAATAAATAAAGATACTTATGAACTTCTGGGTTCTCCAAAATTGTCGCCGTCACAGCAAGTGTTAACAGCTTATACAGGTCAAAATATTCCCGTGCTAGGAACGTGTAGCCTGCCAACCTCTTTTCAAGGTGTAACAAAAACAGTTGCTTTTGTTGTTCTTCAGGCCAAATCTACACATAACATTTTTGGACTAGATGCTTTTGACTTGTTTGGTTTATCAATTCAAAGAGATGTGCTTCAAATTTCGTCAATAGTGCCTCAGGATAAAATCAATGCATTGTGTGACAAATATAGTGACTTGTTTTCGCCGGAACTAGGTTGTGCAAAAGACTTCGTGGCACATGTAACTTTAAAAGAATCTGCAGTTCCAAAATTTCGTAAAGCTAGACCAGTGCCTAACGCCTTGCGTGATACAGTTGCCGAAGAACTTAAACTTTGGCAAGATAGTGGGGTGATTTCTCCTGTTTCTGCGAGTCAGTGGGCCTCGCCTATAGTAATTATACCCAAGCCGTCAGGACAACTTCGTCTCTGTGCGGACTTCAAATCAACAGTGAACAGTCAAACAATTGTAGACACTTATCCCCTGCCCAGACCTGACGAACTAATGGACAAATTAGGACAGTCTCGCTTCTTTTCCAAGATTGATTTAGCAGAGGCATACTTACAAATTCCACTTGATGACGAGTCCAAAAAGTTTTTCGTCATTAATACTCACATGGGCCTTTTTCAATTTCAACGCCTACCCTTTGGCAGTTCTTCCGCTCCCGCTATTTTTCAGCGTTTTTTGGAACAGCTGACAGTTTCTGTACCGTGTTGCTCGAACTATTTAGATGACATTGTGGTATCCGGACGTACAGTTGAAGACCATTTAGCAAACCTGGAGTGCCTTTTCAAAGTTTTGACTGCAGCAGGTCTACGTTGTAATAAAGCAAAGTGTTCGTTTTTTCAAACTGAAATAGAGTACCTAGGCCATGTGATTAATGCCCAAGGAATTCATCCCTTACAGTCACATCTTAGAGCAATCAAAGACTTGCCTCCTCCTAAGAATGTGCATGAATTGCAAGCAGTAATGGGAAAGCTTAACTATTATTTCAGATTTATTCCCAATGCCTCTCAGATTGCAGCTCCACTGCATCACTTACGTAGGAAGAATGTTCCTTTTGTATGGTCTAAAGATTGTCAGGTTGCCTTTGACAAACTAAAGTCTGCACTACTCAGTGATGCATGTTTGATTCCCTTTGACCCACAGAAGCCTGTAGTGTTAGCAGTTGACGCCTCGTCGTACGGTCTGGGCGCGGTAATCTCACATCGCATTGGATCTCACGATCGTCCTATTGCCTTTGCATCCAAGCTACTGACGCCGACGCAACAGAATTACAGTCAGATAGAAAAGGAGGCCTTAGCAATCATTTACGGCGTCACAAAGTTTCATCATTATCTCTATGGCAGAAAATTCTATTTGTTGACAGACCACAAGCCTCTCACGTCGTTGTTCTCACCCACAAAGCCAATTCCGCCACGAACGGCACAAAAGCTTCAGAGATGGTCCTTGATATTGTCAAATTATCAGTATGAGATTTTGTACCGACCTACCACTAAACATGCCAACGCGGACACACTTTCCCGACTTCCGGTTGGCCTGGATGTATCATTTGATTCTTCAGAAATGGCATGTTGTCAGATAGACTCCAGAGATGCTTCCGCTGTCGCAGACTTTCCTTTAAACTCTCGTCGGGTTGCACAGGAAACAGCTGCGGATGCAGACTTAAGTGTGGTAGCACGTTTTGTTCGCTCAGGGTGGCCTGCCAGAGCCAAAGACATTGATCGGCCTCTGGTTCGACGTTATTTTGCACAACGTCATGCATTATCTTTAAGTCAGGGTGTACTGTTGTTGCATAACGACAACGACCAAGCAAGAGTGATTGTTCCTCGTTCCCTGCAACGAGAAGTGTTACGCCTCCTGCATCAAGGACATTGGGGCATTGTTAGGACAAAGCAATTGGCCAGACGTCATTGTACCTGGGTTGGTATGGACGCTCAGATAGAGAGCATGACATCACAGTGTACAGTTTGTGCGGAGCATCAGGCGGCTCCTCCACAGCGTTTCTCAGACTGGCCACGCCCCAAGGGACCATGGCAACGTTTACATATTGACTTTGCCGGACCATTCTGAAATACGCGCTGGTTAATTGTTGTAGACGCTTTCAGCAAGTTTCCTTTTGTGATTTCCATGAACTCAACGACGGCGTCTAGTACAATCAGTGCCTTAACATCAGTGTTTTGCATCGAAGGCTTGCCTGAAACTATCGTCAGTGACAATGGACCTCAGTTTGTTAGTGCGGAATTTCAACAGTTTTGTCGTGTGAATGGCATTCAGCATATCACCACCGCACCTTTTCACCCTCAGTCCAATGGTGAAGCAGAACGTTTCGTTCGAACATTCAAGTCTCACATGGAGAAGATGAAAGGTCAGCACTCCAGGCAGCAAGCTCTTCAAATTTTCCTGTCTACGTATCGGTGCATGCCACGTGACGGCCCGTCTCCTGCCGAGCTGCTACACGGCCGCCGTCACCGCACTCTCCTTCACCTGCTGCAGCCTCCCACGCACCGGGTCGGTTCGTATGGCGCTACGCGTTTTCAGGTTTCTACGCCGGTGCTGTACAGGGTGTTTGCTGGAAACAAGAAGAAATGGAAGCCGGGCACCATTCAACGCGTGCTTGGTCGCAATATGTTTGTTGTACGTTCTTCCACAGGGTCGGAGCTGCGGCGCCACGCAAACCAATTGCGCCTGCACAGGCCGCGCGATCCTGTCTCCGGTTTCTTGATTCCAGACCCAGTTCACCGCCAGGGAGCACAACCACATCGTTCGTCCCCGGACTACGAGATCGTCCCGATGGAGATAGACGCGACGCCGCCGCTGTCGCCGCCGCAGATGACAGCGTCACCGAGAGGGACTCCGGGACCGTGCGTGCCGCCGCCGCCTGGGCCACGCACCTCAGAAGATGACCTGCTCCCTCTGGGCGGGGGGGGTGCGCCCTTCCCCAGGTTTCGGTGGGTTCCCTGGAGGATCGCAAGGCGGATGCCGGGGCGCGGACGGCGTCTCGATCCCAGCCTCAGCTACGACGCCCGTCCCACCAGTAACGCCCCCGCCCAGGCCCTCCTCCCAGTGCCGTCGCCGTGGCCCTCAGCCCTACGCCACGACGGCGCGGCGGTTTGGGGGGGAGGGGTGTGGTGTCGCACAAGTACAAAGTGCGCGCCACTTACTTTCGCCGCGCGCCGCCATGCACGCACGGCGCGGCGTTCTCACGACGACAGCCACGAGCGCCCTCTGCGAAAACGCCGCTCGTGGCCAACACTGAAGGACATCGGCCACTTCGGACTGAGATAGCAACGAGTTAGGACCTTCGTAATCAGATAGGCACCAGTGAAGACTTTGCTATTGTACAGGCACTAGGCAGGCCTCTAACAACTATATATCAACATTCTGCAGTACTATGTAAAAGTTAAGTATTGTTACATTCTGTGCAATATATATATATATATATATATATATATATATATATATATATATCTTTCTAATTTACTCGAGTGTTTATAGTTTCTGGCTGCTCCCCTCCGTACCTGCACCGGCGTGCTGCCTTGTTACTGTGTCGGTCTCGTTCCACTCGGCCACCGACACCTACGATGAGGCTGGGACACAAAAGCGGCGACGAAGTTGGGACACAAAACTTACAAACTACATATGAACTACTTACGAACTAGGACGGCACAAATGTCCATGCCTGAGGGGGGATTCGAACCCCCGACTGTAGTGGCCGTGCAGACCGTGACTGGATCGCCTCAGTCCCCTCGGCCACCGCGGCCAGCAACTTGGCTCACTACATAGTTTTGCAATAGGAGCAGAAGAATTTTCTTGCATTTTAGAATCAAGCAAAGCACTGTTCAATTCCACAGCGTCCATGACATTTACAGCATGAACTGTACGTGCACTCGGCAAAGCGCTTTTTCTCACGGTACCGTTCTTTGAGGTTACATTCTGCATACATACTATCTGTACATGTCCTGTTTTGCCACATTGATAACAAATGGCGTTGCGACTTGGGCACTGCGCACGTTTGTGGCGAGATACACACTGGGGACAAGATTTACGAACATTTTTCTGAAATGAACGTTGGCGCCCGTTATTCAAATTACTTTGTCTAACACTACGGAGCGACCTTTGCATCACACTTTTACACTGGCTACTGTTCACTGTCTGTTCAGCACGGCTGGTAGAATGTAAAGAATCGATAGTGCTATAGTGAGAACTACAGCTAGGAAAGTGTCCGTTGCGGCGCACTGAATTAACACTGTGGCTTTGCATTTCTACATCTGCTAAGTCAAAAGTATCATGCGCTTCTACAAGCTGCAGTACACTGTCTAATGAAGGGTCAGACTGTTTCAGAATTGCTGCTCTAATTCTGGGGTCCTGAATGTTCTGCGTGATTGCATCCCGCAACATAACGTCACAATAAGAAAGTCCACAAGAGCAAGTAAATTTACATTGGCGGGTTTAAGCCTTTCAGTTCCGTAATCCATTGCGTGTGGGTCTGTTCTGGTGATTTTTTCAGTCTGAAAAATCGGTACCTCGCCGCAGCTACGAGAACTTATCTCTCGTAATGAGTATTTAGTGCCTCTACTATTTGTTCAAAGTCTACATCACGAGGAGATGCGTGCGAGAAAAGTTTCTGCAGTAACACGAAAGTCTTGGTGCCAACTACGGCGAGAAAGAAATGTTTGACGGTCAGACCTGTTAGTTGATGAGCCGCGACGAGTTCTTGAAACTGTGCGAAGTGGTCGCTCCATTCTTCCTCACGTTCGTTCGTCGTACTGGCGAAAGGTAGGAAGCGGTGCGGCTGCAGGTGTAGGCTGCTGATGCGACGGCTGTTGTTGCGTTGCCGTCAACTGCGCCACCGCTTGGAGTAGTTGCGTGATTTGCGCCGTCTGTAACTGAATAATTTCCATTAAGTTTGGGTTCGGGGTAGGGGCCATGCTGACCGATTAAGCGCCGCGCATACAAGTAAATTATTACACAACAAAATGAAATATGAAAGTCCACAAAACACGTAACTGAAAATATTCCCCCAAAAATCTTATAATAAGGGTGGGTGGGCGGGAGCAATTTCTGCGTGCTCCGACTGCTGCTGTCTGGCTACTGCAAGCGGGCGCTCCTCGTCGCCACTTTTGTATCCCATCCTCGTCGCCACTTTTGTGTCCCAGCCTCGTCGCCGCTTTTGTGTCTCGTTTCTGTCGTAGGTGTCGGTGGCCGAGTAGGAAGACCGACACAGGAAAAAAGGAAGCACGCTTGTGCAGGTACGGAGGTGAGCAGCCAGTGGGACAGCAGAAACTAGAAACACTAGATTAAATTAGAACGAGATATATATTGCACAGAATTTATACAATACTTAACTTTTACATAGCTCAGTACTCTAGAATGCTGATACATAGTTGAGCTAGAGGCCTGCCTAGTGCCTGTCCGATAGCCAAGTCCTCACTGGTGCCTATCTGATTCCAAAGTGTTAACTGGTTCCTATCTCAGTCCCAAGTGAACGATGTCGTTCAGTGGTGGCCACGAGCGGAGTTGTAACAGAGGGCGCTCGTGGCTGACGTCGTAAGAACGCCGCGCCATGCGTGCATGGCAGCATGCGGCGAAAGTAGGTGGTGCGCACTTTAGACTAGTGTGACACCACATAGCTTCTTGTTTCTATATTTGTAACCATGATTTTTTCTGCTTCTATACTTTGGACTATTGTCATTGTTCAAACTCGCATTGTTTAAACTTTCCTTTTTACCATTTTCAATCCTCTTTCTATTAAACCCATCATGTCCGACAGAGAAGGTGAGAAAGCAATTGTTTGATCCGTCTCTCAAATTTTCCACAACACATCTACATTG
Source organism: Locusta migratoria (assembly GCA_026315105.1). Lineage (NCBI taxonomy): Eukaryota > Metazoa > Arthropoda > Insecta > Orthoptera > Acrididae > Locusta > Locusta migratoria. The sequence continues at coordinate 564,977,668 of CM048745.1, forward strand.
TTTACGGCCGTTAAACATTCATTAAAATTATTTTCACTGACATGTAATAAACTTTGTTTATTTTCATTAGTAATTTCTCTTTTAAAACCATAATCAGTTCTACTGCAGATATTGTTTGTGTCAAATATTTGTTAGGTTATAGTTCTTTTCAAAATAATTACATAATGTGCCTAAAATGAAAATTATGTGGTTCTTGATTATGAATCTGCTTGAAGATTCTCTCCTGTATCAGAGAAAACCAGTATTTCACACTAATTGCTTTTTCAAATTCCTTATATATTTGGCAACTGTCAACTGTCTCACTACTCCATAAGGCTCCTTCGCATAACATATACGGTACCCAGTCATATAACTTCTTTTCTGTCTATCAGACCATACTCTAGGCAAAACGCGTTTGAATGAGCAAATAAAAACAATAGGATGTACCGTTTCCTTTTACGGGCTAAATGTTGAAAATTGTCTATATTTCATTAATTTTTCTTCCATATGTAATTATTCATAATCACTAATATGATCAAGCATTGCACTTTTGTATGGTGAAGTGAGTTTTGAAACTGTTTATCTGTTCTACAAACGTCTTATCTGGATGAATTGAATCTTTCTTTATATGTTCATTCTCCTTAAAGACTGAATGAGTTTCATGGCCAGAATGACGAAAATCATCTGCTTGCTTGTGTGTATGATCGACTTGTTTACGAACTTCCTATAAACATTTAGAAAAGTCTTGCTTGGCAATTTCCAGACATGACATCCTTGACTACAGACTGAACCTTTTGTTCAACAGTATTAGTCAACTGCGTGTCATGCTCACCTAAACATTAGTGGGAAGAAAACCGAAAATAATTCCCCTTGTTACATCTTGAGACAGTTCAGTGGCCGTATTCTCTAAAAGATCTTGGCCTTGTTTTGAATTTTCAAATTTTAATTTCAGAGTGTCAAAAACGTTTGGCATGTGCTTATGTTGATCATGGAATTGCTCGAAATATGTGGATAAAGTTTGATCTGCTTTGGAAATTTGTTCTACTGTAATTTTCAATTTTGTATGTTTCTAAATTTGAGTCTGCAGAACAATAATTGTTGGATGCAGTTTGGCCTTCGCAAAATTTATCCTTTAATGTTGAATGCAACTTTCTCTTTAATGCAGTGTGGCTTTCGTAATATTCATTCTTTTAATGCATTCTGAGAGTCAACAATTTGTCTCTACATTACACTCTGCAGTTTGGTTGATATTTCCTCCACACATGCTAATAATATTGCCAACGGATCAGCAATCTTTGGTACATTGGACTGCTCAACGTTTCGTTCGCTCTTTTCTGCCATTTTAAACCAATCTTCGGATTGTTGACTGCTTTACCTTACTACCTACTTTCACGTATAATTCGAACCATAAATTAAGTAAAATTTTACACATATTGCATAACACATATTTATACCATTTTAGCAGCTGGTACATTGTAGTGTAAAATATTACACTGTAACGACATGACTGTTTGTTGTTTAGCAGCAGTAATGCCGCACAAAATAACATTAATACACTTGAGTTCTAACTATAGCTAATCTACAAAATAATAAAATGCCTACCTACTAATAATTCTTTCCTACACACCCGCAGAAGAGAAAGCAATGATAGAAATGAAAATGTACACCTACTTTTCGTAGACAGCTGTGTTGTAGACTGAAATTTAACGTTCACTCTTCCTGGGTTTAATTTTCGTCCCTGTCTTCTTAATGTTACTCGTTCATTGGTGCATCAAAAGAAAATTACAATATTAGTTCCATACAGTAACAGTACAAACAATATTTGTAGTAATTTTCATGTTAATGTATAGACTGAACTCAGATAACTGTCTATTGCGTCTCTTCTCTGTCTCTCTCTCTCTCTAATGATGGTCCTTGATAGTGACCGTGCCAAATATCTCACGAAATAAGCATCAAACGAAAGAACTACAAAGAACGAAACTTTTCTAGCTTCAAGGGGGAAAACAGCTGGCGCTATTGTTGACCCGCTAGATGGCGCTGCCATAGGTCAAACGGATATCAACTTAATTTTTTTAAATAGGTACCCCTATTTTTATTACATATTCGTCTAGTACGTAAATAAAAATGAATGTTTTATTTTAATACTTTTGTCTGTTTGTGATAGATGGCGCTGTAATATTCACAAACATATTGCTCACAGTTTTAGATGAACATTGGGTAAATATAGGTATTTAATATTAAAACAAAGAACGTAGGTACGTTTGAACTTTATTTCGGTTGAAACTTCCTGGCAGATTAAAATTGTGTGCCGGTACCGCGACTCGAACCTGGGACCTTTGTCTTTCGCGGGCAAGCGCACTACCGACTGTGCTATCCCGACACGACTCACGATGCCGCCTCACAACTTTACTTCCGCCAGTACCTCGCCTCCTACTTTCCAAACTTCACAGAAGCTCTCCTGTGAACCATGCAAGACTAGCACTCCTGGAAAAAAGGATATGGTGGAGACATGGCTTCGCCACAGCCTAAGGGACGTTTCCAGAATGAAATTTTCATTCTGCAGCGGGCTGATATGAAACTTCCTAGCAGATTAAAAATGTGTGCCGGAACCGAGACTCGAACCTGGGACCTTTGCCTTTTGCGGGAAAGCGCTTTATCGACTGAGCTATCCCGGTTGTTCCAATGTGATACATGTACTTTTGTGAAACTATCATACATTATGAGAACGCATGCTGTTACTGCGTGTTACCTGTAATTACCTCATCGACTTCAATAAATGCTAAAAATGATGTCCTTTAACTTCAATGCATTTGGCAATAAGCGTAACGAAATTCCTCTCAACAGCGAATAATTCGCCTTCAGTAATGTTCTCACATGCATTGACAATGCGCTGACGCATGATTTCAGGCGTTGTCGGTGAATGAAGATAACAAATATCCTTCAATTTTCCTCACAAAAAGAAATCCGGGGCTGTAAGATCCGGTGAACGTGCGGGCCATGATTGGTGCTTCTACGACCAATCCAACTGCCTTTTCCATTGTCATTAAATATTCCATTTAAGACCGCTTCAACTGCACGCGAGCCATGTGCCGGACATCCATCATGTTGAAAGTACATCGCCATTCTGTCGTGCAGTGAAACATCTTGTAGTAAAATCGGTACAACATTACGTAAGAAATCAGCGTACATTGCTCGAGGGGGGCCAATTCTTCTTCCTCCCATAATGCCGCGCCATACATTAAGCCGCCAAGGTCGCTGATGTTTCATTTGTTGCAGCCATCGTGGATTTTCCGTTGCCCAATAGTGCATATTATGACGGTTTACGTTACCTCTGTTTGTGATTGACGCTTCGTAACTAAACAGAACGCGTGAAAAAAAAATTGTTATCATCCCTTAATTTATTTTGTGCCTAGTGGCAAAACTGTACACGACGTTCAATGTCTTCGCCGTACATAGAAATATGGTACGGGTGAAATTTATGTTGATGTAGAATTCTCAACACAGACGTTTTTGAGATTCCAGATTCTCGCTCATTTTGTCTGCTACTGATGTGCGGATTAGCCGCAACTGCAGCTAAAACACTTACTTGGGCATCATCATTTGTTGCAGGTCGTGGTTGGCGTTTCACTTGTGGCTGAACACTTCCTGTCTCTTTAAATAACGTAACTATCCGACGAAAGTTCCTGACACTTGGATGATGTCTTCCAGGATAACGATCAACATACATAGCACCGGTCCGTTGGGCATTTTGATCACGATAGCCATACATAAATACCATATCGACCTTTCCTGCAAATAGTAAACTGTTCATTTTAACACTAGTAATGTATCACGAAGCAAATACCGTCCGCACTGGCGAAATGTTACGCGATACCACGTACTTATACGTTTGTGACTATTGCAGCGCCATCTATTACAAAGCGAAAAAACATTCATACTTATTTACGTACTAGACGAATTTGTAATAGAAATGGGGGTACCTATTTTAAAAAATGCAGTTGGTATCAATTTGACCTGTGGCAGCGCCATCTAGAGGGCTAATCATAGCGCCATCTGTTTTCCCCCTTCAAGCTAGAAAAGTTTTGTTCTTTGTAGTTTTTTCGTTTGATGCTTATTTCGTGAGATATTTGGCCCGTTCACTATCAGTGGACCACCCTGTATATATTTGTTTCTAATTGTTATATGTGTTTAGTCTTATTTGTTCGTTTGTGTGTCGTGTGATCGATGTGGTGATGAATCACTTTACAACAGTTTACTTGAGTTCTTGCAGGTTAGGATGTTGGGTTTCAAGCAATCCTCCAGTCAAACCGACGAATAATTTTCTGAAACAGCTTCATATCGATTAATACAAATTATGTAGCTGAATATTTTTGTATGATTCTCACCTCTAAACAGCTTAAGATGGTATTGTTTGTTTCAGACAGTACCATTGCAGTTTCCAGAGAAACAGAAACAGAGAAAACAATGAGAAAAAGAGCTATATCAATTTTATGATACACCCCAGAACTTAATTATACCAGAGATAATATAATAGCTAATAATTTGAATGCCCATAACGTCTTTGTCGACACTCGCAGATGTATTTTACCGCTGGAATTCATGCAATAAGATTAGCATTATTACATTAATTTCAAATCGTTTTACCAAATTATTATGTAATTGATCATTGATTTTTAATTGGAGTATTTCTTTATGTGGATAAAAACCTTTTTATTTTTTCACATTAACATTGTTTAGCCTCGCGGGAGTAGCCGAGCGGTCTGGAGAGCCACAATATGGATCGCGTGTCCTCCCGCGTCGGAGGTTTGAATCCTCCTCGGGCATGGATGTGTGTGTTGTCCTTAGGTGGGTTTAACATAGTTCACGTAGTTTGTAAGGCTACGGGCTTGTGACCAAGGTAGTTTGATTCAATAGAATTACAAACATGTTTTAAACATTGTTTATCGTGGTACTTTCTTTTTTTGTAAGAGTAAATTTTTTGTCAGTCGTCTCCGTTGCTACAAAACTTGAAGTAAATTCCAGTTTTTAATTTCTTAATTTTGAATATATGTTATGATAGAAATGGACAGAGGCGGTGAGGCTGTTAGAAGAGAGGAGTAGACGTACACACCCTCATGCTAAATGTCCCACTTCCGCCTCACGTCGCTGATACTGTTTAGGTGTTGATTGAATGTTGGGAATGAATTGTTTTATGTAGACGCCCCATACCTCCCGATAAGGAACCGAGCGATCCGTATAATGTTTTAATGATTCTTTGTGAGGTATAAGTTCCAAAACAGTAGTTTGCACATTATAAAATCATTTCTAACTCCAAACTTTTATTATATCGAAGGGTTATCTTCCATTTGTCCCGACTCTTAAGATCTGAAAATTGTACTGTGTTAATATAGTTACAGCCATTGAAGCGAGTCTGGCAAACAGCAGAGGCATTGATCGTTCACTTTCAGTTCGGTGTTCGACATACTAGCGAGTAGAATTACATAATTCTGGTTGTAAATTAGTGTGCACTATTCAAGGACAGGCACGTAAACGCGAAACAGTTCCCCTTTCTATGTACGGGTTGCGCTCCGTCGGAGCATTGATTAATTCATGAAATCAAAGCGATGTTGAATTCCCTAGGGCGATTACTGCCTGGGGCCTCTTGCGGCGTCACCATTAATATTCATGGATGCAGTCAGTGGAGAGGTCAAGTATGGCCTTCCTTTTTTTCTTTTTATGACTCCTGGGTACCGGTCAGAAGGCTCTTCAGTGTCGAATCCTTATGCAGATGCACGAACCATCAGCACAGAAGTTGTGTTTCAGCATCTTACAATTTCTGGTAATTCCACGATGTGTCACCAAGTAATAAAACGTCCGGAACGTTTATTTATTGCCATATTTGTCAAACACATCACACGTCGACATTTATTTTATGGTGGAATTTTTCATTTTACAGTGACATAGCATCAATCCCAGTTGTGCATTAACCCAATGCAGACCTGAGCAGAGCAGATTCTATCTTAGATTACACACTGTGATTCAGCCTGCAAATACGTATGTTGTCTTATGCAACCAGACTGTGAGCCGCTGGGAACATGTTTGTTCAAATGTTTGTACAGCTTATGGGACTTAACTACGGGGTCATCAGTCCCTAAATTTACAAACTACTTACAGTCCCTAAACTTACAAACTACTTATGAACTAGCTAATACTAAGTACGGCACAAATATCCATGTCCGAGGGGGAATTCGAACACCCGACCTTAGTGGCCGCGCAGAACTTGACTGGCGCGCCGCAGACCGCTCGGCCACCGCGGCCGGCGAACATGTTTGTATTACGATACGTTTACACTGGGATTTGTATCGACACATGTAAGCGCGTAATGTATTTGCGACTTCGGGACATGTATCGAGAATTGTGAAGTGACAAGTAGTCACCTAATACATGTATGATAGCGCGTTTACACCTGTTGATTTGTATCAGTTCGCGATGGCTTCCCACGACGATGTCGAAGATTTTACATTTTTATTGCTAGTGCACTTGCTCTTTACGATGTTGAAAGGAAAGAAAGGCGGTGGCAACGAGAGTTCCTTTGCAAACGCGCTTACTCACGGAGCTTACCAATGCTTGTTTAAGAATTAACTCTAAAACTCGGCACGTATTTCTACATCTACATGGGATACTCTGCAAATAACATTTAAGTGCCTGGTAGACGGTTCATCGAACCACCATTATACTATTTATCTCCCATTCCATTCTCGAATAGCGCGCTGGAAGAAAGAACACCTGAATCTCCCCATGCGAGCTCTGATTTCCCGTATTTTATTCTGATGATCATTTCTACCTATGTAAGTGGGAGTCAACAATATATTTTCGCATTCAGAGGAGAATGTTGGCGATTGGAGTTTCGTAAGTAGCCCACGCCGCAGCGATAAGCGCCGTTGTTGTAATGATTCCCATCCCAGATCCTGAATCATTTCCGTAACGCAGTCTCCCCTGTATCGTGACAATACGAAACGAGCTGCCCTTCTTTGGGCTCTTTCGATGTCCTCCGTCAAACCCACATGATAAGGATCCCACACTGGGCAGCAATACTCCAAAAATGGACGGACAAGCGTAGTGTATGCAGTTTCTTTAGTAGTTCTGTTGCATCTTTTAAGGGTTCTGCCAATAAAACGCAGTCTCTGGTTCGCCTTTCCCACGACATTATCTACGTGTTCTTTCCAATTTAAGTCTGAAGTAATACAAATTCCTAGGTAATTTGTGGAGTTTACGGCCTTCACTTTTGATTGATTTATTCTGTAAACAAAGTTTAACGGATTTCTGTTCGTACTCATGTGGACGACTTCACACTTCTCATTATTTAGAGTCAATTGCCAATTTTTATACCATACTGATATGTTATTCAGATCGTTCTGCAGTTGGTTTTGATCTTCAGATGATTTTACTAGACGGTAAATGACGGCGTCATCTGCAAACAACCTAAGAGAGCTACTTAGATTTCCCCCTAAATCGTTTATGTAAATAAGGAACAGCAGAGGACCAATAACACTATCCTGTGGAACGCCCGATATCACCTCTGTTTTAGTCGCTGCCCTACCATCGTTTACTACGAACTGTGTCCTCTCTGACAAGAAATCCCCTATCCAATCGCAAATTTGGGGCGATATACCATAACCACGCAATTTGATTAAAAGCCGTTTGTGAGTTACGGTGTCAAAAGTCTTCTTGAAATCAAGAAATACAGAATCGATTTGCGAACCCTTGTGGATAGCACCCATCACATCGTGTGAATAAAGAGCTAGTTGTGTTTCGCATGTGTTAGGATTAGTATGTGAGATTTCTGTAGATTGCTGTCTCTCACGGATATTCTTATACCTAGAACCAACACAAAAGTATTGGAAGCAATTTCACCAGAGGATCAGTTGACAGTGACACTCCACTTTTTGGCCACTGAAGATTCCTTTTACATGTTAATGTACTTGCGTAGAATGTCAAAAAGCTCAATTTGCATTATTATTTTTCGGGTTTGTGAGGCCACTGTGCATGTTTGATCGCAAGAAGTGAAGGTAATACACTAAAAAATACTTCGCAATATAAATTTCTCAAATGCTGCTAAAATGGGATACTTTTTAGTGCTTTAGAATGATTGGAATGTTTCAGTCACTAATATAATGTTACAAAGTCCGAGAGCACTTTCTGCGCAAATAAAATATCCAACGGCATCAATGTAGGGATGCAATCGCACGGACTTCTGAGTCGCACTGTATTTTGTTTCAATCATGAGCTCATTTTTATTTAATGAACAAAAAATCAGCTGTGACTACACAGCGAAAGACAGTACACTGATCTACAAAGCAATAGACGCCAAGAAAAGTTGGTACTGCAGCTTCTGTTACTTGTCAAAATAAGCTGCAGACGAGTAGAAAGACTGGTACCGCGCATGCGCAAGTTCTGCGTCATGTCGAATATATGTCGAATAAGCGATCTAAAAAATATATACTCGACATGTATGCGCAGGAAGGTCTTCACACAATTTCGGTGAACTTTTGTATGAGTTGATGTACTATGACTTGTCAAATTGATAAGTCGCGATACATGTATCCCAGTGTAAACGTACCTGTGCGAATAGAATATATACTTGGTCAGTTCGTTATATTATTTACTTCCCTGTGATATGCTGAAGTTATTCAACACTGAATTGTAACTAGTTCGTAAGGGCAGAACGAACGTTGCGGAGAGGTACTGCATGTGAGGTACCACGTTCGAATCCAGATTTCCTTCATTTTTGTGGTTTTTTGACGGACTTAATTAATGTATGTGAAATTTTCTCTTTTATGCAAATTGTTTGTGAATGTAATTGTGAACCTAAGTAGAGCCGATTTGTCAGCTGACAGGACAAATACGGGATAGAAACATGGGGGAAAAAACTGCGCAGGCAGTTTCCAGTAAATATTTTGGAAAACAATCCTGGATAGTCAGCGGTCTTGGTAAATAATTAAAATTAAATAAATGCCAGTGAATATCGCATTTATTTATTTCTTGGTTACCGATCTCGACTTTTATAAGAACGTCGTCAGATCATGCTGGAGCAGGCAATTATCAACTGCAGTTGACCACCGCATTTCCAGCGTTGTCTGCTCAAGCAGGGTCAGAAGATGTTCTTATAAATGATCGAAACCGATAATCAAGAAAGAAAAAGTTCGACCTAGCGTGTTTTAAAATTAATTTCAATTTCCAATAAACTCATCTTGCAAAAGATTCTAAAGAAACCTGACATGTGATAGAGAGACCGACATCAATCCTTTAACCCTCCAAACAATTATTTTCAAAATATACTAGTCTCCCTTACAGACAATTGTATTTTAGTGACATTTTGTTCATTTTTTATATTTACCACACACCAAAATATATTCCTGGTTTTTGTACTATCGCTGTCGTCAATATGACCCAAATCTAAAATGGTATTTCGTATCTTTAATGTATCATTTATGAAAACAAAATAATGACTATTACACGTAACAGCTGTTATGTGAAATACCTGCAACAATGAAAACCTTACATCCCACTTTTTTCATCCACTTTTAGGATTTCTTGTCTCACCTGCTGCTGTTCCTTCCCCTTCGGGGTCAACGTAATCCCACACGCTCGTCGAAAATATAAAAATATATATTTACCCTGTTTTCAAAATTATTATTTCCAGAATATATGAATTTCTACCACAGGCAAGGTACGCGCTTCCGTAAAGTGTCTCATCGATACTGAAATAATAATTACAATGGAAACTTAAGGTGTAATTAGTAATTACTACAAGAACTTTAGCTACCCATAGTGGTAATTATACATGTTGGTCAGCCCTATAGTTAGTGGTGTAATAATGAATAGGATAGGAAACACAGGTACCAGTATAACATAAACATTATTATTATTTACCAGTATTGCCTGTGGTCGAAAATCGACCAATTGAGTTTACAATGGTCACTGGGGGTAAAATTTTACGTATCATGTCGGCGGCCTCGCGTGATTACGTTGGTAACATCAACAACACGATAGAAAATCTTTGCCCATTTGTTCGAACCACATAGAATGACTCGATTAGTGTATCGTACAGACCACGAAGTAAACAAATAATGCTTTTCCTGCTTTATGGTTGACAGGTTCTTGTATGCACCCTCGTCCGCTCAGTATAAATAATAGCCCTCGTAAAGCGAAGATTCTATGGGAAAACATCAGCGTTGTCAAGCGATTGGCTAAAATTAAGACTCACACGATTCTCACTATTCAGCATCTGTTGCCAACATTATCATAGGAGGCCGCTGGGATATTTGGTAAAATTTAACCGGCACTGCGAGGTATGAAACGTATCTTTTACGTGTTAAGGAAAATGCCAGACACAATAACAATAACAAAAAAAACGGAAGTATATTCTTCTCATGCCATTTTAGAATTATATAACTTTCATTAGCCTAATATTTGAAATGAAACTACAATTTCGGTGTTTGTATATTTATACAACGCCAAGAAATAATGTTATTTCGATACTGCGATATTCAGAATTCCAGAGCTGACAACATGTCGACTTCGTAGTTCCATCCGTGCCCCGCTACATGCCTCTCCCGGCGCATCATCATTTACATCGGCATTCTCAACTTCGTAGTTCCACCCTAGCACCGCTAGATGCCTCTCCCGGCGCATCATCCTTCATATCGGCATTCATATGAAAACATCCATTTCCTTTAACCACTCTCAACCACTGCGAAAATGAAGCATTTGAACGGCACAAGAAAGTGAGTTGGGAGCACTCCATGTTTCGATATTCACTTATTTTAATACTGCAGATGCGCTGCATTACAGCGTCTTTGGTCGAGGCGAATAGCCAATCAGTGAACTGATTGTTGGAGAATGTAGAACTTGATCCAAGCTGTAGATAGGAAATTTTCTACTTCCTTTTACCACTTTTAATAGCTAAATGCATACATAATATTTATATTAGTGAAATCTACGACAAACAATCTTTCGAATTATGTAACTTTCATTGGCCTTCTTGTACGAATTAATTAGTAATCTGTACCACAATTTTCGTGTTAGCGTATTTATATAATGAAAATTAGTAATCTGTGCCACAATTTTCGTGTTAGCGTATTTATATAATGATTTACTTATTCTGCTTAGCTGGAATACACATTCAAATTCTGAAGTCAGCAGGGTAAAATATAGGGAATGGAAGGTTATTAACAACTTGTACAAAACCCAAATAGCAGTTATAGAGTCGAAGGGCATGAAAGGGCAGCATTGTCTGGTAAGGGATTAAGTCAGGGTTGTACTCTTTCTCCAATGTTATTTATTTGGTACATTGAACAAGCTGTGAAGGAAAGCAAAGAGTAATTTGGTGAAGGAATTGAAGTTCAGGGTGAAGAAATAAAAAGATTGCGTTTTGTTGATGACAATGTAATACTGTGAGAGACAGTAAAGGATCTGGAAGAGAAGTTGAACGGAATGGACAGTGTGTTGAAAGGACCATGTAAAATGAGCATTAACAAGGGAGTGCAGTCTAAGACAATCAGGCGATGCTGAAGGAATCAGATTAGGTAACGAATCAGTAAAGGTGCTAGATGAATTTTATTTCTTAGGCAGTAAAATACCATATATTGGTCGCAGTACAGAGGATATAAAATGCAGAATGGCAAAAGGAAGTAAAGAGTATTTAAAAAAGAGAAATTTGTTAACATGGAATATTAAATTAAGTGTAAAGCATTTGTGTGGAGTGTTGCCCTGTGCGGGAGTGAAACATGAACTATAAATAGTTCAGAGAGGAAGAGGATAGAGGCTTACGAAATGTGGTGCTATAGAAGAATGTTGACGATTAGGTGGGTAGATCGCGCAACTGAAGAGGAAGTACTGAACAGAATTAGGAAGAAAAGGAATTTCTGGCATACCTTGACTGAAAGAAGGAATCGATTAGTAGCACACATTCTGAGACATTAAGAAATCGTGGATTTGGCGTTGGAGGGAAGTGTGTGAGGCAAACATCGGAGAGGGACGAATACAGTACGCGAATGGATGTGTGTTGCCGCTCTTATAAGGAGATGAAGATGCTTGCTCAGGATAGAGTAGGGTGGAGAGCTGCATCAAACCAGTCTCCCGACTGAAGACCACAACAACAACAACATTCCATTTAGCTGAAGCATGTTCAGGTCTTGGTACAGAAATTGGTTAAACAGAAATGCAGCTGACTACCAATATACGCGCAATGGATAAATGATGGAGTTCTGAAGTTATGTGTTGAGCATCTTCAATCTATCATATTCCAGTTAAGACTGTCAGGAGCATCAAAACTTCACATGCAACAGGAAATGTAGCTTTCTTCCAGGCTTTAATGACCCTGTTGTTGAAAATGGATACACTGAACTGGTTGTGGATGAGTTCATGAAGACTGAGGCTAGCGTTGCAACTGTGGACTTTAATATCAATGAATAAAACTCGCTCACAAAAACATTTAACGAATTATTTGCACTCTCGATTCAAAAAAGAACACGCAAATGATGACAGGCAAACGTTAGTAGAGATTCGTGCGTCTATAAAAAGATCGATGCGCGAAGCATACAATAATTATCACAGCCATACCTTACCAAAAGATCTTTCCGAGAACCCGAAAAAATTCTGGTCCTATGTAAAATCAATAAGCGGGTCAAAGCCCACTGTCCAGTCACTCGTTGATCATTCCGGGGCAGTAATGAAAGAAAGCTAACGGAAAGCTGAAGTTCTAAATTTGTTGTTGTGGTCTTCAGTCCGGAGACTGGTTTGATGCAGCTCTCCACGATAACCTATCCTGAGCAAGCCTCTTCATCTCCACATAAGAACGGCAACCTACATCTGTCTGAATCTGCTTAATGTATCCATCTCTTGGTCTTCCTCTGCGGTTTTTACCCCACACACTTCCCTCCAACACTAAATTCACAATTCCTTGATGTCTAAGAATGTGTCCTACCATCTATCCCTTCTTTTAGTCAAGGTATGCCAGAAATTTCTTTTCTCCCCAATTCTGATCATTACCTCCTCATTAGTTACGCGATCCACCCACCTAATCTTCAGCATTCTTCTGTAGCACCATATTTCAAAAGCCTCAATCCTCTTCCTGTCCGCACTGTTTATCGTCCATGTCTCACTCCCATACAAGGCCACACTCCATACAAATGCCTTCAGAAAGGACTTCCTTAGGCTTAAATCAATATTCGATGTTAACAAATTTCTCTTTTTCAAAAACGCTTTTCTACCCATTGCCATTCTGCATTTTACATCCTCTGTACTGCGACCATCATTTGTTATTTTACTGCCCAAGTAACAAAATTCATCTACATCCTTTACTGCTTCGTTATCCAATCTAATTCCTTCAGCATCACCTGATTTTCTTACACTGCACTCCATTACCCTAGTTTTACTCTTGTTAATCTTCATCTTATATGCACCTTTCAACACACTGTCCATTCCGTTTAACTGCTCTTCCAGGTCCTTTGCTGTCTCTGACAGAATTACTATGTCGTCGGCAAAACGCAAAGTTTTTAATTCTTCACCCTGAACTTTAATTCCTTCTCCAAATTTCTCCTTGCTTTCCTTTATAGCTTGCTCAATGTACAAATTGAATAACATTGGAGAAAGGCTACAACCCTGTCTTACTCCCTTCCCAACCACTGCATTCCTTTCATGCCCTTCAACTCTGACAACCGCTGTCTGGTTTTTGTACAAGTTGTAAATAACCTTACGCTCCCTATATTTTACTCCTGCTTGCTTCAGAACTTGAAAGAGTTTATTCCAATCAACATTGTCAAAAGCCTTCTCCAAATCTACAAAAGCTAGAAATGTAGGTTTGCCTTTTCTTAATCTATCTTCTAAGATAAGCCGTAAAGTGAGTATTGCCTCCCGTGTTCCTACATTTCTCCTGAACCCAAACTGATCTTCCCCGAGGTCGGCTTCTACCAGCTTTTCCATCCTTCTGTATATAATTCGTGTTAATATTTTGCAACCATGACTTATTAAACTGATGGTTCTGTAGTTTTCACACCTGTTTGCACCTGCTTTCTTTGGAATGGGGATTATAACATTTTTCTTAAAGTCTGAGGGTACTTCACCTGTCTCATACATCTTACACACCAGGTGAAACAATTTTGACATGGCTGGTTCTCCCAGAGACTTCAGTAGCTCTGAGGGAATATCATCTACTCCAGGGGCCTTGTTTCGACTTAGGTCTTTCAGGGCTCTGTCAAATTCTTCTCTCAGTACAGTGTCTCCTATTTCATCTTCATCTACATCCTCTTCCCTTCCTACAATATAGTCTCGAAGTTCATTTCCTTCATAGAGCCCCTCTATATACTCTTTCCACCTTTCAGCTTTCCCTTCTTTGCTGAGAACTGGTTTTCCATCAGTGTCCTTGATATTCATAGAGCTGTTTTTCTTATCTCCAAATGTTTCTTTTATTTTCCTGTAGGCTGTATCTATTTTTCCCCTATTTATACATTCTTCTATATCCTTGCATTTGCCTTCTAACCACTCCTGCTTAGCAATTTTGCACTTCCTGCCAATCTCATTTCTTAGTCGTCTGTATTCCATTTTGCCTGTTTCATTTACTGCATTTTTATATTTTCTCCTTTCATCGATTAAATTTAATATCTCCTGTGATATCCAAGGATTTTTTGCAGGTCTTGCCTTCCTACCTATTTTGTCCTCTGCTGCCTTCACTATTTCATCTCTCAATTTTACCCATTCCTCCTCTACTGTTTTATTTTCCCCTGTTTCTGTCAATTGTTGCCTAAAGCTCCCTCTGAAATTTTTAAGAACTTCAGGTTCCTTCAATTTATCCAGGTCCCATCTCCTTATTTTCCTACCTTTTTGTAGTTTCTTCAGTTTCAGCCTACAGTTCATAACCAACAAGTTATGGTCAGAGTCTATATCTGCCCCTGGGTATGTCGTACAATTTAAAACCTGGTTCCGAAATCTATGTCTTACCATTATAAAATCTATCTGGTATCTTCCGGTGTCTCCTGGTCTCTTCCACGTGTACAACCTTCTTTTGTGATTCTTGAACCAGGTGTTTGTTATAACTAAATTATGTTCTGTGCAAAATTCTACCAAGCGACTTCCTCTTTCATTCCTTTTGCCCACACCATATTCACCTACTATCTTCCCTTCCCTTCCTTGTCCTACTACCGAATTCCAGTCTCCCATCACAATTAAGTTTTCCTCTCCCTAAATTTAACCTTTAAGAAATCTTTCACGCAGGAGGACCGCACAAATGTACCATCATTTGATCAACGTACAAATTCCGAAATGAGGGACATAGCAATAGGTATTTCCGGTGTAGAGAAGCAGCTGAGAGAGCTAAATACGAAAAAGTCTGCTGGTCCGGATGGAATACCAGTTCGGTTTTACAAAGACTATTCTGCGGCGTTGGCCCCCTACTTAACTTGCATTTATCGCGAATCTTTAATTCAGCGCAAAGTTTCTAGTGATTGGAAAAAAGCGCAGGTGACTCCCTTTTATAAGAAAGGAAAGAGAACTGACCCACACAATTACAGGCCAATATCGTTGACATCAGTTTCATGTAGAATTTTGGAGCATATTCTCAGTACTAATATTGATTTGATTTTGATTTAATTCTTTCAGGGAAGCCAAAACAGTCTTGGTCTAACCCGCCACTGCCCGCACCGAAACTAAGTTTATTGTGCGGTATCGCTTCCTGTATGTCTAGTAAAGCCAACCAATGCCCTTGAACAGTGCAAGGAGTCCCTTTACCAGTTCTTTATTAGACACAATTTCTTCGGGTCTGGTTGTCCCAAATGTTCTGTGCCTTTTATTCTCGAATGCAATGCATTCGAAGATCAGATGTGATGCAGTTTCATCACCGTCATCACAGATCCTACATTTAGGGTCCTCTTCTGTTATTCCCATTGTATGTAGGTGTTTTTTGAAATTCTCATGGTCTGTAAGCAATCCAACCATGAGTCTAATCTCTCTCCTGTTCAGACCCAGGATTGCAGAGCTTCTTTTAAAACAAGGCTTTGGCACCATTACCTTGCCATATTTTTGTTGATGGACTTTGGTCCAATATTCTACATGCTGTCTTCTGAGCCAGTTACGTAGCTCCAATTTAATCATTGCCTTGGTGATTGTCAGGACAGGTTCCGGTCCAATAAATGGAGCCTCTGCCCCCAACCTGGCTAATCTGTCGGCATGTTCGTTGCCACTGATCCCCGAGTGGCCAGGGACCCACAATAGGTTTACTCTATTGCTTTCCCCTAGCTCCACCAGAACCCTGTGACATTCTGCAACAATTTTAGACCTTGATGTAGGAGCTGCCAGTGATCTCAGGGCTGCCTGGCTGTCTGAATAGATATAGATGCTACGATCTTTGTAGCACCTACGCAAATTCTCCTCCACACATGCCCTGATGGCAGTGATTTCGGCCTGGAATACTGAGGCCAGTTTCCCTAGAGAGATGGATTTCGAATATAGTAAATTTCCTTGAAACAGAAAAGCTTCTTTCCATGAATCAGCACTGGTTTAGGAAACATCGTTCATGTGAAACTCAGCCTGCCCTTTTCTCACATGACATCTTGCGAGCCATGGACGAAGGGCAACAGACGGATTGTGTTTTTCTCGACTTCAAAAAGGCGTTCGACGCGGTGCCACACTGCAGACTGCTAACGAAGATACGAGCTTATGGAATAGGTTCACAGATTTGTGACTGGCTGGAAGACTTCCTAAGTAATAGAACGCAGTACGTTGTTCTCGACGGCGAGTGTTCATCAGAGACTAGTGTATCGTCAGGCGTGCCCCAGGGGAGTGTGATAGGACCGCCATTATTTTCTATCTATATAAATGATCTGATGGACAGAGTAAGTTGTAATATGCGGCTGTTTGCTGATGATGCTGTGGTGTATGGGAGGGTGTAGTCTGTAACTGACTGTAATAGCATACAGGATGACTTAGACAAAATTTCTAGTTGGTGCGAAGATTGGCAGCTAGCTCTCAATGTAGAAAAATGTAAGGTGATGCGCATCCGTAGAAAAAACAATCCCATAATGTTCGAATACAGCATTAGTAGTGAGCTTCTTGATGCTGTCGCGTCGTTCAAATATCTAGGCGTAACATTGCAGAGCGATAGGAAATGGAACGAGCATGTAAGGACAGTTGTGAGTAAGGCGGACAGCCGACTTCGGTTTATTGGGAGAATTTTGGGAAGATGTATTTCACCTGTAAAGGAGACCGCGTATAAAACGCTTGTACGACCACGTCTTGAGTATTGCTTAAGTGTTTGGGACCCGCAGCAGATCAGTTTAAAGGAAGACATAGAAGCAGTTCAGAGACGAGCAGCTAGATTTGTTACCGGTAGGTTCGACCAATGCGCGAGTGTCACGGAAATGCTCCGGCAACTCAATTGGGGATCGCTCGAAGAAAGACGACGTTCTTTTCGTGAATTTCTGTTAAGTAAATTTAGAGGGCCGGAATTTGAAGCTGAGTGTAGTACGATCTTGCTGCCGCCTAATTACATTTCGCGTAAAGATCAAAAAGACAAGATAAGAGAAATTAGGGCTCGTACGGAGGCATATAGGCATTCTTTTTTTCCTCGTTCAATTTGGGAGTTTAATAGGAAAGGAAATGCCTAGTAGTGGTACAGTGTACCCTCCGCCACGCACCTTACGGTGAATTGCGGAGAATGTATGTAGATGTAGAAGTATACATCCGAAATTTGATTAAGGCCCATTGCGTCAGGTGGAATGGTTGTTACTTTTATCTGTTCTTCGCGAATTGCGAAAAGACGCCAGTAATCTTCAAGTTTCTTGATCAAACCGAAGACAGCATTTGCAATATCTGTTTCTTCTCCATGTATTTCACGCGATGAAGACGGTTATTTAATTTCGCATCAAACCACTGACACTTTGTTTGCGACGACTATCATTGTGCACGATACAAACACAAATGCAAAAATGTCAACTTACAGCTCGCAATATCACTCAGACACACGTACAGTAGAGTCAGAATATAGTTCTCTAGCACTGCCGAGTACAGGTGGGCTAGGATTGCGCTCGAGATACGCGCGACGTTAATGCAAATTCTCGAGAAATTATCGCGTACTTACAGAAACAGGTGCAGTAGTTCTCATTTATCATTGTGGCTCGGGTTAAGGTGCACCACTGTCTTTTTTTCCTACTTCTTCTTCTTCTTTTTTTTTTTTTTTTTTTCTTTTTTTCTTTTAGTAAAGACCACCTGACGCAATACCAGAGTGTGTCTACATTTTCTCAAAGTAGTCTGACCAGCAATCACGTACCTCGAACTTCGCCACAAAAGCAATCCGATAAACTTATGTATTAGCATCTAGTGTGTCTATTCACACGTAACAAAGCTTTCTTCAAATCATAAGAGGCGCCAGTTCCTGTTTCAGCTAGGACGACAACTTCTGCATCCTTAAATAATCCTGAGATTGCGTGATAGGAGGTGCCTTCAGATGGGAAGAAAAAAATGTTCTTGCTTTTGAATATGGCTATAAGCTGAGAGGGTACAGTGCGCCAGTGAATTACCAATCCACCAACAAAAGACAAAAGTGTTATCTTTGTCCGAGGCAAAAAATAAAAACAAGTTGTAACAACTGTGAAAAATTAATATGCAGTTCTGATTACTGTCGGTGTGTCATGTGCTTAGAATGTGATCAAAATGTCTAAATGGGCTATGTTACCATGACTATTCCCAAGCGCAATAAAGCTGGAACAAGTACCAGTATTTCATTGCACTTAAGTTTTAATTTTTCACTTTTATTACTACCACTATGCATACAGAATACAAAAAAAGTTCAGTTCTCTTTAAAAGCATAAAGGAAGTGATATGCCCTAAAATTTTTAATGTGTAAGAATGAAACTACATGTATGAGTTCATGTTTTCGCGTCGATATTCATTAATAAAATCTTCTCGGGTTACAAGCCTCGTCATATGATTTTCTGCCCACGAGCTTTCGACAGAGATCTCCTCTGCCATTGTCAAGTGGATGACTGTCATTCCGTCTAGTAAAACCATTTGAAGATTCACCATGGTGTAAAAATTGGCAATTGACTCTAAATAATGAGAAGTGTAAAGTCGTCCACATGAGACAAAAAGAAGTCCGTTAAACTTTGTTTTCAAGATAAATCAATCAAATGTGAAGGCCTTAAACTCCACAAAATACCTAGGAATTACTATTACGTAGATAATGTGGGAAAGGCGAACCAGAGACTGCGTTTTATTGGCAGAACCCTTAAAAGATGCAATAGAACTACTAAAGAAAATGCATATACAACGCTTGTCCGCCCTTTTTTGGAGTATTGGTGCCCAGTGTGGGATCCTTATCAGATGGGTTTGACGGAGGACACCGAAAGAGTCCAAAGAAGGGCAGCTCGTTTCGTATTGTCACGATACAGGAGAGACAGCGTTACGGAAATGATACAGGATCTGGGATCCGAATCATTACAACAACGGTGCTTATCGCTGCGGCGTGGGCTACTTACGAAACTCCAATCGCCAACATTCTCCACCAAATGGGAAAATATATTGTTGACTCCCACTTACATAGGTAGAAATGATCATCAGAATAAAATACGAGAAATCAGAGCTCTAACGGAGAGATTCAGGTGTTCTTCCTTCCAGCGCGCTATTCGAGAATGGAATGGGAGATAAATAGTATAAAGGTGGTTCGATGAACCCTCTGCCAGGCACTTAAATGTGATTTGCAGAGTATCCCATGTAGATGTACATGTTGAGGCTGTTGCCGTGCTGCCACAGGACCCATCATCCAGAATTGTGAGGAAGACGTCAGAACTTCTCGAAAGATCGTCGCTGGAGGAGAGTACAATTAAGAACCTCCTCCTTCAGGCCCCTAGACCACCTACGTTTTACGGTCTGCCAAAGGTGCACAAGAAGGATACACCGTTAAGGCCGATAGCGTATGCCATCGGATATCCTACCTATCGACTTGCGAAACACCTGGCCACACTCCTCTCTACGCACGTTGGACACTGTGAACATCATATAAAGAATACGGCGGACTTCATCGACCGAATTAAAGGACAGCGCCTCAGTGAGGAAGATGATATGATTAGCTTCGATGTGGTCTCCCTTTTCACGCGTGTTCCCATCAGAGAGTGTATAGAGTTGCTGGTCCAGTTGTTTGACGACACCATCGTGAATTTATTTAAGCACACCGTGACGTCATCGTATTTCGTACTTGGTGGAGAACATTTTAACCAGACAGTCGGCGTGGTGATGGGACGCCCTTTAGCTCCAGTTGTACCGAACCTGTTCATGGAGCATTTCGAATACGTTGCCTTGGACACGGCTCCTGCAAAGCCTAGTTGCTTTTCCTGTCACGTCGACGATACCTTCGTCATCTGGCCTCATGGACTGAAAACGTTTCAGGAGTTCCTGGAGCACATCAACAGTATCCACGGCCACATTAAATTCACGATGGAGGTAGAGAAGTGCGGTTCCCTGCCATTCCTGGACGTTCTTGTCCGCCGTAAACCCGATGGAAGTCTGGGTCACAGCGTTTACCGCAAGCCCACTCACACGGACCGGTATTTGCACGTCGCCAGCTATAATTACCAAGCACAGAAGCTGTTCTGAAGACCTTGGTACATAGAACCGAAACTATCTCAGATGCTGAAAACCTGCAAAACGAACTTAGCCATTTACGTAAAGTTTTCAAGGATAACTGCTACAGCAAGAGACAGATATCTCAGGCAATTTCAACAAAGTCACGTAATCAGAAGACATCTGAAGCAGACAGAAAAAAGACCGCTTTTTACCGTTTTGTGGCTTTACAACAGGGGAAAATTAGCCGGCTCCTGAAAAGACATAAAATCGACACAATCTTCAGGCCTCCGGTAAAGATGCGGCAACTAATAAATCCCGTGAAAGATGATGTAGGTCTCCGAACACCAGGCATTTATAAAATTCCGTGTGAGTGTGGGCAGTTTTATGTCGACCAGACTGTTCGCACTATTGAACAGCGACGCATAGAACACGAGCGGTGTTTTCGATTACGCTATCCCGAAAAGTCAGCTGTGGTGGAACACGAATTGCTTTCGACGGGACATCAGTTATTAAACGGACGAACAGCTTCTGGGACGAAAACACTCTCAGTAACGACGGTGGCTTGCAGATCAGTACGGCTTGGGATCCCGTAATTGCGGAGTTGAAGCGGGCGCGGCGTACGCGCGACCAAAACATTGCCTTATATGGTCAAGGAACTGGGCACCATGACGTCACTGGCGGCGGCGCGGCTATATAAGCACGGAAGCGACCTCGGAAATACAGTCATCCACTTGACAATGGCAGAGGAGATCTCTGTCGCAAGCTCGTGGGCATAAAACCACATGATGCGGCTTGTAATCAGAAAAGATTTTATTACAAAACTATATATTGTGAACAATAAATAAAGTTATTGTAATAAAATTTTTGCGTAATGCATATTTTGATTATTCTCTCAAAAAAATTAAAAAAAGAACAGTATATTACATTAGTATATATTATGATTTAAAAACCAAACACAGAGTGTAATATAACAAATTGATGTCACAACAAAGAAATGATAATAAATAAACTGCTTCAGCACAATGAACTGGGGTCTTGTAAGTCGCGAAGTGCTAAGTTGCGTATCTTTTGCAACGTGTCCAGCAGAGAGTTAATGTGGCGTAACTTTGCCCTTTCATATCGTAAAGAGCGACTGAAGGCGCGGTTACACTGAACTACGGGACAAATTTTTGTTCGCAACATGTCCCCAGCCAATGTTGACAACATTGTTCGTTCAAATCGTCTGCTACAGTGAGCTTTTGCATGTATTTGCGTTACGGAATTCTCAGAGCTAAGCAATGTTATGTGAGTAGGAAGAAACATTAGCATGTGGAGCTGCGTTATTATTTATAGATCAATAAATAAGACATAAAGAATGTCATAGTCAATGGTGGTGGATTAAAACAATTTACAAAAGTCGTGGTCGAAATGACATGCTGTTGTGAGCTGAACGTGGAGAACGGTTCTGGCCTTCCTAATTTAACAAAGATGTCGCCTTCATATTTTTAAACTTTGCTAAATATTAAAGGGCTTGTTTTCTTAAAAAAAAAAAAAAAAAAAAAAAAAAAAAAAAAAAAAAAAAAAAAAAAAAACACGAATTTCAGGATGGCAATTCCTGTGAAATAAAGACTTCCTGTAACCACCCGTTTTCTTGCAATCGAAAATTCGTACCAAAGTCTAGCATATTAATTTCGTGTTTGTATAGCTTATATGACTAAACTACGGGGTCATCCGTCCCTAAACTTACAAACTACTTATGAACTAACTAATACTAATGACGGCACAAATATCCATGCCCGAGGGGGGATTCGAAACCCCGACCGTAGTGGCCGTGCAGACCGTGACTGGAGCGCCTCAGTCCCCTCGGCCACCGCGGCCGGCTATTTCGTATTTCAAAGCCTGCTATACGATATCTAAAATAGTTGAATGCTTTGTCAAGGTTTGTTTGAAGGATTTAAGGACTATGTAAAGGTAATTCATTTATTTCAATATCAATGAAACACCGCAGATTCACAGCAATAAATTTGATGGCAGCTGAATGATTGCAGTGTTATGTCCAGGAACTTTAAAATTTTATAACAAAACCACTTTGGATTGTACGTAGAGTCCCCCCCCCCCACTTCCTGTTTTCATTTTTTTGTACTCTTTGTTTTCCTTTTCTCCTGCCGGTATTGTGACATGAGAGTTTTTATTTTCTGCTGTTGGTACCCAGCTCCACAGTATTTTTTTTATTATTTTATTTATTTTGAATCATGTTTCTCGCTCTTGTTCTTGTATCTTGCACAATTTACGTTCCACAATCATTACTCTTTCTCATATAATGGTACAAGATGGTAAATCTTTTCCTGTTACACTCCATCTGACAGAACACCGAAAACCATGACACAATACTCGGTTAAATAGCAAAATAACAAGAAACACTAGCGCTGTGTAGCGGCAATTCGAAGCAGCAGGCCACGAACAAATGTTCCTTTGATCTTTACCGACACAGGCCCGGAACACTGTTTCTGCGTTGGAAAAATGTTGCCAACATGTTGTCAACATCGGCAGTCTAGTAGCAGCCACAAACAATGTTGCCAACATGTTGTCAACATCGGCAGTCTATTAGCAGCCACAAACAATGTTGCCAACATGTTGTCAACATCGGCAGTCTAGTAGCAGCCACAAACAATGTTGCGAACAATGGTGTGAACAATGTTCCGAACTCAGTGTAAACGGACCTTAACAGATCATTGCCAGCGCTGTCAGACTGCGCCTGCCGTATACTCGACGCTACCCACCTGAAACACGCGTTGTGCAAGTCACCCTACCCAGGATCTCAGCAGGGGCGTGTTATCGACCTTGTGTACCTAGTCTGCCAGGAGAAAACAAAAAATAGCACACCTGGAAAGACGACGTCCATTTGGATCCGATGGTGGTAGATGCCACATGGGGGATAGTAGATGTACTGTCAACATCGTCCGCCAACATATGGCGCAGTGACTTAGCTGGCAGAGCGCCATTTGTGTGTGTGATTAAGGCACTAGGTGTGCCGAGATGAACAATCCGCTATTTTGAATCCGAACCCGAGGACACCGCTGTATGCTTTGTGTGGGGTAGCGAATTGAATCACCGAAAAATTTGTGATTTTATTGTTTCACAGTGTGAAATGATTGGTTGTGCTGTTTCGAACTACTCATATAATAGCAAACATGGTAGCTATAAGTTTTAATGATTTTAAAAATGCTAGAGATTGCTTCAGTAATCAAAAGATGATATCAGTAGATTATTTTCAATTCACAACATGTTTTGGGCGTAACCCATCATCTGGTGATCTGTCAATAAGATACATATACAGCCAATTAAGTATATACACAAAATTATTTGGAATTTATAATTAACATATGCAATATTTTTATAGTTTTACATAATTGGAATTACATATTGATATTATATAAATTTAGATTTGATGTACTCAAATTTGTCATATAAAATACAGTTGTTATGTATTGACAAATAAGAATAAACATCAGTTGTTATTAAGATAATATTTATATAAAATAAAGATAATATATATGTAAAATATTTTAGAAAATAAAGATTTTACGGCGATTTATTATGTGAGTAACATGGAAGTTTGAGCAGAGGCTGAACAGTTACCTTATTTATTCAAGATACAAGTTCAATTTTAAACAAATGTAAGAAATAAAATAAATACCATATTTGAAAAAAAGTGAAATCCTCAAAATTAATAAAATTACTGAAAAATGTTGCTTCGAAAATTTGGAAAAACCAGTCTGTAGTGCTGGTAACTTGTTCGTTAAGCAGTTGATCCTTCAAGGTGTATCTACGCTCAAAAATTTCTAAATCTTCCAAAATTTCTAAACATGTGCTTTTATTCTCATAATGAAGATCGTCGTAAAAGGTAGATTGTAAATTCCATACGCCAAGTATGGGCGCCAAAATCGAGCAACTATCTGTGTAACGTAAAGAACAAAACTTTTTTATTTATATTAGAAATAATTATGCTCACAGGGAGACAATAATGAAAATATAGGCCTATACATGTAATTTTGTTACAGATTGTTAACATAACATACCTTTGAAGTACGCTACTTTTCTTGGTTTTATTTACTCGTAGAGCATCTAAGGAGTTATTCTAAGGACTGTAAATTGTATTTTAAATAATGCATGAGTGCAGCTGGCTTTACCCTGCTAGTGATTTTTAAATTATATTATTTCGCTTTAGTTCAGTGTTTCATTTTATTGTGACTCTCGACACGGGAATATATAGGCCTAAGCCAAGTCGTGAACAGAACGTGTGAAAAAATGTACTTCACAAAGAATGCGAACAGGAAAGAAGTTGTACATGAAAGGCATTAAATTCATAGCTTCGCATGCAACATTCACTTTATTTCAAAGTGCATGCTACTAGAGAGACTTTATTTAGTCGTTATCTAACGAAATCAGATGTTCAAAGTTATTAAACACATTTTTGACGTAAAACCCTCTCAGAAATATGGAGTATGTAAGAAATGCGAGACATTAGTGGTGGGAATACGGGAAGTACAGTATCGCAATTTCATATTTTTTCCTCGACTGTTATCGAATCTAACTCTTAGTTACCATAAACGTATGTGGACGTACCATTTATAAACCAGGAAATACGATAATTGTAAAGTATTTTAACTGTATGTGGTACATATTTAGAACGGCAACATATTGCTTAATTTGAAATGTCAGTGAATGTATCATATCGCTAAATATCCATCTAATCACTAACTTTAAGTTTATTGCCTCTTACAGCCAAATGTAAACAAATAAATTTGCTACGCTGCAATATTTTCTGCGTCAGGAAAGTGTATTTAATGGCATCAAGAGCATTTGAAAAAGCGGAAGTTTTCCGTTGTCTTTAATACGCAGGAATCAAAATGGCGGATTGTTCTGGTTGTACTATACAGTGCTCTAAGTTTGATATCAATGTGTGAAGTAAACAAGTGGCATGGCTAGGAGACGCATTAGTGCTTCCTATACCCAACTGAGCGACTTCACAAATAAGCAGTTCATATGATATAGATGAAAAAATTAATTACTCTAACTGGGGAGTTATCAAAAATGGGGGTCCCACAAGGTTCGGTCTTGGGTCCTTTGCTCTTCTTAATATATATTAATGACTTGCCATTCTACATTCATGAAGATGCTAAGCTAGTACTTTTTCCTGATGATACAAGTATAGCTATCACACCTGTCAAAAAGGAATTAACTGATGAACTTGTAAATCATATCTTCCAGGAAGTTATTAAGTGGTTCTCTACAAATGGACTCTCATTAAACTTTGATAAAACCCAGTATATATTGTTTCATACAGTAAATGGCATGTCACACATTAAAATATGCCGTTGGTTGTCAGATATAAAACTAGCATAGTCATATATACATAAATAACCACCATATTGTACAGTTGTGAGTGACAACAAGCTACTAACAGGCGGCGTTGTGATCACTATAATGTTACCTTAACATGCCGCTAGAGTGCGCTATTGTATGTGAAGTCCTTACAACTGTTATCATTTGTCGATAATAAAATTTAAAATTACAGGAGTATCTACTGAGGTTTCGTCAATTTACATAAAATTTTATTTTACCTATAGCAAATAAAGGTTTCGTTGTTTAAAATTACGATAAACTGAAGAATAAAAACAGCACCTAGCACACTCGTAAGATACAGCATGT
This sequence comes from Locusta migratoria, assembly GCA_026315105.1. Classification (NCBI taxonomy): domain Eukaryota; kingdom Metazoa; phylum Arthropoda; class Insecta; order Orthoptera; family Acrididae; genus Locusta; species Locusta migratoria. The sequence goes on from CM048745.1 coordinate 565,003,930, forward strand.
ATAGGTAAACTACAATTTTATGTATATTGACGAAACCTCAGTAGATAGTTAAGCAGCATGTTAAGGTAACATTATAGTGATCACAACGCCGCCTGTTAGTAGCTTGTTGTTACTCACAACTGTACAATATGGTGGTTCTTTGTGTATATAAGACTATACGAGTTTTATATCTGACAACCAAATGACATATTTTTATGTGTGACAACCCACCAGTACAATCCATCTGGATAAAATATGCATTTATGTAATAATGTTACTATTTAGTGCAGGTATGTGAAGAAAACTGTTGACATGTAATTACCTATACATACAGTTATATGGAATGTTCCTTTGTTGGTTTTTTGTAACCATACATTTTATGTTCGCCCTTAGAGACCAGAAGATGATGTCTGTGTACATCGAAACCGGTCATCTGTTATAAATAAAGACGAAATACCGCGATCTTGGCATTTCATTATTTACAAAATACATTTATAAGATCGTTCCCTGCCATGAGCAAATCGTGTAACATGTGAAGTGTTGCAAGGAAAGTTTGCAGCTGTTCAGGAAAAATCCGCAAGACTTTAAGCGTCGTTTCGTCTGTGGATGAAACATGGATACATTACTATACTGCTGAGAGCAAAGAACAATCTAAACAATGGGTTACCAAGGGAGAATCTGCACCAAAAAATGCGAAGACAGGTCCTTCGGCCGGAAAGGTTATGGTGACGGCTTTTGGGATTCGCAAGGGATAATCCTCATCAACTATCTGGAACAGGGTAAAAGTATTACAGGTGCATATTATTCGTCGTTATTGGGTCGTCTGAAAACCGAGCTGCAAAAAAAACGCCGGAGCTTGGCCCACAAAAAAGTCCTTTTTCCATCACGACAATGCACCAACACACACCTCAGCAGGTGATGACGCAGAATTATAGGAAATAGGATTCCAACTCGTTTCACCCCCCCCCCCTAATCTCCAGACTTGGCTCTCTCGGACTATTATTTGCTCCCCAATTTGAAGAAATGGCTGGCGGACGAAGATTTCATTCAGACGAGGAGGTGATGGCAGAAACTTTTAGCTATTTTGCGGGTTTGGACAATTCCTGTTATTCGGAAGGAATCAACAAATTAGAGCAGCGTTGGACGAAGTGTATAAGTCTGAAAGGAGACTATGTCGAAAAAGAAAAACGGTTTTCCCCAAACACGTAAGTAGCTTTTATTACTGCACGGGCTTTCCAAACGCCCCTCGTAATGTAAGTAATAGGCTTTGTAAGCCTAGAAGTATCGGAACGCACTATTGCCAATCAATAACTAGCAGTGCGACTAAGGGCACACAAACACCTCTAGTCTGTCCAGCAAGCAAGACTTATCGGTCAATGGAGTTTTTGCGATAGTCATATGAATGAAATTCCTTAATATCAGACTCCAGATCCCTTTTATTTTCTAGAACATTACTGGTTTCGGGACAGCTGCCCATCTTCAGGTCAAATTTATGAAGTTACAGAGTAACCTCTGATGAACGAACTGTGAACGTTCGTTCATCACAGGACAGGTTACTCTGTAACTTCATTAATTTGAACTGAAGATGGGCAGCTGTCTCGAAACCAGTAATGTTCTAGAAAATAAAAGCGATCTGGAGTCTGATATTCAAGAATTTTATTCTAGTCTGTCTTCCACTCACACCATAGCATCGAAGTGCACGGTCCGGTCTGACTGGTGCTATCAGAGGATCACTTGGAAGACGGGATGGCGATGTGTGGTAGTCAGTGTTGAAAGCAGATTGTCCCTGCACGGAAGAAAGTCTTCTGCACGAACGACATAGACCTTGGATAGAGGGTTCTGGGAACACCACCTAGAGACAAGGCCTCACAACAGCTCATGCTACGTCACACTGACCAGGCCGCGGCCGCCAGCTTACTGGCTGTCTCTGGGGCACGCCCACTGCCTCGCAGGGAGCACCAGTACGTTGACGGCCCCGGCCTGGTCAGTGTGACGTAGCATGAGCTGTTGTGAGGCCTTGTCTCTAGGTGGTATTGGTTTTGGGAGCTCGACATCTACGTCTTCAGCGCCTGAACAAATTTAAGAAGAGGCAAGGAGTGTGAATTATAACGAAATCGACAACAAAATAAAGGAGAGTAATCCAGCTGTGCAACTGAAGTAAAATACAAAAAGTTAATTTTAGAGATGAAAATGAAAATAGTAGCCCATGGGAAAGGTCGAAGAGATAGTTAAAGCAAGTAATCAGATGATCATGGCTGGCTGACCAGAGCGATAAAAAAAGGGTGAGCCAGCCACTCTGCAAAATATTAAAACCTCCGTCCTGAAAGCTTAAGGTAGAGTTGAGACAAATCACAAAATTTTAATACTTTGCTCACACTCGCTTCGTTATTACCTGCCGTCGCTGCATGATATAAATCACACTCAATTAAAATGTGGCGGGCAGTAATCGGCACGCCAAAGGTATTCATGTACATCTACATAGTATACTCCACAAATCTCATTTAAGTGCCTGGCAGAGGGTTCATCGAACCATCTTCATACTACGTATCTCCCATTCCGTTCTTGAATAGCGCGCGGGAAGAAAGAACATCTGAATCTCTGCGTTCGAGCTCTGATTTCTAGTATTTTATTCTGATGATCATTTCTACCTATGTATGTGGGAGTCAACAATATATTTTCGCATTCGAAGGAGACTGTTCGCGATTGGAGTTTCGTAAGTAGCCCACGCCGCAGCGATAAACGCCGTTGTTGTAATGATTCCCATCCCAGATCCTGTATCTCTTCCGTGACGCTTTCTCCCCTGTATCGTGACAATATAAAACGAGCTGCCCTTCTTTGGACTCTTTCGGTGTCCTCCGCCAAACCCACCTGATAAGGTTCCCACGCTGGGCACCAATACTCCAAAAAAGTTTTTTAATGATTCTGAAATTGCTTGAATAATCAACAGATGTAATCAGTAGATGATTTATTGTCAATTCACAACATGTTTCGGGCTTAGCCCATCACCTGGTGATCTGTCAATAAGATACATTGTTGTTATGGTCTTCAGTCCGGAGACTGGTTTGATGCAGCTCTCCATCCTACTCTATCCTGAGCAAGCCTTTTCATCTCCTCATAAGAACGGCAACCCACATACACTTGAATCTGCTTACTATACGCGTCTCTTGGTCTCCTTCTGCGATTTTTACCCCACACACTTCCCTCCAATGCTAAATTTACGATTCTTCGATGTCTAAGAATGTGTCCTACCAAGCGATCCCTTCTTTTAGTCAGGGTATGCCAAAAATTCCTTTTCTCACCAATTCTGTTCAGTACCTCTTCATTAGTTATGCGATCTACCCACCTAATCTTCAGCATTCTTCTGTAGCACCATATTTCAAAAGCCTCTATTCTCTTCCTGTCCGCACTGCTTATCGTCCATGTTTCACTCCCGTACAAGGCAACACTCCACACAAATGCCTTCAGAAAAGACTTCCTTACACTTAAATTAATATTCGATGTTAGCAAATTTCTCTTTTTCAAAAATGCTTGTCTTCCCATTGCCATTCTGCATTTTATATCCTCTGTACTGCGACCATCGCATGTTATTTTACTACTCAAGTAACAAAACTCATCTACCACCTTCATTGTTTCGTTACCTAATCTAATTCCTTCAGCATCACCTGATTTTCTAAGACCGCATTCCATTATTTTTGTTTTGCTCTTGTTAATGTTCATTTTATATAAGATACATATACAGCCAATAAGTATACACATGAAATTATTTGCAATTTAAAATTAACAGATGAAATATTTTTTATAGTTTTACATAATTTGGAATTATATACCGATATTATATAAATTTAGATTTGATGTATTCAAATTTGTCATATAAAATACTGTTGTTATTTCATATGTAAATTATAAATTGCAAATAATTTTATGTATATACTTACCGGCTGTACGTATATGTATCTTATTGAGAGATCACCAGATGATGGGCTAAGCCCGAAACATGTAGTGAATTGACAATAAATAATCTACTGATTACATCTATTGATAATTCAAGCAATCTCTAGCAATTTTAGAATCATTTTAAAAAAATTTACAATGAAGGCTGCATTCCTTTACCAAGACTTTCAGTCTAAAATAAACTACAAAAAAGGACGAACAAGAGTAGTGTAAGCAGTTTCTTCAGTACTTCTGTTGCATCTTTTAAGGGGTCTGCCAATAAAACACAGTCTCTGGTTCGCCTTTCCCACGACATTATCTACGTGTTCTTTCCATTTTAAGTATTACAGATCTGGGGCTCCTCTCGTCGGAATAAGAAGCCGTGTGCAAATGGACAGTGCCCGATTCGGAGGCGGTAAGGGCCACTTCATCCCTCCTGTAAGGCCGGGAGGAGGATCGCCATGGACGGACAGCGGGCTTCAGCAACTGCAGTTTGTTATTTGCCACTGAAAGCCATTCTTCCTCCCACAATTGCAGGGACCGCTGTCGTAACAAAGAAGTCATATCCTGCAAGAGAACCCGGTACATTGTCACTTCAGGTGATCTGCAAGCCTCTTTGGCAGCCCGATCAGCTTCATCATTCCCCTCAATACCCACGTGCCCCGGCACCAAGAAGAACGATACCACCTTCCCACGACGTTGGAGGAAGGGCAGTTCGCCGTGTATTTGCTGCAGTATAGTCACAAATGGAAAAAGCTGTTACAATGACAACAGAGCACTGAGAGAATCAGAGCAAAGCAGAAATCCTTTTCCCTGTGTGCGACGTACCAGCTGTAGTGCCTTGAAGATCGCTTGTAGCTCTCCAGCCGGCCGCGGTGGCCGAGGGGACTGAGGCGCTCCAGTTACGGTCTGCACGGCCACTACGGTCAGGGATTCGAATCCCCCCTCGGGCATGGATATTTGTGCCGTCCTAGTTCGTAAGTAGTTCATAAGTAGTTTGTAAGTTTAGGGACTGATGACCCCGTAGTTAAGTTCCATAGACTATACAAACATTTGCACATTTGAGCTCTCCAGAGAAAAAAAAATACTAATTCTCGACGAGGCGAGCCCTGACAATACAGTTGCGAAACAAAATGGAACAAAAACGGAGTCTGTTTCGAAGAGGGCAGTCGTCGAATGTCCCACCGTCGTAGGCCTTACCGTCTGGGGTGAGAAGCTACAAATCCACATTCAGTGTTTGTGGTTGGAACGCTGAGCATTACTCGGTACGTGCTTAATGTTGTAATACCCATTCTTCTGCCATTTCCGAAACACGATAATGGTCGACCACACAGTGCCTGAAACCGAACGTATTTTGCAAGACGTGCAGCAACGTCTCTGGTCTGTACATTTCCGGACTAGTCTCCTATCGAGCACATGTGCGATACGATGTGACGACAACTGACGCGTACTACCCGTCAATACACAACTCTTGCAGAAATGTATAAACAGTTTGATCACGCATGGAGTAATGTGTCTCAAGACAGCATTCGCCAAGTGTATGGTCGAACTGACGTTGTCAGTATCAGGGCGTGCATGGAAACTAATTTGTGCATTTCAGCATGGATCGACCCTTGAGTACCAGTCCAGCAAATGTACTCAATATGCATTGTTTCGACAGTAAATCTTGAATGAATTGGAAAACTCTACGAAAGTGTACTGCTTTTTATTTCTGGAAGGATATGTAGGTTAAGGCAGTTACGATATTTTTCTAAGGTACAGTTAAAAAAATAATATTGAATCAAGACTGGGTAGTATTTTTTCCGTAATTATTCCTTCAATAAAAAACCGTCTTGATTGCAGATTGTTTTATTCTTCAATTAATTATGCGATTCGTCCTTTAGCAGAGCATCTTTATAATCTTTAAAATTACCCTAATAGAAGCGGCGGTTCTTGATGACACAAATCGGTTTTATGCTTTTCACGTCATTACCGAGTATGTTCCAATTCTAATTCGTCGTTACCCGATCATTTATAGAGCTATAAGGATATCCACAATTCCAAAAGAACACCGCAAAACAACTTACGGTGTCACACCATGGAGAGCGCTTGTAAGCTTTGATTACCATTTATACTATCTACTTAGCGCAAAATAAGCCCATGTCACATTACCCCCGTTTTATAATTGCACCTTGTAATTTTGTGTAAATTCTGTCACGCAGATAATTTGAGAATGGCCTTCTAAAGGGCGAAACGGGTCATTAATTAAAGAATAAAACAATCTGCAATCAAGACGGTTTTTTTATTGAAGGAATGTTTATTCTCACTGATTTCTGTACACCATAGACTGGATTGTAATTGTGGCATGTATCTATCCGCAGTAATATCGATTCGAACGCTTTTTTTTATTAATCATTTAGAAAAAGAATCTAAAGAAACTATGACCATTCGACAATACTGAGTGAACTTGAAAGAGATGGCAACTTCTTGCACAGTACTTCCGATCTTGCTCTTGTAGCAAGAGCCCGTTTTCTTTGTACTAAACTGAAATCCTCTTAAGGGACACTCGTAGGGCTTTACATCGACTGAAGCCAGAGCAATTAGCTGGAACGCTTCGCGTAGCGTTACAGCTACAAAGTCCCGGAACACGCCAGAACAAATCGAACATGTCTAAGCCGATTTTAGGATGAGGAGGGAGGGGAGAGGAGGTCGGGAAGAGCTTCGAGCAGACTCCAATAGCAGCGCTACTGGTCACTGCTGAGGAGGGGGGCACTAAGGCCACGACGTCTCACCAGTACCGACTGTAAGCTGCAGAATCGCGACATTCGCGATAGTCCAACAGGATAAAAACAGCTTTGAAACAGGAGTGAAGAAGCACACATGCGATTTCTACATTTTTGAGACATCCTTAAATTTCGTCATACGAATTTCAGCCCACTTTAGGTTACGGTAGTAACACTAAGAGTTGGCCTTTGCGATCGTCTTTTGACAGCTGGAAATTTAAATGAAAATAACGGCTTAACCATTCATCTGACACGAAAATTGAATAACCAAAGTTGTAGAGAAAAAAATTCTCTACAACTTTTACTTTTTTGTAAATCTATCGGACCAAACTGCGTGGTCATCAGTCCGTAGCTTACAAACTACTTAAACCTAGGCAAACTAACCTAAGGACAACACACACACCCATGCCCCAGGGAGGACTCGAACCTCCAAGGCGAGCAACCGCGCGCTCCGCATCGTGACGCTTTAGACCACTCGGCTACACCACCGCGGCTTTTAAACGTGGAACTATTCTCTACAACTTTGCTCTCTTATGTTGTTGTAATTTTTTTTTTCATATCTCTTGTCGTTTCAGAGATATTTGCAAAAATAACGGAAATTTTGGGATGTCTGTCTGTCTGTTTGTCCGTAACGTGTTCCCTGTTTTTAAGACGAACCGTTGAACCGATCAGCACCAAATCTTACAGACATAATCTTACAGACATTCTCGGCCCTTAACGACCTTCTCACTCGAAATGTCACCATTGCTCACCGTCATCCAGATGCCAAATTTTCATAACAACAGATGCGAATGGCACTGCCATTGACGCAGTCCTCAGCCAATCCTCCTATGGTTTCACTTCTCCTTTGCAATTTTTCTCGAAGAAACTGAATAATGCTCAAAACAAGTACTCAGACTTCGATCGAGAACTCCTGGCCGTCTATGAGGCCATCAAACACTTCCGCTTTGTCATAGACAGCCGTTCTTTCTACGTTCTCACAGATCATAAGTCCCTGGCTGCTACTATTTCAAATCCTGGTGGTTCCGTTATTTTGACTACATTTCTCAATTCAGACGTCCATTACTTCAAAGACGCGGACAATATAATGGCCAATTTCCTTTTGCGTGGCGATGCAGTTTCTTTTCTCTTGGACCTCTCTCAGCTCGCCACTTTGCAAACAGCTGATGATGACACCATGCAACTGATTTGAGGTTCTTCCTCTTCTTTGCAACTTATCTGCATCCCTTCCCTGCAGTTTCGGGTGAGGTTTGGTGTGACAAATCCACAGGCAATCTTTGCCCCTAAATTCCTCACTGCCTACGATGAGAAATCTTCAACAAACTACATAAACTGGCTCACCCAGTTGTCAAATCCTCCATTACGTTGGTCACAGACCAATTCATCTAGCGAAACATTAAGTGCAATTCCCAGGCCTGGACACACCTGTGTTCCCAGCCAGAAAGCTTAAGTTCATACTCATACGTCCGCTCCCCTCTGCTCTTTCCCCATCCCACCCAGTCGCTTCCACATGTTTACATCGATCTAGTCGGCGCTCTTCCATTGACCAACTGTTCCCACTATCTGCTAACCTCCATCAACCGCACCACGCCCTGGGTCGAAGCCATGACCATTCCCAACATCACAGTGGAAACAGTGTATGAAGAAACCTGTACTATAGTGGTTGATGTTGACTTCATATCTATCTTTACTACAAATGTTATCACTGCACTGCTCATAGTAGTTTACCTGTGTTCCTCCTCATTTGTTATCAGACCAACTCCTGTAATACCCCCAACTGTATTTATAAACCTATACTCATCTGACCAGAAACCCTGTTGTTCTGTCCACCAAACTTCACTAATCCTCATTATATCTAACTTCAGCCTATCCATTTCCCTTTTTAAATTTTCTAACCTCCCTGCCTGATTAAGGGCTCTAACATTCCACACACTGATCCGTAGAATGTCTCTCCTGATGATCACATCCATCCTGAGTAGTGCCCGCCGGTGATCCAAATGGCGTACTATTTTACTTCCGGAATATTTTACCTGAGAGGATATTCATACAGTACAGTTGCATGTCCTTGGAAAAGGTAATGGCTGTAGTTTCCCCTTGCTTTCAGCCATTCACAGTAACTGTTTGGCAAAGCTATATTAGCTAATATTACAAGGCCATCTCAGTCAATCATCCAGACTGTTGCCCCTGTAACTACTGAAAAGGCTACTGTCCATCTTCAGGAACCACACACCTGTCTGGCTTCTCCACAGATACCCCTCCACTATTGGTGCACCTACGGTACGGCTATTTGTATCATTGAAGCAGGCAAGCCATCCCACCTCGTCAATGTCTGTGATTCATGAAATGTAGCTCTAAAACTGGCTGTATATTTATAATGTGGAGCCAATATTTTTATAGGCTGATACTTTGATTTTTTTTTTCTTCGCTATATCAAAGACAATGATTTTTTTAATATATTACAAATATCAACACTACATAAAATGGTCCATATTTTCTAGTTTTATTCACTCTACAATAATTCACTCCCAGTTATTGTTAACACAGGTTTACTAAATGTTCAGTTACACTGAGAATATGTTCAAACCATTTTTATTGACATGACCTTACCAGTTGCTACAGACGACTACACTGCAAAGTGCAACGCAAGCACTGGGGGGGGGGGGGGGGGAATTAACATGAAGAAAGAGCATTACAATTCTACGAGTAAATCATAATGTAAACACAGAACTCCAAGTGACAAATGAAATCTTGGCAGTTGACTCTGTTCATTTGTCACCCTACAGTCACTCCACTTGCACTGCAACTGTACCTCTGGATGGCACAAAGAGTTAATGCGAATGACCACAGCAGTCAGTAGTCATTACAGAAGCCTCCTTAGTAATAGAAGAACTGGGAGCATTGTTCTGAATTGGGCACACGGTGCACTTAGGTGGTGGTTTTGAAAGGTCTGTACGTAAGATGACGTGCGAACAGCTGTCAAGGTCGTTGTGAAGTTCTTGGATAACCAGGCCTGGAGGTTTTGTATATTTTATGTGGTCAACATGTTATCACGTATATCTGTCAATCATCATGAATATATATGAAGTTGGCAATCCAATGGAGGAAGGGATGTGCCATGTCCATATGAATGTGGGGTAAATGTAGAAGTTTGTAGGAACTCTATTGATGGATGAAAATGGTTAGCAGTTTTGCAAAGTTCCCAAAATTGGCAAGTTCTCACAGCAGTGTCTTTCCATTCCTTGGTAGACAAACTTGATTATCTGACTGCACAATGCAGCAGGAACAAAGGGACATGATCCACCATGTCACACCTGACAATACAACTTCAATGTTCTTAGCGGGGACGTGAATTAGCTTTAACTTAAGAGCTGCCAAGTCATTATGTAATATAGTTCGCATCTTAGGATTTTCTACTTGCACCTTGACAAGCACTGTCATTTCTAATGGCTGTGAGGCACTGACCACTCTAAAGACAGTATGCACCCATGTTTCTGAAGTCAGATATTTGGTAAAATAATTGGCTAATAAATTCAACTTGGTTGTGCTGTTGCAGGAAACAAGTGTTGCTGTTGACAGATAGGTTATGTCACGGTGGTGGAGATGGGTTAGATGGGAATAACGAGATGCAGCTTAGGAATGGAGTGGGGAGGCGAATGAGGGGAGTAAAATAAAATAAATTAAAATAAACAAAATAATCATATGAAAAAAGTATTAAAAATAAATAAATACTGCAAGTACACAAGACCATGCACATGCGCACGCACGCATGCGCACACACACACACACACACACACATACACACACGATCACAGTGAGGTAGGAACAGAGAGGTAGGAACTGTAATGTATAAGGGAACAAAAGGGAAGTTATCATATGTTGAGGTCTGGATGATTTTGGGATCGGAGAATGTATTGTAGGGATAACTCCCATCTGTGCAGTTCAGAAAAGCTGGTGGTGTATCGGAGGATCCAGATGGCCCGGGTTGTGAAGCAGCCATTGAAATCAAGTATGTGCTCTGCTGCATGCCGTGCCACAGGGTGGTCCACCTTGTTTTTGGCCACAGTTTGGCCGTGGCCCTTCATCCTAATGGATAGCTGGTTCATAGTCATGCCAATATAGAAAGCTGCACAGTGATTGCACCACAGTTGGTAAATTACATGGCTGCTTTCACAGGTGGCCCGGCCTCTGATAGGGTAGGATAAGCCTGTGACGGGACTGGAATAGGAAGTGCTGGGTGGGTGGATTGGACAGGTCTTTCAGCAGGGTCTTCCACAAGGATATGATCCATGTGGCAGTGAGCTGGGTTTCGATGTGGCATAAGGATGAACTAGGATGTTGTGGGGATTGGGAGGGCGACGGAACACCACTTTAGGAGGGGTGGAAACAATCTTGGGCAGGATGTCTCTCATTTCTGTGCATGAGGATAGAAAATTAAAACCTTGGTGAAGGATGCAATTTAGTTGTTTGAGTCCAGGGTAGTACTGGGTAACAAGGGGAGTGCTCTTTTGTGAGTGGTTATTGGTGTTAGGATGAGGATTTTGGATGTGCGAGGATGTGGCGCGGGAAACCTGTTTGCGGACTAGGTCTAGGGGTAGTTTCTGTCTGTGAAGGCCTTTCTGAGACCCTCAGCATATTCAGAAAGGGAGTTCTTGTCACTGCAGATATGCCGTCCATGGGTGGCCAGGCTGTAAGGGAGGAATTTTTTGATGTGGAAGGGTTGGCAGCTGTCAGAGTGTAGGTACTGTTGGTGGTTGGTAGGTGTAATAGGGACGTAAGTGTGGATGGAGCCATCAGTGAGGTGGAGGTTGACATCCAGGAATGTGGCATGGTAGGTTGAGGAAGACCAGGTGAAGTGGGCATGGGAGAAGGAATTGAGGTTCTGAAGAAAGGAGGAGAGGGTGTCCTGGCCCTGAGTCTAGATCATGAAAATATCATCAATGAACCTGAACCAGGTCAGAGGTTTGAGGTTTTGGGATGCTAAGAAGGATTCCTCCAGACCTCTGGTTACCCACCAAGAGTTTCTCACCTCCAATTTGTCCTCACCATCCTTTCCCAAGTCCCTACCCAAACCTTTCAGCAGAAGAAAGAAGAGCCATCCAAAACCTTAAAACTAATCCTGACAATCATCCTCCCTGCAGATAAAGGTTCCACCACTGTAGTTATGGATCACAGTGACTACCTGGCAAAAGGGCTCCGCCAACTCTCTGACTCCTCCACATACAAGTTGTGCCGGAATGAACCCATCCCCAAAGTCCAACAAGATCTCCAATCCCTGCTAAAATCCTATGGCCCCTCCCAGAAACTCTCCACTGAATCCATCTCCCTCCTCTCCCTGGCAGCACCCCACACACCCACCTTCTACATGCTCCCCAAAATCCACAAACCTAATAATGCTGGATGCTCTATTGTGGCTGGTTACTGTGCTCCTACCAAACGAATTTCAGCCCTAGTTGCCCAAAATCTATCTTCTCACATCAAGGATACCAATCACTTCCTTCACCGACTCTCCACCATTCCCACCGCTTTGCCTCCTGGATCCTTACTTGTCACAGTGGATGCCGCCTCACTAAACACCAACATCGCACAACCCATTGCCTTGCCGCTCTGGAACACTACCTCTCCCAATGTCCCTCTGAACTCAATCCTGATACCTCATTCCTCATCACCATCACCAATTTCATCCTAACTAACAACTACTTTTCCTTTGAGGGGAAAGTTTACCATCAAATCCCAGGCACAGCCATGGGCACCCACATGGCACCCTCCTATGCCAATCTGTTTATGGGCCGTCTGGAGGAATTCTTCCTAGCATCCCAAAACCCCAAGCCTCTGATTACAGTAAGCAGATTCAAAAGGATGTAGGTTGGCGAACGTATTCTCAGATGAAGAGACTTGCTCAGGACAGGGTAGCGTGGAGTGCGGCATAAAACCAGTCTGTGGACTGAGGACCATAAGAAGAAGAAGAAGAAGAAGAAAAGATGATGACATATTGTGATTTGGATATGTTGTTTTGTGCTACTCAGCTGCTGTACTTCAGTCAACGTAAGTAAAACTTCTATTCATGCCACAACATGTATTCTATATTGTAAATACGATTAAAGTTTAAATTTAGCACATTATTTGGATTAATTATAAAAACAAGTGTTGGTGGTTTCGCTGTTGAAACAATGCATATGTGATACCTTTGCCATACAAAGCTTGTATTCTTACATGCAGTAAATTATTTATGTTTTATCTCTATTTAGATGGATAAAAGATACATCCTAGCCAAATTAAACAAGGTTACTGTCTACAAACTGCTCTTTGAAGAAATCCCAAGCAATTTGTCAGAATCTTCAAGATAAAGATTGTAATACGGAGGATATTACTAAAGCCTTTGGGGAAGAAGCCTCCACAGTACTGCCTTCTTTAGCAGCTGAGGAAGAAGTTTCTAAAGCTCCAGCTGAACTACTTCCTTCCACCCAAGAATTTACAGAGTGTGGCATCAGTGATAATGATCATGTGAATTTTGTGGAGGAAACTGGACCTTCATAATCTTTCAGCCCCAACTGACTTTTTCCTTGAACTTTCTACAAATCAGACATTTTAGGAAATAGTACACCAGTAAAATTTTATATGCTATGCAAAAGGTCAATTCCCACCCTACAAATGTACATAAAATGAAAGTGATTTTGGGTATTAATTAATTATGGTTGTAAAATCACAACTTTGTTTTAGGGATTACTGGACATTTTTCCCAGCATTGCAGGATGAATATATTGCCCAAAGAGTGCCAATGAATAGATTTGTGTGGCTTCTTTCTAATCTGAATTCAATGAAATGAAAAACAGCTACAAAGGGGATTAGCAGATTATGACAAACTACATAAACTACAGCCATTGCTAAATTCTCTCTCCAGAACCTAAAAAAAATTGTTAAGTCATCTAATAAACAGAGCATTGATGAGTCAATGATTAATTTCAAAGGGCGATCTTATATGAAAATTTATATGCCTCAGAAACTCATAAAAAGGGGTTACAACATGTGGTTAAGGGCAGAATGGGAGAAAGGAATTAAAAGTAGAAGAGGACCTAGGCGGGAGAGTTGTTACCAATTGGACAAGGTCATTGATAGGTTAGGGTTATGTAGGGTTGCCATATTCCAAGAACCAAAATCAAGGACATTTCTGTCACGTCATACTGAAGACCCCGATACCACCCACCCATAACTGAATGACGCTATACCACCTATCTGCTTCTGACTCATGACGTCATCAACGGGGAGGTACTAAACGAGAGAGGGGGGGGAGACACAGAAAACAAATTCCAAAACACGAAACAAAACTTGAAATATAAAACTTTTCATTATGCATCAATAAACTTTCGTTAGCCACAGTGTTGTGCCGAGCATAGGGTTTCTCATGTTTAATACTTGGAAACAAAACTAATACTCGATGTGCCGGTAGCTGAATGTTTACCTTACACAAAGCCAAAGACCTTAAGATACTGTACAGCCAAGACTTCATTAAACAAGAGTGGAAAACTGTAACATCCAGACAATCGATTATTGCATTGATCCGCTGCTGTAAACAACTGAAAGATTCAGAACTACACCAGAATATCAGCAGTTTCCAAAGGCTAACGTCAAGATAGCAAGTAGTAGTGAAATACATGATCAGAGACCAGTGGAAAAACTGAAGTTAAAAATGAAACAAAAATGTAGTCACCCACTATTTTCGTGGACATTTATCTCTTCGCACAGGACACCCACCTCCTACCGTAAAATGGCAGACTGTTCGCAAAATATACGACATATGGCAACTATTTTACTTCAGTAATGCTGTTCAAAAAGCTTTCATCAGATAAAATCTATGCCTGTGTCATAATTAAAAGTGTCAGGAAATACTTGCCAAAAGATTTTAAATCTGAGCAATCTTATACTCGTAGGGAATCAGAATGGAGGAACTGGGAAGGAGTAACTTGCACTAAATGGATGGACAAAAAACATGTTCATTTTCTCGCAAACTTCCATAATCAAAATGAAGAAACCACAGTCAACCAAACAAAAAAAGATGGACTCTAAGGAAGCAATAACACGTCCAAAAGTCATGTATGACTACAATACTTCCATGGATTATGTTGACTTAGCACATATGCTCAGATCAACCTATGAATTAGACAGGAAAGCAAGAAGCAGTGGCACAGAAGATTTTTTCATTTCTTGGCTGTCACTGTAGTAAATGCCTATATGATATATAAAATAAAAACTCAAGGAACACCACTGTAACTAAAAGATTTTAAAATGTTGGTGGCTGACCATCTGTTTGTGCAAGGCAGCTTGTCTCCTGGCAAAAAAGAAAAGCCATTTCCCAGCGATTATCATCTAAAAATAATTTTATAGTGAAAGTCACTGTAGACAAAAGACAATCCAATGAACTGAATTTGCATGTTCATATCAAACCAAAGCAATGTGCAAATTGTAGTTCAAGAAAGGATTCACATAGATTGTGCCTAACTGATATATATATATATATATATATATATATATATATATATATATATATATATATATATATATATATATATACGTAAAAAATAGATGAAGTACACTTACCAGGCGAAGGGGCACAGGCAGTAATAGCAACAAATAAACACACAGACACACACACAAAAATGCTAGCTTTCGCAGCCTAGCTGCTTCATCAGGCAGAAGGGAAGGAGAGGGAAAAGGAAATGATGAGGGTTTTAAGGAAGGGAGTAAGGAGCCATTCCAATCCCGGGACAGGAAAGACTTACCTTGGGGGAAAAATGGAGGGTAAATAAATGCACACACACCCACACATTTACACAGACACAAGTACACTTAGGCAGACATACTGACAGTTCTACAGTATGTCTGCCTAAGTGTACTTGTGTCTGTGTAAATGTGTGGGTGTGTGTGCATTTATTTACCCTCCATTTTTCCCCCAAGGTAAGTCTTTCCTGTCCCGGGATTGGAATGGCTCATTACCCCCTTCCTTAAAACCCTCATCATTTCCTTTTCACTCTCCTTCCCTTCTGCCTGATGAAGCAGCTAGGCTGCGAAAGCTAGCATTTTTGTGTGTGTGTGTGTCTGTGTATTTATTTGTTGCTATTACTGCCTGTGCCCCTTCGCCTGGTAAGTGTACTTCATCTATTTTTTACGTATATTTTTCCTGTTAGGAATTTTTCCTCTATTATATATACATATATAAATACAGTAAAACCTCGTTTTTACGTTCCCGGTTTTTACATTTTCCTGCCATTTACACCATTTTTTGTTGGTCCCGTCAAATTTCCTATGTTCAGTGTTAATTCGCCCTCATTTTTGCATTATCATATTTACACTTTTCCTGCATTTTACACTTTTTGAAAGCCTGTTCGTAAAGAAAAAAATGACGTATTCTACATAAATTGATGCTAGCATGGCTTTCCTTTTAAAGTATAGTACTTAAAAATTATTCGCAGTCAAGTTTCTTGACACTTTGCATTTAATCAAATGTATATTTCACGTATCATTGTTGGCAGTACGTATCTAGTTGACTTATGACGTGCCGATTTGTGCCGATGTAGTTCCTCTTTCCACCAGCTTCTTTGCCACAGTGGCTGGCGTGTACTCGAACAATCGGAACCAGTTGCTTTGTTGATGTGAGAATAAAGAGTTGCATTGTTTTTGTGATACATATTTCTGATTCATAAAGAACGTTATCTGTCAAAGTTTGGTATAATAATACCCACAACCTCAAAAAAGCGGTAATAGTGTGAGATGCCAATCCTATGCAAACATCACAAAAATACTTGTGCATATGTTTGCACTCGAGAACATGAATAAATTCTCTAATATTGTCGAGTGAAACATCGAAAAATACAAAAAGAACGGAACTTTAGGAGTTTTACTACGTAAATAATTAATGCCAGTAAAAGGCAGTAATTTGGAAGATGTGTTACATAGCCTGGCAGCGGCGTCCAAACGATATCTATCGAACTGGTTCAAGTAATTTTAAAGATGTTTTACATAGCCCAGCAGTGGCGTCCTCAATTATAATGAATGAAATTACATCTCAAATTTCATTCTCAAATTTCCCAAAAAATTACCAGTTCTGCCCTGTGCTTAAAATAGTAAAAATTTGGATAACCTTTATTGTATAATAAACTTCCTGGTAAGTATTTAGATGCCTATTATGTACATATATCACAAATAAACTACGAAAATGCGAGGCTGATCCAGTAAGCACATTTTACCGTTTAAAACACTACTTCTTGCATTTTACACTTTCCTGCATTTTACACTATTTTACTGAAGTCCCTTGAAAAGTGTAAAAAGGAGGTTCTACTATATATATATATATATATATATATATATATATATATATATATATATATATATATATATATAGAAAAGAGATGACTTACCAAAAGGACCGGCTCGTCGATAGAAACAAATAAAATCACACACAAACACACATACAAGCTTTCGCCACCACTGGCAGCTTCTTCAGGAAAAAGAGGAAAACGGGAGGAAAAAGGTAAGGATATGGGTTTTAAGGAAGTGGAAAAGGAGTCATTCCAGTCCCAGGAGTGGAAGGACTTACCTGAGGGGAAAAAAAACACACACACACACACTCAGACATATCGAAACGCAAACACATCTAGACAGACATTTGTAAAAAGCAAAGAAGTTGGACAGAGATACCAATTGAGGCAGAGGCTCTGTCCACAGAACCAAGGCAAAGATGCTAAAGATGGTGGGCGGGAATTTGAATTAGCTGAGATTGAGACCAGGTGGGCAACGGGAGGAGAGAATAAGCTGAAGGACAAGTTCCCATCTCCGGAGTTCTGAAAGGTTGGTGTCAGTGGGAAGAATCCAGATTACCCGGACGGTGTAACACTATGCCAAGATGTGCTGGCCGTGCACCAAGGCATGTTTAGCCACAGGGTGATCCTCATATATATATATAATTGTAATGTGCTCCAGTAAGGCAATAAAGAAGGATAAAACCAAATGTCAATGCCTTTCATACCCAAAAGTATTTGTGTGACTCAAAGGATTAAATGGTAAAATTTGCTTACTGGATCACCCTTGCATTTTCATGGTTTATTTACGATTAGGCATCAAAATACTCACCAGGAATTTTGTTTATTACATAATAAAGGTGGTCTGCATTTTGTAATATTTGAAGTGGTAAGTGTAACTGGAACTTGGTAACTTTATAGGAAGTAGTAATTTTTGAAGTAATTTCATTCATTATAATAGATGCTGTCAGCAAGCCTTGTAACTGTCATCCACTATTTAGAGCACAAAAGATCGCACAAGCTGCATATTTTTTGATGTTTTGCATGGCAATATTCGACAATTTAATCACGTTCTCAAGAGAAATATGTACTTCAGTATTTTTGTGACATTTGCATAGGGTCAGCATTTCACACTGTAATCATCTTTTTGAGGTTGTAACATACTGTGGTTCCTTCAAAGTGCAGAAAAACATTCACAAGCAAACTATCATTCTCACT
Organism: Locusta migratoria; assembly: GCA_026315105.1. NCBI lineage: Eukaryota > Metazoa > Arthropoda > Insecta > Orthoptera > Acrididae > Locusta > Locusta migratoria. The sequence goes on from CM048745.1 coordinate 565,022,108, forward strand.
GTTTATCAAAGTTGAAAAACTCGATTAATTATGAAAATTCTCCTCAGAGATTATAAATATTTTTGAAACGAGATAGAATGGCTGGCCAGTACTTACCTTTGTGCTGTACCGCCGATAGTAACACAAATGAAGAAACAGAAAAGAGGGGACAAAAGGACTAGCTTTCGGAACGAAGTTCCTTCATCAGGTGGGAGAGAAGGGAAGAAGAAAGAATGGGAACAGAAGGTAAAGGTGGTCCACGACCTAGGTCATGAAGGTGGTGTTTTGGGAGTGTGGACGTCAGGCAGTATCTCTGATGTCCAGACGTCAATTACATCAGTTTTCTCTCTCCACAAACATGATTTCATTAAGCGTAACTTGTGGGAGAAATATAAATATGTTAACGCAAAAATGGGGGTTAGTTAACATTGTAAACATAGGAAAGAAATTTGATGGGTCTGACAAAAATGGAGTAAATAGTGGGAAAATGTGAAAAAGGGGTTATACTGTAGTTTTAATTAGGGATTTTTTTTTTTTTTTTTTTTTTTTTTTTTTCAGGGCGCACAACTTCTACGGTCATTAGTGCCCAGACAAGAACAGAGATTCGCTAGATCTAAAAAAAAAAAAAAAAAAAAAAAAAAAACATTAGGAACTGCCAGTTAGAACATCAAGAAGAGGCTAAAAAACGAAAGATAAAAGACAATTAAAAGGGTTAAATATCCTTTGATAAGTTGGCCAAGTTGATAAAACACAAAACTCGAGCAGCTGCTCGTGTGTCATCAGCTAAAATTTCCTCCAGAGCAGACGGAAAGTGAAGGGCTACACGGAGATGATTAAAATTAACACAAGACAGTAAAACATGTCGCACTGTCAGCAGTTCACCGCAGGAGCACAGCAGTGCAGGGTCGGCGGATAGCAAGTGATGGTGGCTGAAACGGCAGTGACCGATCCGCAACCGGGCCAGGATGACCTCCTCTCGCCGAGGATGGTTCGAGAAAGGGTCCTTAAGACTCTGCAGGGCACTAAGGGAGTCCGAACATAAGGCATAGAAAGGTTGGCGGTGGCGGCAGGTATACAAGATGGCCTGGTGGAGGGCAAAAAGCTCAGCCGTGAAATTCAGGGAGCTTGTATTGGAAACGGTTGTCCCCGATGACGAATGCAGATCCGACACCGTCAGTGCTCTTGGAACCATCAGTGTAAATAAATATGGCATTTTCGAACCGCGAACGGAGTTCGACAAGCCTCGAGCGGTATACCAAATCCGGAGTGCTCTCCTTGGGGAGCGAACCAAGTTCAAGGTGAGTGTGAACCTGGGCCTGATGCCACGGTGGCAATGGGCTGTCGCTCAACCGAAACGTGGAAGGAAGGGTAAAATCGAGCCGCTGTAGCAGGCGGCGAAACCGAACTCCAGGTGGAAGCAAGGCAATCGCAGACAACTGATATTGGCGATTGAGTGAATCGTCAAAAAATAATCGGTAAGATGGATGGTTGGGCATCGACCGCAGGCGGCATCCGTACCGACACAAGAGTATGTCACGCCGAGTGGTCAATGGTAATACAGCAGCCTTGGCATACAGACTTTCAACAGGGCTCGTATAAAATGCACCGGTCGCCAGACGTAATCCCCGTTGGTGGATAGAGTTGAGGCGGTGGAGAATCGACGGCCGTGCGGAAGAGTATACAAGGCTTCCGTAGTCGAGCTTCGACTGAACACTGGCCTGGTAAAGGTGAAGCAGGACGGTACGATCCGCTCCCCATGACGTGCCACTGAGGACACGAAGAACATTAAGGGATCGGGCACAACGGGCAGCCAGGTAGGACACGTGTGTGGACCAGCAAAGTTTACAATCCAACATGAGTCCCAAGAATTTCGTAGTCTCCACGAAAGGGAGAGCAACAGGGCCGAGACGTAGAGAAGGTGGAAGAAATTCCTTGTATCTCCAAAAGTTTATACACACCATTTTCTCAGTGGAGAATCGGAAGCCGTTTGCGATGCTCCAGGAGTATAGACGGTCAAGACAGCGTTAAAGACAACGCTCCAAGAGACACGTCCGCTGGGCGCTGCAATAAATTGCGAAATCGTCTACAAAAAGGGATCCGGAAATGTCGGCTGAAAGGCAATCTACGATCGGATTGATTGCAATGGCAAAGAGAGCCACACTCAATACGGAGCCCTGCGGTACCCCACTCTCCTGGCAAAAGATATCTGACAAAACAGAGCGCACCCGTACCCAGAACTTGCGATCCGCAAAAAACGCTTGAATGAAAAGAGGGAGGCGGCCCCGAAGGCCCCATGTGTGCAATGTGCGGAGAATGCCTGCTCTCCAACAGGTATCGTATGCCTTCTTCAAGTCGAAGAACACTGCTACTGTTTGATGCTTCTTTAGAAAGTTATTCATAATGAAGGTCGACAACGTAACGAGGTGATCAGCAGCAGAGCGGTGTCACGAAAACCGCATTGGATATTACTCAGGAGGCGGCGAGATTCGAGGTGCCAGACCAACTGAGCGTTAACCATGCGTTCCATCACCTTACAGACGCAGCTCGTCAGAGCAATGGGGCGATAACTGGAAGGAAGATGTTTGTCCTTCCCTGGTTTGGGGATGGGGACAACAATGGCTTCACGCCAACTTGTGGGAACATGACCTTCAGTCCATATGCGATTGTAGGTACTAACAAGAAAACACTTGCCCGCAGGAGAGAGGTTCTTCAGCATCTCAATATGAATGGAATCGGGCCCGGGAGCAGAATATCGGGACAGGGCGAGAGCACGGTCTAGCTCCTGCATGGTGAAGGCGGCATTATAATTTTCACGATTAAAAGAGTGGAAAGAAGGCGGCCGTGCCTCCTCTATCTTTTTGCGAGGGAGAAAGGCAGAGTGGTAATGGGCAGAGCTCGAAACCTCCGCAAAGAAAGGGCCCAATGTGTTGGAAACATCAGTGGGGTCCACGAGGACTGCGTTCTCCATGGTCAGGCCAGGAATCGGGCAGTGGACCTTGATGCCGGATAAACGGCGTTGGCCACCCCAAACAACCGTGGAGGGAGTAAAACGGTTAAAAGAACTAGTAAAATCAGTCCAGCAAGCTTTTTTGCTGTCGTTTATGATACGATGACATTGCGCTGTCATTCGTTTATAATTTATGCAATTCTCCCAAGTTGGGTGGCGGCAGAAGGTGCGTAAAGCACGGCGCCGGGCTCTAAGCACATCGCGGCAGACAGCAGTCCACCAAGGGACCGGAACACGACATGGAGAAAAGGATGTATGAGGTATGGAATGTTCGGCAGCGGTGAGAATAGCCTCAGTGAGGTAGTCAACCTGACTGTCACAGCTGGAAAAATTCTGATTGTGAAAAGCAGCCATGGAAGAATAAAGCCCCCAGTTGGCTTTAGAAATGTTCCAACTGGTGGGACGAGGAGATGGGGAATGATGCAGGAAGTGGATGATACAAGGGAAATAGTCACTCGAGTACATGTCAGAAAGTGCATACCACTCAAACCGACCGGCAAGCTGAGGAGTGCATATCGCAAGGTCTATGTGGGAGAAAGTATGGGTTGTGTCAGAAAGGAAGGTCGGTGCACCAGCGTTGAGGCAGACAAGATTGAGGTGTTGGAGAAGGTCCACCAAAAGGGAGCCTCTCGGACAAGGTGCCGGAGAGCCCCATAGGGGGTGGTGGGCATTGAAGTCGCCTACCAACACGAAAGGTGAAGGGAGCTGGTCAACGAGGTGTAGCACATCTGCCCTAGTAAGGGCAGATGACGATGGCGAATAGAGATTACGGAGGGAAAAGGTAAATGTGGATAGAGTGATGTGGACGGCGACTGCCTGCAGGTGAGTATGCAATGAAATGGAATGGTAATAGACATCGTCTCGAATGAACATCAGAACCCCTGCATGGGCTGGGGTACCTTCCACAGGGGGCAGGTCGAAACGCACAGAGGTGTAGTGGGGAAAGTCTGCACCATCACTTGGACACAACTTAGTTTCTTGGAGACAGACTAGAAGTGGGCAGTGCAATCGAAGGAGTAGTTTTAACTCCTCCCGATTGGAACGAAAGCCGCGAATATTCCATTGAAGGAGCGCCATGATAAAAAATGAGGATAAAAACGAACAAGCAAGCAGGGTCACCTCGACGGCCGCTGAGGACTGGATTTCGAGGGAGCACTGCTATCGCTGTCTAGGGGCAAAGGGTCGTGGTCCATAGGTTCGACCGACGCGCCTGCCACCTTCCTGAGTTGATCAGGAGGGGCAGTTTCCACCGCCGGTAAAGGGCCAGGTGCCCGGCAGACGGAGCGTCCCGGTGAAACAGAAGACAGCCGAGGCTGGCAACTGTTGGATGGGATGACTGAAGAGTCACACCGTGGCGGGGAAGGAGGGGGGCTATTCTTTTTGTGAGCCTTCTTTGAGGCATGAGGAGCAGAGGAAGCAGTTGACAATGGAGAAGACGTAGTCTTGAAGTCTTCACGAACAGGTTCTTTTTTTGAAGTGCGGGCAGTGGATTTAGGTGCCTGGGATGTGTGGGAACTGGCCGACGAATGTACCGTAGAACGGGCAGAAGGGATCGGAGAGGTGGAACGAGCAATTTTCGGGCTAGCCGACCTGACAACTGTGTCACAGAATGTTAAGTCGCAGGTCTGAATGCCTACCTCCTTAGTTGGTCGAGGTGAGGTGAGGTACCCGATGGGAGTACAGCGGGCTTCCTACTCGCTAATAACTTCCGGGCGGCATAGGTTGAGACCTTCTCCTTGACACGTATCTCTTGGATGACCCGCTCTTCTTTATAAATGGGGCAGTCCCGCGAAGAAGCAGCATGGTCACCCATGCAATTAATGCAGCAAGGGGATGGAGGTAGACAGTCACCCTCATGGGCGTCCCTGCCACAGGTGGCGCACTTGGCTGCATTCAGACAAGATTTGCTGGTATGGTTATATCTCTGGCAGCGCGTAGGGTTGGGTATATACGGGCGAACGGAGATGACTTCGTAGCCCGCTTTCACCTTAGATGGTAGGTCAACCCTGTCGAAAGTCAAGAAGACAGTACGAGTTGGCACGAGGTCGTTGTTAACCTTTTTCATGATGCGATGGACTACCTTAACTCCCTGATCAGACATATAGCTGAGTATTTCCTCATCAGATAACCCATCCAGGGATCTCGTGAAGACTACCCCCCTTGAAGAGTTGAGGGTGCGGTGAGCCTCCACTTTCACAGGGAAAGTATGTACAAGTGTAGCCCGAAGTAACTTCTGTGCCTGGAATGCATTCTCTATTTCAAGTAACAAGGTCCCATTGCGCTGCCTGGAGCAGGTCTTCAAGGGACCTGCGATCGCATCGACACCCTTCTGAATGATAAACGGATTCACAGCAGAAAAATCTTTATCGTCAGTACGTGATACCACCAGGAACTTAGGAATGTTAGGCAATACTTTCTGTGGCTGGGAATCATCAAGTTTCCGCTTATGGGTCAAGGTTAAGGATGATTTGGAAGGTTTCATAGCAGAGGTGTCCCCCATGATTACCGGCGTCTCCGATGGCGCGCTCCTTCCTTGTGGGGGCCCTCACTGAGGGCGCACCCGCCTTAGGTGACTGTTCGCACCTCAGGTCACACCTCCCGAGAACGGACAGAGGGACCAATCGGCATGTTCGGAAGGTATCAGCTCGGGTAATCACCCCTCCCTGGGCCCAGCCTTTATCGGGGGTTACGTACGTGCCCTACATGTCTACCCGGGGCGGGGAGTTATGCCTTACCCCGTCACTAGCTACGCAGAGCATGGGTTGACCTTCAGACATTCACAGGGAGGAAAAAGAGGAAGGAGAGAAAGCGATGAAGGAGGGAGAATCTCAAACGCCGAGGCGGAGATTAAAGGGCGAGTCGAGGACAAGGAGACAGGAGAAAGGGGGGAAGGCTAAAGAACAGGAAAGGAAGAGGATCAAGAAAAGAGGAAGTAAGAGGAAACGAAAAAGGAAACCTTGGACTGACTAAAAACGCCCGTCTCCGGGCGAAGGCACAAACCGGGGGGAAAGAGGGAAGCGGCCTGGGGCGGAAGAAAGGTCGCTTCAGCTCGGGGCCCCGTGTGCGCCACACATGTACCCACAAAAGAGCTGTGGGCCCCCTGGGGGGAATTAGGGATGGGTCAAACCCCAGTTTTACCATATCGAATCTGAATACCGAATCGTAAATAAAACACGTGCCGAATTCTGAACCCGAATCGAATATCCCGAATCTCGAACCCAAATAATCTATCAACTCAAGTACTTAAAAATAATTACTACTCTATTAGAGCCAGTGATGAAGATAAAGCATTCTGGGATGGATCACAAGTGACAATATTACAGCAAAATTTAAGACATTAAAATTTTATTTATATTTTTATTTTAAATCTTAAGGATTTTTTAATACCCCCTCCCCTTAAAAGAAGTCTCTATGAAACATTTTGAGATATATGCTGTTTAGATGTTCTAAAAGATAATAAGAAACTTCCTACAGTCTATTACAAACTGTTTCATTTTGATTAAATAAAAAATGTTTGTATTGTTTAATGAAGTCCTAGAAAGGAAAGGATGATATTTTTTTTCAAAGGGGAAGAGTCAAAAATAAAACCTGAAAAGAAGAGTAGATATTCTGGAAATTTGAAAAAATAGATTCTTAAAAAAATAGGATTGTAAATTTTATAGTGACATATCAGGCATTTCACGAGTAACAGACACGACATCAGACACAGAAATCAACATTTATTCGACATGGTTGTACTTGTTAGTGCCACAAAGACATTTCAGAATGTGGAAAGTACTTAACGCATAGATTGCGCATTCCAGAGGGTTAAGCAAGAATATTCTTTAGATTTATTTATTCTTACAAGTTTAAGATCACATAACGTGTCTGCAAAAAATTTATATTCGTAGAAGATTTAAAAATTAGCACTAGAAGTCAGTTGCCTAGCTTCATTTTCAACTATTACATTTAGCATAAAAATAATACAAATGTAAACGTTAATATGATACGTATATTCTCCCACATTCGCTGTTGTCTTTCGGGTTTGTTAGGCGGTCGGAATTTAAATGTAGTAACAGCTCACATGGAAGATTACATGGCATTATTTTTATGAAGAAGAGTGTGGAATTTATGAATCATGATTCAAAGGAACAATCCCTTGCCCCTAATAGAAAAACATGTGAGTTGAAGCATGAAGTCAGTGGTTGTAGCGTCAGGCATATTGACGCAACACAGGCTTGCCAGTCGGCTGTAAGTAGTAGCTTTCAGATAACACTTGAAATGTACGGCTATTGTAGCAACACTAAACACTTACTAAATAAGAATGGAAATAACTTTGAAACTAAATGTGGAAGTATAAAACAATTAACTTATAATACAAATTGTACTAAAAGTTTATAATAGCAATTAGATAACAGTACAGTAATTGTGAATCACTATCGCTTGATTCCTTTTAGTTTCTTCGTACTGTTGTTCTTGTGGTCTTCAGTCCGGAGACTGGTTTGATGCAGCTCTCCACAATACCCTATCCTGAGCAAGCCTCTTCATCTCCACATAAGAACAGCAACCTACATCTGTCTGAATCTGCTTACTGTATCCATCTCTTGGTGTTCCTCTGCGGTTTTTACCCCACGCGCTTCCCTCCAACGCTAAATTCACCATTCCTTGATGTCTAAGAATGTGTCCTACCAATCTATCCCTTCTTTTAGTCACGGTATGCCAGAAATTTCTTCTCTCTCCAATTCTGTCCAGTACCTCCACATTGGTTACGCGATCCACCCACCTAATCTTCAGCATTCTTCTGTAGCACCATATTTCAATAGCCTCAATCCTCTTCCTGTCCGCACTGTTTATCGTCCATGTCTCACTCCCATACAAGGCAACACTCCATACAAATGCCTTCAGAAAGGACTTCCTTAGGCTTAAATCAATTTTCAATGTTAAAAAATTTCTCTTTTTCAAGAACGCTTTTCTACCCATTACCATTCTGCATTTTATATCCTCTGTACTGCAAGCATCATTTGTTATTTTACTGCCTAAGTAACAAAACTCATCTACCTCCTTTATTGCTTCGTTTCCTAATCCAATTCCTTCATCACCTGATTTTCTTACACTGCACTCCATTACCCTAGATTTGCTCTTGTTAATGTTCATCTTATATGCACCTTTCAGCACACTGTCCATCCCATTCAGTTGCTCTTCCAGGTTCTTTCTCTGACAAAATTACTATGTCGTCGGCAAAACGCAATGTTTTTAATTCTTCACCCTGAACTTTAATCCCTTCTCCAAATTTCTCCTTGCTTTCCTTTATAGCTAGCTCAATGTGCAAATTGAATAACAATGGAGAAAGACTACAACCCTGTCTTACTCCCTTTCCAACCACTGGATCCCTTTCATGCCCTTCAACTCTGACAACCGCTGTCTGGATTTTGTACAAGTTGTAAATAACCTTACGCTCCCTATATTTTACTCCTGCTTGCTGCAGAACTTGAAAGAGAGTATTCCAATCAACATTGTCAAAAGCCTTCTCCAAATCTACAAAAGCTAGAAATGTAGGTTTGCCTTTTCTTAATCTAACTTCTAGGATAAGCCGTAAAGTGAGTATTGCCTCACGTGTTCCTACATTTCTCCTGAACCCAAACTGATCTTCCCCGAGGTTGGCTTCTAACAGCTTTTCCATCCTTCTGTATATAATTCGTGTTAATATTTTACATCCATGACTTATTAAACTGATGGTTCTGTAATTTTCACACCTGTCTGCACCTGCTTTCTTTGGAATGGGGATTATAACATTTTTCTTAAAGTCTCATACATCTTACACACCAGGTGAAACAGGTTTGTCATGGCCGGTTCTCCCAGAGACTTCAGTAGCTCTGAGGGAATATCATCTACTCCAGGGGCCTTGTTTCGACTTAGGTCTTTCAGGGCTCTGTCAAATTCTTCTCTCAGTACATTATCTCCTATTTCATCTTCATCTACATCCTCTTCCCTTCCTACAATATTGTCTCAAAGTTCATTTCCTTTGTAGAGCCACTCTACATACTCTTTCCACCTTTCAGCTTTCCCTTCTTTGCTGAGAACTGGTTTTTCATCAGTGTACTTGATATTCATAAAGCTATTTTTCTTATCTCCAAATGTTTCTTTTATTTTCCTGTAGGCTGTATCTATTTTTCCCCTATTTATAAATTCTTCTACATCCTTGCATTTGCCTTCTAGCCACTCCTGCTTAGCCATTTTGCACTTCCTGTCATCTGTACTCCATTTTGCCTGTTTCATTTACTGCATTTTTATATTTTCTCCTTTCATCGATTAAATTTAGTATCTCCTGTGATATGCAAGGATTTTTTTGTATGTCTTGCCTTCCTACCTATTTTGTCCTCTGCTACCTTCACTATTTCATCTCTCAATTGTACCCATTCCTTCTCTACTGTTTTATTTCCCCCTGTTTCTGTCAATTGTTGCCTTCGTACTAAAGAGCATCATCTCTCCTACAATCTAGTGCAATCGATATCGAACATTTTTAAATGCCTGTTATGCAATCCGATTTGGAACCCACTTCCATGTATCATCATTCTGTTGGCACACTTGAGTGTTTTACATGCTCCATTGGTGTCAGTTGTACGTCACTTTTCGAAAGGCAGTCGGTTTAAGCTTGCCATCAAACGATTTATTGAAAGAGACATCAAGTGGTTTTTGAATTGACATCATCCCGCCTGGATGGTGCACGATCATAACTTTTTTCCACATAATAAATAACTTTCTTCTTGAAATCCTAGTGCTTCATTATGGTTCAGATACCCCAGCACTTCACAAAATTTGATGAAATAATACGTGAAATCAGAATGAACCAACTGGTGCAAGAATCCTAAAGCCTTATGTATTGTTAGTATTTAGGTAATGAAATTTACTTTTATTGCTACTAATATTTGAAAGACTACTACATTTAAAGTTGAGCAATAATAAAGTCCTATTTCCTTTGTTGGATGGTGTATTAAAATTCAATATTCTAAAATAAAAAGGAAATTAAAATAGTCTTCCTTCTTTTTTATTTATTTTTATTATGAGCGCCAAAGTTTTAGTGCCAGTATTTATATTCGCATCTGCAAAGCAACCCTGTGTAACACTGCTTATATTAGATGGGAATAGTTACTTGTGGCAGCTCCTAGCGCTATTTTTCAGAACTTAGTTTGCTTTGTAGGCCTACTCCATTGAAACTGCAGGCGGTTTTTGGCCCCAAAAGCCGGAAAAAAGTGCAGATTAGATTAGGGTAAATACAGTAGATTTTTTTTTTTTTTCACAATAGCCACGCAACTGCGTAAGTTTCGTAGTGGTTTAGCTTGAATAAATTCAAAGTGAGATCTTTTTGTTTTATGATGTCACGTCTTTCAGCGGATCTATGAAAAATAATGCAAATGAAAGCGTACTGTTTTGTGAAGTAAACTACAACATTCATAACAGAAGGTTTCCATATAACACTTTGGATTCAGGATTCAGTAGTATTCCACCATTATGCATCAAATATCTAATCTGAAACTAATGTGCTAGATTCGGCGAATAAGGATTTGGCCAAACTACTTGGACACAACTGTAGTTGTAATCTGCCAGAAAGTTTCATTACAGTGCACATACCATTGCAGTGTGAAAATGTCATAACTTACTTGACAACATAACCCAGGCCATCTTACTATCACAAAACCTACTATTACCACTTGAATATATAATAATGTCTTGGCTGCCTGTCTAACAGACCTACATATGTTCTGACATTATTAGTATCTACTGTGAAAGAGTTCACTTATGGAAATAAATGTAGTATTTATGGTAAAACAGTAAAATTATCAGGTCAGGGCAAGGAAAAAGCTGGAAAATTGTGAACATTCAAATTAATTTCTGAATTGAGTAAATTATAATGAAATATTGTATCACCAGCATACACACACACACTATCAGGAAGTACAAACACAATTTATTCATCTAGATTAATCTGGAAATACTTGATTTCTTGTCACAGATGTACAAATTCAGCACAAGAAAAAGAAAAATTTTCTGAACAGTAGGTACCATACAAATGTTGTTGCATATTTATAATCCACACAACATGTTTCATCATATCAGACCAGTACAAATAGGCAGCTTATATCATTTAAGAGAAGACTATGCATACAGTTATTATAAAAAAAGAACATGTTTGGTTTTAATGCCACTATTTCACTGAGTATCTATGAAAATATCTTTAATTCATTTGTAAGATCTTATCTATAATAAATATGATACAGACTCAACAATTTTTTCATATATTTGCAACACTTTTCATCTTAAACATATGAATAATTCTCTTACACAAATACCAACCTTGCACACAAATTATATCATTAAGTATATTCAGCACCTCATTCAACAACAATTAAGACTTTCTTGCAAAAGTTTAATACAGTCTCTAACAACTCTGAATCACAACCTTCACGTAGTCATATGACGAACTAATGTGCGTAATAAACCACGTTGCTCAGCCGTTAGATACTGCCACAACTGTGCTTCCAACTCTTGCAAAGATTCACAGTCTTTGGACTGACAAGCCATTACCAAAGACTGGAGGAGAATAAATTCATCTTCACTCAGATAGTTCACTGAAACACAATACAAATGCATTTAATAAATGTTGAAAACTAAAAAGATCAAGATTGCCAAAGATGGATAATATTCAGCATAGTACGTTTAATAGTCTCATTTTATGTCAATGTGTTAAAGTGAAACAAAGTAATCATAAAAATCCAAGACTTCTTTAACAAAAATTTTTGCTTTAAATTAATAAAGTCTTCTTTTGAAACTAAGATATTTCCAATACTTTCCAACATATGCCTATCTCTCAGATCTATACACTGTTATTAAACATCTAAAATTAAAACAGACACAAAGGGAGAAAACTTTGCTAGTTTTGAAATGAATCATTTCTCAAGTTATAGTGTACATCCATATCCCCCCGTCCCCCACCCCCCAAACCATGATCTTCTCCTCCCTTTCCATAAACACCTGCAACCATACACACTGCCAATCTACGTCTGTCCAACTTTACCCACTCCATCCCCTTAAGCGTACATATCTCCAGACCAGAAATAATTTTTCTTTCAAGTTGCTAAAGTATTTATTTTTGATTGTTCTTTTATTAAATATTTTATTTCTGCCAAATAATAACATCAGTATCTACCTACTCTACTGGTGTAGTTGCACAGTTATTGCTGACTAAACATCTCAATTTTAAACACTTTTTTTCTAGAATTACATATTTAGGAAGGGCTATCACTCGGTGTTTGAGTTCAAGTAAATCTTAAAAAGGAAATGTTCAAATGTTTATATATCTATCAGACCAAACTGTGTGGTCATCAGTCCGTAGCTTACGAACTACTTAAATTAAGGTAAACTAACCTAATGACAACACACACACACACACACACACACACACACACACACACCACACACACACACACACACACCAGGGAGGACTCTAACCTCCGACGGCAAACAACCGCACGCTGAGGCACCTTAGACCGCTCCGCTACTCCACTGCGGCCTTAACATGGACCAATGATAGTTATTTATAGCTGAATTCTGGACAATCTTCAATATAACTGCAACTGATAGTTGCTTTCTGTTCTTCCTATTCATTATATACGATCAATGTACTCAAAGAATGGTTCATCATGGCATTGAAACTGGTTTATTACACATAAATTAACTTATCAGATAGTGGGCACAATCCAAAATAGTCCATGGTCATAACATGAGTGTTCTGAATGTCTTTGAAATTAGTGTAAGGTAATACAATAGCCCTAATTTTAAAAGTTGTGTAGTAATTTTAATGAGCTACAGTATTTCCATAGTAGATACCACGAAGTTCACTTTTAATTTTGTATACATCTATAAGTCTCATGTACAAGTTTTATTTTCCTTATTGTGTGCCATGAATATTTTGTTTCTGAAAAGTCAATATTTTATCCAATGATACATATATACTTTCAATAATAAGCCTTCAGTAAAAACAATATTGTTTTTGTTAAGTGCCCCACATTTCTGTGTTATCGAATTCAGATTCTCTAGATTCTCTGCAGAAGATTTACAAATGCTATTTGAAAAGTGAACACAGGAAAGCACATTATATTTATATATGTATTTAATATTATTCTTATACATAAAAAATAGACGAAGATTACTTACCAGGCGAAGGGGCACAGGTGTGACGGCAGCACAAATAAATAGAACACACAACAAACACACACACACACACACACACACACACACACACACACACACACACAAATGCAAGCTTTCGCAACCCAGTTGCTTCTTTGGGCAGAAGGGAAGGAGAGGGAAAAGGAAATGATGAGAGTTTTAAGGAAGGGGGTAAGGAGCCATTCCAATCCTGGGAGAGGAGAGACTTACCTTTGGGGAAGAAAAGGAAGGTAAACAAATACACACGCACGCACACACACACACACACACACACACACACACACACACACACACACACACACACACACACACATTTACACAGACACAAACACACCTAGGCAGACATACTATAGAAACCAAAGAAGTTACGAAGTTAGACAGAGATGCCACTAGAGGCAGAGGCTCTGTCCAGAGAACCGTGGCAAAGATGTTGAGATGTTAAAGATGGTGGGCGGGAATTCAAATTTAGCGGAGGTTAAGACCAGGTGGGCAAATGGAAGAGAGGATATGCTGAAGGGCTAGTTCCCATCTCCGGAGTTCTGAAGGATTGGTGTCAGTGGGAAGTATCCAGATAACCCGGACAGTGTAGCACTGTGCCAAGATGTGCTGGCCGGGCACCAAGGCATGTTTAGCCACAGGGTGATCCTCGTTACCAACAAACACTGTCTGCCTGTGTCCATTCCTGCGAACGGACAGTTTGTTGCTGGTCATTCCCACATAGAACGCTTCACAGTGCAGGCATGTCAGTTGGTAGATCACGTGGGTACTATCGCAAGTGGCTTCAATCATGTACACCTTCCGAGTTACAGGACTGGAGTAAGTGGTGGTGGTGGAAGGGTGCATAGGGCAGGTTTTACAACGGGGGCGGTTACAAGGGTAGGAGCCAGAAGGTAGGGAAGGTGGTTTGGGGATTTCATAGGGATGGACTAGGAGGTTACGGAGGTTAGGTGGGCAGTGGAAAGACACACTCGGTGGAGTGGGAAGGATGTCATGAAGGACGGATCTCATTTCGGGGCAGGATTTAAGGAAGTTGTATACTTGCTGGAGAGTCACATTCAGAGTCCGCTCCAGTCCCGGAAAGTATTAGGTGACAAGATGGGCACTTCTGGGATTCTTCTGTTGAAGGTTCTGAATTTGTGGGGATGAGGAAGTGGCTCTGGCAATTTGCTTCTCTACCAGATTAGAAGGATAGTTGCGGGATGTGAAAGCTGTTATTAGGTTATTGGTATACTGGTTCAGAGCTTCGGGACTGGAGCAGACTCGTTTGCCACGAAGACCTAAGCTGTAGGGAAGGGAACATTTGATGTGGAATGGATGACAGCTGTCATAATGCAGGTACTGCTGCTCATTGCTAGGTTTGATGTGGATGAATGTGTGAAGTTGGCTGTTGGACAGATGAAGGTCGACATCGAGGAAAGTGGCATGGGATTTGGAATAGGACCAGGTGAATTTGATGGGACCAAAGGAGTTGAGTTTTAAGAGGAAATTCTGGAGTTCTTCACTGTGAGTCCAGATCATGAAGATGTCATCAATGAACCTGTACCAAACTTTGGGTTGACAGACTTGCGTATCCAGGAAGGCTTCCTCTAAGCGTCCCATGAATAAGTTTGCGTACGAGGGGGCCATCCTGTTTCCCATGGCTGTTCCCTTTAGTTGTTGGTATGTCTGGCCCTCAAAAGTGAAGAAGTTGTAGGTTAGGATGAAGCTGGCTAGGGTATTAAGGAAAGAGGTTTTAGGTAGGGAAGTGGGTGGTCGGCATGAAAGAAAATACTCCATCACAGCAAGGCCCTGGGCATGTGGGATATCTGTGGATAAGGAAGTGGCATCAATGGTTACAAGGATGCTTTCTGCAGGTAACAGGCTGGGTAAGGATTTCAGGTGATCGAGGAAGTGGTTGGTGTCTTTGATGAAGGATGGGAGACTGCACATGATGGGTTGAAGGTGTTGGTCTATGTAGGCAGAGATTCGTTCTGTAGGGGCTTGGTAACCGGCCACAATGGGGCGGCCGGGATGATTGGGTTTGTGAATCTTGGGAAGTAGGTAGAAGGTGGGGGTGCAGGGTATCGGTGGGGTCATGAGGTTAATGGAGTTAGGTGAAAGGTTTTGTAGCGGGCCTAAGGTTTTGAGGATTCCTTTAAGCTCTGCCTGGACATCAGGGATGGGATTGCCATGAAAGATTTTATATGTGGTACTATCTGAAAGCTGACGCAGTCCCTCGGCCACATACTCCCGCCGATCAAGTACCATGGTCATGCATCCCTTGTTGGCTGGGAGAATGATGATGGAATGGTCAGCTATCCGTGATCTGAAGGCTGACCGTGTGTGTGTGTGTGTGTGTGTGTGTGTGTGTGTGTGTGTGGTATTTATTTGTGCTGCTGTCACACCTGTGCTCCTTCGCCTGGTGAGAAATCTTCATCTATTTTTTATATATAATTTTTCTTGCTAGGAATTTTTCGTCTATAATATTCATATAATATTATTCTTAGTAACGTTCTTTTTTAAGTTGTAGACTGCCACTTAATTATTTCATGGCTGGCTAAAAATAGTAGATATGCAGCAGAAAATTTATGTATAAACAATTATAAGTATTTGTGGACAAGAACTGAATATATTAGATTAAAAAGCCATGATAAATATTAATCATGTAACTATATTTCAACAGCGGCAGTATATTTGAACAGTGAGATGCCACGCTTAATAGCAAAGAGCTTCAGTCTAAACAGTTTTTAGTATTATTATATATATATTTGTTTGTTAAATGTAAACAACATTTGTAGGGAGATGGTCAAAGCATTTAATTCTGTGATATTCAAATATATATTTTGCAAGGGAAATTGTATTTTAAAGATGAGGCGTTAGAATGTGCAGAAGGATACAATTTTGGGAGCAAAGAGAGCACGCTTTCGAATGCTTGGGAAGGGACTCTTAACTTGGACATGGTGGTGAAAGGTTGTGACGCTGGGCGGTCTGAAGCCTCGTTGTGAACTTGTGATTTGAAGAGATAGGCATGTGTGGACTTAGAAAATTTACAGGACTGTGACTGCAGAACTTAGTCTCTGCTTGAAATGTGATAAACTATGCACGGTAGTAGGGCTGTGGAACTGTGATATTCAGCAATCGTGTACTTGTGTGATGACAAACTGTGTTTTATAACAAATACTTTTATCGCGGATTAACTTGGAACTGCAAAGTTCGATGGACTACTATAAACTTACGAGTGATAATTTGGAACTTTTACTCTCAAGTGTGTGCGATACTTATTGTGCCTCTCATGAACAATAGCTGGGGAAATATTTCAGTTATTTACCAATGCATAAAGTAGGACCACCTGTGCATTTTCATGTCCAAAATGAGTAATAAACTTCATTTATAAAGAATTACTTCATGAGTGAACCACATCTTTATCTTAGAATCTATTATGTTGGTAATTCAGAGGTTTAATTTATGTTTGTTAAAATATATTTTCACGCCATAATATGCAGATTGATAGACTGGCTAAACTACAGATTAATTATCGATCTTGTTTAAAAAGATTGGGTAGCTGTTTAGGGAATAGAAGCTGACATACATAACTCACCCCTATGAACAGAGACAACAAGCCATAAACTTTTTACTACCCAGGGTTATGTATTGCCCAATTCTTATTGGTGAGTACAGAGAGTAAGGTCGCAACTGTTTATGTAAACAGAAAACAATTCTGGATTCTTCCCTCGTTATCACCATGTATGTAGTTTTCTTTTCTTCCTTTTCCTTTATAAGTGTGTTTTAAAAAACTAACTATTTTCATCATTGTAAACCAAAAATATCAATTTTGGTTAATCTCATGATAAATCAAAAATCAACAGTAGCATTTACCAGGTACATTTCCTCCAGCTTCCCAAGCATACTTCTCCAGCACTTGTCCCAAATCCGGTGGAAGTCGTTGGGCAGCAGGCTGAAGAATTAGTAACAGAAGCACACGTGTCACCTCACACCTGAAGAGAGAATAATAAACACCGTTAACAGAATATCTAGTTTCTTTATGGAAATTAATATAAATGTACATATGGTAAATTGTCCTCAAACCAGAAGTATGCCTTGCCTTCCTACTATATTTTAATTCCTCTTTTTTAGACTATTATAGGGGCTTTAATGTGGACTACAAATCATCAACAAATTATCTATTTCTACAGTTACAAATCATTGTCAGATTTCAAAGAAGCAACAGCAGGCCATTAATCCAAAGACCAGCCAGAATGCTGGTCAGTTGTATTGGAAGTGATTATTAATTTATCATAATAATTTGATATGAATAATCATGGCAAAAAAAGTGTAGCACATACGGTCATTAATTCACAGATTTTCTTAAAAGTGACATCACACTTTTTCCTCACTTTCAGAAGTAAATATTTGGCTGCTCTCCTACAGTTGCTGAGCACAGACCGTTGGTTTTATTTTCTAATCTACATACAACTTGCCTGTGTAAAACATCACTATATGCTCCAATTGGTGGTTTACTTCCTTGATTTGCAACACGAACCATCTCACTGAACACATTCAAAGCACCATCATAATCACCTGTAACGAACAAATGCAAATGACCAATTATCCTTACAGATTCTGTTTAGAAACCTACACATACAAGCAAGACTATCAATATTAAATGAGAAAGTTGGAATTACCTCATAACTAGTTCTTCAAAATCAGTTCACCATCCATAAAATATAACATACAATTCCACTAACATGACATTTTATATGGTAAAATGCTTAAAATTACACATATAGAAAGAAGATTGAAATAATCTGTATTTGTCATTTTCTCTTGGCTAGTATAATAATTTAGATTTATCCCAGCATTGTTATGAATACTAAAAACATTCAATAAGCCCTGAGGGACATCCAGTTTGAAATCTGGCACTCATCAATCAAAATCATATGTCACGTTAGCCTCACATCAAACACAATGGTTTCATATAATTACAGACAGTCTCTCCATAGTAATTCCACATATCATTCCTGGAATTAACATCAGGTTATCAATTCTTTGTTAAAGTTAAGAATGGCAGTGGTGTAAAATGGATAATTAAGGTCTTCATTTCAGAATTCAGGTTCGTGCCTCCAAACAAGTCAAGAAAGATTTTTCTAAATAGGAACTTAGCTACAGTCAAGTCGGGAGAGAGCAGTGCCGGCACTGATGTGGGAAGCACTAGTGTCACAGTCACTGTCAGACTGGCACCTGGGCACAAACTTTGGTGATTTCAGTTCTGCTGCATGATGTCTGCCCAGAAGTACGAAGTTCAGCAGTGTGTACAATTGCCAGCCATGGAGAAGTTCAATAGGACTCCCCAAGTGGAGCTGTTCTGTAGGAACAGAAAAAAAAAAAAATATGGGGTTCCTCCCTGCAAAACCTGACATATTTGTTCAATTGCATCTTCAATGTTTGCATCAGATACTCTGCCTCACCATACGATTGAGGATGGAAAGGGAGTGCTTTAATGCAAGGAATGTCATTATGTAATGTGATGGTTCTGGATTCTGCAGCTCCCATTTTTATTTATTTTTTTTTTTTTTTTTTAGACGTGGTGTAGCTTGAGTGTTCTTGTAGTTTCAAGTGATGTCAGCAGTGGTGCGGGAAAACTGATGGTGGGAAGAAGACATCGGTACTTTCCTTGGGAAAGTGCATCAGTTAACTGAAAGATGTGATCTGACTGGTTATTGCCATGGTAGTGAGTAATTGCATATGCCAAACTTTCTACATTAATATTTTATAAATTGTAATTTATTTACATATAGATTCAATATAAAAAAACTCAATAACATCTTCAAAATTTAGTAAAATATTAATTTTTATAAACTAAACAATAACTAAATGTGTGAACATGCCTAGTGAACATTATTTGCTGGCAATAGTGCATATAGAAGCTTCTCACTTCTGGCAAGTTCTGTATTGCATTGTCAGTTTATATCAGAGCCCACAGATCCTCACTAAAGCTTTATAGTCTCACTTCAACTCTCTGGATCTGCAATCTGAGCATCATCCATCTATGCTGGGACAACACCTGAGAAAACATCATTAGTGAAAAACTGCATAAAAAAGTTAAAGCCTTCTATTCTGACATTACAGAACAACTACACACCTCGCATGTTCTGCATTGCTAGTACAAATAGCAACAGGTGTCATGAAGGACATGGTAACACGATTGAAGGAAAGGGGATAGAAAATGAAGGGAAGTGTTGTTTAAGGTGAAAACTGTAAAATGTTAAAAGTGTCAATGTCACATAACATCCCTGACTTACTAGCTGACATGAACTTTGTTCCACCAAGCATACCCACTCTTGAATCAACTACTCCAATAAATTCGTAGTAATAGTCTTGAAATGATTGAACTATAATTTGAACATCAATGACCAGGGGCAGGCTTTCTAGGGTCCGATGCGGGGGCAGTGACAAGAAAATCGTAAAGTGGTCACTATCACACAAATCATCATGTACACTCCAATGGATTGAGGGGAAGAGGCTAAGGCTACTCACTGAAAGGTTGATGGCCAAGTAAGAACCATGCGCCATGCTAAAATGCGTGGGGGTACCATTCTTTAAAAGGCAGAGGTCGAGTTGAGATATCAGTGACTCGACATCTCTACCATGGTTCGTAATCATGGTACCACACCACAATGGGTTATGGGCGTTGAAATCACCCAATACCAGGTAAAGTGGGGGTAGTTGCGCTATCAGTGCAGCCAGGACATGTTGTGGGACTTCACCATCAGGAGGCAGGTAGACACTGCAGATGGTAATGTCCACTGCAGCCCTTACTCTGCCAGCTACAGCTTCCAAAGGCATTCATAGTGGAGCAGCTGTACTGTAGACAGAGGTAAGGACATAGGTGCATACTCCATCTGACACCCTATGATAGTCTGTGCAGTTCCTATAATAACCCCTATAGCCACGTAAGGCAGGAGTGTGCATCAAGGGAAACAGTTTCTTGCAGGGCGATGCAAAAGGCCAGTGAAGTGCCGATGAGTTGGCGTAGCTCAGCTAAGTGGGGTAAAAAATCAATGTAATTCCACTGGAAGATGATGATACTGGCTTTAAAGGCCATGAGTGAAACAATTAAGAAAGAGGTTACTCCATATGTTCACTTGTTACTGCCGATTTTGAACCTACTGAATCCAAGATCATCGACTCTGAGGAGTCGATGAGGGCGAGATCCTGAGATGAGATGAGGATCTTCTGAAGCAGAAGATGAGGGTAGCTGTGGCTTTTGAGCCATTAAAGACTCCTTTTTCTTTAGCTTCTTGACGCATCCATCTCACTGACCCTTCGGTTTGAGGAGCTAGGAGGGCTTCTTGGAAGAGGTGACGTGTGGAAGAAGAGCGAGAAGCCCTTCAACCAGCAGGTTTGGGATCCTTGGGCCTTCGGCCAGGATCCTCAGAGGCACCCTGAGAAGCCTTGGAAGGGGATGTCCCGAGGGACCCCTTCCAAGCGAGAGGAGCCGGAGGAGGCTTCTCCTTCTCCGGCTGAGAGATGGGGACCAGTGTCCCCAATGTTGGAGGGGTGGTTGCTCCTACAGTGAAAAGAGTTGGAGCTTCCAAAGAGGAAGTGCCACCAGCTGCCAAGGGGGCAGGGTCATTTGTGTGGGACTGGGAGCCCACTGGCATAGGTGGTACAGACAGTAGACCAGGCACTGTAAATGATGATGGCGACCCTGCCATGGCATAGGTGTTAACCAGGCACACAGGGTGGAGCTTTTGGTATTTTTGCTTTGCCTTTGAGTATGTCAGTCTCATGGGTCTTGTATTCCACAATTTCCTTTCTTGGTGCAGAACTGTGCACACAGGCGAACAAGGGGAGTGATTTAGGCCACAGTTAATACATACGGAGGAGGGGTGCAAGGGACATCTGGATGGACAGCACGTCCGCAATCCCAACATGTAGGGTTGGCATCACATTGGGAGGACAGCACTTAAAACAACGCATAGGGGGAGGGCTTTACATTGCACCGGTAGGTCATCACCTTCACCTTCTCGGGCAATGAATCACCCTCAAAAGCCAAGATGAAGGCACCGGTGGCAACCCTGTTGTCCTTCGGACCCCTAAGGACTCTTTGAATAAAATGAACTCCCCACCACTCTAGGTACACAAACAGTTCGTCGTATGACTGCAATGAAAGGTCTCTGTGGAATATTATTCCCTGCACCATATTTAAGGTCTTGTGTGGTGTTATGCAAATGGAAACATCACTCATATTGTCACAGGCAAGCAATGCCCTTGACTGGGCTGAGGATGATGTCGTTAATACCGACCCAGAGCGCATTTTGGACATTCCTTCCACCTCACCATACTTTTTCTTCAAGTTTTCCATGAAGAACAAGGGCTTAGTCGTCTTAAAGGAGTGCCCATCAGTGCAACTACAGACAAGATATTTTGCGGCATAAGCCTCACCCTGATGTCTTGCCCAGCATTCCTGCCATGGTGTAACCAGGGAAGGGAACGTTTGGGGATCATACTCCGTGGCATTGTAATTGCTTCTACCTCTCTTAGAGACACCGGTTGTACGACCAGCAATGTTTCGTGGACATTTCATGGTGTTCCCACAAGTAGCTAGGGATCTAAAGGTCCACCCAGGCAGAGCCCCGGTTGCCTGGGTAAGCCTTATACAACTGAGGTGCAGCAGGTTCCTCAGAGGTTGCTTGAAAGTGGGTGTTCAACCTCAACAGCCATGCATCTCCTCGGCACGTAGCACACCTCGAGATTGAGGATTTTTTTTTTTTAAATAGGTTTGTACCGTCCTCACGACTGGGCGATTAAGCCAAGCTCCTCGGGCTCCGTAACGTACAACGTTCCACTGTTGCACCGAACGATGGTCGTTGAAGTATGTTCAGAGCTTACGCTGTAGGAGACTGTTGGCGCGACACAGCCCACAGCTCAGGACCCTGGGTTCTCCAAGCCCATACTCAGCAAATTAATGCTGGGCCCCTGAGGGGAAAAGCATCTTCATTAGTGTGGTGTGACATGGGACAATAGTTAATCTTATAATCGTATCTAGACAAAAATAACACCCAATATCGAAGTCAGTGTTCAAAATGTTCAAACGTTTGTGAAGCTTAAGGGACTAAACTGCGGGGTCATCAGTACCCAAACTTACAAACTACTTATGATCTAACTTATACTAAAGATGACACAAATATCTGTGCCCAGAGGGAATTCGAACCCCCAATGGGGAACAGCTTCACACCATCTGAGTGTAGCGCTTCGATGTACTTGGCCACTCTCCCGCTGCTCGAAGTCGGTGTGGGGCTTTGTCAGGTGAAGCTGTTGACAGGTGCAGTAGTCAGCAGAAAGCTCATGTTGGGTGCACGTTTGTATGACCACTACAAGCTGTGTCTTATCTACTCCGGGATGTGCATGAATGCGCTGGTGATCGCCTTGCACTCTACCGGCCAACGAGGAATACAGACACAGAACCAGCTGACTAGACTGTGTTTAATGTGCTATACAAGTGACCACAGTGAGTGAACTCCAGTGCCTGCCCAGTTAGTTGGGATCGCCTAGCACCGTGCAGGCTTAGAACAATATTGGTGACAAGTCCGGTCATCCCTTTGCACGTAACCACAGGTATATTTACGTGTGATGACTTAATATTCACGACATAGAAGCATCAGTTAAGGTTTTAGAAAAGCAGCAGAAAGATCTGACAGCAGTCATACAACAATCACTTCCAGCAATGCTCTTCCAAACCTTTGCCTCCACCACCGTTTCCTCCCCCTTTCTGCCATATGACGAGGAGGCAGAAAATTGGGAAGCTTACAAGCATCAACTTTGCCAGCAATTTCAATCTTTTCATGTAGAGGATACGGTGGTAGGTCATGCACTTTTCTTACTTTCTTTCTTCTTCTTGTTGTGCCATGCATCTCCCCCATAATTTATCAGGTGTTTAACGAACCTTCCATGTTGTCGTTTGATACTTTGTGTTTCCTATTGTCATCTTATCAATGCCACAGGCAGGTTGTGGCAGCTAGGGTTGTTTTTTATCAGAGCAAGATACAGCCCTATCAGTCTTATCAAGTCTGGGCCACAACAGTGCATGGTCTTAGTCACAAGTGTTGTTGTTTGGATGTCTTAGGGGGACAAAACTGCAGAGGTCATTAGTCCCCCATTCCATCACTGGGCATCACAAGAAGAGACATAAATGGGGAAAAGAGCCCAGATTTAAAATAGCAAAGGGGAGGATTATCCCCCTGAGCCAGTAAAAGGGCAACAATTCGACTAGTGACAACATAAAATGAGACAATCACATAAACACCGAACAATGACAAGAAAGGGAACGAAAAAGCCGATGTCTATTGTTAACTGACTATGTGATTAAAAAGAGGTAAAGTCAACCAGGTGGCAACACATGGAGACCTCTAATCAGAGGACATGAGACAGGAGGAATATAGACAGTGTACTGAAACAAAGCTTTAAACAGAGTGGTAAAAACCACTGACTAAAATAAAGCCTAAAACTGAATCAGCCATTTGGGCGTCGCCACGCAAAACATCGGATAAAAGAGCAGCTAAAAGGGTGGCTAAAACCAGGCAGTCTATCAAGATATGGGCTACCTTCAGGCGGGAGCCATAGCAACACTCAGGTAGGTCCTCGCCATGAAGACCACATGTTAGCCAAGTGTGGCCAATGTGGAGCCGGCACAGGACTACAGAGTCCCGGCGGGAAGCCCGCATTGGAGAATGCCACACAGCCGTGGTCTTCTTTACAGCCCAAAATTTGTTGGCCCCAGTCAAGGTACGCCACTTAGTATCCAAAAGCTCCGAAATCCGATGGTGCAGCACTGACCGGAGATCAGAAGACATAAGCCGATATACAGAACAGACTCATGAACAACCTGTTTAGCAAGCCTGTCAGCACCTTCATTGCCCGGGATACCGAAATGACCTGAAGACCACAGGAACATCACCAAAAGGGCTGAAAGGGTCTCCTGTATGGCTAACACTAGCAGAGAATACAGATAGCACTGGTCCAGAGCTCACAGGCTGCTCAGGGAGTCACTACAGATAAGAAAAGATTCACCTGAGCAGAACCGTACATGCTGGAGAGCTCGGTAAATGGCCACCAGCTCTGCAGTGAACACTGCTGCCAACCGGCAAGGAGCACTGTTCCAAATGGTTGCCTTGTGCCTTGGAGGTATGCGAAGCCAACATGGCCCTCTACCATGGAACCATCTGTGAATACCTGGTCACGTCCAGGAAATGCCGCAATGACAGCAAGGAACTGACGTCTAAGAGCCTCAGGAGGAACTGAATCTTTGGGTCCATGGGCCAAGTCCAGCCCAGTACACAGTCGTGGAATGCACCACGTACTCAGGCCCGATACAAAGATGATAGAGGGAAAGACTAGTTCCAACATAAGGGGCTGGACATGGAAGGCAAGCGGGTGACCTGATCGAGGTCGTCGTTTTGGTGGGCGGATGACCAAGTCAGAAAAAAGCAAACGACGGTTCGAAAGACCTGGCGAACTGTGCACATTGGTGCATAGGCTGCGAGTAGTTGGTGACGGTGGATCCGCAAAGGTGGAACACTGGCCTTCACAAGTAGACTGTTAATGGGGCTGGTACAGAAGACACCTCTTGCAATGTTAACCCCACAATCGTGGATGGGTTCCAACAGGCACAATGTCGAAGGTGATGCTGGACCACAGGCACTTTGCGTAGCCGCAACAGTGTGGAATGATCAGCACCCCAGGTGGTGAAAAACATTGATATGGTGGGGAAGCCACGTCAGCCGGGTGTCAAAGACCAGCCCTAAAAACCTATGGGTTTCCACTACACCAAGTAAGTGGTCGTTAAGATAAAGTTTGGGCTGAGGGTGAACAGTCAGACACCAACAAAAGTGCATAACCCTAGTCTTGGCCACAGAAAACTGGAAGCTATGTTTTTTTTTTTTTTTTTTTTTTTTTTGTGGTTTTAGGGCGCACAACTTCTATGGTCATTAGCGCCCAGCCAAGAACGTAGATTCGCTATGATCTCAAAAAATGGTGACTGTCAGAACATCAACAAGAGGCTAAAAACGAAAGATAAAAGACAATTAAAAGAGTTAAATATCCTTGGATAAGTTGGCCAAGTTGATAAAACGCAAAACTCGAGCAGCTGCTCGTGTGTCATCAGCTAAAATTTCCTCCAGAGTAGACGGAAAGTGAAGGGCTACACGGAGATATTAAAATTAACACAAGTCAGTAAAACATGTCGCACTGTCAGCAGTTCACCGCAGGAGCATAGCGGTGCAGGTTCGGCGGATAGCAAGTGACGGTGGCTGAAACGGCAATGACCGATCCGCAACCGAGCCAGGATGACCTCCTCCCGCCGAGAGGGGCGTGAGGATGTCCTCCAAGCGGTCGGGATCGGTTTGACAGTTCGCAATTTATTGTTGTACAGTGAAAGCCACACACTGTGCCATTGCGACACGATACTCCGGCGAAGAGCCCGTTGAACATCGTCCGATGGGACGCAAAAGGTAGCCATGCGAGGCAAAAGAGCTGCTGCCTTGGCTGCTGTGTCGGCGGCCTCATTCCCGGGCACACCCACATGGCCAGGGACCCACAGGAAAGAAACGTGACAGCTGTCATCCGCCAGCAACTGGAGGGAGCGTTGGATCCGGTACACGAGAGGATGGTTCGAGAAAGGGTCCTTACGACTCTGCAGGGCACTAAGGGAGTCAGAACATATGGCATAGAAAGGGTGGCGGTGGCGGCAGGTATACAAAACGGCCTGGTGGAGGGCGAAAAGCTCAGCCGTGAAGTTAGAGCACCGGTCAGGGAGCTTGTATTGGAAACGGTTGTCCCCGACGACGAAGGCAGATCCGACACCGGCAGTGCTCTTGGAACCGTCAGTGTAAATAAATACAGCATTATCGTACCGCGAACGGAGTTTGACAAGCCTCGAGCGGAATACCAAATCCGGAGTGCTCTCCTTGGGGAGCGAACTAAGTTCGAGGTGTGTGTGAACCTGGGCCTGATGCCACGGTGGCAATGGGCTTTCGCTCAACCGAAGGGTGGAAGGAAGGGTAAAATCGAGCCGCTGTAGCAGGCGGCGAAACCGAACTCCCGGTGGAAGCAAGGCAATCGCAGACAACTGATATTGGCGATCGAGTGAGTCGTCAAAAAATAATCTGTAAGATGGATGGTTGGGCATCGACCGTAGGCGCCATGCGTACCGACACAAGAGTATGTCACGTCGATTGGTCAAGGGTAATACAGCAGCCTCGGCATACAGACTTTCAACAGGGCTGGTATAAAATGCACCGGTCGCCAGACGTAATCCACGATGGTGGATAGAGTTGAGACGGCGGAGAATCGACGGCCGTGCTGAAGAGTATACAAGGCTTCCATAGTCGAGCTTCGACTGAACAATGGCCTGGTAAAGGTGAAGCAGGACGGTACGATCCGCTCCCCATGACGTGCCACTGAGGACACGAAGAACGTTAAGGGATCGGGCACAACGGGCAGCCAGGTAGGACACATGTGTGGACCAGCAAAGTTTCCGATCCAACATGAGTCCCAAGAATTTTGTAGTCTCCACGAAAGGGAGAGCAACAGGGCCGAGACGTAGAGAAGGTGGAAGAAATTCCTTGTATCTCCAGAAATTGATACACACAGTTTCCTCAGTGGAGAATCGGAAGCCGTTTGCGATGCTCCAGGAATATAGACGGTCAAGACAGCGTTGGAGAGAACGCTCCAAGAGACACGTCCGCTGGGCGCTACAATAAATTGCGAAATCGTCAACAAAAAGAGATCCGGAGACGTCGGCTGAAAGGCAATCTACGATCGGATTGATTGCAATGGCAAAGAGCGCCACACTCAAGACGGAGCCCTGTGGTACCCCATTCTCCTGGCAAAAGGCATCTGACAAAACAGAGCCCACCCGTACCCGGAACTTGCGATCCGCCAAAAACGCTTGAATGAAAAGAGGAAGGCGGCCCCGAAGGCCCCATGTGTGCAATGTGCGGAGAATGCCCGCTCTCCAACAGGTATCGTATGCCTTCTCCAAGTCGAAGAACACTGCTACTGTTTGACGCTTCTTTAGAAAGTTGTTCATAATGAAGGTCGACAACGTAACGAGGTGGTCAGCAGCAGAGCGGTGTCGACGAAAACCGCATTGGATATTAGTCAGGAGGCGGCGAGATTCGAGGAGCCAGACCAACCGAGCGTTAACCATGCGTTCCATCACCTTACAGACGCAGCTCGTCAGAGAAATGGGGCGATAACTGGAAGGAAGGTGTTTGTCCTTCCCTGGTTTGGGGATGGGGACAACAATGGCTTCACGCCAACTTGTGGGAACATGACCTTCAGTCCATATGCGACTGTAGGTACTAAGAAGAAAGCACTTGCCCGCAGGAGAGAGGTTCTTCAGCATCTCAATATGAATGGAATCGGGCCCGGGAGCAGAAGACCGGGACAGGGCGAGAGCACGATCTAGCTCCTGCATGGTGAAGGCGACGTTATAATTTTCACGATTAAAAGAGCGGAAAGAAGGCGGCCGTGCCTCCTCTACCTGTTTGCGAGGGAGAAAGGCAGGGTGGTAATGGGCAGAGCTCGAAACCTCCGCAAAGAAACGACCCAATGCGTTTGAAACATCAGCTGGGTCCACGAGGACCGCGTTCTCCACGGTCAGGCCAGGAATCGGGGAGTGGACCTTGATGCCGGACAAACGGCGTAGGCCACCCCAGACAACAGTGGAGGGAGTAAAACGGTTAAAAGAACTAGTAAAAGCTGTCCAGCAAGCTTTCTTGCTGTCGTTTATGATACGACGGCACTGCGCTCTCATACGTTTGTAATTGATGCAATTCTCCAAAGTTGGGTGGTGGCGAAAGGTGCGTAAAGCACGGCGCCGGGCTCGAAGCGCGTCGCGGCAGGCTGCAGTCCACCAAGGGACCTGGACACGACGTGGAGAAGAGGATGTACGAGGTATGGAACGTTCAGCAGCAGTGAGAATAACCTCTGTGAGGTATTCGACCTGACTGTCACAGTTGGGAAAATGCTGATTGTGAAAAACAGCCATGGAAGAATAAAGCCCCCAGTCGGCTTTAGAAATGTTCCAACTGGTGGGACGTGGAGATGGGGAATGATGTAGGAAGTGGATGATACAAGGGAAATGGTCACTCGAGTACGTGTCAGAAAGTGCGTACCACTCAAACCGACCGGCAAGCTGCGGAGTGCATATTGCGAGGTCTATATGGGAATAAGTGTGTGTTGTGTCAGAAAGGAAGGTCGGTGCACCGGTGTTGAGGCAGACAAGATCGAGGTGGTGGAGAATGTCCACCAAAAGGGAGCCTCTCGGACAAGGTGCCGGAGAGCCCCATAGGGGGTGGTGGGCATTAAAGTCGCCTACCAACACGAAAGGTGAAGGGAGCTGGTCAACAAGGTTTAGCACATCTGCCCTAGTAAGGGCAGATGACGATGGCGAATATATATTACAGAGGGAGAAGGTAAATGTGGATAAGGTGATGCGGACGGCAACTGCCTGTAGGTGAGTGTGCAAGGAAATGGGATGGAAATAGACGTCGTCTCGAAGGAGCATCAGAACCCCTCCATGGGCTGGGACACCTTCCACGGGTGGCAGGTCGAACCGCACAGAGGTGTAGTGTGGAAAGTCTGCACGATCACGTGGACGCAACTTAGTTTCTTGAAGACAGACGATAAGCCGGCAGTGCAACCGAAGGAGTAGTTTTAACTCCTCCCGATTGGAACGAATGCCTCGAATGTTCCATTGAAGGAGTGCCATGATAAAAATGAAATAAGAAATAAGGATAAAAACCAACTAGCAAGCGGGGTCACCTCGACGGCCCCTGAGGACCGGATTTCGAGGGAGCACTGCTATCGCCATCTAGTGGCAAAGGGTCATGTTCCATTGGTTCGATCGACGCGTCTGCCACCTCCCGCAGTTGATCAGGAGGGGCAGCTTCCACCGCCGGTAGACGGCCGGGTGCCCGGCAAACGGAGCGTCCCGGTGAAACAGAAGACGCCCGAGGCCGGCAACTGTTGGATGGCGCGACAGACGAGTCACGCCGCGGCGGGGAAGGTGGGGGCTGTTCTTTTTTGGAAGCCTTCTTAGAAGCATGACGGGTTGAAGAAGCGGTTGACGATTGAGAAGTCGGAGCCTTGAGAAAATCTTCGCGGACGGGTTCCCTTTTTGAACTCCGGGCAGCAGATTTGGGTGCCCGGGATGTGTGTGAACTGGTCGACGAATTCAGTGCAGCACGGGTAGAAGGCATCGGAGAGGTGGAACGAGCAATTTTCGGGCTAGCCGATCTGACGACAGTGTCACTGAACGTTAAATCGCAAGTCTGAATGCCCACCTCCTTAGTTGGTCGAGGGGAGGCGAGGACCTGGCTGAAAGTACCTGACGGGAGTACTGCGGGCTTCCTACTAGCTAATAACTTCCGAGCGGCATAGGTCGAGACCTTCTCCTTCACGCGAATCTCTTGGATGACCCGCTCTTCTTTATAAACGGGGCAGTCCCGTGAAGAAGCAGCATGGTCACCCATGCAATTAATGCAGCGAGGGGATGGAGGTAGACATTCACCCTCATGAGCGTCCCTGCCACAGGTGGCGCACTTGGCTGCATTTGGACAAGATTTACTGGTATGATTGTACCTTTGGCAATGGAAGCAGCGTGTAGGATTTGGTATGTACGGGCGGACGGAAATGACCTCGTAGCCCGCTTTCACTTTCGATGGCAGGTCAACCTTGTCAAAAGTCAAGAAGACAGTACGGGTTGGCACGAGTTCATTGTTAATCTTTTTCATCACGCGATGAACATCCGTGACTCCCTGATCGGACATATAGTTCAATATCTCCTCGTCCGATAACCCATCCAGTGATCTAGAAAACACTACCCCCCGCGAAGAGTTGAGGGTGTGGTGAGCCTCCACTTTCACAGGGAAAGTATGTACAAGGGTAGCTCGAAGTAACTTCTGCGCCTGGAATGCATTTTCTATTTCGAGCAACAAGGTCCCATTGCGCTGCCTAGAGCAGGTCTTCAAGGGACCAGCGATCGCATCGACACCCTTCTGAATAATGAACGGATTTACTGCAGAAAAATCCTTATCGTCGGTACGTGATACCACCAGGAACCTAGGAATGTTTGGCAATGCTTTCTGTGGCTGAGAATCATGTTTCCGCTTATGGGTCAAGGTTATAGATGATGTGGAAGGTTTCATAGCGGAGGTGTCCCCCATGATTACCGGCGTCTCCGATGGCGCGCTCCTTCCTTGTGGGGGCCCTCACTGAGGGCGCACCCGCCTTAGGTGACTGTTCGCACCTCAGCTCACACCTCCCGAGAACGGACGGAGGGACCAATCGGCATGTTCGGAAGGTATCAGCTCGGGTAATCACCCCTCCCTGGGCCCGGCCTTTACCGGGGGGTACGTACGTGCCCTACATGTCTACCCGGGGCGGGGAGTTACGCCTTACCCCGTCACCGGCTACGCAGAGCGTGGGTCGACCTTCAGACACGCACAGGGAGGAAAGAAAGGAGGAAGGAGAGAAAGGGATGAAGGAGGGAGAATCTCAAACGCCGAGGCGGAGATTAAAGGGTGAGTCAAGAACAAGGAGAAAGGAAAAATAGGAGAAGGCTGAAGAACAAGAAAGGAAGAGGACCAAGAAGAGAAGACAGGAAGCGAAAAAGAAACCTTTGACTGATGAAAAACGCCCGTCTCCGGGCGAAGGCACAAACCGGGGGGGAAAGAGGGAAGCGGCCTGGGACAGAAGAAAGGTCGCTTCGGCTCGGGGCCCCGTGCGCGCCACACACGTACCCACAAAAGAGCTGTGGGCCCCCTGGGGGGACTGGAAGCTATGGGCAATAGCCCAGGACTGTGCATTTCGATTTGGAGGAGCTAAAATAGATACAGAAGTCACCATAATAGAGGAAAGGACACACTGATGACCCAACTGCTGTCGCTAAGCAGTCGATGGCTACTAAAAGTAAGTGAACACTCAGAGCCCTGAGGAACCCCATTTTCCAGCACATGAGAGGTGCTATGGGAGGCACCTACTTGAAGATGAAAGGTACAAACAGCTAAAAAGTTTTTTTTTTTATAAAAATAGGGAGCGAGCCCCAGAGTTGCCACTCGTGCAATGTGTTGAGGATGTGGCATCGCCAGGTCATGTTGTATGCTTTATGCATATCAAAAAAGACGGCAACAAGGTGGTGGTGCCTGGAGAAGGCTGTGTGGATTGCAGACTCTAGGTACACCAGTTACTGGTGGTAGAGCGACCCTGGCGGAAACCACCCTGACATAGAGCCAGTAAGTCCTGATTCTAAAGAATCCAGCACAACCGCCGACTTACAAAACATTCCAATAGTTTACAGGGAATGTTGGTAAGGTTGATAGGCCAATGACTATCCATGTGATGAAGATGAGGCTTAAGCCCCGAGAAAATTATACTCTCCCACTCGGGAAAGCACCTTCACACCAGATGTGGTTAAAGAGAGCAAGAAGATGACACCGGCTCTCCGCTGAGAGGTGTTTCAGCATTTGGCAGTGGATGCTATCGGGCCCAGAAGCCATGTCCGGACATTGTGGAAGAGCACTGAGGAACTCCCACTCACTAAATGGCACGTTATATGCCTCTGAGCGTCGGGCTGTAAAAGAGAGGGGCTGGCATTCTACCCACTCCTTCAATTCGTAATTTGCAGAGGCAGAGGCACGAGATAATGCTCGGCAAACATCTGTGCAAGTGTGGGTGGGTCCATACATATAACAATTATTGGAGATCCCAGGGATGCCTGCTGGTGTCTGGTATTCCTGTAGTCTAATTTTAGCTCCTGGCCTTTGTGGTTGAGGTACCCGACACGATAGGGTAAACGTACCTCCCCCAACACACCTGTTTCCGTCTTTTAATTAACCAACGAGCTCAGACGTGGAGCCATTTAAAACTGATGAGGTGCTCCAGAGAGGGGTGCCACTTGTATCGCTGTAAGGCCTGTCTGTGGTCTTTAATTGCCTCTGCGACTTCCGGCTACCACCATGGCACTGTCTTACGCCATTGGCACCCTGATTAACAGTGAATAGTGGCTTCTGCAGCAGAAACAATGGAGCATGTGGTGCTCTCGACCACCACATCGATGTTGTTGAGTGGGGGAGGGCCAACAATGGAAGCACAGGAACAGTCTTCCCAGTAAGCCCTGCTTAGGGCCCACCAGGAAAGGTGCCCTGGGGACTGACACTGTGGGAGTGACAGGAAAAAGGGGAAATGATCACTGTCACACAAATCTCTCTAGTGGACAGATGGCAGAAGGCTATGGCTGCAGACAGACAAATCAATGGCCTAGAACGTGCCATGTGCCACACTAAAATGTGTGGGGGCACCTGTATTCAAGAGACACAGGTCGAAATGAGGCAGTAAGTTCTTGACTACTCTGCCATGGCCAGAAATCATGGAACCACCCCACAGGTGTTATGGGCATTGAAGTCGCACAGTAGTAAAAAAGGTGAGAGGAGTTGAGAAATAAGTGCAGCCAAAACATTCTGTAAGACATTACCATCAGGAGGGAGGTAGAGGCTGCAGACAGTTATCTCCTGTGTTGTCCTTATCCTGACAGCCACTGCTTCTAACAGTGTTTGAAGGGGCACGGGTTCATTACAGACAAAAGTAACACACACACACACACACACACACACACACACACACACACACACACACACACACACACCACCGGAGATCCTGTCATATACAATGTGATTGCAATAATATCCCCTGTAACCCTGAACGGCGGGGATTGGGTAAAAAAAAACGCCACAGTTCCACTGGAGGCTGACACTTTCTGATATCTGAGAAGACATGAGGCAATATGAAGTGCTTGTTATACCTCATGATCACTCACTGACTGTGCTTGGCAAGCTGTGGGATGTATGTCCAGTTCTGAGAGTCCTTCAAGATCTAGGTCCTCAGGGGACACTAGAATATCCACCTTGTTCTCCGAGGCAGTGCTATGAGGTTGTAATGTGAGAATCACTGGGGTGTCTCTATTCTTACCATGTTTCTTCTTCTTTTTGGTGGTCTTTCACTGTTCCTTTGGTTTATCATGTCTGGAGGGCTTTGGTGAAAGTCTCTGGGACTGAGGAGAACCTCGCAGTGCTACAACCAGCCTTCGTTGGCACTGTTTGCCACTAGCCGGTATCTTTGTTTCCAGCTGAGGAAGCCGAGGAAGGCTGGAATTCAACCGAACCCTTCCTCGCAAGAGGACTCAAAGAAGGCTGTTGCTTCTCAGGCTCGGTGGTGGGGATCAGTGTCCCTATTGGTTGGGGTGTTATTGCTCCTGAGGTTGATGGTTTGGGAGCGATACAAAAGGAACTGTCCCCAACCATCAAGGGGGCAGGTTTAGATGATTGGGCCTGTGGGCCCACAGAGAGTTGCTGTGCAGATGGGTTCATAGATGACAGGGTCAATGATGGAAAAGCTGCTTTGTCGTAAGATCTAGCCATGCTCACTGAATGCAGCTTGATATATTTGCGTCTTGCCTCTGAATAGGTCAGTCTGTCCAGGGTTTTGTACACCATAATTTTTCTCCCCTTATGGAGGACTGTGCAATCTGGTCAGCAGGGGGGATGGTGCTGGCCACAGTTAATGCAGCCCGGAGGAGGGGCACAAGGAATGTCTGGATGTGATACACGTTCACACTCCCAACATGTGGGGTTGGCTTTACATCGGGAGGACTTGTGTCCAAATCTCCAGCACTTAAAGCAGTGCGTAGGGGGAGAAACATAGGGGTTTATGTCACACCCGTAGATCATCACTTTGGCTTTTTCAGGTAATGTGTCACCCTC
This sequence comes from Locusta migratoria, assembly GCA_026315105.1. Lineage (NCBI taxonomy): Eukaryota > Metazoa > Arthropoda > Insecta > Orthoptera > Acrididae > Locusta > Locusta migratoria. The sequence continues at coordinate 565,056,101 of CM048745.1, forward strand.
AAAAGCCAAGATGACGGCACCGGTGGTGACCCTATTGTCCTTCGGACCCCTATAAATGCTCCGGATGAAATGCACACAACGCCACTCTAGGTTCGACTGTAGCTCATCATCAGATTGAAAGAACAGATCTCTATGGAAGATTATGCCCTGGACCATGTTAAGGCTCTTATGTGGAGTTACTGTAATGGGAACATCACCCAGCTTCTCACAGGCAAGCTATGCCTGCAACTGTACTAGGGATGACCTCGTTATCAAGACTGAACTGGATCACATCTTGGGCATACCCTCCACCTCTCCATACTTGTCCCCCAGATGTTCAACAAAGAACAGACGCTTAGTCAATACAAATAATTCCCATCAGTGCATGAGCAAACTAAGTATTGGGGAGCATACACCTCACCTTGACTCCTGGCCCTATGGTCCTCCCACAGTGTGCCCAGGGAAGATAACGATCGGAGGTCATATTCAGCAGCATTAAAGTCTCCTCTCCCTCTCTTAGAGACAGCAGTTGTATGTCCGCCAATGTTACGAGCTCTTTTCACGGTGTTCCCATGAGCAGCTAGGGATCTATATGTCTGCCCAGGCAGAGCTCCACTTGCCTGGGTAAGCCTAATACAACAGGTTCCTCAGCGGTTGCTCGCTAACGACTATTCAACCTCAACAGCCATGCATCTCCTAAGCATGTAGCACACCTTAAGGACCGGCTCGTCGATAGAAACAAATAAAAGAAAATAAAATTACACACAAACACACATACAAGCTTTCGCAGCCTAGCTGCTTCGTCAGGCAGAAGGGAAGGAGAGGGAAAAGGAAATGATGAGGGTTTTAAGGGAGTGGATAAGGAGTCATTCCAATCCCGGGACAGGAAAGACTTACCTTGGGGGGAAAAAAGGAGGGTAAACAAACACACACACACCCACACATTTACACAGACGCAAGTACGCAAGTCTTTGCTTTCTACAGTTCTACAGTATGTCTGCCTAAGTGTACTTGCGTCTGTGTAAATGTGTGGGTGTGTGTGTATTTGTTTACCCTCCTTTTTTCCCCCCCAAGGTAAGTCTTTCCTGTCCCGGGATTGGAATGACTCCTTATCCACTCCCTTAAAACCCTCATTTCCTTTTCCCTCTCCTTCCCTTCTGCCTGACGAAGCAGCTAGGCTGCGAAAGCTTGTATGTGTGTGTGTGTGTGTGTGTGTGTGTGTGTGTGTGTGTGTGTGTGTGTGTAATTTTATTTTCTTTTATTTGTTTCTATCGACGAGCCGGTCCTTTTGTAAGTCATCTCTTTTCTATTTTTTTATTTTTGTTTATCCCACTGGGAAAGTTTCCCTCTATAATTTTCGTTTCATCAATTTGAATAATGTTCCATCGTCACACCATATGGTGGTCAATGAAGCACACACAGAGCTTATGGTGTGGCAGACTATTGGCGTGACACAGTCCACAGCTCTGAACCCCGGGTTTGCCAAGTACGTACTCAGAAAATTAATGCTGAGCCCCTGAGGGGGTCAAGTGTGCCATTCAGTCAAGGAAAATACAAAAGAATCATATGCTCACATCACAGTTTGCAATTTCATCGCTCATTCAACCTCAGGCAGAGAAGTCAGGCTAAGGCACTCCAGTTGAACAACCAGTCCCTCAAAGAAGGTCTGTCAATTGCACAATCGTGCAAAGTCTTTCATAACATGAGTTAGCAACTTTAGGCACGGTGAGACCTTTTGGTGGTGCAGGGAAGGCCGGTTGTATCCAATGTGTCTGGAGAGAACACCGCAGTGGTAGTGCAGCACTGTGCTAGAGTTAGTGTGACAGGAAAAGACCATCTCCACCTGCAAGTAGATCCAGGCATGGCAGTTTCCTTGCTGAATTCAAAAATAGACTCAGACCAGAGATTTTGGCTGTTGTCACCAGTCAACAGGAACCTCATGGGTATGGTAAATAATGCATAACCCTCCTCGGCTAATATGCTACCCATGTCACAAATAAATCAGTAACTTGGCCTATTACCTTCATTGTCATCAGTGGCACTTGTTCAGCTAACCTTTTTGGGTTTGATGATTCTCAGGCTTTTCTCTCTCTCACACAGTTGGTCTCAGTTGACATTCCATATCAGCCATTTGAAACCCTGATCTCCATGTTTCAAGATGTCTTTGCAGATGGCTTAAGGCTGCATGTCAGACTTTTAAACTCACATTACACTGAAGCTGTCAGTGCACTCACATTTTTTTCTGCATTAGGCAGTTTGCACCCACCCCCCCTCCACAAATCAAGGAGGAGCTGGATTAGCTTACTGCCCTTAAGGTGGTGGTTCTCATTTCATCTAGTGACTGAGTCACATCAGCATCATTGTCAAGACACCCTCACTTTAACTGTGTCTTTGTGGTGATTTTAAGGCCAACATTAGTTCTCAGTGTTGGACACAAACCCATTGCCATGTTCTGACAAAATGCTCTCACAATTAGCAGGAGGCCAATTTTTCTTTAAACCCGGCCCCGATTATTACTACAATGGACCTGAATGGCATCTCTGCATTCAGCAGTACAATTGCTCTGCCCCCAGAAGGATTGGGGATGCAGTAGACGTTGGATATCTTGCATGGGGCAAGCATTCAAATGGTGGACCATAATTGGCAGACACTGCTAGGAGTCACATTCCGTCTACTCCACGACATGCATGCATGCACAGGTGATTGTCGTGCACTCTACCAGGCAGCGAGGAATACAGACAGACCACATGGCTGCCCAATTAGTGTTTCAAACACTACATGAGTGACTACAGCAAGTGTACTCCAGTGCGAGTGTTGGGACAGCCTAGCAATGTGCAGAGTTAGAACAGGTTAAAACACAAACCAACTGCTTATAAGTAATGAAGTGAAATTCTGTACCACGTATGAAAACATAAAATTTCTTTAAGGCATAAAATGATAGCAAGTGCTTCTTTTTCATCATGCGAGTAGGGTTGCAAAGCTGTAGTGAGTGATCTGAATGCAAAAGCAGTACAATGCCCTCAGCAATTTCTGTAGTAAGGACTGCCTCCACTCCACACTCCAAGACACGTCCTTGGCCAAAAATAAATGTTTAACAGGTTGAAATGTAGTAAGGTGAGGTGCTTTCTAGGAAATGCCAATAGTTGTGCAGATCTGATGGATGTGGTAATGGTAATACAGTGATAGCAATGACATTGCTGCTTCAGGAATTGAACAACCAGGGTGGAAATTTCATGACCTCAATACATAATAAAGACTTGATTAAATTACTCATATGCCCAGCAGGTTGTAAAACTGAAAAAGAAGGCAGGAGTTACTTGAGTTTCCTCCACTGATACAGCTGTTTATACTTCATGCCTCAATGAATATTTGCTGTAAGCTTTCTAAGAAATTGTATTTCACTGTAAGGTTTTTAAAGTAAATGCCTTTCACTACTGCGAATGAAGGGTTTTATTTTTATATTTCTAAGTCACCCATGTGTGTTTCGCCTTTCTCTCAAGGCATCATCAGTGGGTGTCCTGATATATTTACATATTTTTGTTTACACATAGGTTAGGTCTCTTACATATCTACAAAACATTTCATTTCTGATTTAAAACAGTTTGTGGTTTGGTATAAAATGGTGTACTTACAGCACTTGCTACTCCACTTCAGTCTCTTTCTGGCAACCAGGTCGAAATGTTACACTGTTTTCTGAAACAGATTGCAGTTCTCTGGTTCTACTGTCACCTGCTGCCATACTGTGTGTACTGCTGTTTGTTTTGTAGTGTTGCCAACCTTAGCTTATTTGAAATTCAACTGTTTCATTGAAATTGTGTTGAAAAGACACACTCCACAAAAATGATAACCGTAAGCAACCGAGACACACACACATCAATTTTACCCAAGGCTAATGAACCTCACAAAGATACAACTAAATGACAATGAAAAAGAGCTGTTAGAGAAAGGATTGAAGTACAATATCAACACAAACATAGATGAAGAATACATAGAAGATCTCATAATACAATCAGAAGCTGTTTTAAAATGTGAAGAAAGAAATGAAAACAACAATGTAAACACTGGGTTAGCGAGGGAACTTATAAAAAACGAAATACATAAAATCATAACAGACATGAAACAACAGAACAACAAAAACAAAAAAGTCCCGATTCTATAACACTCAAAAAACTAAAGAGAAAACTTCCAAAGCAGACAAGGGAGGCACAGTCATTTTGATGGACAAACAACAGTACATTGAGAAAACAAATGATCTCATCTCTCAAAGTAATGTTAAAAAATTAAAATCAGACCCAACAAACAGATTTCAGACAAAAGTAAAAAAGCCTTAAAAGATATAGACTACACATTGGATGACACAGAAAAAAGAAAATTAATTCAGAATAATCCCACAGCACCAAACCTCCAATGCCAACCAAAGGTACATAAACCAAATATCCCGTTACGGCCCATTGTGAATTTCAAAAATGCTCCCACTTATAAACTTGCAAGACACATGATGAAAGTACTATCAGAAACCTATCAAATGAAAGATGACAAAACCATCAACAACACCTCACACTTAATACAACTCATAAAAGATACAAGAATCCCAGTCTCAGCTACCCTTCTTTCCTTTGACATAGAAAATATGTACACTAACATACCAGTAGATGAAACAATAACTATCATAGAACAAAATCTAAAAGAAAACAGTCAATTACCAGATGAACACATAAGAGAGATATACTCATTGCTAAAACTGATAACAGAACAAAACTATTTTCAATTTAATAATGAATATTACCTGCAAGAAGATTTACCCATGGGATCACCAGTGTCAGGTACCCTAGCCAATATTTTCATGAACCATGTAGAAAGCATGATTTTTAAAAAAGTAACTACAAAAAACTATACAATACTCTACTGGATAAGGTACATGGATGACATCCTCTGCCTAATTGATGAACCTCCGGAAAGAATAGACCAGCTGCATACAGATTTAAACACTATACAAAAAAAAAAAAAAAAAAAAAAAAAAAAAAAAAAAAAAAAAAAAAAAAAAAATCACAATAGAAAAAGAACATAACAACTAAATAAACTTCTTGGATATAACCATCAAAAAGGAAAACAGCAAGCATACCTTTGACATTTACCGTAAACCAACAACAACTGATACAATCATACACCAGACCTCCAATCACCCACATGCACAAAAACAATCAGCAATCAGATACATGCTCCACAGACTCAACACAGTACCACTCAACAAAGAAAATTACCAAAAGGAACTAGACATCATCACACAAATAGCAACAAACAATGGATAAGATGGTAATATAGTAGAAAAATTAAACAAAAAAATTAAAAAAAACAGATACGGGCAAAAAACACCAAACGTACAGACACACAGACAACAACACAGCAAAGCAGCACACAAACACACACAACACAAACTGCAGTACAAAGAACACATGAAAGCAAAAAAGAAAATTCAAGATGGTACACAATGACATACAAACACAAACTAACACATAAAATAATAAATATTTTCAAAAGACAAGGCATAAAAATAGCTCTCAAAACAGATAACCCAATCCAAAAATATATCCCAAAAATCAAAACAGACACAGATATCTACCAAAGAGCTGGAATATACCAACTACAATGCAACTCATGTGATGGAAGGTATGTAGGACAAACCAGCAGAACATTCGATACCCGATACAAGGAACACATCAGGGCATGGAAATACAGAACAAACCACTCCACTTTTGCAGAACATCTAATAGCATATAACCATAAACCCACCACAACAGAAAAAGACATGAAGGTAATTAGAATAAATAATGAAAAACATCTCCTAACATTACAAGGAAATTATCACATATATAAAACAAAAGCTGAGAAAAAGATGCTACTAAATGACCAAATAAACCTGATCAATCAATCATTGTTCTCACTGATTGACCATATGATAGACACAAATCCCAACACCTAATCACAATCCCCCCCCCCACCACCACCACCACCACCACCACCACACACTCATACACAAACAGAGATAAAAACAAATACAAACACACACACACACACACACACACACACACACACACACACTAAGATACCTTCAACACACTTTCAATAAAACAGTTGAATTTCAAATAAGCTAAGGTTGGCAACACTACAAAACAAACAGCAGTACACACAGTATGGCAGCAGGTGACAGTAGAACCAGAGAACTGCAATGTGTTTCAGAAAACAGTGTAACATTTCGACCAGGTTGCCAGAAAGAGACTGAAGTGAAGTAGCAAGTGCTGTAGATACACCATTTTATACCAAACAATGAACTGTTTTAAATCAGAAATGAATTGTTTTGTAGATATGTAAGAGACCTAACCTATATGTGTAAACAAAAATATGTAAATATTTCAGGACACCCACTGATGATGTCTTGAGAAGAAAGGCGAAACGGGTATTGGTACTTAAAAATATAAAAATAAAACCCTTCATTCGCAGTAGCAAAAGGCGTTTACTTTAAAAACCTTACAGTGAAATACAATTCCGTTGCTGCTCAAAATGGCCACTGCAAGCAACATATTCTAAGAAATGTTGGAAGGTAGCTTGTGTGCTAGCTATGCCAAACATTAAAAACTGTTACTGAATTAGGCCAAAAGGAGTACTGCCATGAAATTTCTTGGTGCATAATGTAATGGAACCTGCAGGTGTTAATTGGATTACTTTTTATAAAGAATTAGTCACCAGTCAGTTTTGTAAGAAATTCTTCAAGTTCTGGCAGTTTGCGTGTGTGTGTGTGTGTGTGTGTGTGTGTGTGTGTGTGTGTGTCAATTACAGGCAGTACATTCACAGTAGCTTTACAATCTCCAAAGAGTTTTAGCTGACCCAATAGTTTTCTCATAATTATTAAAGTTGTAACCCACTCAATTGATGAAACTAGTTTACTAAGAGTGGGGTCAACAAGCACAATTCTGCTTCAATTTATTCTTATAAGGATACTTGTATTGAGCATGCCCAAAATAAATGGAGCCTCACTGAAGGCTTAAGCATGATGTGGGCTGTAAATCTATTTGTGCAACCAAGTAAGCAAAATAATAATAATAAATAAATAAATAAAATAAAAAGATACAAAAATTCTGAACATTATGAATGTAGCTGTCAATAATGAAACCTAAATGATACAAGATGCAAAGTGTCAGTAATAGAAAATCTGAAAGCAATGACGATGTTAAATCCCAAAAAAATTAGTTCTAGCTACAGTAACAACTGAGTCAGTGATAGATTAAACCACAGATTAGCAAGCCTTGGTGGCAGTAAACTGACAATTTGTTGTTTATTGTAGCTTACCAAACAGTGTTTCATGTGTGTAAGGTGAGGGAGACTTCAGTTATGCATATGGTTGATAATGAAGGAGCAAGACTACTCCTGTACCCACTTTTGGTAAAACAGTTTGTTCAGCTCATACACTTCAATAAAGAGCTTATTCTGACCAGTAGACAATGATGAAATAGAATGAATCTCAACATCTATTTGTTCCGGAAGAAGCTGGGAAGGATGCAAATAGAAGAGCATTCTCCTACTGTATCAAAGGTTCGTTAATCATGCAACCCCTTAGTTAATACTCCCACACCATAATCAGAAAAAAAAGCACACTGACGTGTTTTATGGCCCACTTTAGATTTGTAGTTTTATAAGTTTTTGCAAACATTTCGGACCTAAATAATAAAAAATTAATTAATGAGAGTGTCTGAACACTTTTAGGAAAAAGAAAATTAGGTAGTGGTGTGTTTCGAACCACCGACCTTTCGTGTCACAGTCCAGCACCTTGCCCACTATGCTACGGCTATAAATCGAAACAGAAGTTCTTTAATCTCATACTATTGATGGCCGTTGTTAACTGATGTTAATATGGCATTTGTAGACATTAGATTATCATTTATCGTATGAATAATGATGTGTTTTTGTTAATTCCTCAGTGTGCCATTGCTTTGAAATGACAACGTGTAAGTTACAATAAGAAAATCATCAAATATGTGAGGAATGTCACGTGACATCTCTGAACGGCTTGTTTTGGTTAATTCAATGGAAGGTGTCATCTCCGTTATTTTTGCAAATATGTCTCAAACGATACGAGATATGAAAAAAACATAAAGGAGCTAAGTTGTAGAGAATTTTCTCCTCTAACAATTAGGTTATTCACTTTTCGTGTCACATGAATGGTTCATTTGCAATTACAATTATATTACAAATGGCTGTTTTTGGTATTACTACCGTATTTTTTGTCCGAAAAAATTGAAAAAGGGAGGTTCTGGTCTCTGGCGGCCTACAATCATGTCTCAAATTTGCTGCTGATCAGTTGAATGGTTCATCTTAAAAAGAGGGAACACGTTGCGGACGGACAGACAGACAGACATACATACATCCCAAAATCACCATTATTTTTGGAAATATTGCCGCAAGAGACCACGAACACCAACTGCTGGCATGGCGCAGGGGATAGCGTCATGGACTGCAGAGCAGAAGGTCGTCGGTTCAATCCCGCCCACCGGCAAAAATTTATTTCTTTGTAATTTACAATTCCAGAAGGTTCTACATCTTTCTTATGTTCACTTGTAAATTCTACTAGTTTCTTATGTTAACTGTTGTTCTAATTTCTGGTAAAGTCTGTCTGTGTATAAATAGCAGAGCACTCTGCCTGAGAGGCAGTCAGTGCCGCGTGTATGTTGAGTTCGTAATAAAAGTGCTTTCAGTATAAGTGCTGTGTTTAGTTGCCTTCGAAGTCAAGCCTACTTCCATTGCAACGTGACATTGTTTGGTGGAGGCGCCGGGTACACACTGTGTAACAGCTGCATCACCGTGGCTCCGATTAGGCAACGTAAAAGCCGTCGCTTACACGGACTGGAACCGGAATACAAGGGATACACCAAGTACATCCTTCCAAAAGTCTGTATTATCAGAAGAACAATGGAGACGAAACCAGCAATAAGCCAGCTGCACATCAGACACCCGTCGGTGTTCTCTGGAGATGCACGACAGGACCCCAACAAATGGCTAAAAGGGTTCGACTGAGTCGCCAAGTACAACAAGTGGAATCATATGATGTGCTTAGCCAACGTTTATTTCTACCTGGATGGAACAGCCCAGCAATGGTTCGAAAACAACGAAGACAAGTTGAATGACTGGGAGACTTTCCAGGAGGAACTTAAGAAGACGTTTGGGGACCGCCAGCGACAAATCCGCTCGGCGGAAGAACAACAGAAGAACCGGGCCCAATGACATGGTGAGCCGACACAATCTTACATACAGAGTGTTTTGGCCCTGTGTAACGTAGTCAATGCGAACATGACTGAAGCGGACAAAATCACGCACCTGATGAAGGGAATTGCAGAAGATATGTACCAAGCTATTCTGATAAAAGACGTCGCTACGACAGAAGAGTTCATCAAGTGGTGCCAGCGTATTGAAGAGATGCAACAAAGGAGGGTTGGATACAAGAAGTATGACAGACTCCCAAATGTAGTCCCTATGGCCATTGTGGAAGACCAGCAGGACTTGGCTTCTCTCATACGACAAATCGTGAGAGAAGAATTACAACAGTGTATGGCAGCCGGGACTATTAGACCGAGCGAGCATCCGATTATGGCCATGGATGTGAGCCCTGTAAGTCACGAGGTAGCCAACGCCAGTGAGGACGAGGTATTTCAAACATTAGCTCCTGTCTGCCCCGTCAATCACACCCGACGTGAAGAATGGCGTCGCCCTGCTATGACTTACGCTGCAGCCGCCAAACGGCAGCCCATGAACCGACCGACGTGACCACAGCCAACTCCCCCGGTAACTATGACGCCCCGCAGAAGAACTGACGTCTGGAGGACAGAAGACAACACACCACTGTGTTTCCACTGTGGACGCCCTGGACATGTTGTACGCTACTGCAGAGAGAGGAGGCGAGTATTCGATGATTATTTTGCAGCAAGACGTCAGCCGTCGGAGCAGTTCTATCCAAGGCAGTCACCTGCTGAAGAGTTCAGTCAACCTATGGGAAGAAGCCCATCGCTGTACCCTAGACGAGGTCGCTCCCTGACGCGCCGCAGCCGTTCACCGTCGCCGTACAGAGGTACGAGCCGCTCCCCTAGCCGCCGTGCTCAGGAAAACTAAGCGAGGCGACCATCTACGGAGGTGAGGCCGCCGCAGATGAAAATCCTCCATGGACAACAGCCGCCAAGATGTCGGGAAATCTCATCGACGGCCAACCTGTCCGGGCACTTGTTGATTCAGGAGCCTCTTTTTCTGAATTATCAGATAATTACCACCGCACACTAAAGAAGACAATGTTCTGCGATACGGAAGCAACTGTGCTGAAGGTCGCGAATGGAAAGTACGTCCATCCAGCAGGAACTTGTGTCGCAAGAATAACCATCAACAACAGGATGCAGCCGTTTGAATTTGTCATGTTAACAGAATGTAGTCACAATGTCATCCTCGGATGGGACTTCCTTCAGGCATCCCAAGCTATCATTGACTGTGGAAGATCTGAGCTGCAAATTGAAGAAGTTGTTCCGCCGGATACACGTAATACAGAATTTTCTGGGAAGTTATTCATCATTGACAATGTGACGATACCGCCGTTGACAATGAGAAGAGTTGCAGTCACAAACACAGATGACTGGTTAAACTGTGAAGTTCTTGTTGACAGTAAAACGTTTATCAGGCTCACAAAAGAAATTTACATACCAGCGGCTATCATAAGCATTACCGATGGTCAAGGAGAGATTTGGATCACAAATTGTCACGAGCAATCACAACTTATCCCCAAGGGAATGTGTGTCAGGACAGCTGAACCAATCCAGGACGGTGAGCTCAACGTCATCAATGAAGACCCATGCCCTGCTATTAGTACAGATAACACGCTGGAGGAAACAAACGTGGAACTGCCAATAGCGCCTGGACTGACCAAGGAACAATGCCAGCGGGTGTTAGGTATACTAAGCCAATTTTCGGGTGCATTCACACCTCAGCAGGGGAAAAGTCAGACGAAAAACGAAACGGCCCACGATAAAGCATCGTATCAATACAGGGGACCATCCGCCAATTAGCCAGCGTTCGTATAGAGTGTCGCCAGCTGAAAGACGGATAATTCGGGAGGAAGTGGAGAAGATGTTGCGAGATGACATTATTCAACCTTCGGAGAGTCCTTGGTCGTCTCCGGTGGTCCTCGAAAAGAAGAAGGATGGCACATGGCGATTCTGTGTCGACTATCGGCGGCTGAACAGTATCACAAAGAAAGATGTCTACCCATTGCCGCGTATTGATGACACCTTAGACTGCTTGAAAGGAGCTACATACTTCTCAACTATGGACATGCAGACAGGTTACTGGCAAATCGAGGTTGACGAAGCTGACAGGGAGAAGACGGCTTTCATTACACCTGACGGTCTCTATGAATTTAAAGTAATGCCATTTGGATTATGTAATGCTCCAGCCACATTCGAACGCATGATGGACAACTTGCTTCGACACCTTAAGTAGACAACGTGTCTCTGCTATTTAGATGACATTGTCGTTTTCTCGAAAACATTTGAAGAACATCTGAGTCGCCTGTCAACTGTGTTGATGTGTGTTCAGGCTGCAGGTCTCCGCCTCAATCCAAAGAAGTGCCTCTTCGTCGCCAAAGAGATAAAAATCCTGGGGCACCTAGTCAACGGAGATGGTGTCCGTCCTGATCCAGATAAAGTAAGGCCAGTCACAGAATTTCCAACTCCTCAGCACATTCGTGATGTGAGAAGTTTTCTCGGGCTATGCACATACTACCGACGTTTCATGAAAGGATTTTGTAACAAGGCACGTCCATTACAAGAACTTCTGCAGGGAGACGCCAAATTTTACTGGGATGAGACGAAAGAAAGAGCTTTCCGAGCACTTAAGGAGGCTCTAACTTCCGCACCAGTGCTAGCCTTGTACAACGAGAATGCAGAAACGGAACTTCACACAGACGCCACGGGATTGGTGCAGTGCTTGTACAAGTTCAGGTAGGTGCCGAAAAAGTGATAGCCTATGTGTCAAGAGTACTCTCAAAGTCTGAGATAAACTACTCTACCACTGAAAAAGAATGTCTCGCTGTTATCTGGGCTATCAACAAGTTCCGGCCGTATTTATTCGGCAAACCGTTCACCGTCGTGACAGACCACCATTCTTTGTGTTGGCTGACTAGCTTGACGGATCCATCAGGTCGACTAGCAAGATGGGCACTAAGACTCCAAGAGTATGATGTCACAGTGGTATTCAAGAATGGGCGCAAACAAGGATGCCGACTGCCTTTCGAGGAATCCATTAGTGGAACACTACAGCATTAATGAAATTTCAGCTCTCACTGAATTAGATGACGTTACAGCTGAACAGAGGGAAGATCCAACACTATTACAAATGATAGAGGCCTTGGAGAAAGGAGAACCGACCAATGGAGAGTTCCAACTTATAAACGGAACATTGTACAAGAGCAACTACGATCCACTGGGCCCCAAATGGCTACTTGTTGTTCCAGCTCATCTCCAGCCAGCTATTCTCAAATATTTCCATGATGCTCCAATATCCGGTCATCTGGGATTCGTGAAGACACTAGACAGAATCAGACGCAGGTATTACTGGCAAGGTCTCTACCGATCTGTCAAGCACTATGTGAGTCACTGTAAAGAGTGCCAGCGATGGAAGCATGTGCCGCAATTACCTCCAGGACATCTCGTACCGATTCCGCAGGCAGCAGCTCCATTCCACCGAGTTGGGATCGATCTTTTAGGAAGGTTCCTGAAGTCGACAACCGGTAACCGTTGGATAATAGTCTGCACTGACTACCTCACACGCTACACTGTCACCAAACCTGTTCCGACTGCAGAAGCTCCAGAGATCGCAAAATTCCTTGAAGCATGGAGCACCACGTGTCATGATATCTGATCGTGGAAAAGTATTCCAGTCAAAACTAGTACAGAGGTAATGTCACGGTGCAACATTGTCCACAGAATGGCAACTGCATACCATCCTCAGACGAATGGTCTTACGGAACGTTTTAACAAGACGTTAGCCGACATGCTGTCGATGTACGTCGATGTTGAGCAGAAGGATTGGGATACAATTCTGCCAGTCGTGATATTTGCTTACAATACCGCAAGACAAGACACCACAGTCTTCACTCCGTTTTTTTCTGCTCCATGGCCGTGAAGCTGAGACGACAATGGATACACTGTTCCCGTTCCAACCGGATGACACTCAGGATGACTATGTTAAACAGCTCATCACCAGGGTCGAGGAAGCAAGACAGCTGGCTCGCATACAGACATGGTATAACGACAAGCACCGACCTGTTGTGTACAGCCCAGGAGATCTGGTATGGATTTTTACCCCTGTACAGAAGGTTGGACTGTCAGAAAAGTTATTGAAGCGATACTTTGGTCCGTATCATGTCATACGCCGCCTGTCAGACGTCACATACGAAGTTGAGGATTATGAGCCTTCGTCGAAACGTCAAAAACGAAGAGACATTGTTCACGTCCTGCGCATGAAGCCTTACTACGATCCTGAAGAGCAGGTAGACGACAATGGCTTCTTGTTCAAGGACTTTAAGGACGGCAATGTTCCTGATGAAGCCACGATAGGAACGTCTGTCGCCGATAATCGCGGAGAAGGGAAGGATTCTCTCGAACTGTCACACAGAGGACCCATGACACGGTCAAGATCCACGACATTGCAGCTGGCTCCACAGGGATCGTAACAGCGGGTTGCTGTTTCTCCAGGAGAGGGAGCAATGCCGCGAGAGACCACGAACACCAACTGCCGGTGTGGCACAGGGGATAGCATCACGGACTGAAGAGCAGAAGGTTGCTGGTTCAATCCCGCCCACCGGCAAAAATTTATTTCTTTGTAATTTACAATTCCAGAAGGTTCTACATCTTTCTTATGTTCACGTGTAAATTCTACTTGTTTCTTATGTTAACTGTTCTTCTAATTTCTGGTAAAGTCAGTGTGTGTAAAAATAGCAGAGCACTCTGCCTGAGAGGCAGTCAGTGCTGCGTGTATGTTGAGTTCGTAATAAACGTGCCTTCAGTATAAGTGCTGTGTTTAGTTGCCTTCGAAGTCAAGCCTACTTCCATTGCAACGTGACAATATCTTTGAAACGCTATGAGATATGAAAAAAACATAAGAGAGAAAAGTTGTAGAGAATTTTCTCCTCTACAAATTTGGTTATTCAATTTTCGTGTCAAATGAATAGTTAAGCCGTTATTTTCATTTAAGTTTTGAGCTGTCAAAAGACGATCGCAAAGGCCCACTTTAAGTGTTACTACTGTAACCTAAAATGGGCCAATAACATTTTTATACCAAAAACTCTGTGTTATTGCGAACATTCCTTGATTATTTGATAATAGTGAATGGTATCTTTACATTCCTGCAGATCTTATTAACATTTATTTTTTAGCCAACATTAAGCTCATAACACGTAATTTTCTTATATTGTGATCCAACAATCTCACCAACTAATTATTACCCACTTCTCCTTCCTGACACACTGAAATAAGGGAAAAGATGCAATAAAATCAAACATATGTTTAGAAAGCTTACTACAGTATCATTTTTCTTTATGTGCATGAGTGAGTTATTCCCATTTAGATGTTAAAGTTTAGAATGGCATATGCTGATTTCCATATTCTGCTGCTAGAAAGCTAAACAGCTTACCAATACATAAAGCTGTGTTGAAGCTCTGCACAGCTCTGTTCATGGCAGATCGCTACATATGACATCTTCATATACCCCTTAACTCTGTAACCAAAGGTGGTGGGAACCGTCTCTTTTGTGCCACTCATAACTCGTTCAGTCACATCAAATATCAGTAGGAAGAAAATGGGACAAAGTCAAGCATTTTGCCTTTGGATGTTTTCTTATTCCTCTTATCAGATTCAAAGCAGGTTCCCAGGCCTTACTAAGGATGTAACCACTATCTCGATTGATCAGCAGTTCCCTACTTGAATATCAATATTTTATTTAATGACACAATCCCAGCAGTTAGGAATCTGTGGTATAATCTTGGTCTGGGCATAAACCATTTCGTGTGATTCTGAAAGGCAATGTTCAGTGACTGTCGATTTGTTGGGCTGCTGTAGTCTGGTACGCCATTAACTTTCACACAAGGAGAGGACACCAACTCGTCGTCACCGAATTTGTCCAAATTTATGGTACATATACGGCAGTGGTACATATACTGCAGTGTAAGAAAATCAGGTGATGCTGAAGGAATTAGATTGGGAAACGAAGCAATAAAGGAGGTATATGAGTTTTGTTACTTTGGCAGTAAAATAACACATGATGGTCGCAGTACAGAGGATATAAAATGCAGCATGGCAATGGGTAGAAAAGCGTTCTTGAAAAAAGAGAAATTTGTTAACATCGAATATTGATTTAAGCCTAAGGAAGTCCTTTCTGAAGGCATTTGTATGGAGTGTTGCCTTGTATGGGAGTGAGACATGGACGATAAACAGTGCGGACAGGAAGAGGATTGAGGCTTTTGAAATATGGTGCTACAGAAATATGGATACAGAAGAATTCTGAAGATTAGGTGGGTGGATCGCGTAACTAATGAGGAAGTACTGAACAGAATTGGGGAGAAAAGAAATTTCTGGCATACCTTGACTAAAAGAAGGGATAGATTGGTAGGACACATTTTTAGACATCAAGGAATTGTGAATTTAGCGTTGGAGGGAAGTGTGTGGGGTAAAAACCTCAGAGGAAGACCAAGACATGGATACAGTAAGCAGATTCAGACAGATGTAGGTTGCCGTTCTTATGTGGAGATGAAGAGGCTTGCTCAGGATAGAGTATTATGGAGAGCTGCATCAAACCAGTCTCTGGACTGAAGACCACAACAACAACATACGGCATAGTGAGACACAAAAGTGTTCCAAGTGGGAACTCCAGATGACCAAGTGTTTAGGAAATACAAGAAAGTTTGATGCGTATCTATCACCATATGATATGCATCTTATAAACTGTCTCTGTGATGTGTTAAGGAAGCGGTGTTTGGCTTAACAGTAAACGATCTGATTTGCATTGAGAAGATCACAGGTTCAGCTCCACCCGCTGTGAGGACAAAGTTGGAGTAATTACAGCACACAAAGATGCATTTAAACAATCATTCTTCCCACGCTCAATACGTGAACAGGATTGGGGGGGGGGGGGGACCTAACAACTGTTACAGTGGGACGTATTCTCTGCTATGCACTTCACAGTGGTTTACAGAGTATTGCTATAGATGTAGACTGACATCAAAATTAACCACAACATCATTTATGTTATTTTATTAATTTATATAAGTACAAAAAGAAAGGGCATTGGATGTAATTCAAGACTACAAACATTTAAAAAGGGACTGTAGTTAATGTATACTTGGGGATGTCGTGTATGTAAATTAATATTTCCATTCTATTGCAATTGATCAATTACATGTACCGGGTTGATATTCATCGAAGAAACAGGGGAAGCAATAATTTTGACTGCATCTTGTGCACGTTATGAACACCGCCCTTTTGCTGTTACATGTTTTTTTGTTTGTTTTAACGTCTCCATAGAAAAACAAACTTAATTGACATTCTGAAAACAGCTTCTTTCATCGCACAGTTCAGCAACGAATCATGCACAACACAGCAGTCACTGAATACTTGCAAGGACAACTGGTGATGTATAATGGAATGTAGTTTGATGCAAGCTTCTCAGGAGGTGATTTCTTCTTCTTTCTTGATTAGGTAAGAGCAGTTTTGAAATTTTTTAATTAATTTTTTTTTACCTGACGATAAAAATATGCATCACATGGTTGCACTAATGGCGTACATTTGGGGGGAATTACTTTGATACTGCATGTTGGCAATCTGTCCATCTTGGAACAGTTCGTCATACATTTGTGGATTTGTTTGTCCTCCCCACGAATCAATCAACGAAAGACATACATTCTCTTGCACGTAGGACTTCATCACATGAGTTAAATATTTCTGGTACTAATCTGTTGTCAGTTTACTGGTTTTTTAAATTGTGATGGTAACACTTGTATATTTTGCCATGTACTCATGCATTTCTTTTAAATAATGATGTGTTATGCTGATGATGTGCACATAAAATGCAAAATAACCTATATGTTGATGTGTTTAATTGTGACATCAGTAGTGTACGCATTAATTATTTTGTCGAGTAGGCTCAACTACATAGATCATGTACAAAACACTAAAGTATTACGTGTTTCAAGGATCAAGCCCTCATCATCAGATAAAATATACAAGAATCTTAAAACCGGAGATAATAAAAAACTAAAATGCAATAAAAGAAAACGTGGTTACTTCCCTTGTAACCGTGTGTCTGCAGAAAGCTCCTCAGCATACTGTGCTTCGTCAAGATTCAAAACGTTTTCTTTTATTATGTTTTAGATTTTTATTATCTCGGGTTTTAAGATTCTTGTATATTTAATCTGATGATGAGGGCTTGACCCTTGAAACGCATCATACTTTAGTGTTTTATACACGATCTATGTGGTTGAGCCTACTTGACAAAATAATTAAGTATACAACCACAACCTCACATCCATTATGGATATAATTAAGTGTACGCATTGCCAAGGAGAAAAAAAAAAAAAAAAAAAATTTGCCGCCAGGCGGAATAGAACCCGCGAACCTTTCAATAAAAATCCAATTTCTCCTACCATTGCGCTAAACACTGCTTTCTAAACGGATTCACTCAGGGGCAGTTGATAAGGTGATTATTTTTCAACAGATTGTATGACTAAGAAGTATTCAAACTTCAACATGTTTAAAAACACTTTCAGTTTATCTGATAAATTATACAATTGCTTAGAAGAAATCTTAACAAGTATAAATCTCACAATCCAACAAGCTTCATACCAATAGTGACAACTATTCATATTATAAAATTATGTTGCTTACGCACCTAATTCGATTCGGCAGGTTGCAAGATTTCCTAAACAGTTTAGCCTGTCAAGTGGACTTGTAGTTTGTTGTGCAGCTAGTTTGAACTGTGTGGCAGCCTCCGCCACACGTCCTAAGTCATGTTTCAGTGTTAAACCCAGTTCGACAGCTAATCCTGTGGACAGTGGGCAAGGAAGCACTGCGGCCCCAGGAATAGGGGGCTGCTCGGCGGCATGATGTTGCTGCCATCTATTTGCAGCATGTCCATAGCAGCTTGCAGCAGCCTGTAACATGTACCAGATACAATATAACACTGCAGTAAGAAAGACTGTAGTCATTCTACTAATTTCATCTCTATCTATCTCTCTCTCTCCCCCCCCCCCAAACAGTTTAATTGATTTTTAAAAAATAATCACATTTTCAAGAATGTGATTAACTTCTCTCTGGATTACAAATGGCAATTTGACACATGAAATAAGTGATATTTTCTTTTGAATGAGTCTTTCCTATCACAATTCTCACCATCCAAAAACAAAACATCAAGAAGTACCAGAGAACAATTTTATTTGGGATATAACATGATTGAAAATACAGCTCAATGTGAAGTTAGGAAGGTACTGAAATCATTATTACTGAAACTGTTGTGCCATTGGTGTCTGTAACTGCTGTAATTCAAATCTTGCCACTGAATCAAAGATGCTACACATGTCTTGCAGGGTACTTCAGTTCAAGCTGCTTCCACATATTGTTTGAAGTTAATGTAGTGTAGCAGTGGGTGGTTTATCCCAGGCCAGTCATTCCACAATCATTGATCAGATGTTTTCAAGTCTCAGTTGTGATCACACATTATCCTTTTGCAATGTGACTATTGGCAAACTACGAAGTTCTGGGTGGACATTAGGCTGAAACACTTCAGAGATGTAGTAGTGTGCTGCTTGACAGTCGCGTCAAATACCTAGGTATAACACTGCACAGCAATATGAAATTGAATGAGCATATAAGGACAGTTGTGGTCAAGGCAAATGGTCGACTTTGCTTTATTGGGGGAATTTGGAAAGGTTTGATTTGTCTGTAAAGGAGACTGCATATAAAACACTTGTATGGCCCTGTCCCGAGTATTGCTCAAGTGTTTGGGATCTCAACCAAATCAGTTTAAAGGAGTTCAGAGGGGGGTGGCTACGTTTGTAAGTGGTAGATTCGATCAATGCATGAGTGTTACCGAGATGCTTCGGGAACTCAACTGGGACTCACTGGAGAGGATGCGATGTTCTTTTCGAGAGGCACTGTTGAAGAAATTTAGAGGGCTGGAATTTGAGGCAGACTGCAGAAAGATTCCACTGCCACCAACCTACATTTCGCGTAAAGAGCACAAGAATAAGATTAGAGAGATTAGGGCTCATACGGATGAATACAAGCATTTGTTTTTCCCTCGTTCTATGTGGGAGTGGAACAGCAAAGCAAGTAACTAGTAGTGGTACTGAGTACCCTCATCCACACACCTCTGAGTGGATTGCAAAGTATGTATGTGGATGTAATGTCAGTTGGATGAAGTATGAACAATACATACTAGGGGAGTGGAATCCAATCCCACCTCAAACTATAGCATCGGCTGCAAGACCAGGCAAAAGTTCAACTGTCTCTCACTTCAGTGTCTCCAGACTCACCTGACCATCAGGATAGTGTAGGCAGAATCACTGATATGACAAAAATACAACATCATTTCAATCCTGATTCTGCGAACACCACCAAGATAGATTACAATCTATAGTGGGAGACTGCTGAACTGTTGCTTTATGCATCTCCATATTGGCCCTGCCACCATTGTTATGTTTTGGAGAGGCTTTGGATTCCACTCCCACTTCTCATTAGTATGTATTGCCAGTACACTAACCGGTCAACATTACATCTCGGAAGAATCAGAACCTGTTACCTTCTCATACAATCACAGCTTACCAACTACATCTTTGCGACATAATGTGCAACAATATGTCACATACACAAGACAACTTCAGCACCCATCAGAATGCTGTGTTGGCCTCCCTGTTCTCCTCATCTCTTGCCTGTTGAAAACATCTGGTCATTCATTCTAATGGTGTGGGATTGAGAACCCACTGCTACACCAGATTAAGTTTGGGACCACGTGGAAGCAGCATGGGCAGGTACACTCCAACACACACAGAGCCTCTTTGATTCAATATCGAGGCAAGTAGCATGGTTATAGACAGCTATAGCAGCATCACTCAATACTCATTTCATTAATGTCCTCACTTCACACCTGACTGTGTTTCTATCTTTGTACAATGTTATGTCCCAAATAATTGGTATGTGATATCTTCAGTTCTCCTTGATGCTGCATTTTCAATCGCCAGCAGTGTAGAATGTGTGAATGTATGAAGTACAAAAAGCAAATTTATTTTGCAAATCGTTTGTTTCATTCACTACATGAATTTATGATTTAGAACAAGTGTTGAGCCTCGTGAAAATCTGGTGTGATTGTCCTGTATGGCATTTGGACTGGTTTGTTCTATGTCCCTGATTGCTATATCTTCCAGGAAAAGAATTGCAGGACATAATACATGAACGAATTTTCATTATTTTAATCCAATATTTTACTCACCTTTCTTTAATGATATAGTGATCCAATTCAAGTCTCTTTTGTTCATGGTTACAATTTACTCTATCAGTGTTTCAGCAAAGATGGTCATAGTGTTCTTACAGAAAAATACACAAATTAGTACATCAGTTTGTATATGCTGTTAGTACTAATCACATTGACAACAGCGAGTAATGTGTTTCTAAGACAGGTATCTGTACAACAGGAATTCCCGATGAAAACATTCAAGACATCCTGGTATAGAACACACTCAGGAACATTTAAAATAGTGCACCAAGAGAGGAGCATCGGGTAAAAATAAAATTAATTACATGTAATGATACAGATAAATAGTTCTCTTGACAACCAAAATCAAGATAGGTAAAAAAATACAGCAAGTACATCTACATATATACTCCGCAATCCACCTTAAGGTGCGTGGTGGAGGATACACTGTACCACTACCAGGCATTTCCTTTCCTATTCCACTCCCAAATGGAAAATGGAAAGTAGAATGTCTATATGCTTCATAAGAGGCCTAATTTCTCTTATCTTGCCTTTGTGATCCTTACGTGAAATGTAAGTCGGCTGCAGCAAGATTGTTTTGCAGACAGCTTCAAATTACGGCCCTCTAAATATCCTAAAATAATTTCTCAAAAAGAACATAATCTTTCCCACGGCAATTCCCATCTCAGTTCTCAGAGAATTTCTGTAACAATTGTGCACTGGTCGAATCTACCAGTAAAGAATCTAGCTGCGCACCTCTGAACGGTTTCCATGTCTTCCTTTTAACTGATCCGCTGCAGGTCCCAAACACTTTAGCAATACTCAAGATGTGGTCGTAAAAGCATTTTATAAATGGTCTCTTTACAGATGAAATACATTTTCCCAAAATTCTCCCAATAAACTGTAGTCAGCTGTCTGCTTTACTCACAACTGTCTGTGCATATGTTCATCCCACTTCATATCGCTCTGCAATGTTATGCCTAGATATTTGAACAAATCGACTGAATCAAGAAGCGCACTACTAATGCTGTATTCGAACATTATGGAATTTTATTTCCTAGTCATGTTCACCACCTTACATTTTTCTACATTTACAGCTAGCTGCCATTCTTCACTCCAACTAGAAATTTCGTCTAAGTCAACCTGTAAGCTATTTGCTGTAATAGCAACAAGTTAATTATATGTCTGATGTTATTCTCAAGTAGACTGCCCCACAAATCTTGAAAAGCAACCTTGAAATGATGCACACAGTAACAGAGTGGCATCTAATATTTTAACAGGCCCCACACATGCTCTAAGGGGGAGGGGGCAAGTACAGGGAGCAGGATGGCTACAGACAAGATATGTTGTAGGAAGTCTTGAGCAATTCAATCAGTGTACAGATGATCATTGTTGGATAAGTCCCCCTCACTGGGTTTGGTGAATGTCATCCAACACTAACCATAAGGGTTCCACGTGCTACAATTAGAGAGGATAGGCAATTATACCCCAGGCCATTACACAGGCTGTGTACACAGTGTGGCACATGGCAGTATAGGTGGAACTGTGCTGTTCACCAGGCTGTCTCTACACCCATATGTAGGTATCATCAGACCCAAAAACAACTGAGATTTGCATTAACATGATTGTGAATTCAACAGTTATCCAGGGGTGTAGAACAAACATACCAGTTTCTCTCTGTTTTTACCACCTCTAGATCTATTGTTTAGAACATGTGCAAATGTAATGAAGCTATGGTGGCATCATCACAAACATGACAGCAGCTTAGCTTCTTCACATGTTTAATTTATTGCATAAACTAGGCCACAGTGCTGGCATAATTGGAATTCAGGACTGAACACATTTTGTCAATGTAGTCAATGTCACCTTGGGATAGCACCACTGTATATGGAGGCTCCTATACAACATGGATTTCTGGACTGTGAATTCGCATCTGCAGGGCATGCACAAATGGCTTATGGAACATCTGACAGCCATACATCATCTTGTATCGTGGAGCAAATCATTGTACGATACCTTATCACTTCCCACACATTTCTCTCACATTTTTGTCTTCCTGATCAATCCAGACCTGGTAGGTCATGGGTATTGTCTCATGTCCACTGCTCCAAACAGCATCTGGCAAAACACATGTAATAATAATAAACATGGCAAGCAACAGGGCATCTTGACCAGCCTGTGATTTTTATGCTTATGATTAGAACCCCCACCAACAACCTAAGCTGAGAGAAATACCATCTGACATGTCTACCTAGCATTCTGCTCCTTCCAACATCCTCCACAAGTTAATATGTCATCGACAAATATGATTCGTCCATTATGCACTGTGTAAATAGGGTCCCCTACATTGCAACATTACTGTAAGGTCTTTAGGCACACACATTCACACCAAACTTTAATCATTTGCATATCAGATTACAATGACTCAACTGCAAAGTTTCGCATATGTACCTTTGCTCCCCTTGATGTGCTACTTTCAATGTTTTTCTGAGTGTATCACAGATTTTAAACACATTAGAAACCTTATTACTGGCAATTCAAGCAGTACACACTAAACAGAGATAATGCCATTTGGATTATTAAACAAGATATGACAATATTAAAGCTCTATAATTTAACTTTTGAACCACTATGTCACTACAAGTAACAGTGCAATAAAAATCTTTAATAACGACAGAAATAACATGTTTACTGATCCAGAAACATGATAAATTCATAAAAATGAAATCAGTAGATTGTTACCAAACAGAGGAGGCACTATGTTAGACAATGAACAGACTGCTAAACATCAAGCTTTCAGGCTAAAAGGTCCTTCTTAAGCAGAAAAAAACCACACCCACACAGTTCACAAACTCTTCTGCTCATGCAGCTGGAGACAGTAGTCAAATAGATGAGAAAAAGTTTGATTGTGAGAGTATGTTTTACGCTTATGAAGAATGGCTAATTAGATTGAAAGCTTTAAGTTTAGCAGGTGTTTCACTGCATCTAGTCATCTAGGACTCAGTACATCCTCTATATATGAGTACTCAATCAAGCCTTTGTATGTAGCTGTTATTCCATTTTGCATTTTCCAGTTTTTGATGATAAAGTCTGCTTCATTAGTTTTTCTCTACAGATGACTGATGTGTAAGTACCTGCAGGTAATCAGAACCGGGGCCAGTACATCCCAAAGCTGCTGCTTTGGTTTCTGCTGACAGGTACTGCCTGGCAGCACGTACCAGGTCCCAGGCTTCTGCAGGGTTATTCCCCAACGACCCTTCACATCTAGCAGCTGCAGCCCAGCACAAGCCAGCATACTGAGGAAGCTCTTCTCGTTCGCATCTTAGTGCCAAAGCACCTTTAAAGAATAATGGGTTTCATCAGTGTTTACATCTTGAAAATACAAAAAATTCTAAATTTGTTCTAAGACACAAGAATTAATCACACTATTGTCTTTCAAGTTTATTGATTTTACATTTTTTTAACCTTTAATGATTTCAGACCTACTTCCAAATTTCCTCTAGTATGTTTTCAAGTCTTTATTTACAAGTGCTGCCCCATTTTAAGCCTTGGCCTTCTTCAAAGAGAAAAATGACCTTAACCATAGTAAACCACACACTCCGCCCCCTACCACCCCAATCAATCAAAAAACCCATTGGCTGGGTATAATATACAAGGTGCAAATGAAAAGTTCAGGGAATTGTTCTGTATTGTACAAACCATGATTGTGAGAATGAGTTGCCCGTACACACACATTGAGGGAGATGTTAACAAAAGCCCCCTATCGGGCAAAGCACTGCAGTGAAGTGGTGGTGCACACTGCGACACAGCTAATGAGGTCAGTGTGAGAACTCAAGTCATTGAAACATGGAGCACAAAATGGAGCAATGCATTAACATAAGATTATACAAAACAGCGATGAGGCCAATGATGTTAGTGCAAGAGTATGGTGTTGAAGCAATGAGTAAAAAGTGTGTGTCTGAGTGATTTAAATACCATAGAGACGGGAAGGAAGGTGTTGAGGATGAGCCACATTCGGATTGACCTCCACTGTCTCAAACAAACAAGTGTGATGGATGCTTGCAGATGATCTGTTTCCCTGCCTTAAATTAGCCCTGAAAGGCTTATGCTTCACAACAGTTGCAGAGATCCAACGACGAGTAACCTCAGTTCTTTAAGTGATTCCACAAGAAGCATTTTCTGACAGTTTCCAACAATTTTAAAACCAATGTCAGAAGTATATTGTAGCCTATGGTGATTACCTTGAAGGCCAGCAAAGCTATTTTGTTTGTAACTCCTGTTTTCTGTCTTTCCTGAGACCATTCACACTCAAACATAATGAGGTGTCAAACAGAATGAATAAGAGTCAGGCAATTCATTCAAAACCAAACTTATATTTTTCTTATACAACAACTGAAAGCCATAGAGATAGGTAGAGAGGTAGACACAGTACTTCTATACCTACAAAAAGCATCTGAGTACCAGAGCAACCTTTATAAATGAAACTGTGTTTAGTATTCATTTTTTGTTAATACGTTCATGACTCCTTTGTACGGAGGGACAGAAGGATCTCCCAACAAAATTCCACAAAAACATAAGATTTGAGTGTTCAATGATGTGTTTGACTTGTTATGGTGAAGAATTTGACAACATGTAGAATCAGATAGTAATGGGAGACAAATTATGGGTTTCACATATCAGGCCTGAATTGAAGCAATAGGACATGGAATGGAAACACATACATTTGTTTGTAAATGTGATGCCAAACAGACTCTGTACCAGTGCAAGATCATGGCATCCATGTTTTGGGATAGGTATGGTGTTATTTTGAGTGACTTCATGCCACAAGGAACCACTAACAATGTGGAAGTTTTCTGGCAAACCTTAACCCTCCACTACATGCACGATTTTTTTACAGTACCTTCATTATACATGTGCAGACAGTCTGAATTGCATTTTATACCATTTTCACGAACAATTCTGACATTATGTTTTGGAAATATTATATATTCCAGTCTGAATGACGTAAATAAGACACTAAATTTGTAAACATAATGTGTTTGAGCATCAATAGTGTACATAAAATATTTTATCTCATAACCTGTAAATCAATAAGAGCATTCACTGTACTGGCTGAAATTTAAGTTCATTCAGTTTTTTCACTGTTTCTACAAATGCATACTAACCAACACTTATCTTAAGTAAATTAGTTCAAAAAAATTTTACTGAACACTGTAGTTTTCAGTCTTGTCATTTCAGGCAAATCATTCATGGTGGTTGCTATTTTCACTGTACTCACTCTACAGATACGCACTGAGAGTTGCGTTGAATGGCTTTGACCGACTTATTTGAGTTCTGAACTTAACTAACACACACACACACACACACACACACACACACACACACACACACACACAAAACAAATATCCCACATTCCCAGGGCCTCGCTGCAATGGAGTATTTCCTTTCACACCGACCACCCACTTCCCTACCTAAAACCTCTTTCCTTAATACCCTAGCCCCCTTCATCCTAACCCACAACTACTTCACTTTTGATGGATACCAACAACTAAAGGGAACAGCCATGGGAACCAGGATGGCCCCCTCATATGCAAACTTATTTGTGGTACGCTTAGAGGCAGCCTTCCTGGATACCCAAGCCTGTCAACCCAAAGTTTGGTATAGATTCATTGATGACATCTTCATGATCTGGACTCTCAGTGAAGAACTCCAGAATTTCCTCTCCAACCTCAATTCCTTTGGTTCCATCAGATTCACCTGGTCCTATCCCAAATCCCATGCCACTTTCCTTGATGTTGCCCTCCATTTATCCAATGGCCAGCTTCATACATCTGTCCACATCAAACCAACCAACAAACAAACAAACAGTACCTCCATTATGACAGCTGCCATCCATTCCATACAAAGGATCCCTTCCCTACAGCTTAGGTCTACGTGGCAAACGAGTCTGCTCCAGTCCTGAATCACTGAACCAGTACACCAATAACCTGATGACAACTTTCACATCCCGCAACTACCCTCCTGATCTGGTACAAAAGCAAATAGCCAGGGCCACCCCCCCCCCCCCAAACCCAGAACCTCCCACAGAGGGACCCTAAAAGTGGCCCTCTTGTCACCAGTTACTTTCCAGGACTGGATGTGTCTCTCCAACAAGGATACGACTTCCTTAAGTCCTGTCCCGAAATGAAATCCATCCTTCATGACATCCTTCCCACTCCACCGAGAGTGTCTTTCCGCCACCCGCCTAACCTTTGTAACCTAGTCCATCCCTATGAAATACCCAAACCACCTTCCCCACCCTCCAGCTCCTACCCATGTTACCACCCCTGGTGTAAAACCTGCCCTATGCATCCTACCACCACCACTTATTCCATTCATGTAACCCAGAAGGTGTACACAATTAAGGGCAGAGTCACTTGTGACAGCACCCATGTGATTTACCAACTGACATGCCTGCACTGTGAAGTGTTCTATGTGGGAATGACCAGCAAAAAACTGTCCATTTGCATGAACAGTCACAGGCAGTGTTTGTTGGTAATGAGGATCACCATGTGGCTAAGCATGTCTTGGAGCATGGCCAGCACATCTTGGCACAGTGTTACAACGTCCAGGTTCATCTACATCTACATACATAATCCGCAATTCACCGTAAAGTGCGTGGCGGAGGGTACACTGTACCACTACTCGGCATTTCCTTTCCTATTCCACTCCCAAATTGAACGAGGAAAAAAAAAGAATGCCTATATGCCTCCGTACGAGCCCTAATTTCTCTTATCTTGTCTTTGTGATCTTTACGCGAAATGTAAGTAGGCGGCAGCAAGATCGTACTACACTCAGCTTCAAATTCCGGCCCTCTAAATTTACTTAACAGAAATTCACGAAAAGAACGTAGTCTTTCTTCCAGCGATCCCCAATTGAGTTGCCGAAGCATTTCCGTGACACTCGCGCATTTGTCGAACCTACCGGTAACAAATCTAGCTGCTCGCCTCTGAACCGCCTCGATGTCTTCCTTCAAACCGATCTGCTGCGGGTCCCAAATACTTGAGCAATACTAAAGACGTGGTCATACAAGCGTTTTATACGCGGTCTCCTTTACAGGTGAAGTACATCTTCCCAAAATTCTCCCAATAAACCGAAGTCGGCTATCTGCCTTACTCACAACTGTCCTTACATGCTCGTTCCATTTCATATCACTCTGCAATGTTACGCCTAGATATTTGAACGACCTGACCGCATCAAGAAGCTCACTACTGATGCTGTATTCGAACATTATAGGATTGTTTTTTCTACTCACGCGCATCACCTTACATTTTTCTACATTGAGAGCTAGCTGCCATTCTTTGCACCAACTAGAAATTTTGTCTACGTCAACCTGTATGCTATTACAGTCGGTTACAGACGACACCCTCCCACACACCACAGCATCATCAGCAAACAGCCGGAAATTACAACTTACTCTGTCCATCAGATCATTTATATAGATAGAAAATAATAGCGGTCCTATCACACTCCCCTGGGGCACGCCTGACGATACACTCGTCTCTGATGAACACTCGCCGTCGAGAACAACGTACTGCGTTCTATTACTTATATGGATACTTCCCACTGACACCAACATATCAGAACTCCGGAGATGGGAACTTTCCCTTCAACATATTGTCTCTTCCCTTTGCCCACCTGGTCTCAACCTTCGTTAGTTTTAGTTCCCACCCACCATTCTACAACATCTTTGCCTCCAATCTCTGGACAGAGCCTCTGCCTCGACTGGCATCTCTGTCTAACTTCTTTGCATTTTGCAAAGGTCAAATGTTTGTATAGTCTATGGGCCTTAACTACGGGGTCATCAGTCCCTAAACTTACAAACTATTTATGAACTACTTACGAACTAGGATGGCACAAATATCCATGCCCGAGGGGGATTCGAACCCACGACCGTAGTGGCCGTGCAGACCGTGACTGGAGCGCCTTAGTCTCCTCGGCCACCGCGGCCGGCTGCATTTTGCATGTGCATGTGTGTGTGTGTGTGTGTGTGTGTGTGTGTGTGTGTGTGTGTGTGTGTGTGTGTGTGTGCCTATTCTTTTTCCCCAAAGGTAAGTCTTTCCTCTCCCAGGATTGGAATGACTCCTCACCCGCTCCTTTAAACCCACATCCTTTCCTTTTCCCTCTCCTTCCCTGCTCTTTGCCTGAGGAAGCAACAGATGGTTGCGAAAGCTTGCTTTTGTATATGTTTTACTTATGTTTGCTGTCATATACCTGTGCTGCTTCACCTGGTAAGTAAACCTATATATGGCAAAAGAGTCTGCTCCAGTCCCGAATCCCACGTGATTTACCAACTGACATGCCTGCACTGTGAAGCATTCTATGTGGGAATGCCCAGCAACAAACTGTCCATTCGCACGAACGGTCACAGGCAGACAGTGTTTGTTGGTAATGAGGATCACCCTGTGGCTAAACATGCCTTGGTGCACAGCCAGCACATCTTGGCGCAGTCTTACACCGTCCAGGTTATCTAGATACTTCCTATCGACATCAGTCTTTCAGAACTCCGGAGATGGGAACTTGCCCTTCAGCTTATTCTCTCCTCCCGTTGCCCACCTGGTCTCAATCTCCGCTAATTCAAATTCCCGCCCACCATCTTTAGCATCTTTGCCTTGGTTCTGTGGACAGAGCCTCTGCCTGAAGTGGTATCTCTGTGCAACTTCTTTGCTTTTTACAAATGTCTGTCTAGGTGTGTTTGCGTTTGGATATGTGTGAGTGTGTGTGTATTTGTTTACCTTCCTTTTTTTCCCCTAAGGCAAGTCCTTCCACTCCTGGGATTGGAATTACTTCTTTTCCACTTCCTTAAAACCCATATCCTTCCCTTTCTCTTCCCCTTTTTTCCCTCTTATCCTGAAGAAGCGACCAACAGTTACGAAAGCTAGTATGTGTGTTTATGTGTGATTTTATTTGTGTCTATCGACGAGCCGGTCCTTTAGGTAAGTCATCAGTTTTCCAAAATTGATACCCATGTGATCTCCTTGTAAGACTAACAATGACCCACCAGTCTCCTGTCGGCCTACCAGCTTGGCCCCAAACTACCTACCCACAGCAAATTCACAATTTGACAGTACACTCTGGAATGCACAGATCAAGCAGTATGTGGTTGCTACCACACTGTTTGGTGCCTAAAAAGATTGCTACATTTACTCTGCAAATGACTTTTAGGTGCCTGGGATGCTCAAAAGTAGAGATGTTACAAAAAGTACATATAGATAAAGCACAAGGTTCAAACAATAAAAGCAACTGTACAAAAAGAGCCTTAATGGCACAGTTAGTAACAAAAGTAGGGTGTGGGTAAATAGAGAAGTTAACTGAAGATGTTCAACCCAATGTCATCCAACCCTAACCACACTAGAGTCTTAAGTGTCTGCTATTCTACAGGACATTCCCCAGTATGTGGCAAAGGGGGTAGGAAGAGACCATGTTTCAAGAGTTATTAAAATAGAAGGTCAAAGACACAACCTTCCCATGGGAGTGAGCTCATGGGGTTCCAAGCGCACAAAAGGGGATGCACATCCATGACTAACCTATCTTCCAAAGGTAATGTAACATCTTATAACTGAAAATAAAAACCACTTTCACAGAGGAAACTGAGGAACTGTCTGCTAATATTAAAGATAATGTGTCTCGAAGGCTATACCCCTAGAAAGGGCCAAAAGGAGGGGAGATTCCACCAATATACGGGTACCGTTTGTATGGCTCCACAACTATAGTGTGGAGGTAGTTTTTTGTGCAAAATAAGACAGTGAATTAGCTTGCTATAACTGACTCATAGACAACACAAGATTGTGGATTCATTCTTGGAGGAGCAAAAGGAGGAGTGCCAAACTGCAGTCTGTTAGATCTTGTAGTAGCACGTCAGATGTCATTCCATACTTGAGCAAAGAGATTTGATATGTGCCTGCAAATAGACACATGGAAATCAAAGAAAATGGGGGTAAATAACTGCTGCTCTAGCCAAACGGTCAGCCAGTTCATTTCTTATGATACCCGCATGACTTGCGAGCCAGAGAAAGTCAACTGTGCAGGTGGCATGGCTAATGTTGGAGAGATGGTTATGGATATAAGAGACCAAAGGGTGTCTTTATCAGAAGCAGGTTCCATCAAATATGAAGAGGAAGGATACCCACTTCACTGAGAAGACTATCCATAGAACTAGGTCTGAAAGCACCAGTAGCCAGATATATACCTCAATGATGGATGGGGTCTAGCAGTTTCAGAGCAGAAGACAACCATGAGTCATGAACCTGACAACCATAACCCAGTCAAAATGAAATCAGAACTTTGTAAAACAGAGAAGCATAGTAAGAGATGCTCTCCAGAGCGAGTGAGTAAGGAGGTAGGCAGCATATTATGTTTTCACATGCAAGTAGTCTTCAGCTGGACAAGCAGGTCAATTTTCTATTAAACAAGACCCAAGAAATGGTACTGTGGAACTACATCCAGATGCTAGGGACCTGAAGAGTTCTGGATTAGGTTGGACTGTGATACAATGACAAAATGCATAGCCCATGTTTTTTTATGGAAAAAATTGGATACCTCGGGAAACAGCCCACACAGGGGAACATCAAATGGCGACTCAGAAATGTTGTTCAACAGAGGATACGAAGTGAGCACTGTACCAGATGCCTCAAAGGCCCCTTTTATAGATGGTGTGTAAAATGTGATGACACCAGGCTGTGCCATATGCCTTCTGTAAGTCAAAGATGACTGCAACAAGGTGTGTCAAAAAATGATGGATTGTTGTTTTCAAGTGAATCAGATGATAAGTTGTAGAGCCTCCTTCACAGAAACCACAATGACAGGGTGATTAAAGGCACTGAGATTCAAGCGACTAGTTAATCTGCAGAAAAGCATTCTTTCAAGCAGATTACAGAATACGTTGATCAGATTAAATGCCAATAGCTGTCTTAAGGACTAGGAAAACAATGTTATCTCTCCACTGTGAGAAGAAACCTTCAAGCAGTTAAAAAGAAAAGGAGGCTAATGCTGTTACCAAGTGCATCACAAAGGGCTCTGCAAGGATAATGGGACAAAGAAAGATCACCCTGCAGGTTGAGGCCAGGGACAGTAGGAGGTCCCTGGCAGTCCAGAACTCTACGAAGCTTGTAACAAACCTACGATGAAGAGGCATTTGTCCCCAGGAAGGAGATACAGCACACTCAACGTTCCTTCCGAATGTGATTTAATATCGAGCCTTAGCAAGAAGTCATTTCAAAGTAATGAGGTTAGTCTGCGAAGGATGTCGTTTAAATTATGGCAGCATTCTTCAGCGATTCTGGAGAGACAGCACTTTCTTTGAACCACCATAATATTGCTCAATGGGGGGAGAGGGGATGGTGTGGGGGGGGGGGATGTGGTTAAAGTCTGGTGGAGGAAGGTAGACACTAATAGACACTAGTGTGTTTACACTAGCACTGATATTGCTTCTAGCTTGGTAAAAACTGGAAACCAGTTTCTAATAGTGTCCACACTAACCAAAATGGAGACCTTCCAGATGAAATTTTAGAGCCAGCACAGTTCTGATTGAATGCCTGATAATCACAGAATAGTCATAGCTGAAGCACATTTCTTGGAAAAACAGGCAAAACAGTGAATAGTAATAAGCAAGATGTAACTCTGCCAGATGGCAGTCAAAATAGTTGCGATTCCACTGGATAATCTTATGGTGAGAGTCCACGTGAGAAATAAAGGGACTGAGAGAACTCTTCCTGCTGCAAGGTCACCACCTCTCACCAGTGGAGATGGGACAGGATCAACAAACATTGGTTCAGGTTCTGACTGTGTGTGTGTGTGTGTGTGTGTGTGTGTGTGTGTGTGTGTGTAGGAGGCAGAGGTTGGAATTCAAATTTACATCGATATCGGTGCTCCCTTCTAAGAGTAGTGTAGCAAAGATCTCTAGAGGAGTGAAGTGTTCCAAAGGATTGGAAAAATAGTGCGGGTCATTCCTGTTTACAAGAAAGATCCTCTATCACACGCACAAAACTATAGGCCTATATTTCTGACATTGGGCAGCTGTTTGAATGTTACGTCATTTCTGGAAATCAGAAATCTTCTTTGTAAGAATCATGGATTCCAAAAGCAACGATCATGTGAAACAACTTACAATATTCCTCCAGGAAATGCAGAGGGCAGAAGATACAGGATCCCAGGTACACACACACACACACACACACACACACACACACACACACAGACAGACAGACAGACACAGAGGAGGGGGGGGGAGGGATCAATCCTCCCAATATGAGTGAAGGCAGTCCCGCTAATTTTTTTTTTTTTTTTTATCAGCACTTCTGCTCGGTGATTGACC
This sequence comes from Locusta migratoria, assembly GCA_026315105.1. Lineage (NCBI taxonomy): Eukaryota > Metazoa > Arthropoda > Insecta > Orthoptera > Acrididae > Locusta > Locusta migratoria. The sequence goes on from CM048745.1 coordinate 565,088,976, forward strand.
TCACCTCCCACCAGACTGCAATCCTGGATACACCACTGAGCCCAAATATTTGGGAGTCACATTAGACATAACACTGTCATTTGAAAAACACTGCTCCAATCTAAAGGGACGTATTAGACGTAGAGTCGCCATTGAGAAAAAACAGTAAACCAACCCACAGCATCTAATGTACATCCACCAAATAGTTCCAAGGCCATCTTAAGTCTAGGAAGTGCTTTATCCAACTGACCGTACCACTAGAAGACCATTCTGAGACTTGCCACCTACCTTTATGGAAGAATTCTCAACAAATTACGAAGCTACAACCCAAAGCAGAAATCTCACAAGGGCAGTAACTACAATACAGTACATGGAGAATGATGACTATATTAATAACAGGAGTAACAAAATGCAAAGCAAACATGGTTAACTGGGGCTCAACTGATGATCGCGTTATGACTCGTCGGCTTTGACCCATGACGCCGGCGTGTTGTCGTGTGCGACATCAGTGCGCAGTGCTTTTGAGATGCGCATGTGTTTGTACACGGTTTGAATAATTATGTGGTGGCTCTCTCTTATGGTGGAATTTGAGTGGTTTGTGATTGTATACGGTGGTAATGATTATTTGAAGTTTCTGAAGTGTACAGTGTGGTTCCTTTTGTGGTTTGCATGTGAATGTGTTTTTATGTGTATTACTTTTGCAGTTTATTTGTTTCTACTTCTACGAGAGATTATTTGTATTACTTACTTTTCTGTCATAGAGCAAGTATGGAGTATTGTTCTCATGAGACACATGAGTGAACATACGATTGTTCATCGGTTTTCTTTTTGTCGGAAAGTGTGTTCAGTTTGTTTTGTGTAGGGGTAGTTTGGGGGGTTCACGGGTCGTTATAGAAATCGACAAGTCCTGTTTTGGGAAGAGGAAGTATTGGAGGGGTTGGCCATGTGTTGGTTTTTGGGTTTGGGGGGCTGTTGTTTCTGGCAGGTGGGGTTCTGAGTTCATGTTGCGGCTGGTACAAAATCGGACAAAAAGGTTTTGGTGGAGTTAATTGAGCCATTTATTGAGGATGGGTCAACTATTATGTCCAATGCATTTTCTTTGTATAAGGGGTTGGTGAAGAGGTGTTACGATCCTCTCGTTGTGTGTTCATAGTATCGAGTTTAGAAATTATTCTATTGGGGTTTGTATGAACACTATAGAGGGGGTTTGGAGGGCTGTTAAATCTCTTGTGGGGAGGGTAAAGTGGCACTCTTCTGCCTAGCAGTCTCATCTGAATGTGTACTATTGGTAGCAGAGCATCCATGAGGGTCACTGTGTTTCTCATTGTTTTTTGAGGGCTGTGGGAAGGATGTATCGACTGAAGCAGTGAAGTTCTTTTTTGGTTGAGGGGTTGGAGAAGGACATGGTTTGGGGGAGTAGGATTAGGGCGGTTTGTAGTCGTGTGGGTGGGGGGAATGGGGCAAGGTGGGCGGCGGTGAGGGGGAGGGTTATGGTTTGGGGGTGGTTGGATGCTAAGGTAGTTTTTTTGTGGTTGAGTGTACGTGGTTAGTGGTGTTTTTAATTTTTTGTTTTGTGTGTTTGTGTGTGTGTGTGTGTGTGTGTGTGTGAGGAGGTGTCATTTATTTTTGGTGAATAATTTTTAAATTTTGTTATGATTTTTGTGTTCTTATTGTAGACTGAATTCTTTCTTTTTGTTGTTGTCTTATGAGGGGGTCAACTGAAGGACGGGATTCATCAGCTTTGACCAATGACGTCACATATGAGTTAAAAGACAATAGTTTAGTTTAGAAGCAGAACATAGATTAATATTTTAGAGCTTCACTCTGAGATATAAGTCACCAGAGAGGTTTTTATTTCATTTTATCGCAAGTGAGTGCCAAGGCACAAATTTTTGGTCTCAGACCTGTGATCGATGGTGAATTGTCTTGTTATAATCTGTAATTTATGAGGATAACTGCAGATTATTTATCATGTACAATACAGAAGTATTAAGATATTACTCCATATATGGTTTGTCCGACATGGTGGTGTCGTCGTAGGTCACAGCAGTTAAAGTGTGATATTGGACCCTGAAATCTTGGTTGTAGTGACAGACTGATCTGTAGCAAAGCCCAAGGTTTGGGTTAGTTTGGGAGGCAACAGTTTGGGTAATTTGCAAGACTTTGTGCACGGCGGTGTTTCTGTCGATATATCGAATGTCGTAGTATAGCAGCATAGCAATCAGGTGTCACTTTATGGTGACCAATAAGATTGTGTGATTCACGTGAAGTACATTTGACGTAGTATTTACGAGAGTAATTAATGCATTAATTAAACACTTCATAAGCACTAAATAATAGAATTTTAGTATGTTACACATTGTTGCGAATGGAAACCTGTTGGCGCATGTTTAATATAGCGCACATTTCATAATGAATATCGAATGTTCGATAAAGTGTTTCTGAACCGGAGATTCGGGCGCTACGCGCCCTCACGTACTGAAAAGAAACTTCTTGCTTAACATATACCTAACCTTCTTAAGGCTACGCTACAGATCACTTTTTTTTTTTTTTTTTTTTTTTTTTTTTTTTTAAGTCAAAGTGAGGTTAGGTATAGGCTAAACAAGATTTTTTTTTTTAGTACATGAGGGTGCGTAGTGCCTGAATCTCCAGTTCAGAAACACTATATTGAACTATCGTTCAATACTACGACGTTCGATATATATCAACGGGAACACTGCCATGCACAAACGCTTCCAAATTACCACAGTTTGCTTCGTACTGGCAAAGCCAGCGACTGTTAAAGACAAATAATGGTTGTGGCCAGGCAGAGACCGTTGACACTGAGTGCCTCCCCAGATCATCTTCAAAGGTGATACAGGAATGGCTTCAAATATTGCCACATATACATATTGGAAGCCCGAAATTAAATGATAGGGAATGAGCTTCACCAGTTATTTGTAATGATTTAATATAACACCTGAGTATGCAACTTTAAGTTGCGAAATCGGTCATGTGTGTTCTTCAATAAAGGAATTTAACAGTCGCAGCAGACCCGCTGTTTTAAAAAATTATCTAATATTTATGTCATTGCCGTACTGAAAAATGGAATGGCGAGCCCAATACGTAACTTTTACTGGTCAAAGCAGGCAGGCTTGCATAATGTTCAGATTATACATTAAAATATTGTGTTTAAAAAGTGATCTTTATTTCAATCTGATGGTAAGGTATAAGTTAAAAGAGATGTTTTTTCTGTCCACAAGTGAGCACTGAAGGCACAAATTTTTGGGCTGAAACCTGTGATCGATGGTACATTGTTTTGGTAATCTGTAATTTACAAGGATAATCATAGATTATGACATTTTTGGCCAAATCTGACAGATTGCATCAAATGCTTCAGTATTCCCCCCTAGACTTGGAGCAATGTTGCAGACTGATCTATAGTGTAGCACTAGGTCTAGGTTGTTCTGTATTGTACACTTTATGTGATGTGTCATATTGATCATTTGAAGTCTGCAATAAAATTTTGTTGGTTTTTCTTCATTCTGGGGGTTGATCTGTATCATCTGCTCATTTGATGTGAAGTATAGGTCAACTGAAGTATCCGTCATTTGGGGGGGGGGGGGGGTTAATTTGTTTTACGAAATGTGTTTCTTCATTTGTTTTTTGTTTTTTTTTCTTCTGTTGTTTCCCACTTAGAATGTCCCTGCCTAAAACCTCCATATTCTTGCACTGATCCTGTTAGTGTCATTTTACTGCTGTTTTGCAAATTTTTGTGTGTTTATATGTGCCTATGTTGGCATTTTTTAAAACTGTTTTGGTCACCACATTGGCTATGTGTCACATTGCATTACTTCCGCCATGTTCATGATGTCGTGGGTCAAAGCTGATAGGTTGTATTATGCCATGCCATGAATTCGGAGAAACAGATGAATGAACATTTACTTATGTGCCCAAGGATGGAAGTTGTTTGCACAGTGGAAGATCTATTTTTATGAAATGACAAGGCCATTAAAGCTGTGCCAAGTTTTGGAAGAAGAAAGTTTAGATGCTCTCATCCAGACACAGAAAGTAAAGTAAGTAACCAAAGACTGCGGCTCACCCTGACCATCAAGTCATTTATAGGCCTATATACCGTACAGAAAATAACTGTGATGCTATCATACTTCCCTGGAGCAGTCTTGGCAATACCCTAGTCTCTGGACAACATATTGGATTCTATTACTTAAAACATCTTTGTACCAGTCACATATTTGGGAATCTATCACACTGCTTGAACCTTAGTAACCAGTGTAGTACCATGTCAACTGCCTTTCAAAAACCAAGGAATATTGAGTCTGCCGGTTGCCCTTCATCTGCACCTCTGACAATATTGTGTCAGAGAAGGGCAAGATGAGTTTCATGTGAGCAATGCTTTATAAAAGCATGTGGATACATAGAACAAAATAGTCTAAACATATATGGCAATTGTTTCTCACAATCCTGGAAATTTTTCACCCAGTAATAATTATTCTATCTCTGCCAGTGTAAATTTTTGCAACAAAAATATTGTATGATAAAAATAAATAAATTAAAACTCAGCCTTTTATATGATGCCTACACAGTTAAACTTTTTCTTGTAACAAAACACACACTCGTGTCTGGTTGGTCAGCATTTCCAAAAAGTAGCAGCTGCGATAGCTTTGTCATTTCCTTCGCGAAAATCTTGTGCTGTACATGTGTTGTCCAGGAGGGGGCATACCAGTAGGTGGCTTGCATCTTCATCAGCCCCACAGTTGCAAGAGGTGCCTACGGTCGCTGGAAGGATTTCCAATTTCTTCAGGTTGCTCTTGCATCGGGAGACGCCCACTCTTAGGCAGTTGAGGGACCTCTACATAGGGTGTTGGAGGTTTGCGCAAGGAGCTATTTTTTCTTTCGGTGATACGTCTGCCGCAATGGCCCTCTGGATATTGGGTGGGGATATTCCAACAATTGGATACAATTTCTGCTCTGATGTTGCCTTGAAGCATCCTGAAATGATCCTTGCTTTATCATTGACTGCAATATTAACTTGCTTAACACGCACTGAAGCATCCCACATAAGAGCAGCATATTCAGTGGCTGATATACAAAGCGAAAATGCAGAAGTCCTTAGGAGGTGTGGGTTGACTCCGCAGCTGCTGCCAACCAGCTTCTTAAGTATCCCATTATGAGCACCGACTTTTTGTTTCACGTTCAAACATTGCTGCCTGTATGTTAGAGCCCTGTCCAGAGTGACACCTAGGTAGATTGGTGTTGGCCAATGTTTCAATTGTTCTCCTCACTATGTGATGCCCAGTATGTGCTCCACTTCTCTGTTTCATAAGTCGAAGGTGCTCACTTACTGGGACTGGGACTGGGCTTCAAAGTGGTTGGCATCATAATACGTGGAGAGTTCGTCCATTGCTAGAGGCAGTTTATTCTCTACTTCTTTAAAGGTTGGTCCCTGAAGACTACTGCTGTGTCATCGGCATAGAAGAAGAGCCTAGTATTTGCTTGTATTGGCTGATAATTTATGTAGATGTTATACAGTGCTGGGGCAAGCACACTGCCTTGGGGGAGACCATTCTTCAGCATTTGCCATCGAAACTTCTGTTCTGGAGGAAGGTGCTAATAATGGAAGTCAGTTGGTAGTCCTTTAGTAAGGTCGTACACTTTCCTTAATAGTTTCCTGTAGTTCACGAAAATCTCACCACGCTCAAAACCATCCTCAATATGCTGGGTTAGACTCAAGATCTGACTATAGCATGCTTTGCCAGCACGAAACCCTGCCTGTTGTGGGATTAACTTCTCTTCGAGGGTGACACTGATTCAGTTAAGTACCAGCCATTTCTAATTTCTTGAAGGTGTGGCATAAAAGGGAGATAGGTCAAAAGTTTTCTTGGATCAGTTGGTTCCTTCCCAGGCTTAAGTATTGCAATGACTTGAGACTTCCACCACATTTTGGAGATGTGTCACTTGGCAACACATTTGTTCATTAGGCTTAGTAGCCATTCCATGATTTTACAGCGGAAGTTATTAATCTGTTCGACTCTAAGGTCATCAACACCTGGAGCTTTATGCATTTTAGGCTCAAGATGGCAGCTTCGAGTTCAGCCATGGAGAAGGGAACCCTAATAAAATCATGTTCTGTTCCTGGTACGCGCTGAAGAGCTTCTTTGGGCGTCCTTCCTTTAATTTTACTGTTCCGCGGGAACTGGGTTGCCACTTTATCACTAATGAGCTGTAACTCAGAAGCAAATCACTTCCATTAAACTGATATTGTAACTAAGTTATAATGTCATAACAGTCTTTTCACTTATTACTTACTTTACTTTCAATGTAAGCTTAATCCTCGCACACAGTCCTGGCTACTAAATGATGTTACACTGGTAATAATAGAACCCAAACTGACTCGCCCATATTAATCAAACACAACTCTAATTACGAAAGCTGCCTCTAAAGATGGTGTGCATTTCATAGTAGAAGAGTACAGTCCATTAAAAGAATATTGCAGAACAGAGTCTAGTTTAACATGCAGACTTTAAACCATGGGTTGATTATGGAATTAAACTGGATTAAGGGTCCACAATGTCAAAGAAAGGTATAATCAGACTTTTTTAAATTCAAACATAATATAATTCTAATTTTTGTTTGAAAGTAACTTAAAATATTCAGTTACCGATTTATTTATTTATAAAAGAAATTGCAATCTTGCCTAGGCCCTAAATGGTAATCCCACACTCCACTCCAAAGCCAAAATTTTTGATATTTCCGGTGTATTTTGGTATCCGAGACCTGCTGTTTCCAAAGACCAATTAAATAATAATTATGAATTAACCTTATTTGTTACCCCCTTGCTCAAATATCGGCTAACAGCGAATAAGTTGGTACACCATATGGATGTTGAATTACCCGTAGTTTAATATAATTGCTATTGTGGCAGGTATTGCTCAGTGTGTCATTGTGTCATGTTTTGAATTTGAGAACACATACGTGAGGGGCACATTGGTCAATGTTTTACCAGTAGGGCCAAAACCTATTCGTACGTGTGTGTATCACTGTTAACATACAACAGTGAGTGTCAGAAGAACCTGGGACAGAAACGAGTAGTACCAAACGCAGCTTTCAGTCAAACTATGATGTAGGCAATACTGTCAGCAGCAAGTAGCAATGACAGATTGGAACAAGTAGCCTACTAAACATGCAGTATGGAGAAGCAAAATATATTAACAACATTATTTGACTATACGCTGTTAAACACAGTCTCCAGTGTCATTTGGTATGATAGGCTACATAAAATAATCTGATTTTATGAACGAGGCCAACACTCAGAACACACTTCCCCACGGTAGTCGCTTTTAAAAGTAAACAATACGTCAGCTTAATTTTTGTAAAGTACAGCTATACTGCTTGAAAATACAACTTACCAAATTGTTCACTAGCTTCTGTTACATTTGGCTTTCGCAGAAATCTCCTGCAATGGAAGAAAATGCAACAAATTGTATATGTGTAAGTTTGGTTCCGTGAGGCAAAACACAACACGCATATTCTCCGTACTTTTTCAGTTTATTAGATATATTCCTATACTGCGCCAACAGGTCGCTCGTCCCGCTGCCACTATCAACCATAATACTGTTGCGGGGGAAAAAAAAGTAAATCTTTTAATCTACCATTACTGCACACACATTAGCCGCAACCACTTGCTCAAGTGTCAAACACTACTGGTACCTTTCATTATCTCTGGTGTGTCTTAACTTCAAAGGTAACTGTATACATTGCAAACTGTCAGTTGTCAACTTGTCAAGGCGCGCGAAAATAAAAGTTTATTTATGTTTAGTGGGAGATGGTTTATACGTGATTCCAGTGTCCTTTCCAGAGAAAGAACTTACAGTATGTTCATATTTCCTCAGTCGAAAATGTTGCCGGCTGTACATCAAGAACTTTTGGACGAATCGTAAATATGGTGCTATATTGGTTGCACGTGAGCACGATGCAGAATAAGGACAGTTAGCATTTATGATGACAACACCAGCTTTAATACCCCTGACAGCACTACCATTACCAGGAGACATTCTCTCGTGTCTCCAAGCTGCTGGTTACGTTTACTACGAAGACATTGAACATGAAGGTTATTATCAATTTATGCAATATTGATACGAGTGACATGTGTTTCAGTTCCATGTAGCAGACGATATGAGCTTGCAGAGGAATACTAAGTTTGCTTAAATTCACGGGAAATATAGCTATATGACGAAATGTCGAAGACTGTGGATTTTCATTTGGGAAGCTATTCGTTCTCAATCGAAACTACTAGTAAATGCAGCAGCAGTTTAATTATAGCCTATGGTAGATTCTGGCGAATGCCTACACATAGTAAGGTTAATACACACATTCAGAATTAATTACATACAGAAAATAGCAGACACACAAAGAAAACTGAAGTTCTAGTATCCGACTTGCATTGCCTTTTGATGTAGGCCTACAAACCAATGAAAAATACTTGTATAGAGAATTCTGCACAGCATATTGTCAACATAAAGGACCAATTACTTCATAACTAAGATGTCAAATGAATAAAATTCACTGTGTTTAGTTAATTTTCGTGCTATTAAGCTGATCCCCCCCCCTCCCGACAAATGGGTAAAAATTATCAAAAATCAAATGTTTGTAAACCTATGGTTTAACTACTGCAGTCATCTATCCCTAGACTTACAAATTACTTCAGCCTCTGATGGCAAAGCTGTTGATGGCTAGACTTTAAACATTAAGCTTCCTTATTTTTACAACCTATTTAAAACCTTAGAACTAATGTAAACTTAACACTTATTCCGAGGACCTCACACAGAGCCATACCAAAAGGAGGAGTCAAACCACCGATATGAGCTGCTGCACAATCTGTGGCATGAGCTCCAGACCACATGCCCATTCGTGCGCAGTGCATGTACCAAGTAGTTATGTTAGAACTTTTTTTTTTCAGAGCGTAACAGCATATGGTATTATTTTCTGAGGAAACACTAGTGGTGTGCATGATATCTTGATCATGCAGAAGAACGCAATTAGAATAATTACAGGCTCATCACATAAAGCTCACAGCAAACCATTGTTCTGTGAACAAAAATTTTTAACTGTAATTAACACACACACACATATTATGGACGAAAAATTCCTAGCAGGAAAAAATATATAAAAAGTAGATGAAGTTGACTTACCAGGTGAAGAGGCACAGGTAGTGATAGTAACATAAATAAAACACACACACACACAAACGCAAGCTTTCGCAACGTAATTGCTTCTTCAGGCAGAGTAGGGAAGGAGATGGAACAGGAAAGGATGAGACTTTTTCCAACACCGGGAGAGTAAAGAATTACCTTGGGGGGGGGGGGGGGGGGGAAGGTAAACAAATACACACACACCCACACATATATACACACACGTTCTGTATTTTATGGGATGTGTATTGTCTCGTATTTTACTATCTGTCCCATATATTCTGAATTAACATCTTTTAAAGTAATTTTAACATGACCAAACGATGAACAAATGATATAACAATGAATGAAAAAGGCTTCAGGTCAAATGGAATTAGGCACAATTTTGGATGTAATTCTTTCATATATTTCTATATTTCAAACTTTGGGGGCGATCTTTTCATGCAAAAAAAAATAGGGTACCCAAAATTGCTATCTTAATTTTAAAGCATTCACGGGCAATCTATGATTATTTTGCTTTTTTAAAGAAATGCTTTCACATGGCATATGCAAGTCTTCCAACTACACAAATTCAGTGTTTAAGTTAATGAATTCGTTACAAGAAGACAGCGTGCTGAAAGTGATTTCTTGGACATTTCACGAGATATTAACTGATTATATCGCAAAATTGGGCTTACCCATTTCATGTGCTAAACGTATTTAACTATTCTCAGTTCAAATATCCCTTTCTATGGAAGTTTGTCCAGTAAAGAATTAAAAAATTACCTGAGTTTGATGAAAATATGTTGCAAGAAAGATCTGAAAAATAGTATATTGAGAAAGTTAACCATCTTCAAACTATACTAGAAGAGAGAATTTATTAACTGAGAACTGTGGTGCAAGTTCGTAAAAACCGGTCTCTCATTTTCAACTTATTTGCATCTGAAGATATATGGAGCAAATGCTGATGTGAACACAGTGTTCTCCATCACAAATATTTCAGGGACTGCAAAAAACAATATATTTAGTGGGGGAACTGTGAAGGAAGGAATTATAAGAAGAACTCGTTTTCACAATACTTCGTCTGGTGTTTATTATGTGAAAATACCCACCCCCGGAATGACACACATTCTTCTGCAAAATAATTCACAGAGAAATATGCAAAGGGCTTAAGTAATCGTAACTGTCTTTCTTGCTTGTCTGCATGTGGTAACTATAAAATAAAAACTATTTCTTTAATTAGTAATTCAATTTATTTGGCTTTTAGTTGTGAGAGTAGTTCTGTTCAAATGTTTGCAAACTTATTGGACCAAACTGCTATGGTCACCAGTTTCTAGACTTAGCAACTACTTTAACTTACTTTAAAGACAACACACAGCCATGGCCGAGGAAAGACTCTAACCTCCGACAGCGATCAACTGCACTCTCCACAGCAAGGCATATTAGAATGCTCGGCCACTCCACCGTGGCGAGTAGCTGTGTTTGGTTAATTTTTGTATTAGTAACTGACTTGGTATGTTTTAGTTACCGTGATTACCTCATGTGGAGTTTATCCAGTCCCAAAAACCCTCCATTCCAGTGCGTGTCCAATTGCTTTCATGTTCTTTAACCAATTAAATACTTCTCCTGTTGTGGTAATAGTTTTCGAGAAACTGATTTCGAGAAAATGTAAACATGAGAACCATCGAATACAACAGCTTAGCTTGGGGAGCAGGAGCAGTGGGAGAGGTGGGGAAGGGGAGGGGGGGGAGAAAACTGGTTTTGTCAATTGTGTGTGTATCAATTCCCGTGCTAGTGTGTGCGTTAATGCTACAGGTAAAGGTTAAAGGTAACATTTAGTGTCACACACATTGGTACCCATTTGTGTCCTGTATTTTTATTTTGGAAATCTGGTCACACTATACTATGTTTTAATTTATACCGAAAAGAAATTACCTGAAGCAGAGCATAGAAAATATGTACATTTCTACAGCACAAGAAGCAATAAATGCATCTAAGTCCCATATCACAAACTGTTAAAATTATTTGTTATGAACTTGTAGGGCATAAATTATATAATAAGCTCCCACAAAACATACAAGATCTACCAGAAGCCACAGCCAAGCAAACACTATATGACTGATTAATTGCCCACCCATTCTACGATATAACTGAATTTAGCAACTGTAAAATAGAAATCTAATGTTTGTAACTAGACTATGTTATATTATCAAATGTATTATAGGCCTATTATGTATTTGGTAATTTCCCAAATAATATAAAACTCTAACAGATAGCCATCAACTGTTTTCATTATGAAATGTATTAATTATCCATGGAACAATTATTAATATAATATAGGCCTAATCTTTGCCCGAGGTGTATTTTCAAACACAAGATAATTACATGTTAGGTATCACTGAGTGGGCTTGTGCAATTGTGCCTGGAGCAATGGCTAATTCAGAATTTCAGTTTGGGAAGTATGTGACCCAGTTGAGGATGGGCTTTATTAACATAAACACTAAAACTTGGGTATTGCACTTTCTTGGTGTGTGTGTGGGGAGAGGGGGGGGGGGCAGGGTAGAGCTGGGAATTTGTGTCTAACAGGACACATGCTTAAGTAGTCCTTGCAGGTGCAGTGATCAGGTGTCCCCAGTGGTGCAGTGGTCAGCACAACTGCCTAGAAAGTGGGAGACCCAGGCTCGAATCCCGGCTGGATACACATTTTCGGCTTTGTCCAAACGCAGTTGATGTCATATATTCCATGCATATGTAAGAATAACTACTGCAAGATCATAAGTGATGTCTGTTCTTTTGGAATAGACGCCACATGTATATATATTGATTATTTCCATTTCGCTATGACTGAAATATGGGTTTTCCAACTTATTAATGATGCCATGAGACAAAGCAGACAGATGGAGTTGCTTTATAAAATTATACCAGTATTTCTTATGACTGTCAGTTTTCTGTAGAAATCTGTGACCAGAACACGAGAGTCAAGACTTCTTTTTCCAAAATGGGCTAAAGTTGGCACCATGGTCAAGGCGAATGTTAGTGGCACTGCTGTAGTGTGCATAGCTTAGCAATGCAACACATCTCACATAGACAGTGACATGCAACAACTAATGTCTACATCATGCTCATGATGACTATTGGTAGCACTTTTGTAGTGCTTGTAATTTGGCAACACATTACGTTTTGCATAATCAATGACTTGCCATTTTGACAAATCAATAGAATGAATATATATTTAAAAAGACTGTCTGGTTTCTTGTTTCTAGAATTTATTTGTGAGTGGCTGTTACACTTGCTCATCATTATGGTAGGCCAGTCAGTCAAATGGATGGATTTGACTGAATTGATATTGCAAAGTGACATTATTGAATCTGTTATTTTTTACAATACAACCTGATCCATTTACATTTACTGGTCTACGTATCAAGCCCCCATGATTTAATTTGCAATGGAATGTGCTGTCTGATGAAGATTAAACATGTCATCATATTTTTCATCTGAACACGACTTTTTCACTTTGTGCATATAAACAAACAATTGACTGGTGCTTCTTCTTCCCAACATATCGCAGGACTGCTTCCAACATCCCCATGCCATAACTCGTCAGTATAGTACTCTCCTGACTATGATGCTGACTTTTACCCCAAAATGTTTGAACTTCAGAGTGCCAATGTGGTAGAGCTTCAGCCTATTGGAAAATGAAGCCTCGTGAATCTTCAGTAGGTTTAGGAAAATGTCAGCATTCCAACTTGTTAAAGTGTGTTATTGTACTAACAGCTCTCTATGCGAGAAGGAATACCCCATACATTCTGTTTTGCATTTGCACAAATCATATTTAGCTTCACAGTGTGTCTCCCATGTTGGCATGTTTCATAAGATTTTGTACATCCCCAAATATATACATTGCTTTTGGTCATTTTTACCATTAAGGTGAAATGTTTCTTTATAGGCCTAAGTGAGGGAGAAACAATGAATCTTTCTTACCATCCTGCGACAAAATTCCATTTTTATTTACTATTTGTATATTTTTATTGTCATTTTAAAAAGTATCTGCACAAGTTGTATGCAGTAAGGTTTGGTGAACAGATGGCATCTCAGAACTCACCATACACTTAGTTGAAGTATTCCTACTTCTATACTACCTCTATTATTTAACTTGAACTACACACAAAACTCTCAAATGTGTCTCATCTCTGTCATTTGTTCTTGTGGGCTTTATTATTGCAGAAACATCCAATTTGTTGAAACTGAGTAAAGCAGTGTCTAATTCCTTTCTTAGTTGGCAATTCAATGGTACATTGAAAATACCATTTGCACTGAAATTGGCAGCTCATCTCTTCCAAGCTTAACCCGTAACTGGTGAAGTGATATTTTTGTAACACAACTGGTGAGGTTGGGTTATAGATACCCAATAATTTCTATGGCCCTAATCTTCAATGGTGATAGAGAAATGAAAAGTTTCTACATACATTACAAATGTAACTTTTATTGACATCTCTGAGCAACTCTTGGCAGCAGAAAATTATTTACAGTGAACAGAATAGACAATTTTTCAAATATATGTAAGTCCATAACAAATTTTGCAACATGTCACAAAATACATATATCTGCAAATTTTTTATAAACAAATAAACTAAATTTGAATATTACAGTAAAAGCAACAATGAACCTTTATAAAAGCACATTATTTTTTTGACAAGTTAATACACACAGAAGAATTGGCAAGACATTACTCTACACAATCTCGGCATACAGGAATCGTGCAGGCTCCGCAAATCAGTACGTTGCAGCTGTTACAGACCTTTTTTGTTTTTCTGTTAGAGCCTGGTGGGCACTTCTTACACCTCACTTTTTTGGCCAAGTCTTGTCTGGTTTCACATGGAACTGGTATCTTGAGAATTCTGCTGATGTTTAGCTGCAATTCACGGAGCAAATGGTCATTTTGAAGTCGACGATTGAGATGAGGGTCTACAAGTTGCTTGGCAAGATTTTTGATTTATTCCAATCTAGTTAGCTCTGGATTCCCTGAGAATCCATGGTAGATAAGATAGGCGTTCACTAGGCTAATGTTCATTAGAGTGAAAATATGGCTAATGGCCATCACCTTGTGCGTCGAGTTGTTGAGTATACTGTGCATTTCTCATCTAAGGCGTCTATCCCACCTTTTGTGCTGTTATAAAAGGCAATGATTTCTGGGTTTATGGATCAGTTGACTGGGTATGATGCATTGAGGATAAAAGTAGGATGGCCTTGCCTTTCTTTGGTACATAAGAGAGTAGTGTTGTCTCCTTTGTGAAACCATAGAGAGCTTCTCCTACTTCTCTTTCCTTGGCAGGTAAAAAATCTTTCGGTATTTTTTGTTTATTTTTTCGCAGTGTTCCTACATATGTCAAGCCCCTTTTACATAGTTCCTGTATGAGGCCAATGGACGAAAACCAATTATCTGCTGTGATATTGCGGTTACTTCCAATAATGTGTTTGGTCAATAGCAATACTTCTTCAGTGAGTGTTCTGCCCTCACTAGCCTTTCCGGAGTAAATGTAGGTGTTTAGTAAGTAGTGGGTTTTTGCATCTGCCAAAGCCATTATTTTGAGTCCATATTTTCTAGGTTGCTGGAGATATACATTTTAAAGCGGCATCGACCACGAAAGCCCACCAACATTTCGTCAATGCAAGCGTACATTCCAATTGAGTAACTAGCCATACAGTTTTTCATAAACTCTTGGAAAACCCAATTTATTAGAGCTGTTGCATCACATATTTTACTCACATCTCTGTCTGAGGTGTCGTGAAAATGTATACTGAGCAGTAACACACAAAGACCCTCTTCAGTGACATTGTACAACGAAAAATATCACAACCAGTACCGTCAGTTGCAAACATAGCTTGAAGATCTTCATTATTAGATTTGAAGATGGCTGTGAATATGAGAATCCCCAAAAAAGTATTGAACTTGATCAAATCCAAGTCTTTGTAGTCATTTCTTTTATCATCAGACAACTTTACCCTCATGAGGGCCAGTTATTTATTGGTTTGCAGAATTATTTCATTCAGTATTATCTCACTAAAAAGTAGCATCCAAGCAGTCTGGGGTCTACAAATCTGACCAAGGGCTTTAGCAGGGCCAATTATTCCTGGTAAATATGAAATGATTTTATGTTTCCTTGTGCAAACATTTGAAGCTGGAGGTTTTTTGGACCATATAAAACGGTTCTTCCCATAATACTTCCTTCGCTCATATTGACAATTCTGCCTTTTTGAAAGGGATTCATTTTCATCTGATGACGATGTGTCTGTTTCAAAGGAATGTGGTGGTTGCAGTGAACTTTGTGATGATCCAGAAACTGTAGCATTAGGTACACCATGCGCTTCATTCTCAGCTTCACATACTTCATGCTCTGATTCGGTTTCATGAACACTCTCAAAACCTTGTTCTATAACATTTTCATCCCCACTACAGTCACTCTCAGACTCATCCAGTATAGATCTCACCCATTCACTAAATTCAGGATCACTAGGTTTCATAGACCACCTTCTAGATGGCATGTCAGCTGAAAATCGGAAAACGAGAAAATCTCAGTGTAACTAATGTGGTTATCAATAAGCAGAGTTTCTAGTCATAATGAATCAAATAAACTCACTGCTTTGATGAGAACTGCATCCAGGGTTATTAGTTATCACAGGAAACCTGGTAGATGCATTACTACCTATAAAATAGAATACAAGAATATTCAAAAAAATCACATATAAAATCAAACAACTCACCGCTCTGTTGAGTACTGCTCTTCAGGCCTACTCGCAACAAATTGAATTTAAGGTTTAGGAACCAACAATGGTGTACTCATGGCAATCTGGTAATAATGGGGCTTCAAAGATTTAGTTGGGTATCTGACACCCAACATCACCAGCTACGAACACATAAAATCTTAAGCTGCAATTCTAACCACCTTCTGGATTATAGTGTTATGCTTAAATCACAAATAATAATTATGGAAAGAAATAATAGTAAATAGTAAATGCCAGAAGACAATGAACCTATTCATCTCAGATAGCTTAAAGTACCCCCTAGAGAGGTGGGACATAGTTCAGAACATTACATGATGTTACCTACTGAGTCACTTCAGTTTAAAATTTAGCTCAGTACATTGTCCACATTTAGAAAAGATCACAATTATTCCCCCCTCCCCCACTCCCATCCTTTCCTTTTCCTTTTCCTTTCCTTTCCTTTCCTTTCCTTTCCTTTCCTTTCCTTTCCTTTCCTTTCCTTGCCTTGCCTTCAAATGTTGTAGAAATGTCACACTCAATTAGGAATTGTAACAGTAATATTTTGCCTGTTTACCTCAGTCTTGTCAGATGCTGTAGAGTACAGTTTATAGAAAAGATACACCCTATCACATTCCAGACTTAATATTAGATGATGAAACAGTCCTTAATACATCACCACTTGTGAAACCATCCTAATCCTCAGAATTTCCAATGCAACTCACCAGGGCTGTTCTATTTTATTCATCCAATTCTTCTTTCTCTTTCTACTCTGTTTTTGAGTCACCATCTGTTTGTAATAAGTTTCAGAACATTGATCTTACAATTACTTTACTGGAATGAAGTAAATCTAATTTAAATTTGGCACAGCCAAACACTTTCTGTGTTAATATCAGCCCAGCTTTCCAATGTATCACACTTGTTTTGTATCATTGTTTGTTAGTACTAATATTGCAAATTATTCTGTACTCTGTCCTTACATTAACCCTCCGTTAGGAGCAACCGGCCTGACAGGCACAAGTAGCATAATTTTGTTTCCTTCTCCCTAGTTAGGCAGCATAGGATTTCCCTGTCATTAGTACCATCATATCTTATGGTGCTGTATACAACCCTTGTCAGGAGTGTTTGTGTTACTGTCATTGAGATCAGATGTAATCATTTTGGCCTCTCAGGCTCATTGCGACTAATTACATAGCAACTGCAGAGGTAGGTATTTTTTGTTCTTTTTCACAATACTGGTAATTTTCCTCATTTCAGTGTTGATTAATTTGAATGTTGTCAATAACTTGTAAAAATACATAATATTTTGACCTTGGCCTGTCAGGCATGTTGTGCCTAAATACATCATTATTATGGTGTTCTATGTCTTTTGTTTCAGATTTTCCGTAATATGGTGCAAAATTACTTTGATTTATCCAACCCATGTCATCTTGAAGGGATACACGAGTTGTTGATGTGCACTGACGAACAAGATCCCGTGTTGTCCAAGGATCTTAGGGAAGAGAGCATCATGGATTCCCACGATGAGGTAGAAGAGTGCGAAGGTGACTCTGCATCGGAGCAGGATAATAAGAATACTGATGAAGACAGAGAAGGAAGGGACACAGGCAAAAGAACATTTATGTGGGAAGAGATAATATGACCATATGGGTCAAAATGCCATAACATTGTTACTCACCTTCCTGGAGTAATAGGAAATGCAAAGAAAGTGAAAAGTGCAGTAGAATGTTGGAATACTCTATTTACTGATGACATTTATGCTGTGATCATCAAATACACAAATCAGTACATGGATACCCTCAAGGATAATTTCTCTAGTGCCAAAGACATCAATTAAATAGATGTAACAGAAGTAAGGGCATTTATGGGCTTGCTGTATCTTGCAGGAGCTTTCAGAGGAAATCAAAGTCTGGAGGAACTTTGGGGTACAGAAGGCAGTGGCACTGAACAATTCAGCCTTGTGATGAGTATCAAGTGGTTTTGTCTTCATTTTGATGACAACTAACAGAAGCCAATGGAAAATATTTGTCTGGCTAGCTCCACATCATGAAGTTATTTAAAAATTCATTTAAAATTGCCAAAAGAGCTATTGTGCTGGGGATGTCACAATAGATGAAATGCTTCCAGGTTTTTGCGGTAGATTTGTTTTTTCTTCATTATATACCATCAAAACCAAACAAATGTAGAATAAAACGTTTTGCTCTTGTTGACGCTAACATGATCTACACATTCAACCTGGAAGTCTACATAGGACAACAGCCTGCAGGTCCTTTCAGTGTCAGCAACAAGCCAACTGAAGTAGTCAAAAGGATGGCTAAGCCTGTGTTTGGATCTGGTCGCAATATTACCACTGATAATTGGTTTACTGATTTTGACCTCATTGATTATTTGAAAACAAAGAAACTGTCATTAGTAGGCATGATGGAAAAAATAAAAGTCAATCAGAATTTGTTGATGTAAAAGGAAGGAAACAGTACAAAAGTCTGATTGGATTTAATTATGGCAAGGCTTTCGTATCCTATGTACCACAACTCAACAAGAATGTTATTCTTGTGTCTTCACTACATAATGACAGTACCATTGATCCAGAATCTGAAGAGAAAAATTAAGCAGAGGTAGTAACTTTCTACAATTCCACTAAAGGTGGTGTTCATGCTGCAGATCAGATGTGTGGAAGTTACAGTCTGAGCTAAAACACAAGGCACTGGCCAATGATAATTTTCTTTACAATGTTGAATGTAGGTAGTATTAACTACGTAGTTATTTACCTTGAAAATCAGCTGGAGAAAATATGTAGGAGTGTGTACTTAAAATCTCTGGCACATCAACTTGTTCTTGGAGAAAACAGAATAAGTACGAAGACAATTGGCATCTCCTCCTGTCTGCAAAGTCATCTCAGAAGATTTGTTCCCACTGAAGACGGAGAGAAATCACCACCTATTTCACATCCAAAAAGACACAGTTGCATAACCTCCACTGCAGAAACTGGTTGGAGAAGAATGTCAAATTATGAACTGCCAATGTGCAATCTGCCTATCGCATGCCAGTATGGTCTGTCAGCATCACTTCTCTAAGTGCCAGTTTGTTCCTTCAGGTAATTTTGAGTGAGTGTGAAAGATACCAACACAGAAAAAGAGACAAGTTGAACTTTTCTGCTAAATTCATTGTTTAATTAAAGGTTTGTGCTAAATTTGTAACTGTCTAGTATTGTTATGTAAATTAGGGTTCTTTGTAATTTGTTGCTCATGGGATTAATAAATGATTTTTGGCATGCAGTTTCATATTATCTGTTTGTTCACATTCCATTGAAGGTCACTAAAATTTTTTTACATTTATGGCACAAAAGTTGAAAATCTGAAGTAATAGCAGGTTTCAGATTCTGTGCATGTCAGGATCATTGCGCCTGAAATTGGGTGTCATAATATTGCACCTGACAGAGGGTTAATTCTTTATTTAATTGTGATCACTATAATTGAATATGTTTATTTTCACCGTTTTTCAGTTCAAGTGCATGTCTATTATTTGTTAAGCTTCTCAGTTGTCCAATGTATCCCACCTATACCCTCCCATCTCATCCCTCTATTTCTGCCTACTTGTTTATTTAGTTGTAATAATGTTCCAGGTTTCTAATAAATTTTATTCACTGTAGTCAGTGTTGCCATGAAATTGTTATGTATGCACTGTTTCTCGATGTACAGTCTTAATGTTTCCTTCTTGCACTACTATTAATTTACAAATTTCATTTAAATATTTATTTACATTGTAACTGCTCCATCAAAGATGATTTTTTTCTCTGCATGTAACATCTTTTCCAGTTTGTTGACAACACATGTTCTTTGACTAGACTTCAGTAAATGATGGTGGCCTAAAAAGCCAAAAATCGCCCATAATAAACTAGCCTATAGAACAAACACAAAATTGTGTTTTTAATTTTCATATAATAACAATGATAAGCTATAACAGTGGAAAGTCCAGGTTGCAATTCAACAATGTAAAAAGGATAGATTGCAAATCACCACAAAGACATTTGTCGAGCTACAACAGGTTCACCCACAAGCACACGTGTCCGCACACACACACACACACACACACACACACACACACACATGTGCATAATTTTTGTGCATAAGTTTTCAGCCAAAGCCTTTTACAGGAAGACAGACACACTTGCATTCATACAGTCACACACACCACACTTCACAGACACACAACCATCATCTCCAGCTGCTGCATTCCTAGTCGCGGGATAGGAGAGTAGGGACAGGAGAATGATAAGACAGTGGTGGGGATGGATACATTAAAGAGCATGTAGGTGCTTGATGTGTCAAAAGAAATGCAGCTTAGGAATAGAGTGAGGGAGGAAGGGGGAGGGAGTGGAGGGAAGTAGAAACACACACCTAATGGCAGAAGTGTAGGTTAGAGGTGACAGAAACTGTTTGATGTGGGGGAAGGAAGTACTATCCTAAGTTGAGGCCGGGATAATTTTTGGATCAGAGACTGTAAAGGTAGCTCCCATCTGTGGGTGAGGATCCAAATGGAGTGAGTTTTGAAGCTGCAATTGAAATCAAGCATATTCTTAGCTGCATTTTGTGCCACAGGTTGGTCTACCCTGATTTGGCAGTGGTCATTCATCCCAGTGGACAGCTGGTTAGTGGTCATGCTAATAAAAAAAGTTGTGCTGTGATTGCAGCGTAGTTGGTAAATTAAATGGTTGCTTTCACAGGTGGCCCGGCCTTTGATTGGGTAAGGTAGTCCTGTGACTGCCCTCATACTTGCATCTATTCTGTAAATAGTTCCAACAGTTTTCAGCTAGCAATTTTACCCTGAAATTATTTAACAATTATAAAAGGTGTGCTTAAACAATCTGCATTTCTATTTTTCAGAGGGCTCTCCAGCAGATAATATAGTAAAAAAAATCACAAATAATACAAAACTCTTTTGGAAAACTGTTATATCACCACCTGAAGTAAGAACTGCACTTGATATCTGGCAGGTAATATAACTCACATTGCATAAATTTGGTATATTATAGTTTGCAACTGAAAGCAACTATTAGTGCTGATAAGATAAGAAACACTTGACAAAAGCTTGTGATTAATTTGGATCTGATACAAACTATTGAAGTTATATGGAGAAATGGATAAACATAAAAATGTGAAAGTTTATCAGTGAAGAAATATGTGATATAGCAACCATGTCAAGAAATAACTAGAATGTGGTACAAAGGCTAATAATTTGTGTCATGCATTATGTTTTTATGTAACTATAAAGTAAGAGCTATTCATGTGACAGTAATCATGAAAATTAACAAACATGTATTGTATGGAAGTAATGTGTATAGATAAACAAGTAATTTTATGGAGAATCAGTAAAAATGAAGAAAATAAAAAATGTACACATGGTTGTTAAAAGAACCAGTAGACATTATTATTATTATTATTACTATTATTCTAGTGTTAGCAGCAGGAATTTTGATACTTTGAAAGGTACAAACTTGCATTCTGGAAAGCAGAACTTTTTAAATTTGTGTGTCAAAACTATTTCCATCACAACTCATTGCTTTCAGTAAACTTTCCTTTTAAAAATCTAAAATCATAGACATTTAAGAATCAACATAAAGAGCTTGTAATCTACAACTGTGCATAAATTATGCAAGTCAGTTGTTTTCTTACATTTTTTCCCCATTTGTCTGTACTCAAGTACAATTGTTACTTAATTTAACATATAGCTGAAATCTGATTTTGTGGCATTAGATTAGACACTGACCTCACATTTAAGATATAATTCCAGTTTCATATTTTGTTATAGCGATTTTTGTTTTCAGAATGTTCATAAAAAACTTTATGCCAGTATCTTGGTGATTGTTTTAAGACAATGTAAGCAGTTTTACTGATGTCTGACAATGAATCAATCTTTCAGACATGATAGAGCTATCTTCATAAATAGAATCATGAAAAGATAAATTATTACTAAATACAGAAACATTTATGATCTTATTTAAAATGTCAAACTGAGATAAATGTTCACCAAAAAGCTGTTGAATGAGAGACACCTACCTAACAGCGTATGGTACTAGCTTTTGCGAACATCTTGCATCACAGACTCCATTAGACAACAAGAATGTTAGGGAGCCTTTGAAATCCATGAGACCATTTGACAGCCAAACACAAGTCTATGCCTGGAGATAATGTTTGCACATGGTGCTTGATAGTACCAGATGCACTAAACAGGATAGAGGAAAGATGATTTGTGGAGTTATGAAGGCACCATCACATCTTTGAAGTCTTCCTCAAATCATTCTGAGCCACAAGATGATGGCTTTTCTTGGCGAATTACAGGCTACAATTGGGGTGCCATAAGCCAACAAACAGCTGCAGACATTCAGGTGCCCCATGTGAATAACCACTGATCCTGCCTATACTTCTACCACTTGCCCAAACAGTGCCACTTGACTCACATTTGGGAGGACAGCAGTTGAAATCCATGTTCGGCCATCCAGGTTTATGTTTTCCGTGATTTCCATAAATCGCTCCAGGCAAATTTTAGACTGGTTCCTTTGAAAGGACATAGTCAGTTTCCTTCACCATCAGTAACAGAAACAATATGTCTCTAATTTTTTCACACCTGAGGCATCTTGTATTTTCAGCAGGTAGAAGGCTCAGATAGCTACAGGCATTCATTTCAGCCAAGCAAATGGAAATTCAGATATGTAAGAGCATACAGGTATGCCTGAGTGTGGGACCAGGTAAACACATGTAGCAGAATTGTTATTCACATATCAACATACCTGCTAATGTTGTTGTTATCTGTTGTTGTATGTAATATCATAAAGTGTTAGTTTTTTCCTGGTCCTGTCTCTTTCAGCTTATGTGTCGAGCACTGAGCCAATCTTTTATCCACTTTTAATGAGACAGTGTTTGTGTATATTGCCTTTGCAATGTTGGATCATTATTTATCAATCAAGGATATCATGAATATCCTCATGAATAGTAGTGATGAAGGTGGAAGTGGTGATTTGGACTAGAGTCCTACATGACCAAGTAAGTGAGTTCAAAACACTTGTCGAGGACAGCCTGAGTGGGTAGGCTACCTGAACAAATAACTGCAACCAAATATATACAAGAAATAGAAAACGGATGACTTACCGAAAGGACAGGCTCATCGACAGACACACATAAAATCCCACATAAACACACATACAAGCTTTCGCAACCGTTGGTTGCTTCTTCAGAAAAAGAGGAAGGAAGGAGAGGAGAAAGGGAAGGATACGGGTCTTAAGGAAGTGGAAAAGGAGTCATTCCAAACCCAGGAGTGGAAGGACTTACCTTAGGGGAAAAAAAGGAAGGTAAACAAATACACACATACTCACACATATCCAAACGTAAACACGCCTAGACAGACATTCCACTCCTGGGTTTGGAATGACTCCTTTTCCACTTCCTTAAAACCCGTATCCTTCCCTTTCTCCTCTCCTTCCTTCCTCTTTTTCTGAAGAAGCGACCAACGGTTGCAAAAGCTTGTATGGGTGTTTGTGTGAGATTTTATTTGTGTCTGTCGACTAGCCTGTTTTCTATTTTTTATGTAAACTATCCCACCAAGAAAGTTTCCTTCTATAATTTTCGAATATATACAAGGGTTGACAAATTTTGCAGTTTGACCAAGTCTGACTGTTGTGGCTGAGCTTGGAACACTCAGCTGGGTCTGGGCCAGTGTCCAATTTGCATTAACCACATCTTTTTCATGAATGACTAGAGCCACCATAGGCTTCTCATTGTTAGTGTGTTTGTAATCATGCAACTATAGTAAGAAGTGGACTGAAAAAATTGTATCCTACACGTTAGAGAATGTAAAAATCAACATCTACAGTATATTTCTGTTCACTTTAGATGAAAACTTCATATACCTTGAAGACTTATCACACTTAAACTGCTGTAAATTGTTGGTTTCTGGTTGGGAAAGCAAACCCAGTTGTCAGAAATCTTACACACAATTCACTTGCTGGTAGTAATAAAAATAGTATGACGGTACTTTCACCATTTGTAATTAACTTGTGCAGTTGATTTATGCTAACAGCTTATCTATTTTTACATGAGAAGCAAGGGACTGAATCTTAGCCATGATTATTCTTCATTGGGTAAATTATAATTACTTACAAATAAAAGACTGTTAATTCTTCTGGCATTCATTCCATTATATCAATAGGCTCGACATAAATAAAATGTAGGAAATTCTTAGTAGTTTGTTACAAATGGGTGCAAATTATGCAGGTACAGCATGTTGTCATTAATGTATCTACTTTTGTACTCTGAGTACATAGCTCCTTACCGTCAAACAGAAGTTTTGTAATTCGTACTAGAATCTTACTTGATTGACTAAGTGAGCAGATGATACAAGAGGCACCAAGCACAGCCAACTGGGATAGGCTTTTCATTCCAGTACTTAGGGACGACCGAGAAGCTGCAGCAAGAGATCTGCAGCGGGTGGGTACTGAGCAATTTCAGTCGGGTCTGTATCCAAAATCATGTACCCTTCCATACTACCCTGATTTTGTACGTGCTACCTGACTCAGGCTAACATTATTTTATATTTTGATTGTGCTCATTTCATTCCAATTCCAAGGAAGATTATACATAATTTAGAATGAAGACAGAAACATTTTCTTATTATTATTTTACGTATAATGTAGGGTGTCCATGTGTTTGTTTTTGTGTGTCTGTTGCATAAAAACCTAGTTTTCTTCCAATATTCATGAAATTTTGCACCCCCCCCCCCCCTCCCCTGGGGGTCTCAGGGGCTCACGGTTCTTTCGTGAGTATGTGCATGACCATCATGGGCCCCGAGCAAATGCAGTCTTCCTTCCTTCTTCACATCCCAGACTGCATTGCCTTTCCTTTCCCCTCCCCACTGGGGGACTGATAACCTTAGCAGTTTAGTCCTCCTATCTCAACCAAACAACCTAACCCAAATTTTGCACACTTGGCCTTCAAAACAAGAGGGAGAACGCTGTTTGCATAAAATTTCGGATGGTGCATGGCAGAGGGTTTTTTATCTACAAAATTCAATAAAATGTAAAGTTTTCTTCTGATCTTGATGAATTTGTGCACATTTCTACTTCAAAAGAAGGGGGGGGGGCACTTTCTGTATAAATTTTCATATGGTGCAAGATGGAGGGTACTTTACAACAGACTTCAACACTATTTGACACAAACTGAAAGACAGAACAGTGAGCAGGAAGTGGGTAGATACTTAGAGTAAGATATTTTTTATTTGGTAAAATTGATATCAGCCATTAATTAGAATTAAATGTATAGGCCCATCACACAATTAGTATCAGTAACACCAATATCCTTTTTTTTATTTTCATTAAGTTCAATAATTATTTTTTATTTATAATTACAGTAAGAATTGTTCCAGTTTTGTGTATCTTCAACAGATACAGCACACTCTGAAATAAAGCTTTTACTTCTCTAGTGTTCAAATTTTAATAGGTGATGGCCACATTTATTGGAAGTCTGAATCCAACTTTACTGAATGTTCCAATTACAAATACTAAAGTTTCCACAGTAACTTCTTTTTCAGCACAAGGTAAATTTATAACAGAAAGTTAGGGTTACTTTTGAAGTTGTCTGTTGTTGCTAGTTATCAGAAACTGTAACCACTGTGTCCACACAATGCAATGCTGATTTTATAAGAATATTTCAGAAGAGTATTTGCATGAGTCTGGAATGTGCAATTAGTCAGCTGGGTCTGTAGCATGCAGCAGCCACTAGCTCAACCAGGCAGCCTGTCTGTTGAGCCCGCAATACATTCATAACTTCTCAGCCACTTAGTGGCCAGAAAGCTTGTTCCTTGTAACCATAAAAGGAATAATGATCATCCTGTCAATGGGATGTAAAACCCTAATTTTCATTTCTTCAAGTGGGATACATTACCTCACTTATTTTCTGTGTATTCATACCTTATCATGTACCAATGAATACAGTAAGCTGCCAGTTAAAACAATCTTACTTAGGTCTTGTGGCACCCTTGGTGATATTGCAGTTTCATTGTACTCATGTGTCCTGTGACACTTTTTGAGCAGAGGTACATCTTTAGCATGGAGTCTTGTGCACATTATAGCAAAGAGGTGGTTCTGGATGGCCTAGCCACTCACTGCATTGTCTTTTCCAGTACTTCTAAACAGTGTATGCATTAACCCATGTTCACTCCACATGGTTTCCATGAAAAGTCCAGAGCCAATATTTAAAATATGTAATTGACTGCCTCGTGAGTCAGGTACCCAAGATCTGGTGTCAATCATATACATTGGTATCATGCATCTTGATAACCCCATTACTCAATGGATGCAACAACAACTAATACAAGGCCTTTAAAAATCTCAGTCATATAACGTAATTACTTTAAAATGTTCAGTACACCGACTCAGTGGTTGTGGCAATTACATTTTAACAGATCTCCACAGCATCAAAGTTCAAAACAGCGTCACCTTAATATCTTGTGAATGTAGAAAAACTTCTTATAAAACTGCATCTGCATTATCAGCTTACAGGAGTCCCTAGAATACAAGCAGCTGGAGTAACGTTTTTCATTTTATGTGTGTGTCAGAATTAAAGCAAGTATGGAATTATGTGGGATTGGGGCCCCAATAACTCACACATATACTTGAGTGAATCGCTTTATTATCGAACTCAAGCTCATACAGGAAAGAATGGACTAAAACATGGCGGGTGGAGCCCAGAGAGGTTGAACTCCCAAAGATTACAAACAAAAATATTTTACAGGACGTCGGAGTCCAATCAATTGCTTTGTTGATGGGTCGCTACACAGTGCAGTGCGGATCACGTCTTGAAAGGGTGGGGGAGAGGGAACAGCGGCATCAGCCGTGGCAGTGATGGAAGTTGAGTGACAAGTAACTCAACTGAGTTCGAAGGAAAATGTTTGAGTGGCTTCAATCATTGGGGGAAGGGGACGAGGTGTCGGAGGATGACGGACGAAGATGGTACATTCGCAGAAAATAATTGAGATATTGGTGGCTAGCTGGGTGGGTACGGGAACAACGAATTCGATTAAGGGAGAGGAGGGGAGGGGAGACTGCGAGAAACCTTGGAAGGGGGTAGAGGGAGAAGGTGGAGAGTGCATTGGGAAGGCATGCTCGATGGGAGGGAGGGGGGGGGTGAGAGTGGAGGAGGAGGGGAAGGGGACAGTGGAGCAAAGTCTGATGGCCAAGGAGAGGGGTGAGTTCGAGTCAACAAAAGCAGGTTTTAGTCTCTTAATAGACACAGTTGTGGGCATATTGTTCAGGTAAATGATAAAGGTGTTGATCCTCCTCTTAAGGTCCATGGTAGAGTAGCCAAGCGGTCTAAGGCGCCTCACTGCGGAGCGCGCGGTTGCTCACTGTCGGAGGTTCGAGTCCTCCCAGGGGCATGGGTGTGTGTGTGTGTGTGTTGTCCTTAGGTTAGTTTACCTTAGTTTAAGTAGTTTGTAAGCTACGGACTGATGACCACGCAGTTTGGTCCGATAGATTTACAAATGTCACCTCCTCTTAAGGGCACGGGGTGGATCTGAGTATGGCAGGTGAAGAGGGGGGCGGACACTGTCATCTCTAAGGAAAGCATGGGAGGTGGAGAGTGCAGTAGGGATGCGGAGGAGCGGAAGGGAGTGGCACATAGTGGAACGAATGGAGAGCTTAGAGCAGTGAAGGTTAACCCAATCAATAAAGGCAGGGAGGGCTGAGTATGGAGGGGGAGGAGAAGGTTGTACAAGCTCTCCTAGTAGTGACAGAGTTTGTCCGTACACAAACTCTACAGCCATGCCGTCGAGGTCTGGCTTGAAGGTCGTGCAGAGCCCCTGGAGCACCAGGAGCAGCACCTCCACCCAAAGTGTGTTATGCCATATGAGGGTTGCTTTAAAAGTGTGATACCATTGCTCGACCGTGTAGTTTCCTTGGGGATGATAGGCAGTGGTGTGTATTCGCTTGACCCCAAGTAGATGACACAAGTTTTGGAATGGAAGATTCAAATTGGCGGCCCTGTTCCATCGTAATAACAGAGGGACAGCCAAAGCGAGGGTTCCATGTGTGTACAAAGGCACGTGCTACTGTCTCTGCAGTTATATTTGGAATGGGCGTTGACTCCACCCAGTGAGTGGTCCGGTCGATGGTGGTTAGCAGGTACCGGAAACCCTCTGCTGGGGGAAGGGGTCCAACAAGGTCAATGTATACATGTTGAAAGTGGCCATACAAAATGGGAAAGGAGCCAAGGGGGGAGGGGGTGCATACCTTGGCTTTCTGGCAAGGGACACAAGGACGAGCCCAGGCCTGGCCGTCGCACTTGACATCTCGCCAGACGAATTAGTCAGTGACCAACTTAGTAGAAACTTTGAAACCAGGATGGGCTACACAGTGTAATTTGTCAAAGATCTCCCAACGCAGGCAGCAGCGAAAGTAGGGGCGGAGTTTGCTCGTTGATTCGTCACGCCAAACCTCGCCAGCAACTCCAGGAAAGATAGTGTGGATGGGGTGTAAAGAAGACGACGAGTCATGAATAAGCCGTATTGTGTTGTCATCAGCTGCCTGTAAAGTGGCAAGCTGGAAAAGGTCTAAGAGGGAATAAACTGCTTCAATGCGGGCAGGAAATTGGCAAAGAAATTTTCTGCGCCATTGATGTAGCGGATGTCATTGTTGAATTGAGAAATATAGTAAAAATAGCGGAACCACCATGGAGGGGTGTGGGAATCCTCAGGAGGATTCAAGATGGCAGCAGTGATAGGTTTATGGTATGTGAGGACATAGAAGGATGGTATGTGAGGACATAGAAGGAGTGGCACTCTATGGAAGAATGGAAGTGTTTTATGACCTCATAGAAAGCCAGCAGTTCCTGATCAAAGGCTGAGTACTTCTTTAGAGCGTTATTCAGTTTTTTTGGGGAAGAATTGTAAAGGAGAAGTGATGCTGTCGAGAGATTGGCTAAGAGCTGCGCCGATAGCAGTGTCACTTGCATCACTTGTAGGGAATAGTTCAGGATGAGGGTGAGCGATGGTTATAGATTTAGCGAGCAAGTCTTTCAGGGCTGTGAATTCTGAAGACATGGCATCCGACCAAGGAACAGGCCCATCACCAGAGGCGTGTTTGCCAGTGAGAGCATCTGTGAGTGGGTCCTGAAGTTAAGCAGCACATGGCAAATGTTGTCAGTAGTAATAAATTGTGCTGAGAGAGCAACGTAATTCTCTAAATGTTGTTGGAGGAGGTAAGTTTCTGAAATGATCAATCTTGCTGGGAGGGGGAGGGAGATTCCATTGGCTGAAACAGTAAAGCCTAAGAAAAGCACACATTCGTAGTGTAGTTGGCATTTGTTGTCATTTAGCTCAATGTCGACTGCAGCAGGGTGTCAAGGAGGATCTGTAAATCTTTTTCTTTTTCCTCTACAGAGTTACTGAAGATCAAAATGTCATCTAGATAAGCAAACCAAAACTTTAAGGGAAATAAAATCTCATTGATGAATCTTTGCCATGTCTGACAGGCATTCTTGAAGGCAAAAGGCATGAATCATTGTGAAATAAACCTATGGGAGTAGTGATAGCAGTTTTCTCATTGTCTTCAGGGGCCATAGGGATTTTGTGGTAAGCATGCTTGCAGTCCACTACTGAAAACACTTTCATGCATGTCAGAGTCTGCTTAAAGTCAGCAATGTTCAGGATCAGATAATTGCCCATTATGGTGTGAGCATTGAGGCAGTAGTAGTCTCCACACATGTGCTAAGAACCGTCCTGCTTGGGTACTAAATGAATGGGAGAGGGCTGGTAGAGGAGGGATCAATGACACCTGACTTTAAAAGTTTGGAAATTTGTTCTTTAACGGCCAGTAATTTCTCCAGGTTGAGGCAGTGTGGCTTGCTAGTGATGAGCGGACTAGCTATCAGACATAGCTTGTGTACTGTGCCATTCATAACCACTGAAACATCACTAGCAATGGCAAGAGGGCTTTGTTACATTCGCACCTAATGTATGTTGTGACAGGCCAGCCGGAAGCCAGGGAAAGGGTGTGGCCCGGTGTGCGTCACATGGCGGGCATGAGGACGGGAGGTGGCTTGGCTCTGTTCATTGCTGGCGGAGAGGGACGAGCCGCCAGGAAAGTTACTCTTCTGGTCGTGTGTTTACCTGGGCACACCACCAACGCACTTGGACAAGATGGCGTCACATGATAGTTCTTGTGGTGGCCACTAGTTGGAGGTGGCGTGCGTGTCGCAGTAGCAGACTGCTCAACTGGAGGAGTGGAAACAAACGACGACCCCAAAGTGTGCGCAGATAAGTTAGAGTGGGACACCATACAGGTCGACGGGTCACGGGAGGTGTTGGAAGAACAGGTCTGTTTACAGACATCAGCATACAAGCAGTAGGGGGGGGGGGGGGCGGGGAGTAACACTGTCACAAACACTAGTAACATATCATACAGGCGCGACGGCACTAGTAGCGCTTTTGAAGGAACATTCGTACTGACTTCACAGTGTGAGTCCTGTTGCCTCGATTCAAGAGACGAGAGTTGTCGGGCAGATGCCACCTGAGACTCCGTAATAGCCAAGTGGTGAGCAGTGTCCTCGTTTTCACAGCACAGAGGGAGCATCCAATCACGTTTGCTCAGTCACTTAGACAGGAGCAACTCAGACTGTTTGATTGAGTCCAAACACTTGCACACAACACTTTCTGTTTCACAACACAGTTTGATAATTTGTTCATGTTTGCAACACAACTTAGAAGACAAGTCTTTGAACTTCTTAATAGTCTATAAACACTCGTGAGCAACATGTGAGTTAGCAGAACGAGAGTCAGGGCTCAATCGAGCACAGGAAAACTAAGTGTTTGTGGGGTGGTGTAATACGAAACATCACGCTACATCTAATGACAGTTTGATGCATCAAGAAGTCCATACCTAAGATGGGCTCTGGCACCTCAGCAGCCAAAAAGTTCCATGAAAGTTTACACTTCAGTGCAAGGCAGACATTAAAGTTCATAGCACCCGCACATGGCAGCTGTGTTGCATTAACAGCACGAAGTAAAGCGCTGTGAGGGCGGAGCGGGCCCGTAGCCATCGAAGGTGGCAATAACAAAACATCTATACCAGTGTCAACAAGGAAATGCACGTTAGAAATACACTCATGAATGTACAGACATGCACTCAATAGTGAAAAGTCACTGACAGAGTGGAACACATGCAGGCGCCCATGATCGCCCAAGCAGAAGGCGGCGCCTGAACCGTTCTGCGCTCTTCATTTGGTGGTGACATGGCAGACAAAACTTACTTGCAACATCACAGAAGCAGTATGGATAGTGCAGCACTTGTTCCTGCGGGAAACAAATCAACGGCAGTGGACCATCCTCAATGTTGGAGAAGCTGCTGGCCAGTAGAGCAGGCGAGGGGGGGATGGGGAGGGTATGACAGAGACGGTGAAGCAGACACCCTGTCAGCATGAGGGCGTGCGAATGCGCCCGGATCCTTCATAGGCAGATGCCTGATGTGTGAGCAGCCTCACCCAGCAGCAGGAGGTTGTCGGCAGGTCTGCAGGCCTGCCTCTCGCGGGTTTCCCATAGGTAGGCATTGTACACACAGTCAGTGATGCGTATCTGCTCACGTGGTGACTGCAGGATGATGTAGGTTAAAGACTTCTGCACAGGGAGCGGTAGCTTACTTGACCAGAGAACCATGAGGGTGGAGTCAGGCATGTCATGTTCGTTAACCAGCAGACGAAGATGACGCCAGAGCTGTGAAGGTTTCTTGTCCCCCAAGTGTTCCTCATGGATTGTGTGGCAAATGGTGCCTCCCAGGGTGTGTGTGTGTGTGTGTGTGTGTGTGTGTGTGTGTGTGTGTGTGTGTGTGTGTGTGAACCTTACCAGGATGGTTTGTTTGGCGAAGGTGTACCGTCCAAAGCAGGATGAGAGGTCACGAGGTTACAGATGAGATCCACGTGTTCGTGGAGCTGCATGATGAGGCACAGGTAGTGAGCTGCGACATCATCGAGGGTGCCCCAAAGCGGAAGGGTGGTAACTTCAGCAGATGACCAGGGCGTGGTGATGGGGGTGCCTCCAGAACATCAGCCACGTGGGAGGCGTCGACTTGTGGCATAGCAAGGGAGCTCAACATTGTCACTGAGTCCGACGGTGCCTTGAGAACGAATGACCATGTCGCAGCAGGTCGAGGCAAGATGACTCGGGCAACTGACTTCTCTGTGGCACTGGTGTGTGCCATGAAAGCAGATAGAATTCTGAACTTGTGCAGCCCAGAATGTCTAGTGCGTCGACTGTGTGCAATTGTGGGAGCGATTGTTGTTCACGTGGCGCGGCAGGCGCATCACATGATGCAGGAAGCACAAGGGAAACACTGGCACTCTGTGGTACACTAAAGTTCACATCAGCACAGGTAGAGTGAGCAGATCTGCTTAGCAAGTCACGTAAAACACTCAGAGGTGCAGATTGTGCGTAGCTGGCCGACACGTTGTTGACAAAGTCCAAGTCGGCTGCACAGGCAGAGAAAGGTGCATCCGTAACACATGAAAATTGTCAATTGTTCATTGGGTGGTTGATGCATGCACTGTGATGAATGCTATTGGAAGCAAGTCCATTACTGGAAGCACTAATGAAGTTGTTGGCGGCCACTGTTCTCATCGCACGTGGTCGGCTGAAGGATATACACACAAGCTTGGCATGGTAGTTGCCAGCATAAAACTCAAATTTTGCCTAGTTGAACTGTTCAATTTTTGCATTATTTGAGAGTTCCATGCACACACAATGTGATGTGGACTTTGATTTCCACTGTTCTTTGTAGAAACTCCGAAGAACATAAGAGGCAAGCCAAGGCCTGTGTCTGTGAAACTTC
Organism: Locusta migratoria; assembly: GCA_026315105.1. Classification (NCBI taxonomy): domain Eukaryota; kingdom Metazoa; phylum Arthropoda; class Insecta; order Orthoptera; family Acrididae; genus Locusta; species Locusta migratoria. The sequence goes on from CM048745.1 coordinate 565,121,745, forward strand.
TCGCGGCACTGGTAGTACTCAGTGTAATAAACATGTCCTGTGAGAAAATGTTTTTTAAACACAGATTCGATGCTCTCGAGGCGGGTACACAGAGAATTTGAGGCGACGACTTTGCTGCGGCTTGAAATCAGGGCGGTGATGTCACAGTCGAGTTCATTGTAGTTGTGACTGTTGAAACAAAAGGCACCGAATTTTAACCTTGAAAATGCCCAAAAAACGAATCCTGTGGCACTACCTAGTGAAAAATGGCAGTGATGCGATTTTGGGGTCACCAGTATGGAATTATGTTTGGTTGGGGCCCCGATAACTCACACATATACTTGAGAGAATCACTTTATTACCACACTCAAGCACATACAGCAAAGAACTGACTAAAACATGGTGGATGGAGCCCATAGAGGCTGAGCTCCCAAAGATTACAAACCAAGATATTTCATTGGTTTTCTGAGTCCAATCTATTGCTCTGTTGATGGGTCGCCACACAAGAACTCAGGGCAAACAGCAGGCATGTGAATAAAATGGTTTAATTCAATATAACTTATACCCTACAATGCATCACAACAGTAAATACATTGGTGCCCAAACTGGGATAGTGACTGCTTCAGAAGCTGTTACAAGATTGACGATCTGGAGCTTATGTGGGGCCTCCTTGTATACTTTTGTGAACAATGCCATACATTGTTACAACTATTAAAGATAGGAAAAACAATGAATTTTGCAGTGTTATGACAAGATAACAGTTCTACATCCAAAAATTAAGGTATTAAATAACATCAGTTCATGATAATACCGATTTCGTAAATGTGATTAATGATCTGAAATATGCTTAAATATAAAATACAACAATACATTGCACATTTATACTAATATCTTGAAAAATATTGAAGGGAATATGTTCCTACCATTTACAGAATGATGAAATAAGGTATTACTTGTTTTATTGGATACGAGAACATTGAAATATTTGTTATAGGTTTAGTTTATGTACAATGGTGCCCAAGCTTTATTTATGTTTTCATAAAATGCATATTAGCAGGTTTTAGTTTCGTGACCATGTGCTCTGGCTTGTTTTCATATTTTATTATGAAATACTATTTGTTTTGTATTCCTAGCAATGTACGAGTCTACTATTATAAATTATTTTCTTTAGAAATTGTGTATCTTATTCTACCCATACTCAGAAGTCACAAACTGGCATTTAACAATTAAGATTCTATTAAAATAATTTGTTTAGCTTGCTATTTGGGTGATAAAATGGCAAACATTTAACTCTGTAGTTTGCCTATTACATCTCAGTCAAATGACACAGCAAATTATTACCATTCATTTGCAGTTCTGATGAGAGCACTTATTCTCAAACACAGGACCCATTTCTAATTCACTTGCTAATGGGTGTGAAATGTGAGATGATTAAAGGTTGTACGCTTTTGGTCTCTGGATGCATTTCTACTTATCATTCCTTTTTCAGAATTAAATTAATAACAGCTCTTCTTTTTTCTGGTTCTGTTATGACTTTTTACATTCAGTAACTTGAAGAATTGCATTTTACCATCTGCTGTTTAATTCTTATTCTCAACTGGTTTCAGTCACTCTGACGCCTATCACTGGGAGAAAAGGAGATACTGGTACACCAGCTGGAAATAGAAATCTTTATTTGCAAGGGTACATATCAGTATGTAACAACCAAACTATTACCACCAGTGTTCTCATTCTTCTCACTGTGTCTAAGATCACGATGAACTGCAGTGGAAGGTCCAGTAACGAATGTTAATAATAATATGTAGATAGGGAACAAGTCACCATAAAGACAAACATTGAGATGCCGACAGGCACAAATAAAAGATACACAAGCACACAAATTATTCTAAACTTTTGGCCGTGGCCTTCCTCAGAAAGAGAACACTCACCCACACAATCACTCAGGCACACTCATCCATACATGTCAGCGATCTCTGGCCGTCCAACGCAGAGACTTTGTTGGGCAACCAGAGATGGCTGATGTGTGTGGATGAGTGTGCCTGAGTGATTGTGTGGATGAGTATTTTCTTTCTGAGGAAGGCCACAGCCAAAAATTTAGAATTGTGTGTTTGTGTTTGTGTGTCTTTTATTTGTGTCTGTCAATGTTCATCTTTATCATGAATTGTTCCCTATCTGCATATTATTAATAACGCCGAACTGCATTTACTACTGACATATTGTCTTGTCCCCCATCTGATGTATTATCTTTTCTCCCAACAATAATGGTCTGAGTGACAGGTAGAGAATAAAGGGTTAATAATACAGGTTTTTGCAATGTGTCGAGTAGAAGCCTTTGATAATTTACGTGTGCTACTAACACAACCTAATAAAAGAAAACTTGACTTGTGGCTCATCTACTTAAGGGGTAGTTGACCACAGATCTTGCATTTATGCCCATTACAGCAGTGGCCTGAGAGAATCAGTGAAATGAAAAACATAACACCACAAAAATGTTACACACACATGGTTTTATTATCGTTGTGAGTTTCTGCTCTACACAATTCTTGTATAATAATAACATCTATCAGTTCAATCATGTAATTAGTAGAGCTGTTCTTTCTAAATGCACTTATTTCACATACAAAATACAAACAATCCCGCACATAAATAAAACAATTCTGAGTGGTACCCAGCCACCTAAATACAAGTGCCTTACCCTGATGACCTCCGCCAGACAAAAGACCATTAGTTCCATCAACCATCTCCGCGCTCCACGGATCACATGACCAACTGAACACAATTCAGAATATCAATCTGTTCTACAGATATTTCTTAAAATGAAAAACATTATTGCAATTTCTTCATTAATTATTTACATCATTACATTCACTTTTCTCATTGAGGTCAATTTACTGTAAAGACACAATAAAATATAATAGCAAAACAAATTTCTTACTAATCACAATTAGCTGATTTTGTGCTCTTGCATCTTCTTGTTATCTTATATGTTGTAAAATGCAATTCTTCAAACTTATAGTTCACATTTTACAGGTGTCAAAATGTATTATAGCTGTGTGTCTTGCGTACTTTACAGGCAAGAAGTTAATCCCAACTGTTAGTCATTCTCTATATTGTAAAATTTTACCAAGAGAGTAAGAGTCTCCAAGCACCTTCAACAATGTGTATTTAAGTGACACATGATGATGTAGCTAACAAGCTGGAGCATATTCTCAGTTGCCAGTGACATCATGCTAATAATGTGACAACAAGAACAAATAAATATTAGTTGGCCACATAAAGCAATAGCTGTCAGAGTGCAATAAAATTTTATTTTTAGCTAATAAGTATGCTATTTGTAAATGAAACTAACCTAAAATAGCCCAAAGGTCATGCTTCAGACATGCCTGTCCCCACAATTAAGATTTTGTGTTATAATTCATTAGCTTCACTAACTTTTAATTAAACCATCATCTTTCAACATCATCATAGACTTTGGACTATGGGCTATACTGTAGTTCCTTCTAGCACCACAGCAAAGATTTTGTCTTTAAGAAAAATATTTAACAAATATTTTAACATGAGAATTAATTGAAAATCACAGACTTAAAATAAAGGGGAAAAAGGGGGGAGGGAAACTATGGCATAAACAGAAAGTAGTGATAGAGCCATCCACACAATTTATTCAGTTCAAATTTTCTAACAATACGCATCATCTGTTTATAACTGTGTCACAGTTATCCTTCACAGTTGTAGATTGTCTAACTTTACACATTTGCACTTACCTGCTAATACACTACTAATGAATGTGAATGTCTCTTTGTAAAATTTGACTAATTTTTAGTATTTTTGATAATCATTGTCTAGACAAGATCCTTCCTATTCACAACATAAGTTGGTTACTTGGTTCTTTCATTAATCCTTTTTATGCAATAGGAGGAGAGTCAACTTTTTGGTATTGTTACATTCTGCAAAGCAATTGATGACATGTTAGATGGAGGTGTTCCACTGCAGAGCATCACAGAATTTTGTGGTGCTCCAGGTTCAGGGAAGACACAACTCTGGTAAGCCACAATATTTTCACATATCTCATGATCAGAATTTGAGATTACTTTTATCATAGATACTGTAATGTAAAACTGTGTTTTGCTATCTCTTAAAACATATAATGGTGTGAAACAGGTACCGGTATGTGGAATGAAATAGCTCTATACATTGTGCAACATAAAATTTAGTTTTTGAATGTGGTTAGTGCTGTTCTTGGAAACCCTTGATATATAACTTTTCCAATGAAAAATGTGCTGAGAAAAGTTTGGTTTCCTATAGAGCAAATAGCTATCATTATAGTGGACCTGTTGTAATGACAATAGAGGTGGCTCATTCACGAATGAGCAGATCCAAAGGAACAGAAGAGCCAAGAAATGCTTGTTCAACATTCATTTTGATTACAGCTGGTTCTTTTTTCTGAAATGGAAGGGTTGCAGTTTGTTCTTTTTTTTTACACTAGTTGGCCACTTGTTTTTATCAGTCTTGTACCATTCAATTTTTAAATAATTATTTAATTCACATAAAATTAAGTTGTATGTAACATATTCATTTTCAGACAAGAATTGCGTATAATTTTTAATCTTTAAAAAAATTAGAATGAAATATTTTACATGAGACATGTTAATCTAGCATTTCTTCTAAAAATGGACCGCAACACTTGAAGAGGCTTCTTTTCTCAAGTATGATTGCTTTTTTGTGCTATCCAACAGAGTTGTTTCGTTGCACAGAAAAGATGATTGTGCATGATACTAGCACAGAATTAAAAAAAAAGAAGAGGTCCTTCTTCATTTGAAAGACCATATAGTTTAAAACTGTATTTATTTTTATCTCAAAAGCAATTGTTCAGAAGAGAAAATACTGCATTAAAGCATAACTTAAAAAACACAATCTATAACTTGCTATTTACTTGCATTGGAGACATATATTCATTACTATGCCCCAGGTGCTTGATGCCTGTCTCAGGCCAATAATTTACAACTTTTAGTTTAGTTATTTAGTTAGAGGTAGAGCACTGACAACATATTTGTTTTTATGCAACAGGCTTAATGAGTGTGCAAGCTAAGTTCCGACAAAACAACAAGACCTCTGGCACTCAAAAGTCAAGAAAAACATTGTATTATTGACCATTATGAAAAATTTAATGATTGTTATTCAAGGTGTACTAGGATTAAGTTAGCATTTTCTATACTGTAATGCTTCCCTTTTCAAAAACATCTTTCATTGGCCTCAGGGTATAAGTAAGGTATGTCATTTCCTAAACTCGATATATCACACTTACAACCTGGACAAGAAGGCTGTACCAGTTGAGGTGCCACATGGAACAGCCAGTAGAAGTCACTGGTTTGAGGCTATGGCAGGGTAACAAACAGCTCTACACAATAAATTTCTTTGGGAGTCAACTGTCCATGGAGCAGATGCAGAATCATTGAGGAAACACACAGCTTGTGACATTGTGAGGTTGATCCATGTCCCTTGCTCTGTTACTCATGCTTCTCGATACCTAAATTAAATAAATTACTCATTTGTGTTTTATCTAAATTTGGAGAACAATTGTAATTACAGTACATGAACAAAGCTGATTGCACAATAGCAGGATGTCAAAGTAGTGACCTACAGTTGATTAATACTTTTATCACCAAGTTCATATATTCTACAGGCTGCCCAATCTTCATAAAGTGCTAAACCCATATGTTCTACTGGCCTGTGTATTTATTGATTATGAAGCACAGTACATTGTTTTCACACTTCTTACCATAGATACATAATTTTTGTACTGTTAGCTATTAGTTTCATGCATAGGTAGCTAAAATTTCATGGATTCTGCAGGGATGTATAAGTATTGGGCCAGTACTGAGAGTGTTAATGTCAACAAATATAATCCAAATGATAAGAGAAGTATTCCAAAATAAGGGATAACTTTATGTACTTAAATTATTCATCAATTCAAGAAAAATCTATCTGGCTCAAATTTTGTTTAAAAGTGTTTCTGGATAATTAAAAGATGTTAGCCCCAAAGTCAGTAGGCCACTCTAAAGAACTGTATATTGGTGATACAAAATTATAGAAGGAAACTTTCCTGGTGGGATAAACAAATATAAAAAATAGAAAACGGATGACTTACCCAAAGGACAGGCTCTTCGGCAGACACAAATAAAATCACACACAAACACACATACGAGCTTTCGGAACCGTTGGTCGCTTCTTCAGGAAAAGAGAGAGAGAGGAGAGGAGAAAGGGAAGGATATGGGTTTTAAGGAAGTGGAAAAGGAGTCATTCCATTCCCAGGAGTGGAAGGACTTACCTTGGGGGAAAAAAAGGAAGCTAAACAAATACACACACACTCGCACATATCCAAACACAAACACACCTAGACAGACATTTGTAAAAATCTGTGAAATCTCTCATTATGAAATACTGCTTCTATTTAGTTCATGAATAAATGGAGTCAAATCATTCTTAAGATAGGCTACAACCATCTCTCTCAAATTGATTATATAAACATCTTGTAAAACCACAACTTGATATATTGGATCTAAATAGGTAAAAACAGAACTACCATGCTTGTACATTGTTCCTGTCCACTCTTGAAATTAGGTTAATTAAATTAAGTTACATGCTGTATCATGCTCCACTTCTGTAATTAACGTATTGTTTTATAGTACCGATATTACTTGTATTATAAACTACAAAATTGTACTGTCTGATTTATGCCCATATTAATATTACTTATACTGTAAGCTATGCGATTATCCTGATTTATATCAAGTGTACAATCCATTGTACTGACAGGGGACTGATAACCCTGCATTTAGTCCCCTTTGAACACCCAACAACAACAACATTATACTAATCTGGTTCATGGGACAAATAAATAAATAAATAAACTAATTATTTTGTAAGATTTGGATTCACTGTGTTGCTATCTGCTTCTTTACATGGATGTGAACTTGAAATTTTCTTTTAGCATTGTCTTACATACACACATGGATTTTCAGTAAAGTATACTGTAGTTGATCCCTTATGGCTTCAGTAAATCAGTCATAGCAGCCTCATGCACTTGCTGTCACCAGTCATGTTAGGTGACTTCGTAAGTGTCTCCATTTCAACGCCACAGTATAGTTTTCATAGAAGCCACTTGCGCTTCATTGTCAAAAACATACAAGAGCACCAATGGCTTGTGGTCCATAGAGAAAGACACCAAACTTCTTGAGAGCATAAACAATGGCAAGAGCCCCTTTTTTAATTTGTGAATACCGCAACTGCAAGTCATTTAAGGTTTTGGAGGCATAAGCCATAGGACGTTCTGTAACATCAGGATATTTGTGAGTTAAAACAGTACCAATACCATGTTGTGATGCATCAGTAGCTAATACAAGCTGTTGCCCAGGTCAGTAAGTGGCCAAGCAAGGTGCTTTTTGCAGATGAGCTTTAAGGTGGTGAAAAGCAGCAGACCACGTAAAAGCAACATTTTTCTTGAGCAAGCAAGTGAGTGAGTGGGTAAGAGACTTGCGCTATGGAGGGAATAAACTTGTGATAGTAAGCTATGTTTCTGAGAATAGCTTTCAGTTCTTTGACCGATGAAGGACACAGAAGGGTGTTGATCGTGACATTGTTGTCACGAAGGGGACAGATGCCATCCTTGGAAAGGCGAAAACACACTATAGAGGGCTGGAAGAATTGAGATTTGTGAAAATTGCACTTAAGACCAGCTGCTTGTAGGATGGACAAAAGAGTACGTAGATTTTTGAGATGTTCATCCGTGGTAGCCCCGGTAACGACAATGTTGTCCTGATAGTTAATGCATCCAGGAACAGATAGAAGAAGTTGTTCAAGAAACCTGTGAAATATGGCTGATGGCTGATCGGACTGCAAAGGCAGCCTGCAGTGACCATCATGTCATACAATCTGCCATTCCACGGCAGGATGTCCACTCTGTTGTTCAGCGGAGGTCCTTTCAGTTGTGGAAAGAAACATGGCTGTCCGTGACAGGTAATAAGCTGCACTCTGTGAAACCCACTGTCCAGCTGTGGTGAACCTCCTGCCAGTCACAGAGACGGCATGAAGTGACACTGACATGCCTCCTAATTGGTCACTGCCCAGTGACACACAATTTTTTTCTTTTCCGGGAGGAACCCCCTTTTTGTGGTGCCTGTGGAGGGCAACATACAGTACGCCACATTTTAATTGAGTGCAGTTCATATCATGCTGCAAGGGCAGATGTTAATCTTAGTCATGATCTGCCCTCCATTTTATCTGATGATGAGATGAGAGTGGCCAAAGTTTTAAAGTTTTGTGACTTATCTACACTCTGGCCTAAGCTTCTAGGCTGGAGAGTTTAGTTCGTTGCAGAGTGACTGGCCAACATTATTTATTTTGTGTGATCTGCCAACAGTTTATCTGCTCTGAAGCTTGTACTTTACAAGGGTTTTGGCATGCATGATGGAAAGGAACTTCTTGTGATATCCCTGTGTTATGTTTTACTCTCATCTCACACTGATTTTGTCCCGGCACTAAAGACCTTGATGTCGTGTGCCCAGATAACATACTCACCATCACCACCACTTTCACACTTGTACCGCAGCGCCAATGGGTGTGGCAGGACATTTGAATTCACACACTTGATACACAACACATATTCTATAAATCATTCCACAAGGCCTGAAGATGCAGCTACATTCAGTCAAAGCTAATAATGTGAAAATGAAAGAAAACATAAATATAGGACCTGACTGTAGCTATTTCTATTAATCAAAAAATTTTAGTGTCCCTCCTTTATTACAGTAGTACTATAGATGTACTTTCCAGAAAAATGACATACAATATTTTGAGAATTTGGATCTTATTTACATGGCAGCTGTTCTTTAGAAATTGTGCTGTTGATTACACCTGACAGGAATTTGAAATTGTTTTGTCATAAAGTATTCTGCTTCCTTCTCCTCCCTTGAAGTAATAGTTACATCAGTGTAAGTTGATTCCTGACAGTGCTGTTGTACGTTTTTGACAATGAAGTGTAAATGGCTTTAGAAAAGTGGTGTTGCCATAGAGACATTTTACAAAGTTACCTAACATGACTGGTGACTGCAAGCACATGAGGCTGCTATGACCAATTTACTGAAGCCATGAGGGATTAACTTACACTGACTCATCTAAAGAATACTGTACTGAAAATTCTTGTGTGTTTGTAAGACAATCCTAAAAGAAATTTTCAGGATTTGCATCTTACTTATGTGCTAATACCACTTTAAAAATATGTTGATGACAATCAACAACAATTAATGAAATTTGTATTTTATTTTTTATTTTTTGTGGTTGGTAGTAGTTACTGTAAATGCATTGGTATTTTTAAGGTTAAGAATTAGTTCAGTTCTGTATTTGATGTTTTTATTTTCACCCCTTGGGAACTGATGTGAAATCATATTTATCTTCTATATTTGGCCTTTTGCGACATTCGTTAAACTCAGTGGATGCATTCAAAGGGCTTTGGTTTGCTCCTTCTCACAGTTTCACATACAAGTGTTAATAATGGGGCAGCTTCCTCATACATTAATTAACATTCTACTTTGTTTTCTTGTCACAGCTTGCAGCTTTGTGTTGATGTGCAGATTCCAAACATATTTGGTGGTCATGAAGCAGAAGCTGTGTATATTGACACATCAAGCAGTGTCACATTGCTTAGATTATCAGGTATATATGAGTTGTTTACTGAGTTTCCTTATAAATTTTTACTAAAATTTGTAGCAATAAGTAACAGCTTCAATTTTTTCTCCAGATATGGCTGATGCTTGTGTCAATCATTGTTCTTTGATCGCTAAACAACAAGGCAAACTGCCTGTCTCAACTTTCACAGTGGAAGCAATAAAAAATTGCATATCTTATATATCAGTTACAAACTACATACAGCTACTTGCTGCAGTCTTCCAACTCCGCGACATTTTGGAAAAAAGAAATGTAAGTTTTGTAGAAGAGAATTATTTATTCCTAAGATTTTTATTTATATTAAGTCCTAATTGTTTCTGTGTATGAGCTGTGATAACAGTTTGTGTTACTTAGGACATATAAGAACTTACAAGTAGATGGTTACACTCGCATATGACAATGTGCACAAATAATAGGTATTTGGACAAAGAATGGGAATGGGTATATGGATGCACTGTACCAAGATCAGGATATATATATTTCTAGATGAAACAAGTTGCAAGGAAAGAAGACACAATAGGGAAAAAGTTAAATTAGATAAAAGATTGAAAGACAGAGAGAAAGAGGTAAGGAAACACTACATTGAGTGAAGTAGGTCAGTGTAAAGACGTGAGTGAGGAAGAGGGAGATGGGGCGGTGTAAGATGGAATAGGGTGTAGACAGGAAGCAAATGGTCAGGTTGAGATCAGATAACAGTACTTACTCAACAAGAATGATTTACAGCTCTGTTGAAGTCATTAGTGTAAATGGACCATCCAAGTCTGGTTCATCACAAGAACTATGTCTCTTTGTTAACTGAAATGAAGAACTCTAGGCAAAGGGTAATTTGTCTACTCTGTCACAGAACACTTTGCATAAACAATGAGGCTGGTGGCAGTGTTTTGAGTTATTTCTTTTCACCCTCTCCAACCATTCTCAACACTTAAGCTTTCTAAAATGTTTAGATGGGAACTCTTTGTATAATCTCTCTCTCTCTCTCTCTCTCTCTCTCTCTCTCTCTCTCTCTCTCTCTCTCTGATGAAATAATTACATTTGTAACATACTATCCTCACACACACTGGTTTTTTCAAAATTTTAATTGAGGAAAGTCCAGCTTGAAATTTAACAATGGAATGAGGGTAGTAGTGGGAGGTAACAGTTGTGTGTTCATGGATTTTATGAATGTGTGTGTATTCTATACTGACGAAAGCTGTGCCGAAAATCTATAAGTTGTTTGTGTTGTTGTTATTTTCAATTTTCAAACTTCATCAGATTCTTTTTAAGGTTGCATCTTCATTAATTTCACTCATTTCTGATGTGCAGGTAAAATTGATTGTCATTGACAGTATTACATTCCCTTTCTTGTATGGAGAACTGAGCAGCATCCAGAGAACAAGACTATTGCATCAGCTCCTTGATGAACTACAGCTTTGTGCCAGAAAATTCAAAGTTGCGGTGAGCCTTTATTGCTTATGGAACATTTACTCTATAGAAAAACACACACTTATAAGCACTTAAAATATTTATTGTGTTAATATTGCAATATTACCAATATCCAAAATTTCCAAACTATTGTTATCAGGTTTCTTCATAATTGAATGACTATATATGGAATGTGTGTGTAGGTTGTTGTAACAAATCAGCTGACCACGAAAGTATTCACTGATGGCACCTCACAAGTAGTGCCATCACTGGGAGATAGTTTCGGTCACCGAATAAATCATCGCATCATGTTAGGAGCTGAGCGAGATGGTACTTTTGCAGCAGTGCTCTTGAAGAGTGCTGCATATCCATGTGCCTCTGTTGGCTTTCAGGTATATGTCTTAAAATAGTTTCTAGTTTCAAACCACCTAAAGATTAAGATAGATCTACTTATGAATGTGGAAATAGGCATCTACATAGTGTAATGTATGAAGTTGACATACAGTTTTGGGAAATCTTATCAAACATGTTCAAAATAAATATTTTAAAAATTTATTTAAAGAAGTGAAACAAAATAAAAAAGATCAAAGTCATTATTTCAGAAGAATGCTGGGATCATTCTTTTGAAAAGGATAGTCAATATTAGCATTGAATAGGGGATCATGGAGGAATTTTATTAGAGGTACTATGCTCCAGACTGAATGCTGAAAAGCATAATCAGTCTCTAATGATGATGATGATGAGTCAATTCCTTTGTCAATTGTCCAATATGAGGTTGTATTGTTTTCTCATCAACAGAAAATTTTAACTTCTTTTTTCAGTTTGTGTCTTGGTTCACAACAAAACCTTTTACACCACAAAATTTGTATACCTTTCCATCTCTCCTCTTCCTCCCACCAAACATACTTCTACTTGTAAAAATGGTGGCCATCAATTGTCATGTATGACTATTAATCCTTAATTATATCTTTCATTTATCATTGTCTGGTTAAAAATTAATTGCTGATTACACATGTGCTAATGGATACTGTTTTAAATTTGTAAATCACAGAATATTTTAGACATATTACAGTACATTTATTATTTATACGTTTTTGGCAGCTTCATTATTTTTTTCAGATTTCAAATATTGGAGTGAGAGATATTGGAAACAGCTGACACACCAACTATTGATGGCCATTGTGATGCTTAGAAACATCAGACCTCTTCCCAATGTTTATAATCAGGAAAAAAGATTAGTTTTTGGTCATACTTATTTTTATGATCTTTTTATTTAGCTATGAAAGGGGCCTTTGTGCATTCTGTAAATGTCATGACCAAAATTATTATTTATAAAGTGACATTTATCTAAATCAATATGTTTACTTCCTGTTATAGAATTGTTAATACTTTTGTAACCTTGTTTTTGTACATAATCATGTCAAATTGTAAATTGTATCATGAAAATGAAAAAAAAAAAAAAAAAAAAAATCAGGATTTAAACTTGCAGTCCTGAGCATTGGTCTTTTAATTCTAAGACCGAGAAAACATTACCAAATGCCCCCCCCCTCCCTCCCTCTCTCTCTCTCTCTCTCTCTCCCTCTCTCTCTCTCTCTCTCTCTCTCTCTCATTGCCCACATTTTTGTCCTAGTAGTACATCAATAAAAATTTCATCACTAATTAACAGACCCCTATCTTCAAATCATGATATAATAAACATTATAGTTGAACTTAACATATTACCTCTCAAATTCTTCCCATTTAAGGATTTTATTCTGTATAGAGGACATAATTTCAAATTTTCCTGCACTTTTCAAATATATGCATATCTGCTTTATGTCATAGTGTTCCAGAGTTGACATTACATGGAATTATGAAGCCCAGATCATTTTTTTACATCCTGACTCTCAAGATGACATTAATATTTGCTTCTGTTTGGAATCCAAAATCTAAATGTCATTATTAGAGCAAATCTGCATAAATAAGTTAACTCTCTTTTCCTTGTGCCTTTGTCCCTCTTGTGCAGGGTTGGCTTAGTTAATGATGGACTTTGCGTGGTTTATTTAAAGGATTGCTGGATGCCTTTCCTCCTGTCACCGCTCCATTACTCTATCCTCCTCATGCCTTCTCCCCTTCCCCCAAGAGAAAATATGTACATCTGTGTACATTGTTATATACATGGAAGTGTGCAAAAGTTTTTCATAATGTTCATGAATCATGTAACTGAGGCAGAATTTTTACCAACTTGGTATTCACCTTTTCGGATGTGGGGAAACCACATAAAATCTACATCTAGGCCGATTGGTACACTGCCCCACCTCGTTAATCCAATGCATACATTTGAAATGGCATCGGGATATCGCTCCATCCCAGAAAGTGATGCTTTAAACCACCAGATAACTGGGCATTTTATTCATTTATTTATTTTCTTATGCACCTATTTGTATTAAAAGAGATTATGAAAGCTATACTATGGCATTGTACAGCATTTAAATATTCATGCTACATCTGTTCAGAATAAAACAAAGGAATAGGGGAACAAACATTGTGACACCTGTGGTATCAGACCATACTTATTTTAGGTTGTGCAGTTGGTGATAGTAAATTATTCTGACAAACTATTTTTTCACATTTGTTGGATGAATGTTCTCAACAGTCTTCCAGAATATGTTTCACAACTTAAGTGTCAACTATGTTATAAATTTAACTAATTACTAAAAATGAGTTTTTTCAGAGCAGAATACAATTGTAATACCAGATTCCTAGCACAGATAATCGCACACCACCTCAAAAACCTCATGCAAATATGGCTGATTCCCCTTGTGAAGTTGTTGGCTCATAGTTCATTGCCTCTTGAAGTTCTTGTAGATTGGCACTCTTGGTGACGACTGGCTGAAATTTCAAGGCACTACAACCCAATATGCACATTCCACACATCAATAATATAAATTTCTGGTTTCTTTCGTCATTTTCTGAATTATGCTACTTTCAAAATCACTCAATGTCGCAAATAATAACTTTGCCCAATCGGGAGGTTCATTTGATACTGACTTTACAAAACTATCACCACCTGGTTCATCTATATTACCTATCATAGTGGATGAAGCTTTCGCTTCCCCACTCATCATTCCTCTTACATAAGACTGACTGTATGAAGATTTATCTAATTCACACTTATAACCACTGTCTTTTACAGTATCTGATTCTTCCCACATTTTCCCACATTATTCTTTCATAATATTTGCTTCTTGTCGTCCACACCAACAAGCTAACTTTTCCACATTTATTACTCATGGTTGATGTTTAAGAATTTTACCTTCTTGTCGGCGATCAGCAATGTACAGCACTGCTTTCAATACACTGCATCTTCAAACGTCGCGGCAGAATATCTTCTGTTGATAAGCCGTATTAGAATGCAGATTGGCTGGTTTTCCACAATTGGCATCAGTGTTACACCTTTCTCATTGGCTGCCACTCAACATAGATTTTGTATACACTAGCAGATGCAGCTTTGAAATTCATAGGCCAATGTTTTGAAAATTGTTTTGAAATAACACTGTTCTTACTCAACATATCACTAACGATTGTTCTCCTATTCACCGTGCTACACTAAGTATTTTGGTTACTACAGTTATGACAATGTACACTTCATTATTCACAAAGCATTGTTCATAAAACACTGTTTGTCACAAGTTCAAATTCATGCCGTTGTTAATGATGAATCCTCACTTGACAGGGCACCAAATGTGACGTTGCTGGAGCGTAGTTCGTTGTCTCTTGGAATTCTCGTAGATCAGCGCTCTCAGTCACAACTGGCTGAAATTTCATGGGGTAAAACTAGTCTACTACAAATAATATAGGTGATACATACAGTATTGCAGTTCATTGACACATTAATGAACCATTAGTGCCCAATTGTCTGCATTTATGGTCAGTGTACAAGTTTCATTAATAAGAGTCACTACAACCCAGTACACACACTCCACACATCAATAATACAAATTTTTCACATATCGTGTGTGGAATACAAAAGTTCGAAGTCCACATTTAGTGTGGCATGAATATGAAGAATTAGCTTTTAATCATGACTAACACTGAAGAACTTTTATATAATTGTTCATAATCGGAATTCAAAGTGACGGGACTGTGCCTCCTGTTCAAAAGATGAAACAGTTACAAAGCGACCTGTTTACATCATCCAAACAATGACACTGTATATTACATATTTTTAATTGAGGCCATTAAATTAATTATAATGCAAAAGTAAACAGTCACATGCAACTGTCTATTGTAAAAGGTGGCATAAATAATACTAAGTAAATTGATATACAAATCTTGGTTATATTAATATTGCTTAACTTTCAAAGATACAGTATTTAAATAGGTTTTTAAACAATTGCTTTGGAATAAACGGTAATCCTACAGAAACTAATGAGTGCAAAACTTCCATAACATCAGTTGTGAAACAATAATACCTACTTTAATATTATACGTAAAAAATAAGTGAAGTCCACTTACCAGGCGAAGGAGCACAGGCAGTGATAGCAACAAATAAACACACACACACACACACACACACACACACACACACACTCAAACACACACATGTACGCGTGCGCACACACACACACAAACGCAAGCTTTCGTAGCCTAGCTGCTTCGTCAGGCAGAAGGGAAGGAGAGGGTATGCAGATATAATTTAATGTGTCTTATTAGAAGTAATAATTATCCTCATATCTTAACTATAACCATCCACCTTTAGTAGGAAATAATTAATATTTGCTAATTAAACAGATCTCTGCAATGCCAAATAATTGAAAATAACTTCAGCTAGTCATCTTAGAAGAAACGAATAACAGAAGTTTTGGAAAAAGAAAATGATAATAGACTAATCACATTCGTATGTCTTAATATGCAACACTGTATCAAGAGGTTCAGTAATGCAAGCAGATGGGAATAAATCCCAATATGCTTCATTACACCCTGATTTTTCCTGCAGGGGCTCTTCTTTCTTAAGATTTCAGGTATGTTTTGAGCTTCATTTCCCTCTCTTGCCTCTTTCAGTTATGTTGCCTCATATGGATAAAAATTTTATAACTACTACTACTATTATTATTCAAAATTTCATATTCCTGATCCTTTATTTTCCCATGCTGTACATTCTTTAATATACCTGAATGAAAAAGTGGAGGGAATAACAGATGTATTAACAGAGAGACAGTTTGATATTCTGGGACTAAGTGAAATGGAAAAGGTGAAAAGAATTTGAGAGGAGGAAGAAAATTGTACTGAAGTGGGAATTGCAGAATTGGAAGAATGGTGTGGCAGTGATATTGAATAAGAATAAACAAACTGTATTGAAAGTGTGATGTATAATATGCACTCTCCCAGCCTTCATCAAAGACACCAACCACTTTCTCGACCACCTGAAATCCTTACCCAATCTGTTACCTCCAGTAACCATCCTTGTAACCATTGATGGTACTTCCTTATATACAAATATCCCACATGCCCAGGGCCTTGCTGCGATGGAGTATTTCCTTTCATGCCGACCAACCACTTCCCTACCTAAAACCTCTTTCCTTAATACCCTAGCCAGCTTCATCCTAACCCACAACTTCTTCACTTTTGAGGGCCAGACGTACCAACAACTAAAGGGAACAGCCATGGGAATCAGGATGGCCCCCTCGTATGCAAACCTATTCATGGGTTGCTTAGAGGAAGTCATCTTGGATACCCAAGCCTGTCAACCCAAAGTCTGGTATAGATTTATTGATGACATCTTCATGATCTGGACTCACAGTGAAGAAGAACTCCAGAATTTCCACTCCAACCTCAACTCCTTTGTTTCCATCAGATTCACATGGTCCTATTCCAAATCTTGTGCCACTTTCCTCGATGTTGACCTCCATCTGTCCAACGGCCAGCTTCACACATCTGTCCACATCAAACCCACCAATAAACAACAGTACCTCCATTATGACAGCTGCCATCCATTCCATATCAAACAGTCCCTTTCCTTCAGCTTAGGTCTTTGTGTCAAACGAGTCTGCTCCAATCCTGAATCCCTGAACCAGTACACCGATAACCTGATAACAGCTTTCACGTTCCGCAAATACCTTCCTGATCTGGTACAGAAGCGAACTGCCAGGGCCACTTCATCATACCCTCAAACCCAAAATTTTCTACAGAACCACCCCAAAAGTGTCCCTCTTTTCACCGTATACTTTCTGGGACTGGATTGGACTCTGAAAGTGACAGGGATCCGACTTCCTTAAGTCCTGCCCCAAAATGAAATCCATCCTTCACGACATCCTTCTCACTCCACCAAGAGTGTCTTTCCACTGCCCACCTAGCCTTCATAACCTTCTAGTTCATCCCCACCTTCCCTACCCTCCGGCTCCTACCCATGTAACCGCCCCGGTGTAAAATCTGTCCTATGCACCCTCCCACCACCACTTACTCCAACCCAGAAGTTGTACACGATTAAAGGCAATAGCACCCACATGATTTACCAACTGACATGCCTGCACTGTGAAGTGTTCTATGTGGGAATGACAAGCAACAAACATTCCATTCGCATGAACGGACAAAGGCAGACAGTGTTTGTTGGTAATGAGGATCACCCTGTGGCTAAGCTTGCCTTGGTGCATGGCCAGCACATCTTGGTACAGTGTTACATTGTCTGGACCATCTGGATACTTCCCACCGACACCAAACTTTCAGAAATCTGGAGTTGGTAACTTGCCCTTCAGCATATTCTCTCTTCTCGTTGCCCACCCAGTCTCAACCTCAGTTAATTTCTAACTCCCACCCACTATTCAACAACTTCTTTGCCAATGATCTCTGGACAGAGCCCTCTGCCTTGACTGGCGTCTCTGTCCAACTTTGGTGTGTGTGCGTGTATATATGTGTGTGTGTTTGTTTACCTTTCCTTTTCCCCCAAGGTAAGTCCTTCCTCTCCCAGGATTGGAATGACTCCTCACGCACTTCCTTAAAACCTGCATCCTTTCTTTTTCCCCTCTCCTTCCTTGCTCTTATTCTGAAGAAGCAACCTAGGGTTGTGAAAGCTAAGCATTTGTGTGTTTGTGTCTGTTTTTACTTGTGTGTCTGTCAACGAACCTGTGCTTTTTCGCCTGGTAAGTTAAACCAAACCAGACAGGATCATAATATTAAACCTTAAAAGCCAAAAAGAAACACCAAAATTATCCAGTTTTATGCACCTTAAGTGGAATGTAGTAAAGAAAAGAAGATAGACTTGGAAAATAAGTTAGAGAACCTTATAGAGAGTGCTAATACAGTATACTGGTGGGAGATTTTAATGCACAAGTAGGTAAAGACAAAAAGAGATGTGAGGGAATGTTGGGATATTTTGGATATGGATGCAGAAATGACGAAGGGGAAAAACTCCTGGATTTGTGCAAGAGGAATGAAATGAAAATAGCAAACAGAAGTTTTGTGAAAAGAGAAAGTAATGTTATCACTAGATAAAGCTGGCATGGAAGAACCAAGAGTGTAGTTGATTATATCAGGTAGGGAATGGGAAGAGAAACTAACAAATGTAAATATAATACCAAGTGTGAGTGCAGATGGAGACTAGATTACTGGTGAGGCAGTGGAAAATCAATATGTGAAAAATAGAAAAGAGAAGAAAGTGATGAGGATGCAGGATTGTAAACTGAAGTAGAGTGAAAGTGCTGAGAAATGTAGAGAATTAATGATACAAAATCTACCAAAAGGATATTCAATTAATTACAGATATTTTCAACTGAGGTATGAAAATAATGTTCAAAAGAGATAGCGCGGCTGAGCATAGTTTACTACCACCTATAGTAACACACTAAAAATGACACAAATGGCTACAAAACTAAATGTTTGTATTGAGACCGAACATCGGACTGGGTCGGGAGCAACTCGCAAATGACCGACCGGCTGAGGGTGCAGAATTGCAGTCGACATCGGACCAGACTAACTGACTGGGCGACTAGAGAACGACCTACCGACCGAAGGAGTTGGCGGAGCATCGCCGCTAACAATCAGCACTAAACAAGACAACCAGAGGCGACAAAAAATGACAACAATGAAATGGAACAGACAGACCAAAGCATAAACCAGTCGAGACAGTGACATAGCCGAGTAAGATGCCAGACAACAATGTAGTGCAAGAACATATTTGGAGCGCAGTCAAGACATGACTGAAGAGTGGACTGCAGCTCCTGTCCCTAAATAGCACGGCTCTCTGTACAGAAGGCCCGCACAGTTGGTGTGTCACTGTGCGCGATGCTCTAGTGGTGATGACAGTGCTCGCAGGTTGTGTGCACCGCCTAATGGCCGCTGTTGCAGTCCATGTAGTCTGGCAGGCTCTGGAACTCATCGTGCTGGGATACCAGATCCCTCCCCCTGAAATGGGCGCATAGGGACAGAAGTGCCGAGGATGGTGCTTCAGAAGGTGGACTGACAGCACGAGTGGTGTCCCAGTTGCAGAGCCCGCCAAGTTAGGGAACAGATGTGGGGCCTCCAGATAGGTACAAGGATGCATCAGTGTCAAAGGCGATTGCTGAGAGGGTGAATGTGGAGGCGAGGTCTCCACCTCCATGCCTGTGTCCCCTGTGGTCGCCAATGCCATCCTGAGGCACATATGGAGACCTGTGGTTGAGGTGTATGTGAGGGTGACTGCCTTGTGAGCACAGTTGCGGCTGTGGATGTGCCACCTCCACACTTGCATCAATTGGAACCATGGACAATGCCCTAGAGTGCAGATTATTCCCATGGTATCGGGGGATTGGTAATGGTGGGGGCTCCAAGTCTGGGTGTGCTACTGGTTGGGGTGATGCAGGTAAATGAGGACAGAGTTGGTTACTATGTCGGTACTCCAAACCACTCAGTGTTGACAGAGAAGAGGCGTCACCCATGAGCGGCTACTACTGTAGCCGGCGCCCAAGAGGGCTTTGTTCCATAAGAACGGGCCCACACAGTGGAACCTTGGGCCTTGGGTTCTGACGCTGTGGGGCCAAGAGATGGAGAAGGGTGCGTGGCTGTCATCTGTGGAGGAGTTATGCCGGGCTACGATCCTGGATAGGGGTAGTTCTATAGGTACTTAGGAATAATGTGAGGGCTGTTGTGGTGGTGGACATGCCCACCGATTTCAGCATTTGCTGTTTGAATATTCACACCAGCCTCTCAGCAGCACCATTGGAGGCTTGGTGCACTGGGGGACTAAATAGGTGTTTGATGCCATTGGCTTCACAAAACTTCTCAAAGGCTTTCGCTGTAAACTGGGGCCCATTGTCAGATACAATGGTATGGGGTAGTTCCTCGATAGCAAGAATTTGTATGAGGGCATTGAGCATTGCAGTCGTAGTGGTGGACACCATGCTGACCACATAGGGGTAGTGGGAATACGCATTGATGACAATAAGCCACATAGATCCGAGAAAGGGGCCCGCAAAGTCAAGATGAATGCGATCCCAATGGAGAGGTGGAGCAGGCCAGGAAGAGAAAGATTGAGCTGCAGCAGCCTGGTGCTTAGCACAAGTGGAATAATGGTGGACGACGGCCTCCACGTCTGTGTTCAGACCTGGCCAGTAAACGTGCCTCCTGGCCAGGGATTTCATACGCGACATACCCCAATGCCCATGATGGAGAAGATCAAGAACCTGTTAGAAAGGTGCGATAACCAACCAGTGGGTATCGCCCTCTGCATCGAGCAGGAGAACACCATCAATGACAGACAATCGATGTGAGAGATGGGACCAGGCCCATAGCTGTGAATCCGTTGATTTCGGGAAATATGTAGGCCACACATGAAGCACATGATGGTTGACCCGTTGTAAGAGAGGGTCCTGAAGTGTGTCTGCTGCAATGCGCGTGGCCATGATGGGGAACCCATCTAAGGTATTTTGCCATTCTGGGTCAATTTGGAAACAGGAGATTTCATGTCGGTCAAATGCTGGGTCAGGTCCTGAGAGCAGACAAGAAAGAGCATCTGCGTTGCCATGTTGTGTAGTAGGCTTGTACTTAATGGTGTAGTTGTACGAACTAAGGAAAAGAGCCTAACACTGGAGTCTTTGGGCTGTACGCTGTGGAAGCCAAGAGTGCGGCCCAAATAGAGCTACCAACAGTTTGTGGTCTGTAATGAGGGTAAACTTGCCCCCAAAAAGATACACATGGAATTTCTTAACAGCATAGACGATTGCCAATGCCTCCTTTTCTGTCTGAAAGTAGTTATTTTGAGCAAGCGTCAGTGTCTTGGATGCATAGGCTATCAGTTGTTCCGTACCATCATCATTGCAGTGTGCCAACACTGCCCAAATTCAATAAGGAGATGCATCTGCTGCCAAAAGAAGGGGACGTAATGGAGAAAAGGACGTAAGGTAGGATGCCGAACACAGCAGGTGCTTTATCTGTTTAAAGGAATGCTCACAGGCATCTGACCTCTGGAACTGCATGCCTTTCTTCAGCAGACGGTTTAGTGGGTGCATAATGTGAGCTGCTTGTGGGAGGAACTTTGCATAATAATTCGCCTTTCCCAAAAACACCTCCAACTCCTGTAGGTTTTGAGGGTGTGGTAGAGCATCGACCGCCGAAATATTGTGATCTGAGGGCTGGATTCCGCCTTTGGAGAGCAAGTAGCTAGGTTATTCGAACTGTTCCTGGAAAAACTGGCATTTATGGAGGCGGCATTTGAGCTCGGCATCCCGCAACATAGTAAAGAGAATGTGGAGGTTATGCAAGTGCTCTTGGCATGTAGCCCCAGTAATGATGGCATCGTCAAGGTAGTTGGCGCAACTGGGTATAGGCATGGATGGTTAACTGCTCTAGATACCTCTGGAAGATGGCTGGCACCTAAAAAATCCCAAATGGCAAACGTTTGTATTTGTAAATGCCAAAAGGTGTATTGATGATTCGTTAAGATTCCTCATCGAGCGGGATTTGTAAATATGTGTCAGCCAGGTCTGTTGAAACAGTATAATTTATTTCTGACAAGGGACAGTACAATACACAGATGCCGCGGACAGATGGGATGCGGCTTGCGGTGGCGCACTCCAACATCCCTCCCCTCTTCCGGGATGTCGACACCACATGTGGAGGCGGACGATGGCTGGAAACACTGGATCATGGCGGCCATGGGATTTGCCCATGTGAACCTGCAGCAGGGGCAACCTCAGGGGCACGGGAGCCGGCCGGAGACGGTAAGCGCCTCCATCACCTCATATGCGTCTGAGGGGATGTTGTCAGCATGTCGCTGCATGGCCAACCAATCCAGGGCCGGCAGAGACCACATCAGAGCAGGGTCCCCGCTAGCATAGGTGACAGCGGCGGAGAGGCCGTTTGCATCTCGATGTTGCCACTGGAGGAAGATGCCTGCCCTGCCAGCGCTCCCATCACCGCCGGTGCAGGAGACGACACAGCTGCGTCTGTAGCAGGACCCAAGCAGGCAGGAGGCGGAGGTGACAGAGTGGTACCGGCCATCGCGTCAACCTGCGGGATTAGAGGCCGCATCTCGATGTCATCATTGGCCGCTGACTATTGGCGTTGTGGACGCCCATCTGTAGCTCCCCTTCCCCGAGCCTCGGCGCTGACAGAAAAGCGTCGTCGTGGCGGTGGGAAGGAGGCGAGAATGCAACAGAGGCTGCTGTGCATGAGCCGTTGGCGGGAGGAGGCAGGTGCCACTGTGATGTCGGATGGATGCCTCTCTCGACCTCCGAAGCCAAGGAGGGGTATCCGAGAGTCACAGATTTGAGATCTGAAGGCGTTGAGATGGGGCCCCACCTACGATGTAGTTGGTTGAGATGGCGGGAGATCGTCACCACGTCTGCGCCTACCATGCACATCTGGAGACCACGTGAATGCCGTACTACCCCTGGTGTCCACCCTTGGCGGCGACCAAAGGTGCACGACCAGACAGGGGTGCCTGGTGCATAACGCCGAGGGTGTGCAGACACCTCAGGTCATGGCTCCGGGCACAGCAGGTACAACAGCGTCCTGGGCTGGCAGGCATGGAGGACCTCTGTTGGGCTCCGACCATTAATTGGTGTTGTCCGATAAGTACTAAGAGGGGAGCACCGCCTCGGCAGATGACTTTTCCAGGCACTTACAAAGTTGTGATTTAAAAGTACGCACCAAACGCTCTGCCTCCCCATTGGATTGGGGGTGGAAAGGAGTTGAGGTGAGTTGGGAAATACCATTATTAGTGCAGACCTGTTGAAAACAAGACAACGTGAATTGTGGGCAATTATCAGAGACGAGCGTCCAGGGAAGGCCTTCAATAGCGAAGATCTGTACCAGGGCTCTGACCACATCTTCCGCCTTAGTAGAATACATACACACAACATACGGATAATTGGACAGTGCATCTACTACCACGAACCACGTTGACTGACAGAAAGGGCCAGCCAAGTACACATAAATGCAGTTCTAGGGGTGCTCTAGAGTACGCCACAGGGAAAAATTGCGCCGGGGAAGGGGGGGGAGGGCAGCTTGCTGGTTGGCACACTGAGTGCACGTACGAACCAACTGCTCAATGGCAGCATCGATTCCTGGCCAATAGACAAAATGGCGTACAAGCACCTTCATGCATGTTATATCCCAGTGTCCCCAATGTAACTGAGTTAAAATACGAGCCTGTAAGTCAGACAGAATAATGACACGAGGCTCGTCGGTACGAGGAGGAGGACACTGTCAATGATTGACAGCCGGTGTTGAAGCTAGAAATAGGTACACAGAGGGCCAGCCTCTTCGGCGGACAATCCCTCAGGCCACCCAGCGTTGACATGCTTAAGCACCTCACAGAGCACAGGGTCCTGATGGATGGCTTGCGCGACTCGATTGGCCATAATCGGAAGTCTCTCAACAGTGTTGTTCAAATGTTCCTCAGTCTGAAAAATCGCCCCTTCATCTTTGTCGAAGAAAGGGTCGGGGCCCATGGGCAGACGGGACAAGGCATTGGCATTGGCATGGTCCAGCGAGAGCTGATAATGAATTTTGTAGTGATAGGCACTCAAAAACAGAGCCCAATGCTGGAGACATTGCGAAGATGAGAACGCAGACCTAACAGTGCCACCAGGGGTTTGTGATCTGTGATAAGGTGGAATTTAATGCTGTAGAGGAACACATGGAACTTCTGAACAGTGCAAACAATCGCCAAAGCCTGTTTCTCAATCTGAGAATAATTACTTTGGGCATCTGACAACGTCTTAGATGCGTAGGCAATGGGCTGCTCGGAACCATCATCCGGTCTGTGGGCCAACACTGCTCCAATCCCATGCTGAGAAGCATCTGTAGCTAGGACTAGCTGTCAGCCTCGTGTAAAAGTGCTGAGACAAAGTGAAGACTTTAACATTGATTTGATGCGGGTGAACCCTGCCTCACAAGCAGCAGACCATACAAATTGAACATCTTTCTTTTGCAATGCGTTCAATGTATGAGGGACCTCCGCCTTGTTAAGAAGAAATTTGCAATAGTAGCTGACCTTGCCCAAAAAGGACTGGAGTTCCCGCAAATTGGTAGGGCGAGGAAGATGATCAATCGCCATAACTAATTCCGACCTAGGGTGGACGCCATCTCGGTACACCAGGTGTCCCAAATACTCAATTTCAGGTTGAAAGAACTGTGATTTTTGAAGATTGCACTTGAGGCCTGTCGCATGCAATTTCGTGAACAAGAGCTGCTGGTTGTTTAAGTAATCTGGTGGGAGTGACCAGTGACTATGATATCGTCCATATAGTTTGCACAGCACGGAATGTCGTCCAACAACTGTTGCAAGAACCACTGAAATATTGCAGGCACATTCGCGACACCAAATGGCAGACGTTTGTAGCAGTAAAACCCGAAAGGGGCGTTGAGAACCATGAATTGTTGGGAATCAGAATTTAAGAGAAGCTGGAGATACGCTTCCTCCAAATCAATTTTTGAAAAACACTCTCCGCCCGCCAATTTCACATAAATGTCGTCCGGGTGGGGAATGGGAAAACAATCTATCACTGACTGCGAGTTAACTGTGAACTTGAAATCACCGCTCAACCGAAGGGCCCCATGGGTTTCTTTATTATCACCAGAGGAGTCACCCACAGGCTAGAGGAAACTGGTTCGATGATACCCAAGCTATGCAACCGATCCAACTCGTCCTTAACCGCTGGGCGCAAAGCAAAAGGAATAGGCCGGGTGCGACAAAATTTTGGAACCGCTGAGGGTTTGAGAGTATGTGAGCCTCGTAGCCAATGGCCATTCCCAAACCCGCCGAGAAAAGTTCTCCAAACTCGCGGCAAAGCGAATCCAATTAATTAAACGGTATGGAGTCAGACACAAGATGTACAGCGTCGTGAATGCTCAAACCAAACGCCGTGAACGCATCCAGGCCAAAACTGTTCTCTGAAACCGCGCTTGTGACGGCCAAAAACGTGATAGCGCGCACTAGGTGCTGGTACTCCACCTCAATCGTAAACTGGCCGAGCACTGGAATCGGCTGTTCACCATAGCCGACGAAATGACGAGAAGTTTTAACAAGAGGCAGCTTCCCAAGTGCCAAATACGTATCCAAATTTACGAGAAAGACAGAGGCACCAGTGTCAACTTGAAAACGGAACGGTCGATTTTGAATAAGAAGTATGACATAAATCTTTGAAGAAGTAGCCTGTTCCTGTCCACTTGCGGTAGAAAGACAGTTTACTTCCATTTGGGACTCGTCAGAATACGGCGGCTGACCGCGTTCAGAAGTCCGACAAACAGCCGCCACGTGGCCTTGTTTACAGCAGGACGCGCACCACGCGCGACGGAAGGGGCAGCGCGGGCGATCGTGCGCACGAAAACAATCCCGACAAGAGGGAATGTCGCGTCATCAGAATGGAATGGCTGAAGGTAATTGTGAAGAACACGAAGACGACGAATAGGAGGGCGAAGAACGACGCCGGTGGGGGCGCGAGGATTGTACCGCCGCCACCTCTACCATTTTTCAAACTGATCCGCTGCCGCCTTAGACACCTCAGTCAAACTTTTCTTGTATTTCTGGACTCAGTCTCTCTGCTGAAGGCACATTTCACAACTCATTCAACAACAACTCGATTAATCGTGGACAATATATTCACAGTAAAGTCTCACTTTTTTTCCGTCCGTGCAGCCGACCTGGACAATGCAAGTGTTCTGTTGGCTAGCCTTGTGCAATCTGCACCATCGAGTGTATTCAGTGTTTTTCTGACAAGGCGCGCTCGTCCTGTCAGTGGTAATATAAACTCAAATTTCTCAAGATACTGATGTGTCTAGTGTGCTACCCGCATCACATGATGTGTCTGCTGCATCGCGAGTACAACAATCGCTTCTGCTGAACCACGCTGTTGACACACAAGAACTTTCTGGGTCTCATTCGTTCATGCATCCGCCCGCTTTCATGGCACATACCAGTGCCCATACCGCGCCGGTTGCCTGTGACTTCTCGCCTCTTCCTGCCATGTCCCACTCGCTCATTGTCTAAGCTCTGCCAGGGACGCCAACTGTGTTGGGCTCTCTCACGATGCCACAAGTCTGCATCAACACCTCAGCTGACATTCCAGAAGCACCACCACCTGGGCGCCTTCCTAAACTGCTGCCTTTCTCCTTCGAGGCTCCCATGATGTGGTTCACCATTGCCCAGCAAATATTCGACCATTACTCGCTCGACAACTCAGCTCATTACCTGCCTCATCACACATCTTCACAAACACGCCGATTTGATCTGCGACCTTGTGACTTTTTCTCCAATGACCAACCGGTATTCCATCGCCAAACAAACCGTCCTCAAGAGGATCACTTACATGCCAGAAAATACTATCAGACACATCATCCATGAGAAACACCTGGAGGACAAGAAGTCGTCGAAGCTCTGGTGCTGCCTACAGTTTCTTGTCAACAAATATGACATGCAGATTCTACCCTCATGGTTGTTTGGTCGAGTAAACTCCTGCTCGCAGTCCAGACCGCTCTTACTTATAAGATTCTACAGACACGGAATGAGCGAACATGCATCTCCGACAGGGTTTACGATATGAAGCACGTAAGCGGCAATATTTCTCCAAGAATAAATTTTGCCGGCACACACCCGCTGCTAGGTGGGGCTGTTCATGTAACAACGAATCTGCTGGAAAGAGACCGGGCATCCATGTCCACCTGCATGCAGATCGGGTTTCAGCTTTGCCATCTCCGCCACGCCCACCAGTGCTACCTGCAAACAGCTCCTCCGACACCGAGGATGGCCCGCCACTGCTCATTCGCTTTCTGCAAGAGCAAGCTCCATATTACCCTTACTGCTACTTCCACAGTAGGTTTGGTGATGCAGAAAGGAAGTACCATACACCATGTCACTACCCAAATCCTGAGCGCAGGATGGTTTAGGCGCCACCTCCTACTCTGATACTCACGAGCACCTGCGGGTGTTTCATTCTGTTAGTGACTTTTCTCTGTCATGTGGTCATTTGTACATATGTGGCTGTGCCTCAAACATTCGTTTCCTTATTGAAACTGGTGCTGATGTATCCCTATTACTGCCTTCAGTGGCTATCGGTCCTCTCCACCCTCACAATGGTACAGTTCAAGCTGTCAGTGCCACTCCGTTGTTGTGTGCTGTTCCAATTACTTTTACTGTTTGCTTGGCACCGAAGTGTAAACTCTCGTGGAACTTTTTGGTAGCAGATGCGCAAGAACCTATTTTAGGCATGGACTTCCTAACTCATCATCAACTTTCTCCAGATGTTGTGCAACGTTTG
This sequence comes from Locusta migratoria, assembly GCA_026315105.1. NCBI lineage: Eukaryota > Metazoa > Arthropoda > Insecta > Orthoptera > Acrididae > Locusta > Locusta migratoria. The sequence goes on from CM048745.1 coordinate 565,149,557, forward strand.
GTGTTTCACAACCCCCACAAATACTTACTTTCTTTGTCCTCTCTTCGTGCTCTGACTCTTGCCCTGCTAATGAACCGATCGTTTGTGAGTGTTTCCAGACTATTGTAAAGTTTGATGCTCTGTTTTCAAACTTGTGTCACGTACATGAACAAGTGATCAAACTGTCCATGAAGAAAACGACACTGTTTGCGAGTGCTTCAATACCGTTAAACAATCTTGATCACTTTGTTGAAGTGATCAAGTGAACGTTAAAACGTTTACTAGATTATTAAGTAATTACAGTTCAGTTATTCTACCGATACTCAGCTTTTCAACATTTCGATGTATGGGGGTTCTGCTCGCTGCAAAATTATTCATCTGGGGCATCGTGGTAGAAATAAATACTCGTAGGTACAATTTTTCACTTATTATTTAATTTCCAATCAAACTTCTTCTTATTTCAGAAAAACATTACAACTTCATAACTTGCGTACACAACAACACAGACTGACATAGATTCCAAAGCATTTTACAACCGCCGAAACTCGAACTCCCCCACGCAAGGCAGTGAGGCAAATATATAACATTGACAATAATGGCATTACATTATGCATTGTTCATAACAATTGAATATACTAATTTACAATTAACGAACACAACAGTAAAACATTTCATGTAGACAAAAATAATCACAATATAAAATGAAAACTATACATACAATAATTTTAGATGGCGCATATCTTTTTAAGTCGAAATCTCGATTCTTTTCGTTTGACAACAAAGGGCGATGTTAAATGTCAATTCATTAGTTAATGAGTACATCATACATGTTCCTAAGATATCAAATATCTTGCCAAATCCCAAAATACGCTCAAAATCTCATGTCACCAATATATACAAAGTAGTACAATATTGAAATCTCGACTATTACATTAATTAGCATAATTAGCTGGTCAACACAACTTGTTTATGAACCTGACATATATACAATGCTATTTATTTTCATTTTCTTTACAAAAGTTTTTACAATTCGTCTGTTTAAGTCTTGAAGTAACATACAATGACGAAACTATTGTTTATAGAACTGTCTGGAAAGAAAATATATGAATCTCTTAATTAATAAATCTATCACTTGTTAACTAATCATAGTATCACCGAGACACAGTCCTACACTGATTCCTACGCTGGCTATTTCGTTTGTAACTAACTTCACACGCACCATATATCATTATTAGACCACACGATTCCGGGTCCGACGCCGACGGTATCGTACGATAACATTGAGATGAGGGGACCAGCAGTATCATCATAACGTGAATGTGCTCCATCTGCGCCATGAAAATGAGGACATAGCCTGCCGCCTCACAGTCACAGAATCGCAACTGACATTCGCTCTGCAATCAACTTTGGTCTCTGCAGTCATGTCGAAAGGACATTCACTCCAAGGTTAGTACTAGAGTCACTTGAAAAAGTGTTCCCAGTGCCAGCGCACCTATGTGCGATGTAAATAGCGTTTGTGACAGTGCTCCCCCTCCATGCCACTATTACGTGGATCTTTGTAAACCGACCTGTGTTTCCATGCCAACGTATGTGTGATGTCCCACTCTGGTGGCCGCCTCCAACACTGCATCCTCCCCTCGCGCCTCGCGTTCATCAATTGTTGCCGCTCCATCGGTCGAGCAGTCTGGTACTGTGATACACATGCCTCCAACAACTAGTGGCCACCTCAGGAACTCTCACACAACGCCATCTTGCCCCCTGGCATGCGCTAGTAAACAGTGGCGTAGCTATCATAGGGCTAGGCGGGGCAGTGCCCCGGGGCCCCCGAGCTCCAGGGGCCACTCGGTCTTCGTGAGCGACGCAGTAGAGCGTCGAATTTTTTATTTAATTTTTTTTACCCTCTCACCCTATCGTCCATCATATCCCCTTCCCCTCAAACCGTTTCCCACAGTAGCCGCACTGGGCCACCGGCTGGCGCAACAATGCTTTCAATTGGGCCTTCAGAAGACGCCACTATGTGGCGCTGCTGACAGGCGAAGCTGCCAGTCAGTGTGTCCAACAATCGGCACACTCCAGTCGGCAGAAGTAGCGGCAGCATCAGAGCTCCTCACAGGAACAGCTGCGCCTTCCAAGTGTTGCGGCGTGCCGGCTCGGTGAAATGTGAAGGATCGCGCTCCTCCAAATACAGTATAAATAAATTTGCTGTACAGTACTTCTTATTGGCAAATAAAAGTGTACAGTTCGGGTATCCGAATAAACCGGTTTTCCGAATATCCATGTCCCCAAATTACTTCGGCTAATAGATGTTGTACTGTATATAATATTTTAGTTGAATGAAGGAATCTCGACTTTCAATTTCTCCTGTCGAAATTGACCCCAACATGGACAGTTCGCCAATTATGTAAGGAAATTATAACAAAATAGGAATTATTAGAATGTGAGGTTACGAAAGTATTTACCGCAGTTTTATTCTTCTGCAGCAGCCTAAAGGTCTTTCTGCAAATTAAAAATTATCAAAACGCATCTGAGCTACAGTATGGCTCAAGCTCGGACATTTGGCACTCATAGCAATCGAAGACAAGGTTGCATCAAGTGTAGATTTAACAGATCTTCTTGATGATTTTGCAAAAACCAAAGCCAGGAAAATATTGTAAAATAATTGTTAAAATACAATTGACTACTTTTTTATTGTGTACCCATATTATTACTATAATGTACTGTAGTCATTAAAACGCTTACCGATAATTACCTATCCGAAATCATATCTTTGCAAAGATCTACAATTTAACAGTTTGAAGCATTGTATTACTCCAGTAGGTATTCTTTCATTCTGACTTTGGTGCGTGAGGAAACACGAACGAAATCCCCACGACTTGAAAACGCCACTCATTAAGTTCGTGATACACAGTGAGATGCGAAAAATAATTATGAATTTTTTTCAATGACTAATAGTATTCTTGTTACAAGAAATAGAAAAATTCGCATTTTTAGTAAATACTGTTTTAACACATTGACTGCTACGTTAAATGTAAGCCACAGGAAGTCTTCTCTTCGGGACACGTGAAGTAAATACAACTCACGGACATTTTTCCCTTTAAAGCTCTGTGGTGCAGTTGTAACTCACCATAGCGTGCTTTGACTTGGTTTTTCAGTGCGTTATGGCCCCAGTAACAAATCATGTTTGTGGCCTCCAGCTTTTAAGAGCTCAAGAGTAGTTATTGACACTTGAAATCGTGAATTATATGGCCCAGTCATATTGGAGTTTCCTTGTTTTTATAATTTATTTTTTGGTGTTACAGATTACTTATTCAGTAGATTTTAAATCACATACAGTTTTAATTAAATTCTCCAACTATAATTGCTACAACAGTGAAACAGACTGAAAAAATTGGGTAATTCCACTTTGTATTTCTAACACCTGCATGCACTGTGCCTTATGAAGAAACACTCTTCGCAAAAATATGAGTCACAATTTCTTACATTTCCATGTAGTTTGTTTGCATTTCTTGACAGCTTGCTCTCGTCCAAATTCATTCTTCATTTTTTCGTAGCATCCGTACACCTATGACTTGCTGCTCCCATGTTCACAAGAGCACAATCTGCAGGCAGCTCGGTGGCTATGGTGAGAGATTTCTCAGGGCCATCGGCATCTTCTGTATGGAGTAGTCTCAAAGTCACTTCCTCTTTGAATTCTGTGATTTAGATTACCTTGTTGCTGATGTATAGGTAGAGCATTTACCAGTACTGACCCTGTTAGGGTTGCCAGATTGAACTCGAGGCAGGCCCGGAGACCAGACGTGCCCCCCTCCCCCTTGGCCAATGACTCACCCCTCCCACCCAACCAGGATTACACGTGAATTCTAAAAAAAAAAAAAAGAAAAAAACATATCTTCCCTCCCAGCAAGTATCCCCCCCCCCCCACCCGGTGGAACATTGCTAGGGGTGGCCTTCACATGCCGCAGCTGACCGGCCAGGCCGCCAGTTGCTGTGGATCAACAGTCGGCACACTTCAGTCGGCGTGGCGGCAGCATCAAAGCTGCTCACATCAACAGCTGCGCCTTCCAAGAGTTGCCGCTTGCGGATCCGCGCACTGTGAAGGATCGCGCGCCACCCAGAAGGGGGTTGGAACACTTGCGCGGAGTGACACTTGCGCGGAACCCGGGGCCCTTGGGGCGGCTAATGGCTTTTCCTGGGTACAGGCACACCAAGAAGTCTAGCACTGCTGTTGTCAAGTGTCCACACTGTCAACACAACACGAAACTCAGTGAAAATGCACAACCCTTTGCGAGCTGCAAGTTACTATAGTAACTTGTTCTAACTACATATTAATCCGTTGAGTGTTTTAATAGTGATAATGTTTGGAGAGTTATTGTCTGCTACTACAAGACGATGACTTTCCACAGTCATACCTCCTAAAAGCATATTATTCAGAACACTAAGCATATCGAGGCACCTGCGCAAGCAATAAATATATTAGGCATCCTGCACAGATAAGTTGATGTAATTGACCGCTATGTAGTTAACCCCACTATCACGCAACTTCCATCTCTTTAAAAATAGCTACTATGATTTTTAATAGGAGACGCAACCATAAACCTTCAATTAAAAAACGTTAATAATAAGTCAATGAGTATTTTACATACTTAAAGCGTTTATTCGTAGACCCCAAAACGATGTGGCTGTATTCGAATTACAAATACATCTAAGAAATATATGAAATACGGAATGTGTAAGGGAATAGTCACACACCGAAAAATGCTAAAGATAAATTCTATTTTCCATCACCGTCATACAGAACTTGGCATAAACCAACAGGGAGAAACAAGTTGCAAGACTTCCAGGAAAAATGAAGCGAAATTGGCAGCCAATAGTTGGTTATAAATTACATTGCTTGTTAACTGTATAAATATAAATTACGGAATACGCGGAACTACTGTTCAGTACAGTCAAAAAGGTCTAAGGTAATAGGCAGTGGTTTACAATCAGATATCCGTATCACTCTCCTCCTCAAGAAGTCTGTGTGAAGATTTATATTCAGAACATTCAAGAAAATAGTGTTGAAACTATAAGAAACAGCTCATTTACTCAGGAAGGGAAAACGTTATGGTGCCCGTAAATTTGAATGGCTGTATCTCTTGTAATAACATTCATTTTTTGATAAAATGTTAAAATCCAATATACCAGAATTTTGTTTTTCTAAACTCAGTGCCAACTTTTTTTTGTCGAAATTTTTGCAGCAAGTAGTCTTGACGTGATTTCATACTTCTATGCATTAATATTATCAAACAAGTAATATGTGTCACAAATTGCGCAGCAGGTCCTGTCGGAGGTTCGAGTCCTTCCTCGGACATAGGTATGTTTGTTTGTACTTTGCCTAAGTTATTTTAAGTAAGAATAAGTAGTGTGTAAGTCTAGCGACCAATGATCTAAGTAGTTTGGCCGCATAAGACTACACATATACACGTAATTTATTTATTTCATAACCACATTTAATTACTAATAATTAAAGAAACTTAAAAGAGAAATTTGAAATAAACACTGAAAACAAATGATTGATATTTCTCATAAGATGAATGCACACAACCGTTGACTTATGTCTTGTGAATGTGCCTACAAATTCTGCCATATGAAAATTGTAGTGTGAGTTTGTGGCTGTCTATATTTCATAATGCTATTCCTAACGTATTTAAAAGCTGCTCACAACCACCTACAAAAAACCTTTATAATGAGATTGTATATAATTCCACGATCAAATTGTGTTTTAGTTATTTGTAGTAATACACCCAAAGATCTGCCCTTGCTTTTAGTGCCTTGATCAGTTGTTTATTTTTAGAGGTATTACTAGGGACAGGAAAAATTCGCATTTGCGATAAATGCGACTATAGATGCGAATTCTGTCTCAAAATGCTGTCAATCCGAATTTGTAGTTAGAAACGGTTGCGCTCAATTCCGATTTCATCACATTCCTCTTCACATGGTGCTGTATTGTCAATCGAGTGATATTTGTATGACGTGTTATCTCCCTGTTGAATGAGGCTGTGATATCTCCGGGCCGTTACTACTGCTCCACCTCGCTCGGTGGGCCTTTCCCTGAATACGGCACAGGTAGCGGCTGGAGGGCGAGGAGTAGGGGTGGTGTATCCCTACTTCTGGAACACCCTATTCACTACCTGCAGCGTCCGGGTCTCCGCGCAAGTGTCTACACATTCCCTTTCCGCGCAAGTGTCACTCCTCGCAAGTGTCACAAACTCCCCAGAAGAGCTTCTCACTGGCTCCGTGTGAAGGGGCACAGTTACCTTCTGCTCCCTGTTACGACCACTTGCTGCCGCGTAAACAAGTAAACTTGAGGGCATAAAATGATTAAACGTAATAGTGCTGCCCTTTCTATGAGAGATAAATACGAGATTATTACTGTACTAAAAGAGATGCCTGTTGTTATAAATACATTTACTGTACTTATTGGCAAATGAAACTGTACAGTTCGATTATTCGAATGAACCAGTTTTTCGAACACTCACGTTCCCCAATTAGTTAGGATAATCCACGTTCTAATGTAATATCAATTAAACATTATACACCCAAATACAGGATATCAACAACGATCTCGAATTGTATAGTGAATTGATCGACAGTGCTATACTACGTACGGCGAGAGTTGAGCTCTGACACCTAGCAGCGCAGTTGCCAGGTTCGACAGGGAAGTGCAGTGGCCAGTGACTGGTGCTTCCTTCTCCATTATGTTGTACTTCACTGTCGTGAAATAAGTAAATAACAGTGCACTGTGGGAGATTTGGACAATGACATGATATCTTAGGAACCTGTCATTACTTTTTACAATACAAATTTATCCATTTACGTTCACGCATCCACATACTGTGCCCAATGTGTAATTAAAAAATACTTCATACATTTTGGTGAGGCGATCCTCGGCAGCAATAAATTTTGAAAAATGCATATTTGTACACTTTGCTGACCAAATTTGTTCCGCTAACTACTTTCGGTGATTACACCATTTTCATAGCGTAAAATATGGGGCAAGTTACATTAAATACATTTTTGTAGCTCCAGCTGCACAAAACATCTAATTTCTAGCGTAGTGCAGTTCAGTGTGTTTTAACGGTGTCTTAATTTTTATTAGGTATTTGAGTCAATTGGATAAGATTAGATGTTTTTTACAGCTTGAGTTATCAAAATGTATTATAATGTAACTTGCCCCATATTTTATGCTTTGAAAATGGTGTAATCACCGAAACTATTTAGTGGAACAAATTTGGTCAGCAAAGACGTGCCTGAACTCGGCTGTCTTCGTTCACCGCGGGGAATGTAGCCATCCACAAGACACTCAAACAGTTGATTCTTTTTCTGATTGTATATTTGACTAATTGGGGGCAGACTTCGTCAAACAGATCTTTGTGTATCATTACGGTCACAAGTTTTACAAACACAACAAAATTAACTTCTATTACTATATATGATCGCCAATAACTTACTAATGCCGCCATTACTAGTTTACCACTAATCGAACCTACACCGAAGCAAATAAAAATAACAGTAGTAAAATATTACAGTTACAGGCACATACCTTATTATTCATATTTTGCTGATGATCTCGCTGTATTCAGAAGTGTCTCCTTGTTAAGAGCCACGTTGTGGAAATCTTCACATCTCATTTTCAAATTCATCTGAACACATATCTCGGCTTTCACAAGTTCATCCGACCATAATGCTCTCATTACATTAAACGCTCGTTCAACGGGCGGGTTACTGCAGGAATTGCGAGGACGTGCTGCATTATATTCAACAAGTTTGGTGCATCTGCTTTTTCAAAAAAAAACTCGCTCCACACCACACTTTACAACAATTAGTTTCCTTCCTATCAAGATTTGATACTACAGACTTCAAAACAAAAAACTCCTGATACAGTTCGTTTCCATCAAAACTAATTTTCAATTTCTTTCCCACTTTAGCCAACTCTTTAAATGAAAATAATTTTGGTTGACATAAGTCTAGCACTGATACAACTTCATACACATTGTCATTCCCACTAAAGCTGTACCATTTACCAAGATAGTTTAGTAACCTGTCGTAAACAAGTGTGCATTCTTTTACTACAATATTCTTTTCTTCTTCTGTAAGGTGTTCTACAGACATATTAACTTCAAATCCTAAAACTTATCCTCCTTACGACCCTCTATTTGTTTTTTCACTTCCAACATAATCTCGTGTACTTCTGTGGAAAGTGTGTCCTCTTTTTCTAAGTCTGATTGTGTTACAGAAAACAGGAAAAGTTGCTTTTAAAAAATATAGAAAGCACTCTGGTAGTGTTAGCGAATACTCGTTTATTTCGTCTTGTTGTGAACTAATAAACTTCCAAATTAGGGGATGTGTTTTTTCCTCACTCCGTGCTACATAATACATATTTAAAACTCGCCACATCTTAACAAGACGGTCCACAGCTGACTCCAAAGACAACCATCGCACTATAGTGTGTCGCAGTATTTCGCTGCAATCATGCTGAGCAAACTCGCAAAATGTTTTTAGTTCCTCCGATTTTTTTGATAATGAAGAAAAGTCTGAATGTATTTTAAGAACTAGAGCTTCTACATCATATTTTAGAAGCTTGAATCCAAACTTAGCACAGTTATGTAAAGTATGACAACAACAATTGGCTTTGATTAAGTTTTCATTTTCTTCTTTCAATTTAGTGAAGACAGAATTGTGTTTCCCTAAATTAATTGATGCACTGTCAGCTGAATACGAAAGTACATTATTTAGTGTCATACCATTTTCCAATAATATGGATTTTAGTTAGTTTGAGATGGCTTCTGCAAATTCGTTAACATCTTCGTAGAAACCAAGAACTTTATTACATTTTCCCTTATCTTTGGAGAAGTATGTTACAACTACCGGATAATGTTTTTATTGCCCTTGTTTGAAGCGTCTGAACCTAATGAAAACGGAACATTTTGCTTTAATTCGCTTAGTAGCTTCTCTTTAGCATAAGGCAGAAGCTAATTTTTTTACTAATGCTTTTTGTTCGGCCGCAGCTTACTTTCGTTGCCACTGAGGAATCTCTAAAAACATATGGATATAGCTTATTACCACAATATTGAGGATTGTAAGAATGGTGGTGTTTCACACCATGGTAAGTCAAAGTTACTTCCGTTGCAGTGACTTTGTCGTCTTCTGCAGAAAATTGTTTCGGCAAGAATTTAAGAAGCGACTGATTCTTCTTTTGTGTGGTAATATTCGCTTTGTGTCTTTCTGATTGTAAATGTTTATTCACAGCTTTCACTCCGTCGTACTTAACAGTAAATAAGATATTGCATATTCTGCACTTACACATACACTCATCAGTATCGACTTTTTGTAGCCACTCTTTATAATTTTCTTCCTGCAACAATTCTTCACGGAACGAACTTAGATATCGTCTCTTCATTTCACTGTTATTACTCACTAATCTGAGTTAATGTAAGCTTGTCTGTTCACACACGATCTGAGTATTCCAAAAATTGCCGGTAAACTGATAACAAACAATGAACGAACGAACACAAATAATAGACGTCGCCAGTTGACACGTTGCCGCAACAGTGTTTGCTTAATAATGCGCTAGCCGATTACTACTGACGCAACAATGAAAAGTTTTCAGAGGAAGAATAGAAAAGAAGCGTTTTGTTGCAAAGAAATTGACATTTATATAATGTTATTCATAATTACTAGAGAGGAGCCGGCCGGGAATGGCCGAGCGCACTGAGGCGTCTTGCCACGATGCGCGAGGCTGCTCCCGCCAGAGGTTCGAATCCCCCTATGGCATGGATGTTGTGTTCGTCCTTAGTTTAAGTTACGTTAAGTTCTATGTAGATAGTTGCTACATGAGCATAGTACTTAAAAAGCGTCGTAAAAAGAAAGTTAAGATGAAGGTTACATTCAAGTCCGGAGATGAGAGTCATTGGTCCGTACACCCGGAGAATTCATTCCAAACCCGGGTACTCCGGGCGGCGCCCGGAGATCTGGCAACCCTAGACCCTGTCAACAGTTTAATTGTAAGTTTCCTGTACCATTTACCACCCCGCCTACAATATAGGACTTCATTTGGCGAGAGAGATCTATAAATGACTGATTATAGTCAGTTATCATTGCTGGTTTTTTCTTTGTGCCCCTCTTGGTTTGAACTTCAGCGTCTTCGTCTCCATGAACAGTACTCAGCATCAACACATTCCTCTTATTTTTCCGTTTCAGTAGTATCTTCATCTTCTTCACTTATATCCATAATTTCATCTAAAAGCTTTTGTACATGCCTTTGTTCAACTACATAACTTCTACGAGACACTTTCTCCTGCTACAATATCACTGTGTTACGGAGCACACAACACTGAATAAATACTAGCAACAATGCAGAAAAACAATAATGGCACTGTACGCAAATAATGTTGTGAAATGAAAGACTTACAGGAGTACAAACCCAAAATTATTAGCGTCATAGAAAATGACACATCTGGCACTTTACTCTGGCGCCATGTGAGTCATATACTAAATTGCAATATTTTCAACTTATTTGTACTTAAATAGCTTACTTCAAGCAAATTAAAACAGAATATGCAAAAAAAAAAGGTAAATGGTCCCCAGGGGTCGGTAACCAAAGTATACCTTTGACAGCCAATATGTTAACATAGTTATTGTTAAACAGAATGGACTAAGACAAAATATTAAATGTATACAGCATACTTAAGTACAGTATTAGGCATATGATTTGTTGTCGGGATGTGACAGGTGACAGCAGGAAGGGGTGGAGGGCAGAAGGTGCGGGAAAGGGCAGACCACTGGAATGGTCAGCATTGCCGTTCTATGTGCGCCTGCAAAACGAATAGCGAGAAAGCAAGCCCCCACTCTGTCTACCCCATTACGTCGCAAAAGGTGTTTTACAAAGTTATACCGACCCTTCCACAGTGCACCTCATAAATTACAGATGACGTACTGCGCAGACAGACCTGGAGAGTGCGCATTTTCCACAAAATGCGTTGCGCCAGGAAACAGGCATGTTTATTTTCCACAAATGCGTTAATACTGAAAGGAATATCGAACAGAATCTACATACCTTTCTACAAAGTACCTTGCAATGTTTGGCGGGAAATGGATTCGGCATTCTGTAGCTTTTTTTCTGGGAACGGCGCCTTCCCATACCATAAGAATTATTCGCTCTTCAATTCACGTTCATACTAACACTATAAAGTCCGTCGATTTTTGCTCAGTTCTTGTAAGTGAAAAACAAACAACTTCACTGTGGTGAGAATTCAGCACTTCACGCAATCTTTTCAAGTACGTTTCTACCCGCACACTGTTTATTTTGCCATTTATAGGTTCAATTACATTCACGGATCAGAAGTTTCATGTAATAATTGCTATGTCTCAGTAATGAATTGTGCATCAAGATGCTGCCCTCTACCCCACTGTCCCGATAATAAGCGAAGATATCGACTTAGTTATTTTTACTTATAACTATTTCCTGGCCAGACACATATACTTCAAGAAGCCTGGTAGGGGCACGGCTCAATCCAAAGTGTTTCATCAAACAAAATCCGGCAACTTACTTTTGATGAAACCATCCTACACGAATATTTCCCCTGTTTTCCTTCTTTGAGTGGGCTGTCAACGAAATGATCTGACAGCGCAGTAGTTTAGCGAGAGTGAGTTGTCGGCACTGACAAAAGTCCGCCTGCTGTCAACGCTGACGAAAAATATCCAATGGGGCATTTTCATCTGTATGTCCTACCCAGGTCCAACTCTATTTCTATCCCTCTGCATAATTTCATCCAAATCACCTAGTAATTTTTGCGTGAAACATAACAAAAAAACTTTCACAATTATATTAGAGAGTACGATTAAATATTATCTGCTGCGTGACACATAATAATGTACTTAGTAGTATTTAGGTTTGTCTTAATATGTCTTCCAGTGGGCGGTAAGGAGCTGATGATGAAGTAGTTTTGCATCTGTGCAATATTAGTGTCATTTTTGCCCCGGGGCCCTTGGTGACATAGCTACGCCACTGCTAGTAAACCTGTGGTCAGAACTGTAACTTCCCAGGCGCCCGCCGGCCGCGGTGGCCGATGGGACTGAGGCGCTTCAGTCACGGTCTGCACGGCCACTACGGTCGGGGGTTCGAATCCCCCCTCGGGCATGGATATTTGTGCCGTCCTTAGTCTTAGTTAGTTCATAAGTAGTTTGTAAGTTTAGGGACTGATGACCCCGTAGTTAAGTCCCATAGACTATACAAACATTTGAACATCCCAGGCGCCTCGGCTCGCTTCAAAACTCCCCTCTCTTCAAAGACTCCACGTGATGCTTGCCAGGCCGTGTCCCATTCCTCGGCTTCCGTCCAGCCCATCATAACAAACAATGACCGCAAGTGTAAATACTACCTTCCTCCCGTTTCTCTTGGTGTCTCAGTGGTTACGGTTCACAAACTGTCTTTTTTATGGTCCTCCCATCACTAACAAACCACGCTGTCTCAGTCCAGAGAAATTAGCGGCCGTCATAGAACATATTGTCATTGTGTGTCGGGTGTCATTGAACCCTCATCTAGCTACTGGTCATCTCCCACTCATTTAGAGCCCAAGCAGGACAGTTCTTGGCGTATGTGCAGACAGTACCACTGACTCAATTCTCGTACCCTACCAATTCCGAATATTGCTGACTTTACACATACTCTGCGAAGCGCGAAAGTGTCCTCGGTTGTGGACTGAAAATTGCTTACCATCAAATTCCTATGGCTCCTGAAGACATTGAAAAGACTGCCATCACTACTCCCATAGGTTTATTCTACTACTGCTTCATGCCTTTTGACTTCAAAAACGCCACTCAGACATGGCAATGGTTTATCAATGCGATTTTATTTCCCTTGAAGTTTTGTTTTGTATACCTTGATGACATTCAAATATTCAGTAACTCAGAAATATCTGCAGATCCTTCTTGACACCCTGGCTGCAGCTAGCATCGAACTTAATGGCCACAACCGCCAACTGTATCAGAGTTCAGTGATTTTCCTCAGCTTCTTGGTTTTTGCTGATGGGATGACGCCCCCCCCACCCCCCCCCCCACCCCCTCCTGATAGGATTGATCATGTCCGGAACTTCCTGCCTCTCACAACTTACAAAGAATTACGCCATTTCCTTGGAAACATTTACTGTTATTGACAACATTTGACAGGCGCTGCCGAGATGCAAGCTCCGCTTACTGATGCCCTAGATGGCAAACACACCTCTGTCAATCAGCTCGGATGGATGTTATGTCATCGTCATTGTCAGCCCTCAAGGATCTGCTTGCTCGATCTGTCACCATGGCTCACCCACATCGAGATGTTGAACTGTTTATTACTACTGATGCATGTTACACCACCATCGGCACAGTCCTCAGCCACAGGGCCGGCGTGAGAGGGAGGGGGGGGGGGGGGTAAGCGGGGCTAAAGTACCCCGGGCCCAGATACCCGAAGGGGGCCCGCCAATCCCTGGCCCCGGTGCCTAAATAAACACACATGAAATGCAAGTTTTAATGCCCGCACTTTGATTTTGAACCAAAGGCCTGGGGGGAAGGGGCCCTCATTGAATATGTGGGATCAAATAAGTTTATTTCTAGCCATATCGAACATGAATGCTACATACTAGGTCAATGTACGAGTATGCTTGTACGAATTTTATACTTCATGCACCTCGTCAAGTTCTACTTTCCCATACTGACTTAGGCTGCAGCACTCGTTCTGTCATGTTTAGGACGACATTGTAGACAACAATATTTACGTTTCGCCCGTTTTAAAACGGTTTACGCTTTCGTTTTTGTCTGCTTGAGAAGGCAGTCGGCTGCCTGAGCTACTATGCGGATAAGAAAAAGCGTCTATTGTTGTATTTTATTTTGTATTCTGGCTTGTGATTGTAGTGTTCAGAAGTCAGTCGAGCTAAATAGCCTGCCTGCATCACGCTCTCCGTTACTTTATGGCTGTGTAGCAAGTTACATTTTTGTATCGTTGTACCACACAGTTTTACGAGATTTGTCGTAATGGAAACGAATGACTGAGTGGAAGAAAGTGTTACAAAAACGAAAGCGTAAGGCTAAAAAAGACAGTGCTGCGAAAAAGGGACAGACGTTGTTACCCTTTGTGCCACTGGATAAAGCAGCAGTGTCGGTGGAGCCAGAAGGACGTGGAGATGACGTTGAGCCTTCCTTAATTGAGGAAGAACGTGAGCAGAACTCTCAGAGACAAGGTACGTCTTTAGTTAGACAGTTCCACTTATAACATTTTAACCTTCCGGCAGGCGCGCGTTGTAAAATTTACAACGGGGACATTTTTAAATAAAAGCAAGCCTGTGCTGAACAAAATGTTTTTTTCCAGAAAGTAGTTCACATTCACTGTCTTCGCCCTTCAAAAAAAAGTTCTTGCACTTTCAGTTCTTTTGATAATAATGTATCCACTTAAACAGATATACGTTCATTTTCATAGCATCGTCCACAGACAATTTTTTCTCAGTGTGCTATTTACCAGAAAAGTTATTACGTCTATCACATTTAATTGGAGTGGAGGAATTTTTTTGACGTCCACAGAGATACACATCCTGCGTTTCTTTGCCTGAGATTCAGGGTGTTGATCTTCGGAAGTCAATGCTTGTACCCAAAACTGCATAAGGAATATGGTGAAATCGCCTGGCAATGATTTGAGTTGAGCCCTACTATCGGATTTTTTTATTATGGGCACTCGAGTTTAGGGTTTAAATACAAGTAAATCAATAGGCCTATCGCAAAATGAGTTATACCAATATTTTTATAGTTTTTTCCGCGTTATGCTATATGGAGCAATTTGGTTTTAAAATTCAATATATATTTTTTATTGTAGATTGTAGTAAGGATTGTGCAGTTTTCGCATCTTTGCTAAGAACTGTTGACTTCAGAATTGTATAGCCTGAAACCTATTTGTCCGATGTTACTGAAATTTTAATAGGCAATAGGCACATATATTGACAGTGGAAATCTCAAGTTACAGCTGTTCCTTATTTACATAAACGATTTAGGGCAAAATCTAAGTACCTCTTTTAGGTTGTTTGCAGATGACGCCGTCATTTACCCTCTAGTAAAATCATCTGAAGATCAAAACCAACTGCAGAACGATCTGAATAATATATCAGTATGGGGTAAAAATTGGCAATTGACTCTAAATAATGAGAAGTGTGAAGTCGTCCACATGAGTACGAAAAGAAATCCGTTAAACTTTGTTTACAAGATAAATCAATCAAATGTGAAGGCCGTAAACTCCACAAAATACCTAGGAATCACTATTACTTCAGACTTAAATTGGAAAGAACACGTAGATAATATCGTGGGAAAGGGCGAACCAGAGACTGCGTTTTATTGGCAGAACCCTTAAAACATGCAACAGAACTACAAAAGAAACTGCATACACTACGCTTGTCCGTCCATTTTTGGAGTATTGCAGCCCAGTGTGGGATCCTTATCAGGTGGGTTTGACGGAGGACATCGAAAGAGTCCAAAGAAGGGCAGCTCGTTTCGTATTGTCACGATACAGGGGAGACAGCGTTACGCAAATGATTCAGGATCTGGGATGGGAATCATTACAACAACGGCGCTTATCGCTGCGGCGTGGGCTACTTGCAAAACTCCAATCTCCAACGTTCTCCTCCGAATGCGAAAATATATTGTTGACTCCCACTTACATAGGTAGAAATGATCATCAGAATAAAATACGAGAAATCAGAGCTCGAACAGAGAGATTCAGGTGTTCTTTCTTGTCGCGCGCTATTCGAGAATGGAATGGGAGATAAATAGTGTAACGGTGGTTCGATGAACCCTCTGCCGGGCACTTAAATGTGATTTGCAGAGTATCCCATGTAGATGTAGATGTAGAATTTTTCATTAAAAAAAAAAAAATAATAAATAAAAATCTTGTGATTTTTCTAAAGTAACTTTTTCTCAGCCAAGGATAAAAATATAACAGAAAGGGTGGGTTTCTTTTGGAGGTCTCTTTTGTGGTTTTAAGAAGCTTCAGTTGCTGTGTCTGTACAGTGTGATACGGATTTGAGACTGGTTGTGTGCGTGTGTGATCTCGTGATAAACAGTGAGCAGCACTGTGAAAATCAGTGCAGCGTTCCCGCGCACTTTTTGCCAACTAACCCGCGTTCCTTCCGAGCCGCAACCGTTAGCGTAAATTGAAGCGTATATCGTACTACAGTTCTGCCACATCTCCTCCACAAGGTTGTGCACGTGACTAGTCTGCAGTAGCGCTTCCCAGCGGCAGAAAGCAAAAGCTTAACGCTGTCAGCTGTTGCTGCCTTATATTTTAAGTTCATTTTTTTATATTTTTGACGTCTGTAGCTCATGAATGAACGTTCCTATTTTAGTGAAATTTCATAGTAGGTACTACCAAGGTTATTTTGTCCCTACTATCCCTACAATAGGCTACATAAATTGCAAGCCTGAAGGAGTGGGGCAGTTCTGAGGTACAAACAAAAATGATAGAATTGGAAAAGTGTAAACAATAACTCAGGCCTACCGGTACCGTAAATTTTATCTCATATATCCTTTGATTTATGTTGTAATTACCATAGTCTCCACTACAGGAATAAAAAATTATGATCTTTATCTGTCTGTGCTGACTGACTGCCACTGGTGTTTTTACTAATAAACAGTAAACTTAAAATCACACCTACGCTCTTGGCAACGAGTTTAAAGAGAATAAAGGCATGTGACAACACACATTCTTTTACGCAAGTCGCCGAAGTGCCGTCCAATTTAAAGACTTGCACCTGGCCAACGAGCCACACGAAATTATTATTATAGGGAGATGACTGTAGCCCACGTGTCTTTGATACGTATAATTATAAATGTTGCATAAATTGTGTATTTAAAACGCACTTACAGCAAATGAGACATTCTATATCAGATGGTGAGAAATATATATTTTTTATTTCATAAATTTGGCATAAATTTCACACGTCGGCTCTAATATTCGGATATCGGTATCTACATCTACATCGATACTCTGCAAATCACATTTAAGTGCCTGGCAGAGGGTTCATTAACCACCTTCATAACTTTTCTCTACCGTTCCATTCTCTAATAGCGCGCGGGAAGAAAGAACACCTAAATCGTTCCGTTTTCGATCTGATTTCTCTTATTTTATTGGGATGGTCATGTCTCCCTAAGTAGGTGGGTGCTAGCAAAATATTTTCACATTCAGAACTAAAAGTCGGTGATTGAAACTTCGCAAACAGATCACGCCGCAATGAATAACGTCTTTCTTTTAATGATTTCCACCCCAATTCGTGCAACATTTCCGTGACGCTTTCCCCCCCGTAACGTGATAAAACAAAACGAGCTGCCCTTCTCTGAACCTTCTCAATATCTTCCGTCAGTCCCACCTGGTGAGTGTCCCACAAGGGGCAACAGTACTCCAAGAGAGGACGCACAAGTGTGATGTAGGCAGTCTCTTTGGTGGAGCTGGTGCATCGTCTAAGCGTTCTGCCAATGAAACGTAACCTTTGGTTCGCCTTCCCCACAATATTTTCTATGTGTTCTCTCCAGTCAAAGTTGTTCGTAATTGTAACTCCTAGGTATTTGGTAGAATTTACGACCTTAAGGTTTGACTGATTTATCGCGTAATTGAAGTTCAGCGGATTTCTTTTAGTGGTCATGTGTATTACTTCACACTTTTCTTTATTTAGTGTCAATTGCCAATTTTCGCACCAAGTAGAAATTTTGTCTAAATCGCTTTGCAGTTGCTTTTGATCCTCTGTTGACTTCACTAACCGATAAACGACAGCATCATCCGCGAACAGTCTAAGGGAGCTATTCAGATTATCTCCTAAATCGTTTATAAACGTATAAGAATGTTGTCTGCATCATTCTTTACATTTTCTTCGATGGAAAGACGTGAGAGGTGCTTCCACACTCAATTGACATTCATTACAAAACTAAAGGTTTTTTTTTTTTTTTTTTTTTTTTTTTTTTTTTTTTTTTTTTTTTTTTTTGACGTGTAGTTACATCACGAATAGAAGAATTAAGTATTGAAGCTTCCCGTTTCGTTTGAGGCTACTAAAATCACATAAGGAAGGTTGCAATTCAATCTTGTGTTCAGACTGTTGTACAATATTTTCATGTTACTTTGCCGAGTTTGCTCTGGGAATGGAATTCACACAACCTAACCTACACGTAAAATAACGCACGTAAACTGTAAACAAAAGTGACCAAAGCTTTTGCTGTCTGCCGCTTGGGAGCGCTACTGAAGACCAGTCACGTGCTCAAGAGACTCCGCCTCCTTCTACCTGTCTGGAGGGGGTTTGGCAGAACTGTAGTACCATTCAATTTACTCGCAACCGTTACACCTGGTCACGGCAACGTAGCAACTGATTCCTCTAACCCCGCTCCTAATCGTACGGTCCAACACGCATTTTTCTCCCTTCTGTTACATATTTATCCTGGGCTGAGAAAATGTTACTTTAAAAAAATCACAAGAACTTTTTTTTTTTATTAAAAGAAAAATTCTGTTATTTGACATTTCCACTGTCACTATATATGCCTATTACCTATTAAAATTTCATTAACATCAGACAAGAAAACTGCGCAACCGTACTTAATAATTGGAGATATGAGTCGCAGCCAAATTGCCACATACAGCTGATAACCGGCCAGGCAGCCATATTGCAATCACGAATCGGATGCAATCCATGACATTGCCTGGAATTTCCATGCGATCGGCGATCAGCGACCGATCACTGTGATTTGCCCATACACGTACAATCTTCGAAGTAATCGGTAGCCTATGCGATGGACGCGATCCGTCGCACGTGTGTGGGGCCCTTTATAACTGAAACAAAACATCAAAACAACCGATTAAATTCACGTGCCGATATAACCAAAATAACGTTTAATCTTCACATACACAAAATAAACAATGAATAAATATAGTTAACTTTTATTACAGATGCCTCTGCAAATTGACTGCTGGAACAAAGCTTGTGACTGCCACATTAACAACATTCGATACCTCGTTGCTTACAATTCAGAAAACAAACTGAGAGAGCTAAGCAAAGGAACTGGTACCGTTTGAACCTGTTGAGTAAGCATCAGTACTGGAATACACTGTTGTGGTGGCGCAATATCTCAAATTTAAGGCATCGATTAGGCATAAAAACCACCTCTGCTGTGCTTTTTACAAAAGCCTGCCCGCTCGAAGGTTAAGTTCGTTGTCGATTACGTACGTAAGAACGACCCTCTCGTCCAAAAATTAGTACAATTTTTTTATAATTTTGCAGATGTTGGTACGCAAGAAAGACGTTTAGAAGCATCTGTAGCATCGGCGGTGCAGAGATGGGATCACGTCGGTCAAGAGAGAGACGACAGTAAGGGTAGCATCTGCGATCAGGAGGAGTGCACACTGAAACGTCAAACTTATAGTCACAGTATTAGAGCAAGTGACAGTGACAGTGGCGAAATCGTTGCAGAAATGAATTTGTTTTAATGGCTACATCGACAAGGAATGAGAATCTTTCAGATTTCGATATTGGTCTGTGGAGTGAAAAAAGTCACTTCAGCAGTTTAGAGGTAAGCAGAAGCTGTTGGGCGAGGAGCTGTGCAAACACCGAAAAGACCGCCGCGGGACCGAAAAAGTAATCAACCTTTCCCTTTAAGTGTGTTAGAGAAAATCTTAAAAAACTTAGGAAATTTCAAAAAGAGACTTGCTTGTTTGGAGCACGCACGGATGTTTCTAAGTCTGATTTGGCTCTAGGCAATGGCTGGAGGTTATCAAGAGGCTGGGAAAAACTAAAACAAAAAGTGAGTGAGCATGAAAGCAGCGCTGATCACAAAACGTGTTACTTGGAATGGCGCAAATAAGAAAATGCGCTAAATAGTAGTTCGGCCATAGCAAATCTTTTAGACCGAAACATTTTACAAGAGCAGTATTGGAATGAAGTACTGCATCGCGTAATCGAAGCGATTCTTTCCCCGCGAAAAGAGGTTTAGCTTTGAGAGGTGAAAATGACTTAGTCGGAGATCGTCGGAATGGCAATTTTTTGGGCCTCTTAGAGTTTTTGGCGAAATGAAATTCAGTTATGAAAGAGCATTTAAAAAAATTGAAGCGTCCCAACAAGGAGGAAAACGCATGGTTCATTATCTGTCACACGATGTTCAGAACGAATTTATTGAAATAGCTGGAGACTTTGTTCGCCAAACTATTTTAACAGAGTTGAAACGTAATAAATACTTTTCTGTTATAGTAGATGCGACTCCGATGAAGCCCAAACAGAGCAACATATTTTTATACTGCGTTACGTTTCCCTTGAGGAACAAAATCAATACAGAATTAGAGAGCGTTTTCTCGACTTTGTTGAGTGTTTCAACAAGACAGGTCAGCCAATCGCTAAAATGATTTGCGATGAGCTTCAACGTTATGGCTTACAGCTTTCAGATTGTCGTGGGCGGGGTTACAACAACGGGACCAATATGAGTGGCATCTATCAGGGAGCTCAAGCGCTCTGTTAAAAGAAAACCCGTTGGCAATTTTTTCTCCTTGTTGTGCTCATTCTTTAAATCTGTGTGGCGTCCATGCTGCGGAGAGTTGCACAGATGCAGTAACTTTTTTCGGAATTGTTTTTTCATTCCAGTCCCCAAAGATGGAAAGTTTTAAAGGAAAATATCGGGTCGTCGCTTCACGGGCTGTCGGGAACGAGAGGGTCTGCGAGGATAGATGCAGTGCGTCCATTTGCTAAGCATTTGCTAGGATTACAAAAGGCTGTTAACTTTTAACTTTAATATGACTGCAGAGGCACGTACTGGACTAAAGGGCATTCGGAAGTATTTAAAATCATTTCAGTGTGTCTTGATGTCTTCAATGTGGTACAAAGTACTAGGTACTATAAACTTACGTAACGTTGTGCTTCAAGCAAGGGAATTTGAAAGTACCAATATGAAGAGTCTAGTGGAAGAATTAAATGGAGAAATGGTTGGAATACTATTTACGCAGAAAACTGCAAGGTAGCAGAAAATATTGGTATATCACCTAACTTGAATGTAACGATTCGCGGCACAGAGATTCGGAAAGGCAAAAGGAAATGCTTCATAGATAATAATTTCGTGTTGCTCATTGGCCTGGAGCAAGTCTTTATATTGGTCACCACTTCGGCGACTTGCGTGTCCCTAGCCTACCCCAGTTATCCAACCGGGGAAAGGGGACCTACAGCTTAACGACCTTAGCCCAGGGGACAGTTTTAAACTAAATGTTTTCAATGTTATTCTAGATACAGTTGTGGGAAACTCAACTATAAGGTATGCTGCCATAGACAACATGATGGACACATTTGACTTCTTGCGGAACTACGTAAGCCTACACTCTCAGAGCGTGTAGAAAACGTGGCGTCATCGTACAGCGTAGACGTCAATAAGCAGGGTTTGAAATAAGTAATTTTGCAGTTAAAAAATATTCATGCAGCTAATTTTGGGCCGCGGCGGATTAGCCGTGCGTACTGGAGCGCCGTGTTACGGTGCTTGTGGCAGTTCGCCGTCGGGGGTTCGAATACCCCCTCGGGCATGGATATTTGTGTCGTCTTTAGAATAAGCTAGTTCATAACTTTTTTGTAAGTTTAGAGACTGATGACCTCGTAGTTAAATCCCATAAGCTCTACAAACATTTGATTTGCTAATTTTGGGCCTGAACCACTTTGCCCTCTGCTCAAATGCTCTTCAAAAGTGCAATTTCAATAATATCTTTCCTTACGGATTTTCTGCACTTTGCCCGTTACTGATGCCCAAGCAGAGCGGTCATTCAGCGTTCTTGCGAGAGTCAAGAATTGTTTTAGAACGACAATGGGGCAAGAGCGCCTTGTTGGATTAGCCATGATCTCAGTAGAGTCAGAGTTATCCCGCTCATTAGATTATACTGCAGTTATAAAAGAGTTCGCATCTAAAAAATTTAGAAAGAAGGTCTAATTTTGTAAAGTATTGAATGTATGTAAACTGTGAGCATTAAAAAATTTCTTATAAAAGGCGTTGTTTGATTTTTTGCATTAAAATTTACTGACTTTATCCAAAGAAAACGAAAGTTTAAAATGAAATATTTTGGGAAGGGGCCTAAGATCACTTACCAGGGGCCAGTAATTCCTAGTGCCAGTCCTGCTCAGCCAATCCCTCGACAGTGTCAAGTCTCCTTTGCAAACTCAAGAATGCTCAGAAGAAGTACTCTGCCTTCGATTAAGAACTCCTGGCCATCTATGAGGCCATCAAATACTTCAGCTCTGCTATAGACGGCCATTCTTTGTACGTTCTCACAGACTATAAACCTCTTGGACCTGCTATGTCTAACAATCCAGTGGACCCCCCTCCCCGTCGGTTCCACTATTTTGACTACATTTCTCAATTTACCACCGATTTCCGCTCTATCAATGGAGTGGATAATGTCGTAGCTGATTTCCTCTCGCGCTTTGATGCAATTTCTTCTCTCTTAGACCTCTCTCAGCTCACCTCTCTGCAAGCAGTTGACAACGACACTATGCAACTAATCCGGACTCTTCCCCTGGAATGTAGGGGCGGAGAGTGCCTGTTGAAATGTTTTAATGATTGTTAAGTAATTACATTTCATTCTACCACTTCCAAACGAGATACTCAGCATTTCAACATTATGATGTATGGGGGTTCTGCTCGCTGCAACATTATTCTCCTGGGGCGTCGTGGTAGAAATAAATACTCGTAGGTACAATTTTTCACTTCTTTAATTTGCAATCAAACTGCTTCTCCACCAAAACATTACAACTTCAAAACATATACAAAGCATCAGAACGGTAGTACTTCCATTCCAAAACACAGACTGACATAGCTTCCAGTGCACTTTAGAAAAACCAAAACTCGAACTCCCCCACGCAAGGCGGTGAGGCAAATATATAACATTGACAATAATGACATTACATTACGCATTGTTCATAACAATTGAATATACTAATTTACAATTACCAAAGACATAAGGAAAACATTTCATGTACACAACAATAATCACAATGTAAAATGAAAACAATACATACAATGATTTTACATGGTGTGTATCTTTTTAAGACAAAATAGAGGTACTGTTTGTTTTACAACAAACGCCAATGTTAAATGTCAATTAATTAGTTAATGAGTACATCATACATGTTCCTACATATATGGAACTATCAAATATATTGTCAATTCTGAAACTAGGTTTAAAATCTCACGTCAGTTAATATATACAAAGAATTACAATATCGGAATTTCGACTATTACATTAATTAACACAATTAGCTGGTCAATACAGCTTTTTTATGAGCCTAACATATATACGATGCTATTATTTTCATTTACATAAGGTTTTTGATGTCTTTCTTTCAAGAATTAGACAGAAATGTACAAAAACTATTGTTTATAGAACTGTCCGGAAAGCATCTAAACAAATCTCTTAATTAATGAATTCTGTCACTTGTTTTAATCACAGTATCACCAAGACACTGTCCTATACTGATTCCTAGGCTGGCTATTTCGTTTTTAACTAACTATCACTATTGAACCACACGATTCCGGGTCCGATGCAGACGGTATCGTACGATAACATTGAGGTGAGAGGGCCAGCAGTATCGTCACACTGTGGATTCGTCGCACGAAACCTCGCCTGATACCACCAGGGAAGGTAGTGCGTATAGGTCATAAAGATGACCTATCCGCACCACCTTCCCTGGTGTATCTGGCGAGGTTTAGTGCGACGAATCGACAGGCACTCTCCGGCCATACATTCCTCACTGCCTAAGGCATGAGCTCTTTAATAAGTTACACAGTATTGCTTATCCTGGAGAAAAGGCCTTCAATAAGTTACTCACAGACAAGTTTATCTGCTGAGACATTAAGCACAATTGCCAGGCCTGGGCTCGTGCCTGTGTTCCCTGCCAAAAAGCAAAAATTCACGCACGCACGCACACACACACACACACACACACACACACACACACACACATACACACACACACACACACACACCTCCTCCTCATGGCTCTTTCCTCATTCCGGCTGGCCATTTACAACATGTTCACACTGATCTAGTCGGCCCCCTTATCCCGGCCAATGGTTTTCACTATCTACTTACATCCATCGACCATCAGGGGTGGAAGCCACTGCCCTTCCAAACATCACGGCAAAAATTGTTGCACACGTGATCGTACAGTCCTGGATCTCTCGATTCGCTGCCCTGCCTTCATAACAACCAATCAGGCCCAACAATTCGAGTATTGTCGCATTCAAAATCTTTATAACCTTCTCGGCATCAGACATATTCATTCAACAGCTTATCACCCCCAAGGCAACAGCCTAGTGCGCTGGCCAGCATACCCTAAAGGCAGCCCTAACTGATCACGATGCCTTGTAGTTGGAGGTGCTACCTTTAGTCCTCCTCGACCTGTGCACCACCTACAAACTGGACCTCAAAGGAACCATGATAGAGTTTGTCTATGGCAAACCTTGTCCCTCCCTGGTGAACTCATTCACCCATCTCCTCCTTACCTCTCCTCTGACCTCCCATCCTTTGTAGGCCGTGTCACAGGTGATCGTGTCCACCTGTACTGCTCTAGACTTTCACTCCCTCCACCATCTAGTCACTCCCCTCCTGCTCCTCGTGTCCCCCCCCCCTACCCTGCCGATGTGTACGCACAAATTACTCCGTGATGATACCGTCCGTCCCCCTCTTCAGCCTCCATATTTGGATCCTTGCCGGGTCCAGAAGAGGGGTGACAACACCTTTATCATATACTTTAACAATGCTCCGATCACCGTTTCCATAAACCGCATTAAACCTGCCTTTGTTGAACCTGTTTCTCCTCTGCTAGACTCTTCCACTCCTTCCCCCACCCCGCCAGACACTCCCCCTCCCCCCACCCTCCCCCCACCTCAGATTGCTACTCCTTCCCCCGCACTCCATTTGCCTTCACTCTTGTCACCTTTTCATGATTTCTCCCCCTCTCCACTTTCCCCATCTCGTACCTAGAATTCATCATCCCTGACCCCCTCCTCTCGTTACAGACATCTGCATCATCCTCCACGACCTAGCGATACCCAACGATATTTAAGCATTATTCTTTCAACCCTTCTCCAAACGTATCCTGAGTTATATACCGTCGAGAACAATGGAATTAGATCTATATTTTGATTGTTGAACTGAATGCAGACCGTGATCTAGACAGCAAATTCTTACACATTGTTTCAGAATACATGCCTCACCTTTTGTGCAATCAGTGCTGCCAACAATTAAATAACGAATTTCGGGATGCGAGAGAGAAAATATTGGTAGATTGGTAGGAAAATGGGTATTTTTTAAATACCAAAAGTAGTAAAAAACTTATGTTGAAAGTAATGTTATAAAATTATACGTATTTTTATTTAATATCTTCACCATAGCCGGCCGCGGTGGCCGAGGGGATTGGGGGATTGAGGCGCTCCAGTCACGGTCCGCACGGCCACTACGGTCGGGGGTCCGAATCCCCCCTCGGGCATGGATATTTGTGCCGTCCTTAGTTGTAAGTAGTTTATAAGTAGTTTGTAAGTTTAGGGACTGATGACCCCGTAGTTACGTCCCATAGACTCTACAAACATTTACTATTTACTATTTCTTCATCATATTTGGTACAATAAAATGTTCAAATTTTTGTTACGCTTATGCAACTTAACTGCAGGGTCATCAGTCCCTAAACTTACGAACTACTTATAAGTCAACTTATACTAAAGACAACACAAATATCCATGCCCGAGGGAGGATTTGAAACCCCGATGGGGAGCGGCCTCGCGCATCGGATCATAGCGCCTCAATGCACTTGGCCACTTCGCCGCGCCTTTGATACCATAATTAGTACTGCAGTTAACATGTCATTACTATAAATTATCAACATATAATTGTGTTCTGTGTAATATTAATTGCTTGTATCATCACTGTCCTCTTTCTTTGAGCCATACAGATACAATTAATTCACTTTTTGAAATTTTACTAATGTGTCTTACTTACAGGTGTTTGGAAATTGCAACAGTTGCTTTTGCCTATATACCTGTTACTGTAGTATGAAAATATCCAGTTAATAACTCTGTGTTCTGACAGTACCTCACTTTAGTTTTCATTAAATTGACTGTTTAAAATACTCTCTACGTTTGCAGTTGAGTGGGGAAGACGGAATAAATCACTAACAAATTTCCCTAAAGTTGGAAACATTACATACATATTTTAATTTTTAATCAGCATATTTTAACTTTCGTACTTCCTGCCAGAAAGGCTCCACAGTTTTATCAAACACTAGCTGTAAACCCGGCGTTGCCTGGGTAATTATTTATTCTACATTCTCGTAGTCCACCCCCCCCCCTCCCTCCTTTCTCTGCAGCCATCTCTTTATCTCCCATCTTTCCGTTCATTTCCACATTTCCCTCTCTCGGTAACGTTTTTTGCAAGGTACCCTCTGTCATATACCATACAAACATTTATATACCCAGTGATCTTTCTCTTCGTTTAAAGATCACGTGTGCAGAAATTCATCAAGATCGGAGCACAACTATGCAGTTTGTCAAAGTCCGTAAGTTAAGTACCCTCCACCAAGCACCGAACGAAATTTTATACAGACAGTGACATTTCTGTTGTTTTTAAGGTAAAATGTGCAAAATTTCATCAATACTGGAACAATACTATAGATTTGTATACAATAGAAACACAGACTAACATTGAAAAACGCACTTTGATGTTCTCAAATTTTCCAGTTTTATTTCATACAACCCTTGTTCTGAGAATAACGAAAACAACAACAACAAAAAAGGATCTCTGAAATCGGTCGAGCCATTCTGAAGTTATGGCGCGACCAAGGTATTTAGGGATCCAGTTTTATGTTGCAAGGTACCCTCCCCCATGCACCATACGAAACTTTAGGTAGATAGTGACCTTCCTCTTGTTTTGAAGATGAAGCGTTCAAAATTTCGTGAAAATCCGAATGAAACTCTACATTTCGTCATTCTGTAGGAAAAGTAACCTCCGCCATGAGCCTTAATTCTATCCTACCGCAAAATACTTTCTTAGCTGACGTCTTCTGCCTATAAACTATATACCGGCAAAATTTCAGTTTCATAGGTGCAGCCTAAGAAAATCAGGTGATGCTGAAGGAATTAGATTAGGTAACGAAACAATAAAGGAGGTAGATGAGTTTTGTTACTTGGGTAATAAAATAACAAATGATGGTCGCAGTACAGAGGATATAAAATGCAGAATGGCAATGGCTAAAAAAGCGTTCTTGAAAAAGAGAAATTTTTTAACATCGAGTATTGATTTAAGCCTAAGGAAGTCCTTTATGAAGGCATTTGTATGGAGTGCTGCCTTGTATGGGAGTGAAACATGGACGATAAACAGTGCGGACAGGAAGAGGATAGACGCTTTTGAAATGTCGTGCTACAGAAGAATGCTGAAGATTAGGTGGGTGGATCGCGTAACTAATGAGGAGGTACTGAACAGAATTGGGGAGAAAAGAAATTTGGGGCATACCTTGACTAAAAGAAGGGATAGATTCCGAATGAAACTTTCACTCTGCAGCGGAGTGTGCGCTATTATGAAACTTCCTGGCAGATGAAAATTGTCTGCCGGAACTGGGACTCGAACCTGGGACCTTTGCCCGCGAAAGGCAAAGGTCCCAGGTTCGAGTCCCGGTTCCGGCACACAATATTAATCTGCCAGGAAGGGATAGATTGATAGGACACAGTCTTAGACATCAAGGAATTGTGAATTTAGCGTTGGAGGAAAGTGTATGGAGTAAAAACCGCAGAGGAAGACCAAGAGACGAATACAGTAAGCAGATTCAGACAGATGTAGGTTGCCGTTCTTATGTGGAGATGAAGAGACTTGCTCAGGATACGGTGTTGTGGAGAGCTGCATCAAACCAGTCTCCGGACTGAAGACCACAAGAACAAGGTGCAGCAGTAGTTTAGTCAGTGAGTGGGTGAGTGAGTGAATGAGTGTCCTTTCGCTTTTATATAAATAGAGATTTTAGCGTCATCTAAATTTCTTAAGATTCTCCATTCAGTATACTGCTGTGCAACTCTGTGCGCTATCCTTTACTATATTTGGAACTATAATTGGAGATGTGTTATTAAAAGCGACAGAGGCGCTGAGTGGCACGGTAAATACGTAACAACCATACATATCGCAAATGTTGATCAGGAATATGCTGCAATAAAAGCAAATCATAGGAACTTTTGTCGCTTACGAATTCGCTGTTGACAGTGCTTTGTCCAGTACACAATATAATTATTATATTCTGCCCTTAGCGATCATATCTGCTTTGGTTTTCTAAAACCGTCTAAATTAGAAAAAAAGAAAATTATCGGTAGAATTTAAACAATTTCGGTGGATGACTTGTGATGTCTATAGATCTACCGAAAAATCGGTAGAGTTGGCAGCACTGTGTGCAATGACTGCCACTACGAACGGCGAAGCTTACGTGTCACGGAGACGGAAACAATCAACAAGAGACAATGAAGGTGTATCAGAATGCTGTCCACAGTCCAGCCTCGGTTTCGGCTGGTTCGCCCCCAAACGGCCGTTTTCCATCATCTCTGTACAAAATCTGAAGGCTGTATCCAATACAAGACACGGATATTTACAGCATTTAATGTACATAAAGGAGCGGCAAAGAATGTAAATAATGTTCGAGGTACTCGGCATCTAGCTAGAATAAATCCCGTGCCACAAATCTCAGTAGTATTATCTACCATAGCCTAGTCATAAGTGGCATAATGACAAAGAAGTATTCTCTTAACGGCTGCAAAGTGAGTGGTGTAGGGACCTTCCGTCCTGCTCTGTTATCTTTATTCGCAAGAGCGTTTTCGATCAGTGACCTCTTGAAATGGAAAGGAAACACCTGTTCCGGAGTAAGCAGAGTTAAGGCCTTATCAGATCAGTCCCACACAGCTGTTCTGCCTGGGTGATAACACCAGGTGGCCTAGCTAATACTCAGACTGACTTATCGTTATGTCATCAGATTACGATCGTCTTTAGAAACCGTTGCATAACTCAAAGCTTGATCAAATATTAATCTGTATGATACTGTCTCATCTTAGAGTCTCTTCACTTTCTCATCATAATATGTTGTTTTCAGAAAGAGCTGTGGCTGGCTCATGCAATCTGCGAACACTTGTCATCTGTAGAATGTTAAAGTACTTTCCCACGTTTTTATTGCTAAGAAGTCAGCATGCTACTTGATGCTTCCAGAATGAAACTTTCACTCTGCAGTGGAGTGTGCGCTGATATGAAACTTCCTGGCAGATTAAAATTGTGTGTCGGAACCGGGACTCGAACCCGGGCCATTCGCGGGCAAGCGCTCTACCGACTGAGCTATCCCGACACGACTCACGATGCCGCCTCACAAGTTTACTTCCGCCATTACGTCGCCTCCTACTTTCCAAACTTCACCGACTGAGCTATCCCGACACGACTCACGATGCGGCCTCACAACTTTACTTCCGCCAATACGTCGCCTCCTACTTTACAAACTTCACAGAAGCCCTCCTGCGAACCATGCAAGACTAGCACTCCTGGAAGAAAGGATATGGTGGAGACATGGCTTAGCCACAGCCTAAGAGATGTTTCCAGAATGAAACTTCCACTCTGCAGCGGAGTGAGCGCTGATTGTACATATTTCAACAAAAAATTCACGATTTTGTTTATTTATTTGTAGTATTTAGACTTTTATTAAATTTTCTGAATTGTGAAGAGATGAAACAGTTTTTCATAAAGAATACTACAGCAATCAAGTTGTTGTTGTGATCTTCAGTCCGGAGACTGGTTTGATGCAGCTCTCCACAATACCCTATCCTGAGCAAGCCTCTTCATCTCCACATAAGAACGGCAACTTACATCTGTCTGAATCTGCTTACTGTATCCAACTCTTGGTCTTCCTCTGGAGTTTTACCCCACACACTTCCCTCCAACGCTAAATTCACAATTCCTTGATGTCTAAGAATGTGTCCTACCAGTCGACCCCTTCTTTTGGTCAAGGTATGCCAGAAATTCCTTTTCTCCCCAATTCTGTTCAGTACCTCTTCATTAGTTACACAATCCACCCAACTAATCAGCATTCTTCAAAAGCCTCTATCCTCTTCCTGTCTGCACTGTTTATCGTCCATGTTTCACTCCCATACAAGGCAACACTCGACACAAATGCCTTCAGAAGGACTTCCTTAGGCTTAAATCAATATTCGATGTTAACAAATTTCCCTTTCTCAAGAACGCGTTTCTACCCATTGACATTCTGCATATTATATCCTCTGTACTGCGACCATCATTTGTTATATTACTGCCCAAGTAACAAAACTCATCTACTTCCTTTATTGTTTCGTTACCTAATCTAATTCCTTCAGTATCACCTAATTTTCTTAGACTGCACTCCATTACCCTAGTTTTGCTCTTGTTAATGTTCATGTTATATGCACCTTTCAGCACACTGCCCATTCCATTCAACTACTCTTCCAGGTGCTTTGCTCTGTCTGACAGAATTACTATGTCGTCGGCAAAACGCAATGTTTTTAATTCTTCACCCTGAACTTTAATTCCTTCTCCAATAAAGTTATAAATTATTTAATGGAGCGAATATTTAGCATTTGCTGTTATTGGATTTGTTCCTATAAGCGCCTCTGTCCTGTTAAGTCACTTGGGAATGGCCGCGGGGTTCTAGCTGTCGTGTCAGAGCTGCGCGGCCGCTCCCGACAGAGGTTCGAGACCTCGCACGGGCATGGGTGGGCGTGTTGTCCGTAGGTTAGTTTAAGTAGTTTGTAAGTCTATGTGCTGATCACCATAGTAGTTTGGTCCCATAGGTTTACTAACATCTCAAAGCAGATTTGTTACTCCAGTCTTTTACATCTCAAATCAGTTTGAGTCTACAATATCGAGAAAGCAGTTCTGGCGTCTATTGAGAGCACTGTACAGAAATAACGAAATGTTGGGCTTGACAATATTGAGGTCTGGCGCCAAAAGGAAGTAGGATGAAAGCAAGGAAGATTAAGTGTTTAACTTTCCGTCGACAGCCAACACGGGAGGTTGCCAGTGATGATAAATTTACCTTTGACTCTGGAATGCCTATGATGAAACATCTGTGTCGATAATTGATCTTCTTTGACGTACACTTCTTAATAAGTAAAAAATATGTAACAAATTTCATCAGAATATCTGTGACGTTTATGCTGAAAACACAACACTTTGATATGGATACTGTAAGATTACCGCCCAATACAAATACTGGTAATTAATAGCTTTTGATAATTAAACAGTATGAAGTTCACTGCAAACATTGACCATGCCAATGCACTAAATGTTACACAATTTTAATCTTATTAATTATGGTAGCAATGTATGTACACAGTTGGGTGACAACATTTATAGTTAGGCCATAGGTAGAAATTCTCCACGTTGAGATTTGCTGTGTGCTTGTAGCTGACGGGAGGCCAGCGAGCAGGCCGACGTTGGTGGCTTGTTCCAGCTTAGGATTTTCCAGTTCGTTTCCGGTGAGGGGAGAGAGGGACAATGGCGAGTGCCAGACACAGTGCAATGCACAAATATTCTAATAGTACTGGCATTTGAAGTAATACGATGCAGTTAGGAACCTTTAAGGCCCTCATTACAAAATAGCCTGTTAACAAATAAACAATACATTAGCTGATATAGTCACATCTGACGTAATATGTTTAATTGACAATGAAAAGTAATAAATTACCAATAAATACAAGACAGTTACACAACTAGCATGGCAATGTTTGTTTATAAAAATAATATATTAATTACTTTTCATTTTATTTTCAATCAATCTTTTGTATTTTATCTTGAAGTATTCAGTTAATTCACTTATCTGTGATATAAGAAATTGCACGATTATGATAAACAGTACAAAGGATGTTTATACCAATATAAAAACTTAAGAATAAATTTGTTTAATGTGTAGCGTAATTATTTTGATTTTAAGGAAAGTTTTAGAAATGTATTGGCTGAGCGCTGTACGTTGGCAAATCGGTTAGAACAGCTCACATGGGGAAGTTGATGACGTAGGGGGAAAAAACCCGGCAGTTGAGCTTTTGGCGCGCGCGCGAGGGCAGGAAGTGACGAGACGGAAGAGCACGTGGGGTGGCTGGCCGGGCGGCGTCGCTCTGCATCAGTAGGCATGTGGATCTCGAGGTGGTGACTTGAGATTTGTGTGTGGCAATCGCCACGTGTGGTTGCTCGTCGTAGACTGTACCAAGTTAAATCGAGTGCTACTGTGTGTTTGTGAATATTTAGCCGGTGGAACAAGGTGTGCATCGCACTGAATTAAAGTGACTGTGATTTGTTAATGTAACACGTGTCGTCGCATAGGCATGAACATAAACGGTGTTTGAGACAGCCACGTGGTGTGAAAACAATTCGCGACAAATATTCATTTTGTCTGGGGCTCACGAGCTATAACTTTATTTGGTAAATGTGTCGACGTACAGACGTATCAGCCACAGGGTTCAAATATTGTGAAATAAACAACATAACTTTCACGTGTTTTCAAAAATAGTAGTTAGTACACCCTTTTCTCTCATGAACTTGATTTTATTATGAATTTGTTTTGTTAATCATATGCAGGGAAGGAAAGCTGCGAACGTGTGATATCAACCCTAGAAAACGAGTCAAACAGTCGCAATCACAGTTCCAGTGTTTTTGCATGTTTAGGAATTTGGTTCGCAGTTGGTGGTTGTGAGTTTTAAAAATTAATCTTTCCCTATTTTAAACTCTCACCCCGACCTTCACGCTCGCAATACCTGGCCAGTACAAATAATTAGCCTAGAAAATTATTCCACCGAATCTGAAATACTGTGATCATGTTGAACAGCCGCGGCGGAGCGGCCGAGCGCATAGAGGCGCTATGCTACGATGCGCGAGGCCGTTTCCCGTCGGGGGGTTCGAATCTTCCCTCGGGCATGGATGTTTGTGCCGTCTTTAGTATAAGCTAGTTCATATATAGTTTGTAAGTTTAGGACTGATGACCCCGTAGTTAAGTCCATTAAGCTCTACAAACATTTCAGTGGAAACTTCACGAGACTCATAGTAGGCATAAACGCTTACATTTTTAAAATTTTGTTAAGTATATGACTTTATAATACCTTGTACTGTCTCGGGTTCTTTTGGTCACAGACATAAGCTGTAAAGTGTTTTGGATAGCCCTTGGCGTAGTGGTCATTTGTATACGTATCAAAAGACTGGAAATACTGTAACTATCTTACAGTACAGGGTCAAAATTGAAACATTACACACTTCCTACAGTTCTGCCATATAGTGTGTGTGCGTGCGTGTGTGTGTGTGTGTGTGTGTGTGTGTCTGTGTCTGTGTGTGTACAGGGTGTTTCTAAATGATATCGACAAACTTCGTGGGGTGGTAGAGTATGGCTTGAGGAGCAGAATGAGATAGGAAACCCCTGTGGACAGGTCTGTAATACGTGTGGTTTGCGAGTGATTCCATCGATCGCCAGTGGCAGTGGAGAAGATGGAGATAGCATCAGTATGGGCAGGCCCTGTTACCTATGACGCAAAGCTCTCTTGCCGTGATGGCTGATGGTGACGCACTTGAACTTCTCCCCTTGGTTTGCTGCCTCTCAAAACCTCCAACACAATCTCCGATGTTGTACGTTATAGCATAGTATAATGGACGTTCTGGCAGGGGCTTGTTCGCGTAGAATGCCACACAAGCTGCCGGAGGCATGGCCTAGCGGCAGGCGCCAGCACCTATAACTTGGACGCTCGGTAGCGCCGTTAGGTGACGTTTCCAGACACGCGTTCCCTACCTTATTTTGTTCCTCAAGCCGTCCTCTACCATCCCACGAAGTTTGTCGGTATCATTTAGAAACACCCTGTATATTACATGTAGTTCAGGGTGGGCTTCATACGGCGTATAAACACACCAGTTGTTCAAGAGTGGTTCCTCAGAAAACCAAGAAAAGTGTTAAGTTTTGGTTTCAAAAACTACGAATTGTGGTGATTGCCACTTCAATACCTTTTGTTCACTGCAAATCGTCGAATTTTTTTACCATATATTCTTAAGATGATATTTGCAAACTTTTTTAGTTTCTTCGATATCTTTATTCGATACGTAGATTTATAGGTTCAAAGTTTCCATACTTACGTACAGAATTACAAAAAACTACTTTTTGCCATTTTAGCATCGTGATTTGCAAAGAGCTAAAATAACTAATCATTGAAAATGGATCAAATTTTAACAATATATTCTGTAGACATTTATCAAAAAATAACGTTTTTCCGTTTTCAAAAATCCTCATCCTTTATCAAGATACTCATGTTGTTGTTGTTGTGGTCTTCAGTCCGCAGACTGGTTTGATGCAGCTCTCCACGCTACCCTGTCCTGTGCAAGTGTCTTCATCTGAGAATACGTTCGGCAACCTACCTCCTTTTGAATCTGCTTACTGTATTCGTCCCTCGGTCTCCCTCTACGATTTTTACCCCAACGCTTCCTTCTAATGCTAAATTGACAATTCCTTCATGTCTCAGAATGTGTCCAATCTAACCCTTCTCTTAGTCAGGATATGCCAGAAACTGCTTTTCTCTCCGATTCGGTTAAGCACCTCCTCATTAGTTACGTGATCTACCCACCTAATTTTCTTCATTCGTGTGTAGCACCCCATTTCAAAACCTTCTATCATCTTTCTATCTGAACTCCTAATCGTCCATGTTTCACTTCCATACAATGCTACACTCCACACAAATGCCTTCACAAAGGATTTCCTAAGATTTAAATTAATAGAGAGTGTTAACAAATTTCGCTTCTTTAGAAACTCTTTTCTTCCCATAGCCATTCTGTATTTTATATCTTCTATACTTCGGCCACCAGAAGTTATCTTGCTATCCAAATAACAAAATTCATCTACTACTTTTATTGTCTCATTACCTAGTCTAATTCCTTCAGCATCGCCTGATTTTCTGATATTGCATTTCATTACCTACGTTTTACTCTTGTTAATGTTCATCTTATATCTACCTTTCAAGACTGTCCATTCCACTCAGTTGCTCTTCCAGATCTTTTGCGGTCTCTGACAGAATTACTATGTCATCGGCAAACCGCAAACTTTTAAAAGAGTATGCCAGTCGACATTGTCAAAAGCTTTCTCCAAATCGACAAACGCTAAAAACGTAGGTTTCCCTTTCCTTACCCTGTTTTCTAAGATAAGTCGTAGCCGGCCGCGGTGGCCGAGGGGACTGAGGCGCTTCAGTCACGGGCCGCACGGCCACTACGGTCGGGGGTTCGAATCCCCCCTCGGGCATGGATATTTGTGCCGTCCTAGTTCGTAAATACTTCATAAGTAGTTTGTAAATTTAGGGACTGATAACCCCTTAGTTAAGTCCCATAAGCTTTACAAACATTTGAACATTTGAACATAATGTGAGTATTGCCTCCCGTGTTCCTACATTTCTCCTAAATCGAAACTGATCTTCCCCAAGGTCGGATTCCATACGTTTTTCCATTCGTCTGTAAATAATTCGTGTTAGTAAGTCGGAGGGTATTTCCCCTGTCTCATACATCTTGCATACCAGGTGATACAATTTTTTTTACCACTGGCTCTCCCAAAGATATCAGCAGTTCAGACGGAATATCACCTACTCCAGGGGCCTTGTTTCGACTCAAGTCCTTCAGCTCTCTGTCAAATTCTTCTCGCAGTATCATATCTCCTATCTCATCTTCCTCCACTTCGTCTTCCATTTCTAGAATACTGCCTTCAAGTTTATTTCTTTTATATGGGCCTCTATACATTTCTTACACAGTGCAGCTTTTCCCTCTTTGCTTAGTACTGGTTTTCCGCCTGAGTTCTTTACATTCACACAG
The DNA here is from genome assembly GCA_026315105.1 of Locusta migratoria. NCBI lineage: Eukaryota > Metazoa > Arthropoda > Insecta > Orthoptera > Acrididae > Locusta > Locusta migratoria. The sequence continues at coordinate 565,185,444 of CM048745.1, forward strand.
CTGCTTTTCTTGTTTCCAAATATCTCTTTTATTTTCCTGTAGGCGGTATCTGTCTTTCCCCTAGTTATGCATTCTTCTCTAGCCACTCCTGCTTAGCCAGTCTGCACTTCCTGTCAATCTCATTTTTCAGACGTTTGTACTCCCTTTTTCCTGTTTCACTTGCTGAATTTTTATATTTTCTCTTGTCATCAATTAAGTTGAGTATATGCTGTGTTATCCAGGGATTTCTATTAGACCTTTTCCTTCTGCCTATATGGTCCTCTGCTGCCTTCACTACCCTATCTCTCAGAGCTACCCATCTTCTTCTACTTTATTACTTTCCCTCGTTTCAGCCAATCCTTGCCTAATGCTTTCTCTGAAACTCTCAACCACCTCTGTTTCCTTCAATTTGTGCAGGTTCCATCTCCTAACATTTCTACCTTTCTGCAGTCTCTTAAGTTTTAATCTGCAGTTCATAACCAATAAGTTATGGTCAGAGTCTATATCTGCTCCTGGATATGTCTTACAGTTTAGAACCTGGTTTCTAAATCTATTCCTTACCATTATAAAGTCAGTCTGATACCTTCCAATGTCTCCTGCCCTCTTACACGTATACAACCTTCTTTCGTGATGATTAAACCAAGTGTTGGTGATCATTAAATTGTGCTCTGCACAAAATTCTACCAAGTTATCTCCTCTTTCATTCCTTTTTCCCAGTCCATATTCACCTACTTCATTTTCTTCTTGTCCCTTTACTACTACCAAGTTCCAGTCCCCCATCACAATCATGTCTTCGTCTCCCTTAACTTTCTGAGTGATTTCTTTTATCTCCTCATACATATTTTCGATATCCTCATCATCGGCCGTGCTAGTTGGCATATAAACTTGCACTACTGTGGTCGGTGTTGGCTTTGTGTCTATCTTTACTACGATAATGCGTTCACTAGGATGTTCATAGTAACTTACCCGCAATCATATTTTCTTATTCATTATCAGACGTACTCCTGCGTTACCACCAACTGATTTTGTATTGTAACCCTGTAGTCACCTGGCCAGAAATCCTGTTCATCCTGCCACCGAACTTCACTAATCACTACTATCCATAATCGCACACCATAAGTTTGGGTACCAAACATTCCAATTGTGTTGAGAGAGGGCATTCCGGCCGATATGAAACTTACAATCTGGTTTAAGAAATTTTCTTGGTGAGAAATATATATTTTGGACACCTTAGTTCCACGTCTTCGCTTGATGAGGGTTTGATTTTATTTTCGTTGTTAGTTACAGCTGCTGTTAAGCATCAAATTAAGTAAAGTATTGCATCATGCTTTAAAGAATTTGCAGAGGTCAAAACACAAAGCGTAGACTTTGCATATGGTTGATTTTGCGTCATATATAACAGTGTATGAAATCGAGAGGAGATACCTAAATATTAATAAAAATTGGAAGCACAATAGTATCTCGTTCCGTTCTCGAGATATTGGTTTCATATCCCGCGGATGAACCCGCGTGGTGTTTATCTGTCCAGTCAGACTTGGCGAACGTTAGGAAATATTTATCGTTCCATTTTAAGAACAATATTATGTGAAGAAATTTGATTTTGGACGTCGTACGGTCTGATATCTTCACTCTATAAATGACTGGATTTCTTTTTATTGTTCATCATATATGAATATTAATTTGTCGAAGCAAATAAAGAAATCGTGGAATGTTTTCTGATCTACAGAATTTGTCTTATATTAGCTGCACACCCTGTCAGAACACAAAAAGGCAAATGTGTTCCTTTTAACACTAGAAGTACCACGTGGGTCATTTTTGTCCCATGTTGGTGTTTCGAGGGCCCTACCTACCACCATATTCATCGTAGGACCAAATCCTTTCTTGGCTTTTAATCATTTACAGAGTTGTATAACTCAGTAAAATTTCATCCCTCTAGGTTACATAGAAGTATGAAAAATTTATCTGTTATACCAGCAGTACCATGTGGGTCATTTTTGATCCATACACAATTTAACACAATCTGATATCAGCAACGCCACTTTTTAGATGGGAATTAATATCTGGGCGTGTCTCGACGTTATTCACGACATGTTGGAAGGTATTATGACACTTAGCGCCACACACAAAACGAAAAGAGACATACGAAGAATTTGGAGGTCGGGTGAAGCCTTATATCAGCGCGGCTTTCGGTTTTCTATAGACTGGCGCCGTGCAGACCTATGAAATGGCAGTGGGAAGTTACAGAGTAAGAACACCTCTGTCTGACAAGAGAATGGACAGACTTGTCATGTCGAAAGCTGTGTTGCTATTTCTGCCACTGTGAGTTAACATTGAAGGAAGTCTGTATGCAGACTGTTAGCTGCTGCCATGACCTGGAAGTCTGTAAAAACTTTTATGAAGTAGGACATTTTTGTCGCATGGTTTCCACGCTCATAACTGCCTGTTGTACAACCCTGAACTCTCTCGCTACGTTATATACCAACGCCATCTAGGGACAAGGTGGCGTTAGCTACGCGCCGCTCTCCTGCCACAGTAGTGAGAGAGCTGATTCGCCCAGTGAAAGCGATCGTACGATAATTAATAAATACGATAATAATAAATTTGTTGAAAAATGTAGCTGATATGTTATCTTCAATGAGAAGAAACTTCCACAAACTGTGTAGTTTTATAATGAAACCAAGGGTGGAATTGGTATAGTTGATCAAATGGCAAGACATTAAAGTGTCCAAGCTGGCACCCAACAATGGCATATGCATGTCTTTTACAACATTGTTGACCTTGTAATGATCAATGCTCACACAGTTTTTGAGTTATGTACATGTAAGGAGACTTCATGAAGAGAATCCATTCTCAGAGTAGCAGATGAGCTTTCTCCCCTCGGCAAACTGCAGAGAGGAGCCAGTCTCTCCTTCTAAGGATTTGGCACCGGAAATGACTACTATGGAAATAGAAGTCATTGTCAAATTAATGTTTCCTATAAACAACAACAGGAGAATGAAACACAAACACATGTTTCAATTCCAACATGTATGTGGCAAAAGCTGCCAAGACAAAACTCTTGTCCAATATCTGAACTGTGAGTCCACCTCAGCTTAAAAAATACTGCCAGTTATTTGTTCCTAGATATTTCCAAACACAATTATAAACTGAAATTGTTTGTTCTTATATTTTAGTACCTTGATTGCAATAAGCAAGAAAGCATGTTGCATTTTACACTCTTTTGCAAATGCTCCGAACTTACCTTATGTTAGTGAAGGTAAAAATACTATTACTAGTCGCATAAATTGTATGTTTTGACTCTGTTTCGATCTTGCTATAAAGATAAACATTACTAAATTATTTTGCTTACTTGTTTGAATGATGTTTGATAGAAGACTGTAGAGTTTCATTTGTAAAACGTAGAATGAAAATAACATTTATTTCTTAAAATTTAGTTTTGACTGTGTACTATTCATGGGGAACCAGCTGCATCAATCTTGATTGCAGTTCCCTCACGAAAAAACTGACGTGCGGCCATACTCGCTGAAAGATAGCAGAGAGTGATATGAAAGAGAGAGAGAAGTCACCGCCAATGGCAGACAAAGAAGGCAGACAGTCAGATTGTGTGTGAGAAAGAGACAGCGACAGTAAAAAAAAAAAAAAAAAAAAAAAAAAAAAAAAAAAAAAAAGATAAAAGGATGGAGAGAGTAGCAGTGGGAGCAAAATAGAGGAAACAGTCAAAAGGAAAGAGATCAGTGGAGACCATGCAGCCACCTGTACAAGTTTCTCTGTCTAGCGTTACAAGCCGGTCCAAACTACCCGCGAGGACATGTGTAGAGTGCGGACAATGCTGACAGATGAAAAAGCAAGATATGGTGGCATTGTGAGAGAAAAGGAATGGCACAAATACAGTGGCAAACAGACAGTGAAAGTGACAAAGATGACATTGGTAAAGAAATCGAGATAAAGACAACAGTAGGAGAGACAGACAGGAGAAATTGGGGACCATATCTGGATAGTGAGACAAAACAAGTGTTTTACAGAAATTTTAAATTTATGTCGAACTTTAGTGCTAGAAGCTTATAATAGTTTCCACAACTAAACCCTGTCGTCTAATTTGGTAAAGAATCCTAAGAAATTGCTGTCAATTATTTTGATAGTTGCTGTCACATGTGTGAATTAACACACGTTTATTCAGGATCTGTCAATTATTAAGCAACCGGTATATATGGCCATTTCAACGGTTTACTTAGTTGTATATTATGCATAGGCGGATCCAAGGGGGAGCACCCCCCTTCCAGCAGCTCGTTTCAGCAGAATGCGTGCTATCACTACACTGAGTATTCAAAACTGTGAGACTTTTGTTTGGTTGGGTGTGGGGTATAAAGGGGTGGCCGGTATTAGAGTCTTTCTACTGAGCTATAGTTCAGCTGACAATAACAATTCTTTCACCGCCCCCTCCTCCCCCCCCCCTCCCGCCCCCAAGAAGGCCGTCCTGGATCCGCCCCTGATGTTATGACATAGCCTGAAGATGGTTTTAGTGTAATACCGAAACCGGTCGTTCAATAAAACATAAACTTTACGACTGTTGGCGAATACATTACTTATTTGGAATTAAGAAATTTTGATCGTATGTAAAGTATACTAGCGGCAAAACACAATCAATACCTTCACTACGCTACTGCTAAAGCAGAATTTCTGAACACAGATTTCCGAAATTCCTTCACCAAAGAAGGCGAAGCAGATACTCCAGAATTCTAATCAAGAACAGCTACCATCATGCGTAGTTTATAAGTAGATATCCCTGGAGTATTAAAGCAACGGAAATCACTTAACAAAAGTAAGTCTCCCAGTCCAGATTGTATACCAATTAGGTTCCTTTGAGAGTATGCTGATGCAATAGCTTCATACCTAGCTATCATGCATAACCACTCGCTCAGCAAAGTATACGTACCCAAAGACTGGAAAGTTGCACAAGTCACTCCAATATTCAAGAAAGGTAAAATGAGTGATTCGCAAAATTACAGGCCTATATTACTGACGTCGGTTTGCAGCTGGATTTTAGAACATACTTTCCTCAAACATTACAAGCTACCTCGAAGAAAATGACCAATTGGCCTATATTAACACGGATTCATACTGTATCTTTCTTGTGAAACACAGCTACCTCTTTACACACGTGAAGTGATAAGTGTTATCGACAAGGGATCTCAAATCGATTCCATATTTCTAGATTTACGTAAGGCTTTTGACACTGTACCTCGAAACGGCTTCTAATCAAATTGCGTACTTAGGGAATATCGCTACAGTTGTGCGATTGATTTCTCTATTTCCTGTCGGAAAGGACACAGTACGTTAAATTGACGGAAAATCAGCGAGTAAAACAGAGGTGATACCTGGCGTTTCCCAGGGAAGTGTTTTAGGGCCCATACTTTATAAACGATTTAAGAGACCATGTGAGCAGAAACTGTTTACGCTACACTTGTTCGTCCTATTTCGGAGTATTGCTGCGCATTATGGGATCCCCATCAAAAAGGGACTGACAGAGGATATAGAGAAAATTCAGAGAAAGGCAGCTCGTTTTGTATTACCGCGATATAGCATAAAGAGTCACGGAAAGGATGCACGATTTGCGACGGAAATCATTAAAAGAAAGGCGTTATTCGTTGCGACGATATTTTTTGCGGAATTTTTTTCACAAACATTCTCTTCCGAATGCGAGTATATTTTGTTAGCATCCACCTACATATGCAGACATGATCATCATCATAAAATAAGAGAAATCAAATCTAAAATTGCAAGATTTAGGTACAGACATTGTGCCGCGGTGGATTGGCCGAGAGCTCTAAGGCTCCTAGCTGTGGAGCGTCCGCCCCTTCCGGTTAATTGCTCTTACAGGTCCTTTGCTGTCTCTGGCAGAAATACTATGTCATCAGCAAAACGCAATATTTTTATTTCTTCGACCTGAATTCTAATTCCTTCTCCAAATATCTCTTTGCTCTCCTTCACAGCTTTCTCAATGTAAATATTGAATAACACTGGAGAAAGGCTACAATTCTGTCTTACTCAATTCCTAACCACTGCATCCCTTTCATGCCCTTCAACTCTTATAACCAGCTGTCTGGTTTTTGTACAATCTGTAAATTACTTTTCGTCCCCATCTTTTATCCCTGCTGACTTCAAAATTTGAAAGAGTGTATTCCAATCAACAATGTCCAAAGCTTTCTCCAAATCTAGAAAAGCTAGAGATGTCGTTTGCCTTTCCTTAATCTATCTTCTAAGATAAGTCATAATTTGAATATTGGCTCCCGTGTTCCTACATTTCACCTGAATCCAAACTGGTCTTCTCCTAGGTCACCTTCTACCACCGTGTTAAAAATTTGCAATCATGTGTTATTAAACTGATGGTTCTGTAATTTTCACATCTGTCAGCACCTGCTTTCTTTGGAATGGAGATTATTATATTTTTCTTAAAGTCTGATGGTATTTCGCCTGTGTCATACATCTTAATCAGCATGTGAAATAGTCTTGTCAAGGCTGGTTCTCCCAGAGACTTCAGTATCTCTGAGGGAATGTCGTCCACTCCAAGGGCCTTGTTTCAACTTAGGTCTTTCAGAGCTCTGTCAAATTAATCTCTCAGTATAGTATGTTCTATTTTATCTTCATCTACTTCTTCCCTTCCTACAACATTGGCTCTAAGTTCATTTCCTTTGTAGAGCTCCTCTATGTACTCTTTCCACATTTCTGCTTTCCCTTCTTTGCTGAGAACTGGTTTTCCATCTGAGTTCTTGTTATTTATACAGCTATTTTTCTTGTCTCCAAATATCTATTATTTTCCTATAGACGGTATCTATGTTTCCCCTAATTATACATTTTGGTACACGTTTGCATTTGGCTTCTAGCCACTTCTGCTTAACCCTTTCGCACTTCCTGTCAATCTCATTAATTCGTCGTCTGTACTCCATTTTACTTGCTCCATTAACGGAATTTTTATATCTTGTCCTTTCGTCAATTGAATTTAGTATTTCTTGTGGTTTTGTAGGTCTTGCCTTTCTACCTACTTGATCCTTTGCTTCCTTCACTGTTTCAAAACTACCCATTCCTCTTCTACTGTTTGATTTTCCCCCTCTGGAATTTTGCCGCGTTGGAGTAGCCGAGCGGTCTAAGGCGCCTCGTTGCGGAGCGTGCGGTTGCTCGCCGTCGGAGGTTCGAGTCCTCCCTGGGACATGGGTGTGTTTGTGTTGTCCTTGGGTTAGTTTACGTTAGTTTAAGTAGTTTGTAAAGTACGGACTGATGACCACGCAGTTTGGTACGAGGGATTTACAAATATTTGAACATTTATTTCTGAAATTTTCAAAAACTTCAGGTTCCATCAATTTATGCAGGTCCCGTCTCGTTATTTTCCTACCCTTCTGCAGGTTTTTCAGTTTCAATCTACAATTCATGACCAATAAGATATGGTCAGAGCCTATATCTGCCCCTTATCATACTCAAACAGGTAGGATCATTGGGCGTCTTCGCTTTTTCTTTGAACGTGTCCGAAATTACAGACAACACTTATATAAGGTACTTACATTTTTTTATAAAACCCATTCCTTGACACCAAGTATCTGAATTTTATACCCTCTGTGCTGCTGTCGTAATCAGTTATTTTGTTTCCAGAATGAAACTTTCACTCTGCAGCGGAGTGTGCGCGGATATGAAACTTACTGGCAGATTAAAATTCTGTGCTGGAATCGGGACTCGAACATGGGACCTTTGCCTTTCGCGGGCAAGCGCACTACCGACTATGCTATCCCGACACGACTCACGATGCCGCCTCACAACTTTACTTCCGCCAGTACCTCGCCTTCTACTTTCCAAACTTCACAGAAACTCTCCAGCGAACCATGCAAGACTGTACTCCTGGAAGAAAGGATATGGTGGAACATGGCTTAGCCACAGCCTCATGGATGTTTCCAAAATGAAACTTTCACTCTGCAGTGGAGTGTACACTGATATGAAACTTCCTGGCAGATTAAAATTGTGTGTCGGAACCGGAACTCGAACCTGGGAGCTTTGACTTTCGCGGACAAGCGCACTACCGACTGTGCTATCCCGACACGACTCACGATTCCGCCGCACAACTTTACTTCCGCCAGTACCTCGCCTCCTACTTTCCAAACTTCACAGAAGCTCTCCTGCGAACCATGCAAGACTAGCACTCCTGGAAGAAAGGATATGGTGGAGACATGGCTTAGCCACAGCCTAAGGGAAAGTAGGAGGCGAGGTATTGGCGGAAGTAAAGTTGTGAGGCAGCATCTTGATTCGTGTCGGGATAGCACAGTCGGTAGTGCACTTGCCCGCGAAAGGCAAAGGTCCCAGGTTCGAGTCCCGGTTCCGGCACACAATTTTAATATGCCAGGAAGTTTCAGTTATTTTGTTCCTCACTCAGGTTATCAACAAGGCACTTTGCAAGCTGGTGGTGCCTCCACAAATGTGTGGGTTGTGTTTACATGGAAAGGACTGTGTCCTCTGGTGCAACTGAAACGATCATTAACAGCAAATGGTTATGTTCGTCTGCCTGGTGACATCGCACATTTATAGTACAAAATCTATGTCAGTTGATGCAGAAAATCCTGCACGGGACCACTTTCGAAATTATAGTCGGCTATAGAGAGAGCGTGGCTCAATACACCTCCAGGGGACTACCAGCGACTGGATGAGTGCATGCCACGTTGAGTTGCTGCATTTCGGTAGGCAAAAGCAGATCCTACACGATGTTATAGTTGAGCCGAAATAGCATGATGCCTGGTGCTTGCGCCAATCAGCATTGATCGCTGGCTGCGGCAGCGGAGCATTGGAGTAAGTCAAACACGAACTTTGCTCTGCGCATGCGCGCGTTCGGCTGCGCTCTGCACTTTTTCCAGTTCTGTCAGACAGCACCGATCGTTAAGCTGTATGTCAGGCAGCGAACGAACTACTTGCCAAATATGGTTGCATTCATTTTCCGCCGCTGGGGCGGTCTCCCAGCCCAGTATGCGGAGCCAAGGATCATCGTATTTCGGCCCGACTATAGTAGGTACCCAATGACTTTTGTCTCGTCAATGTATCTTCCAAGTACAGCAATACAATGGATACCACCTAAGAGATGGTGTAGTCGATAAGTCTTCCGTCAGCATTGAGGAGGCCAGTAATTAAAATGTCAGGCATCGATGGAAGACGGATGCGCAGGAGAGCTGAGTGAGTCGATGGCGTGGCCCGTCGCTACAGTGGGAGAGGCCAACACCACCTAGAGAGAAGGCCGCGGCGCTCTCGTGTGACGTCAGGCAGAGTAGGTTGCGCGCGCATAGCTGACTGGGTAGCCGCTGGGGCACGGCCCACTATGTCGAAGCAGCGAGCCAGTCAGCTATGCGCGCGCAACCTACTCTGCCTGACGTCACACGAGAGCGCCGCGGCCGCGGCTCTAGGTGGTGGCGGAGAGGCGCGGCCGTTATCTGGCCGGCTTGTGGTCCACCCACCTGCGGCAGCGGCAGTGGCCACCGTCTGGAGACAGGCCCCTCGCTCCTCTATCTCTGGAAAGATTTCACACGCTCTGTTCAACACTAATTACGTATACTCATTTATTAAGAAATGTTCAAATGTTTGTATAGCTTATGGGACTTAACTACGGGGTCGTCTGCACGGCCACTACGATCGGGGGTTCGAATCCCCCCTCGGGCATGGATATTTGTGCCGTCCTTAGTTGTAGGTAGTTCATAAGTAGTTTGTAAGTTTAGGGACTGATGACCCCGTAGTTAAGTCCCTTAAGCTTATCAAACATTTGAACTTCGGGGTCATCAGTCCCTAAACTTACAAACTACTTATGAACTAGCTAACACTAAGGACGGCACAAATATCCATGTCCGATGGGGGATTCGAACCCCCGACCGTAGTGGCCGTGCAGACCGTGACTGGCGCGGCGCAGACCATCTATTAAGAGACTGATTCATAAACACGTTGCCTGTTTTATCAACATGTTTTGAAGAGAAAAATATTAATTTTCCCTTTGTGTTCTACTTCTAACGCGTTCTAAAGTACACAGACGATAATAAAAAATCAACCCCCCCCCCCCGACACCCACATAAAGCATGTTTCATGCATTACTTCCTGTGTTATCCTAATGTAAAAGGCTGTTTGGAAAACATATAACTCGAGAAGTATTGCCAGGAACAAGGCGCGGTCCTGACTCCTGGCAGTCATTCTCACAAAGATATTAAAACATTAATACTAGTTAAATAATTCATAATGTTTGTCTGGATTGTGAGAGAAAATCTTACTAAATACTAATGTATGCAGTTTCACTTTACTGTAGACTGTGTAATAAAGAAATCATCTACCGCCTCGTTGCTACACAGCCACTCATGAGTTACATGTATATAAATAACTGAATTCAGGTACAAAATGTGTTTCACTGTCATTTATTTTCCCCCGTAGATGTTGTGCGGCGAGAATGTACGTGTACATGTCAACAACTGTTCTACAACAACTCTTCCCAACAACTCTGAGAGACAACTGAACTTAATGAGGCCACTATATATATATATATATATATATATATATATATATATATATACACTTTCTTAATAAAGATCAGCGACCGCAATGAGCAGAACTACCCAGAGAAGAAAAAAAGGGACCGAGGCGCTCCAGTCACGGTCTGCACGGCCACTACGGTCGGGGGTTCGAATCCCCCCTCGGGCATGGATATTTGTGCCGTCCTTAGTATTAGTTAGTTCATAAGTAGTTTGTAAGTTTAGGGAGTGATGACCCCGTAGTTAAGTCCCATAAGCTATACAAACATTTGAAAATTTTTTGAACAATTACTCAATAATCCATCAACGGTATTTAAATAAAGCAACAATTAGAGTACTTACATTCACAACAGTTAACATAAGAACAAGATCGAGTTAAATAAGCTCCATAATTTAGTATGGTACTGTACATGATTGGTTCAGTAGTTCAGCGTTAATTAACAATTTTGTGTAGTAATGACAATGAATCTAGCTTTTGTATTAATTGTGGATAAATTACGTATTATATAAAGTTCTACCATGTAAACAGTAAATACATAACAAGCTCTGAATGTTGCATTTTTCGTCTACTCTCAAATAATTTAATTAGTGTCATAACTGATGATGTTTACATACTGTATTACTCTTTTTCATTAATTATGACTAATTGCTTCGCTCAGTCAGTATAATACGGGTTGTAATACGAACAGTAATTTATCTGATACTCATTTAAGTACATATGAGTACCTGGATTAATTCAGAAATAATAATATACATATTACAGTTACAACAATTACGAAAAGTAGAATTATAGAATTTATCATTCGTTAAAAATGTTCCTACCTTGTACAAGTACTTAATTCAGACATGTAGAATCCTATGGAAGTGGCAGTGTTTACATCAACAAACTTCTAATCATACTAGCTATTGTAATTACAATATAGCTGATAATATAGAAATTAATTGAAGCCTCTTCTGAGGTGGGAAATACTCGTATGTCTATCAGCTGTTTTATTACAATATTAAACCTTCGCTCTGCAGCGGAGTGTGTGCTGATGTGAAACTTCCTGGCAGATTAAAACTGTGTTTCAGACTGGATTCGAAACCAGGACCTTTGCCTTCGCAGGAAAGCATCCTACCGTCTGAGCAACCTGTGCACGCTTGACAGTCCCTATTCAAAGCTTTAGTTGGGCCATTAGCTCGTCTCCTACCTTCCTAACTTACTGAAGGTAGGGTGACTGGTACTAGTTGAACTGAAGCTGTGAGCACCGGCCATGAGGCATGCGTAGGTAGCTCAGACGCTAGAGCGCTTTCCCGCGAAAGGCAAAGGTCCTGGTTTCGAATCCAGGTCTGACACACAGTTTTAATCTGCCAGAAAGTTTCAGATATTGATGTCTTTCCAATGTGAGAAATTATTTTTGAACTGTCAAACTTAATTCCGAAAGGTAGTGCAGTAATTTTGTCATAACAGGAGTCCACTTACACAGGCAGAAAGTAATGTCAACTGAGCCGCGGTGGAGTAGCCGAGCGGTCTAAAGCGCCTCGCTGCGGAACGCACGGTTGCTCGCCGTGGAGGTTCGAGTCCTCCCTGGGGCATGGGTGATGACCACGCAGTTTGGTCCGATAGATTAAAAAAAAAAAAAAAAGCAATGTCAACTGATACATAAATGAAGTGGTGAACTACGGGCGGAAGGGGGGGGGCACTTTTGTTTAGCAGTCTTGGCCTCTTGTTCTGGGGCCTACAACTCTCAAAAGTTTCTTTTTTATGGTAATACGTGTATTTCCAAGTGGACGGGGGCCTCACTTTGTTTTGCCGCCGCCCCGGGCCTCCGACACCTTAGTCCGCCACTGGATAAATGTATTCGTATCAATTTTGCTTAATGAAAGTATGAATATACAGAACGATGAATTGTAATACCTAATTTCGTGTTGTATCATTTTTTGCTCGGCGACAAGAGCGAAGATAAATTTTTTTCTATGGGAGGGGGCGGGGGATTCAGAGCTATATTGAGTTGCCCTCGCACAGCTGACAGGTGTCAAAGCTGTGACGCCGCCCCCCCCTCCCATAAAACAAATTTGCGATTTCTTGTATAAATTTGGAAAATTATATGAATAGTTGATAAAAGAATGAAGCTTATTAAAAAAGATTGTAGACATGAAGATCAGTCTTTTCTGGTATAGTGATGAAGCTTGAAAATGCCGGGCGTTCACCTGCCGAAATACCGGCTGTTGTCGAAGACGTTGCCCAACTATATTTACGTAAATTATTTGAACATTACAAAGAATGAATGTTGAATGTTTGTATAGTCTATGGGACTTAACTACGGGGTCATCAGTCATAAGCTTACAAACTACTTATGAACTACTTACGAACTAGGACGGCACAAATATCCATGCCCGAAGAGGGATTCGAACCCCCGACCGTAGTGGCCGTGCAGACCGTGACTGGAGCGCCTTAGTCTCCTCGGCCCCCTGCGGCCGGCCATTACAAAGAGAATAAGCCCAATTTTCAGAGCAAAAGTAATCGCTGTAGGGATTAGTAAATTAGAAATACCTTCCACACTATCACATCTGCCTCATGTCATCAGTTGTCATCAGTCGTAAAAATCGAAAGCCTTCAGACAAATAACATACAGAGGAGACCAGGAGAATGGCGCCACCTTAAGGGAAACCAGTTTTTTGTTTATTTTTATTTATTTTTTTTTACCTTATTAAATGTGTGTCTTTTTCGTACAGGATAATACAACCAGTTTTTTTACCTCAATAGTGTGTCTTTTTCGTACAGGACAATACTACAGCTTCGTCAGATAATACTATTTTATTATATTTTTTGTCAGCCATGTATCTTGTTAAGTTTTATTGGTAACAAATATATTGTGAAAGTATACGTAGTGGCGCCATTACCCTGGGTTCCGGGATAGCCGTCCGCGGTGGCCGAGGTGACTGAGGCGTGCCAGTCACGGTCTGCACGGCCACTACGGTCGGGGTTCGAATCCCCCCCTCACGCATGGATATTTGTGCCCTCCTTAGTATTAGTTAGTTCATAAGTAGCTTGTAAGTTTGGGGAGTGATGACTCCGTAGTTAAGTCCCATAAGCTATAACAAACATTTGTACATTTTTTTTTGTTCGGGGATAATGACGCCATAATTTGAAAATCAACGATAAACCTACATGATGAATGAGTAGTAGTAAATAAGTCTTACAACTGTTGTAATTTATACTTATCACTCTTCCGTATTAGATTTTTAGAAGGCTTCAGGTACTTCTTGATGAAAATTTGGAATAAAAATACATTTTATAATTTAAGCCTGATTCAGACACGTAAATGCCTAAAATATAGTTTTTGACACTTCAGAACTACTACCTTCTCTACATTCTGCAAGTGACCATGTCACAAAACGTATGCATCTGTATTATAACTTCATTTTGCCTAAATTCTCCACCATGGCGTCACTGCCCCAGTTGCAAAATATGGCTAAGAACGTCAATTCACAGCCAAAGATTTTGCGAAACAATTAGGTTAGAGACACGAAATCGAAGCTAAATATCTTCTGATTACGTACATGCGAGTATTAAAAAGCACTGCCAGCTTATAGGGGTACTTATTTCAATAAAATACAGACTCGAAAATGTGATCCAAAAAGTCGAAGTTAACAATTTCTTTCACACGATTAACACCTGTCAACAATCACGGACGGCGACCACAGCAATTAGTTCCGCGGTAGGTAGCGGAGATAGAACACAGTGGCAAGCGTACTCGTGCTGCCAACCGTTCATCATAAAACTGGGGTGGCAGGGTTGCAAAAATGTTCAAATGTTTGTATAGCTTATGGGACTTAACTACGGGGTCATCAGTCCCTAAACGTACAAACTACTTATGAACTAGCTAAGACTAAGGACGGCACAAATATCCATGCCTGAGGGGGGTTCGAACCCCCGACCGTAGTGGCCGTGCAGACCGTGACTGGAGCACCTCAGTCCCCTCGGCCACCGCGGCCGGCAGGCCGGGTTACAATACTACTTTGTCTACATGTCACTTCAGAGATTACATCGTGATATCAGTGTGTATTTACAGTAGTAGGACGAAGGTAAGGTTTCTTGTTGTAAGCAGAGGATGCGATCATGACTCGTTAAAAAATGTATTTGTTTGTGTCTCGTACAAGTTCGCCGCCCTAATATAGTAATAAATTTACACTGAAATTGGTAGGAGAAGTATACCTAAAACACTAAGTCAGTTTCCAGATAACGTGTTCAATATTAGTTCTCAAGACTGTTTGTCTGTACCACCTGAAATGAAACCATAAACGTCTCAGTCTGTACTCGATAGGTTAAAATCCCCCCTCCGGCTAATATTGCATGGATCGGGTACTTTCGCACTACCCCGCGTAGACAATCTTTGAATGATTCTAAAACTGTGACTGTGGAATCTGGCGACCTGTAAAAACATACATCCATTAACTTAATTTCTCCTAGACTTGTTATACGCGTCCAGATAACTTGACAGTCGCACTCGACTTTCAGTAGAGACAAAACGTTTTATCGATTGCTTTAAAAACACACCCTTTTTTCATTCGAGAAACGGTCACTGGTGCACGTTACGTTGCAATTTTGGAACAATTTGTCTCCAGACAGCAAGCTTTAGAGGATCGACCAGGTACTGAATGGTTTATGCAAGATGGAGTCCGACAGAACAAATGTTTCGCTTTCTTGAGGAATACTTCGGGAATCGAGTCATTACTTTGGAATATCCCAAATTTACTGGTGCAGGCATGGATTGGCCTCCATATTCGCCGGTTTTGACTCCATGTGACTTTTTTTGTGGGGCACAGTGAAAGACATGGTCTACCCGAAGCATCCCGCCACGCTGGATTAGCTTGAATCGGCGATCTCTGTGGCATGTAAATCCATTTCGGTTGAGACACTACGAAATGTGATGGCGAATTTCATTCTTCGTTTGCGCCATTTCTGTAGTGCCAATGGTGAACATTTTGAAAACATTGTGATGTGATTGTTTGCAATGAATGTTTTCATACGATTATTTCACTTATGTATGCAGATATGAGCTGTACAGCGTACAGCGCCATCTGTTAGCGGCTTTTGTAACTATTATTTCAAACTGCTGTATAAACTTCTTATAGCTTTCACAATAAACATGCCGTTTACTGCATTCCTTTATCGATCTTAGTTTTCGAGATATTTAATTTTGAAATCAGGGAGCTCTCTTTTGGACACCCTGTAGCTTCTGCTGTTTTAAGGTTCCAGTCTGAGATGCACCACGAATGTGAAACGCGTTATTACTAAATAAATAAGTGCAAAAGACGTACTTTTTCCTTGAAATATTTGGGGCGTTGTAACAAGTGCAGAAATAGCGATCGATCGAATATATCCCTAGCCGACGGGATACTTGGGTGTGTAACTGCTAGTACTAGTAATCTCCGTCCAGGCTTCAATTCAATTTTTACATTGTTATCTCCCAGCGGGACAGGGTAACACTGGCCAGATAGGAGAAGGCCTACACCTGTGAGTATGTCGTAATGCCAGTAATGTGTCACACTTCCTCCGAGTAAACACAAGATTAATCCTGGTTTCTTCCACCACCGGCATGGTTGTGAAATTCGGTTTCAACAACCTTATCTGTAGAAAACAGGTGTTCAGTTAACGTAGAGTAATGTGTGGGCGGCACAGTTCTGATTTGTTAGCTCTTTTTCGATATTATCCAGCATTCAGAAAAGATTTTCTCTTAAAAGAAAGTATTAATGTAGCTGCCTTTAAGCAAATGGATTAGTTTCGTCTCACGGACAGTCCTAAATATATTATTAGCTTCATCATAGCACATGAGGTTATTCATAAAGTTATTTTATTTATAGAGCTTTTTCCTTGTTTTTCTCAGAAAACATTCTAGTGGTGGCAGGCAATGCAGAAATCTCGAAGCCAAAGTAAACCTGAACAAATGAAGAACGCTTTCAATAAAACGATGTTTATGAAACAGACGTTCCTCACCTCTTCGCTGTTCCAGTAAATTTAATAACGACAGTTAAAAAGTTTTGCCGGGTTAGGAGTCGAACGTAGATTTACCGCATACTGGAGCGATTGCCTAACCACTTCGGCCATCCGGACACGCTTTGCATCCTAACAAAATTGCCGCGCAATATTGTTGTGGCCGGCCGCGGTGGCCGAGTGGTCTGCGGCGCGCCAGTAACGTTCTGCACGGCCCCTACGGTCAGGGGCTCGAATCCTTCCTCGGACATGGATATTTGTGCAGCCGTTAGTATTATTAGCTAGTTCATAAGTAGTTTGTAAGTTTAGAGACTGATGACCCCGTAGTTAAGTCCCATAAGCTCTACAACATTTCAACATTTGAACTGTTGTGATGTCCCCGTACAATGTCCATCTTAGTCGGAGCTACACTTGTATTCCGACAAGGGTTCGGACGATTTTTGTGCATTCACGCAGGTAGTGTCGTCTGTCCATCGAGGCATGTAAAGGATAACAATTGGCCTCAGTCCCCGGCGATGACTCGATAAAAATTCAAATGTTTGTAGAGCTTATGGGACTTAACTGTGGGGACATCAGTCCTAAACTTACAAACTACTTACGAAATAGCTTATACTAAAGACGGCACAAACATCCATGCCCGAGGGGGGATTGGAACCGCCGACCGCAGCGGCCGTGCAGACCGTGACTGGCACGCCGCAGACCGTTCGGCCACTGCGGCCGGCTTAACTCGTTAGTCCTCCTCCTTAAACACCTGTACATCACCTTCTGCCCCACCATCTGACCATTTCATCTGTATCTGTAGCGAATTGAGGTCTTTAGATTCGTTTTCACGTTTCTTAATCCTTTTGATGAAATATCTCCTAAGCAGTGTGCCCTAGAGTAATGTAATTCCAGGCACGTTTAGTGTGGAAAACTGTGAAATTTGTTACGAATAGGGTAGTAAAATTATTGACATTTTAATAACTTTCATAACGTTTATGATGTCTATTATTTCGGAAATAACTATCTTGCATAAGAATATAGACCTGTTCCACGAGATAACTGATAACAAGCAAGTATAGTCACACAAACTGTCTTTCGTTGATTTTCATCGTCTCGCCTTTAGGCGTACGATACCTAACAAATGTACTTCTCGAATTTTATGATGATTATAAAAGTCACGCGATGGTTAGCTGGTCAAAGTACACCATATCGGCTAAACCTTGTTTGATTGGCATTATTGTACATACAGCCTTAGTTGTAGCTAGAGTATATCCTTCAAGGTAATGAATCGATCGCGTCAAAGAACCTCTCGGAAACGACAAATTAATTTTCATGCCACGTGTCGCCATCACAGTTCTTTCAAAGGAAAGTGCACGCGCAGTTGCACTGCAGCTGCTACTTTATTAAACCCGAAAAGTACGTCGTTGGCAACTTCTCCTGTCTTTCCTCCATCTCATCCCTTTATTTGACCTTCCTTGTCACTGTCTCCTTCACAGGCACTTTCTCTGACATTGTCTTTGTCCCATTCTTCTTCTGGCACATTGCCATTATCCGTTTTCTGTCAGAGTTTACTGTCGGTTTCTTTAATCACCATTAGCACTTCTACACGTATTCTTTTGGATGGTTTGCTCGGGCTTATAACCCCTAGACTGGGAAACTTTATCACATATATAAAACGGAAGGACAAAATTTTTGTTAATTTTAGAAAGCATTATCAGCTTGTGGTGTGCAGCTCTTGCGTCTTCCGTGCTTGCAGTATTAGATTTGTGGTTGATTCCGCCTTATGCAAGACACTTTTTATTTTATTTTTGTATTTTTTTTAATACCCAAACTAGTTTTGGCACTTATTGTGCCATCTTCCGTGGGTTTCTGATGTTTATTTTCTATAATAACATGTTACATATTTTGGTTATACAATCGTTTGTACAAGTTGTTTGGTTTGACAATTTTGTTAGATGTTTTAGGCCTAATTTATTCAAGGTACTTACTTTGTGCCATTCGCAGGATTTGCATGTGCATTAATTGTGGAATGACAAGTTTTGACAGCTTGTCATCTGCAAACAAGAAGAAAAATGGCGA